>JAGIQG010000011.1:27979989-28579989 GCA_024679065.1 Sphyrna mokarran
TCAGAGATGAAGCTTATCAGTATAGATACTATTGACATTGAGAAACAGTGAACAGTGGAGTCATTATAAAATATGGGATGAGAAGAAACAGCATTCAGTAGTTATGGTATTCAGTGGACTTGTAATTGCAAAAATCTGCATCCAGCTTTCTTTCTTTATTATTTTCCTCAACTCATCCTTCTTCCTTTGTTCTGTTTAAACCAAAGACTTCATTTATCTTTCAATTCGGAATCCTGCCAAAGATTTGGCATCTGAAATGTGGAGATGTCTTTTCTGTCTCCAGATGGTTAAAGGGCCTGACTAAATTTACATCATTTTATTTTACTTAATTTCTGTTTTCTAACATTTGCATATTTTTGCTTTTGAACTGAACTGCACTTTGTTCCATCTAATAACTGAACAGAGAAGTAGCAATGCAGGACATCCTTCCTTTGTGATTAAGCAACAAAGGCACAGTGCCAGTTAACAGCAGCAGCCTTATAACAATGCAGTAGGTTACATTGAGCTAAATATTAAGCTGATTGAAGAACAGAGCTTTCAGGACATCCGTGACAAATGGTCCAGTGCCCCTGCATGTTAGAACCCCAAGGGCTGAGACTAGGCAACAGTGCTGGGAGCTCAATCTGGGACAATTTCCACATTCCAAAACCCCTTAAAGTCATCAGATCTCCAGCAGAATTTTGTGGGAGACAACTATTGGTGGTTTACCTTCACAACTGCCATTTAATTTGGAACAGTGAGTGACTTCAGGAAGTATGTGCTAGATGAGGGCAGGCCCCATGTGAAGGGCAACCATCAGCCATCAATGTACCTGCAGGCAAACTGATCATAAATGTTCAGAAAGGTAGAGCAGTGATAGAGCAATCATGGAGGAGCAATCCCACATTTCAATCCTGCCTTCATTGAAGGTTCTAAGAGGTCAAGAGAGGCCATGAGAGGGTGACAGAAGGATCTTGCATGGCATGGTTGGATGTCAGTCAACATCCTTGGGTGGCAAAGTGGCACAATGGTTAGCACTTTTGCTTTGCAGCTCCGGGGATCTGGGTTCAAATCCCGGCCTGGGTCACTGCCTGTGTGGAATTTGCACTTTCTCCCCATATATGATTTCCTCTGGGTGCTCAGGTTTCCTCCCATTGTCCAAAGATGTGCAGTTTAGGTGCATTAACCATGCTAAATTGCCCCTTAGTGTCCTGGGATGCGTAGTTAGAGGGATTGGCCAGGTAAATATATAGGGTTACGGAGACAGAGTCTAGGTGGGGTTGTTGTTGGTGTGCAGACTCGATGGACCGAATAGCCTCCTTCTGCACTGTAAGGATTCTGCGAAAGGTCAGCAGGCACAGTATGGCAGCAGGATATGAGTCCTGTCCCAGAAGTGTTTCAATATTCATCTGATGGTAAGGAAAGTAAGATATATCCCTGAGCTATAAACAGTAAATACATGCTGAGCTTCCTCTGAGCAGGACCACAAGGCGGATATCACCTGGAATGCTTGGGACAGGTGTCCATTTTAACACTTTACCCAAGGGAAAATCTCACAAAAATGTAAGACTCTAAGACCATACGACAGAACAGAAATAGGCCATTTGGTCAATCAAGTCTGCTCCACCATTCAACAATGATTACGAAATCAGATCATAACTGATCTGATGCGATAACCCACTTCGTTGCCTTATCCCTATAACCCTTGTTTTCCTTACTGATTATAAATCTGCTATCTCAGCCTTGATAATTGAAGGCTATAAGGCCATCTTGTGTTCATGTCCTCCCATTTCCAAATACTCCCCTATTACAAGGTCCCATATTTCTCCCTTTGTATAAAATAATTCATGGTTTCCTGCAATGCAGCTCCACGGATGAAGTGCTGACATACTGTGGGGCATGTGCAATTCCCTTAAAAGCTATGTCCATATACCTCTGTTTGATCATCCTCATTGACTGTCCACAATTATCAATTGTGTAACCATCCTCTCACAGAAGTAAGTCCCCTCCAGAAAAGTTGCAGAAACACAAGAACAAATCTTGGCAAATGGCACCCTCTCCTCTTGCTTGGAATCACAAAAACGACCACTTCCCAACCACTTCCATCTCTACGGGGGTGAAAGAGATGTAATAGTATTTTAATGAAAACTTATGAGGTGAGCCAACATAGGCACATTAGTGATTTAAATGAAATAACAAATACTATTTGCTACAAGCAGATCTCCAGAAACTGACTGAATTTTCTCAGCACACATTGTGAAGGTCAAGAGGCTTTGCAAACTAAACTGTTTAAAACTAGCAAGCTGGTTTCTTTCACAGATAAAAAGGATTACAGGTCTGTGATGGAAAATGGCACATACAGGTAAGAGGATAGAAGGTTGAGAAATCGAGTTGAAAGCACTAAACTCAATAATTCCAAGATAAAAACAAAATACTGCTGATGCTGGAATCTGAAACAAAAACAGAAAATGCTGAGAAATCTCAGCAGGTCTGGCAGCATCTATGGGGAGAGAATAGAACCAATGTTTCAAGTCTAGATGATCCTTCATCACACTGAGTTCGACTTTGATGTCAGCTTCAAACCTTGGTGAAACAATAGGCAGACTTCTTCCTAAAGATTTCTAAGTGTCATAATGGCAAGAATAATGGAGTGACGGTGGCAAAGTTGTTAGTCTCACAGCATCAGGGATCCAGGTTCGACTCCCGGCTTGGGTTACTGTCTATGTGGAGTTGGCACATCCCTTCCTTGTCTGCGTGGGTTTTCTCCGGATGCTCCTGTTTCCTCCCACACTCTGAAAGACATGCTGGTTAGGCGCATTGGCCTGAACAAGTGCCAGATTGTGACAACTAGAGGAGTTTCATAGTCATTGCAATGTTAATGTAAGCCTTACTTGCGACTAATAAATAAACTTTACTTTGATCCATGCTGGTGTCTAGAGTGCGCTCCTCAGTACAATCCTCTGACACAGAAGGTGGTGAGTGTCTGGAACAAGCTGCCAGAGATAGTAATAGAGGCAGATACAATTTATCTTTTAAAAAGCACTTAGATAGTCATGTGGATACGATAGGTATCGAGGGATATGGACTAAATGTGGGCAATTGGGATTAGCTTATGGGTTTTATAAAAAAGGGTGGTGTGGTCATGCTGGTCTGAAGGGCCTGTTTCCTTGCTGTAAACCTCTATGACTCTATGACACTTAGTGCACTAAAAGCACCATCGTGTGAAACATAACTTTATGGAACCTCTGTCCTGTGATCCACAGCTATGCACCATTAATATGCAAATCTTTGACTCTTCCTTGGACACAGGTGAGGTCCCAGAGGACTGGAGGATAGCAAATGTAGTACCGTTGTTTAAAAAAGGTCAGAGGGATCACCCAGGGAACTATAGGCCGGTGAGCTTGACTTCAGTTATAGGTAAGCTAATGGAGAGGATCCTTAGGGACAGGATGTATGAGCATCTGGAGCGCTGCGATCTGATCAGGGATACGCAGCATGGCTTCGTCAAGGGGAAGTCTTGTCTTACGAATCTAGTGGAATTTTTTGAAGAAGTGACAAAAACAGTTGATGAAGGACATGCTGTTGATGTCGTCTACATGGATTTCAGTAAGGCGTTTGACAAGGTTCCTCATGGTAGACTGATAGAGAAGGTGAAGGCGCATGGGATACAGGGCCGGGTATGTAGATGGGTCGAGAACTGGCTCGGGAGGAGGAGACAGAGGGTAGTAGTGGAAGGCTCTTTTTCCGACTGGAGGCCTGTCACTAGTGGAGTGCCACAGGGCTCAGTACTAGGTCCTCTTCTATTTGTGGTTTACATAAACGACTTGGAAGTTGGGGTAGGTGGTGAGATCAGCAAATTTGCTGATGACACTAAGATGCTTGGATTGGCGGGTACAGAGGAGCAGTGCCAGGCAATACAACAGGACATAGATAGGTTGGTAGACTGGGCAGATAGATGGCAAATGGAATTTAATCCGGATAAATGCGAGGTGATGCATTTTGGCCGGAAAAATGTAGAAGAGAGTTATAGGATAAAAGGTAAAACTATTCGGAGTATAGAGACGCAGAGAGACTTGGGGGTGCAGATTCACAAGTCTCTGAAGGTGTCTTTACAGGTGGATAAGGTGATAAAGAAAGCGTATAGTATGTTAGCTTTCATAGAAAAGGGTATAGAATACAAGAGTAGGAGTTTGATGTTGCAATTGTATAGAACGTTGGTTAGGCCTCACTTGGAATACTGCGTCCAGTTCTGGTCGCCGTACTATCGGAAGGATGTGGAGTCCTTGGAGAGAGTGCAGAGGAGGTTTACCAGGATGCTGCCTGGTATGGAAGGACTGTCTTATGAGGAACGATTGAATAGACTGGGGTTGTTTTCCCTTGAAAGACGTCGGCTTAGAGGGGATCTAATAGAGGTGTATAAGATTATAAGGGGTATAGATAGAGTAAATGGAGGTAAACTTTTTCCACCTTCAGAAATGGATAGGACGAGGGGTCATGGCCTTAGGGTGAGGGGGGCTATGTATAAGACGAATATTAGAGGGCAGTTTTTCACACAAAGGGTAGTGGGGGTGTGGAATGCACTGCCGAGTAAGGTGGTGGGAGCAGGCACGCTGGGGCTGTTTAAGGGTCTCTTGGACAGCCACATGAGCGGTATGCAGATAGAGGGATATAGTAGGACTGTTTAACTATGACTTTTTTTTTCCACAGGTAATTCGGTCCAACTTGACCAACAAGGAGCATGCATTCGGCAGGTGGTGCGAGGACAGCTCTTGGATGTTGATTCATGGGTTGCCTGGTGCTTCATATCGTAAATGAGTGCTTTATCTGGACCATCTGAAGGGCACCATGACAGCTCAGTGACTATCGCTGTAGCTGTGCAGACACTTGGAATTGGGCCGGTGTCTGCGGGAGTTTGCGCGTTCTCCCCGTGGTTGCGTGGGTTTTCTCCGGGCGCTCCGGTTTCCTCCCACATCCCAAAAATTCGCTCTTAGGCTGATTGGGAAACAAATTGTCCCTATATTGAGATTCTTCCATATTAGGAATAACCTAAAATTAGAATAGGAAAATGGAATTGTTACTAAAACTTATGATGGCGGCGTGGGCTCGTTGGGCCGAAGGGCCTGTTTCCCATGCTGTGTTGCTCTAAAAAAAAACAAGGGGAAGCTACATGTAAATGTTTTCGCTGCACTCACAGCCAGCCACAGCAGGAAGATAGCACTGTGCAGACCAGCCCCATGGATTATGGAGGGAGAGCTCGGATGGTTGCAGGACACCATAGCAGAGAACTGAGCCATCTTTTACTCCTGGGAGAGAAGACAACTCAGGAGCAGGGACTCCAATGTGGCGTGGGATGTAGTTGCTGAGGCAGTCAGTGCCCATGGCCACTGCTAGAAGGAGATGAATGATTTGATTCAAGCTGAAAAGTGAGCGTCTCATACAACATAGAACATTACAGCGCAGAACAGGCCCTTCGGCCTTCGACGTTGCGCCGACCAATTAGGAAAAAGCAATGACCCTCTAACCTAAACCATTCCCTTTCATCCATAAACTTATCTACTAACCTCTTAAACGCCACCAAACTTGGCGCATCTACAACTGACGCAGGCAGGGCATTCCATACCCTTACCACCCTCTGGGTAAAGAACCTACCTCTGACATCCGTCCTATAACTACCACCCCTTAATTTAAAGCTATGTCCCCTCGTGCTAGCTTTCTCCATCCTAGGAAAAAGGCTATCACTGTCCACCCTATCTAAACCTCTAATCATCTTATATGTTTCAATAAGGTCTCCTCTTAGCCGCCTTCTTTCTAACGAAAACAACCTCAAATCCCTCAGCCTCTCTTCATAAGACCTGCCCTCCATACCAGGCAACATCCTGGTAAACCTCCTCTGTACCCTCTCCAATGCCTCTACATTTCTCTTATAATGTGGGGACCAGAACTGTACACAATACTCCAAGTGCAGCCGCACAAGAGTTTTGTACAGTTGCAACATGACGTTGCAGCTCCGAAATTCAATCCCCCTACCAATAAAAGCTAAGACTCTGTATGCCTTCTTAACAACCTTATCGACTTGATTGCCAACTTTCAGGGATCTATGCACAAATACACCAAGATCCCTCTGTTCTTCAACACTATTAAGAGTCCTACCATTAGCCCTATACTCAACACATTTGTTATTCACATAGATTCTACACATAGATCATAGAAACCCTACAGTGCAGAAAGAGGCCCTTTGGTCCATCAAGTCTGCACCAAACATAATCCCCCCCCAGGCCCTACTCACATATCCCTATATACTATAACTGCTAATCCCTCTAACCTACACATCAAACCCTCTAACCTACACATCTGTCTATCTGTCTTGCCCTGGCATCAAGGTATTTATATTCTTAATGGCTTTTCACTGTCTATCTCTATGCATATTCCATTCATCAATTTCTCAACATTTCTTAAACATTTAAAATGTTATCTTTTTTGTTGATTTATTCCATTAAGTTCATGTTTCGGTTCTGAAGGAGGATCTAAATCAAAATTGTTAACCTGTGGTTACCTTCAGAGATTCTGATGGGTCTGCAGTGACTATTAACATCTGTAAAAGTTAAATGCAGAATAGCAATTGAGGTGTGGCACCCTCCTCAGAACTAGATTCTGTTGTTTTCTATTTTTATTTCAAATATAATTCTGTCGAACGGGACCAGAGTTGGCAGTTTCAACCTTCTTTCTATCATGAAATACTCCATCTAGGAGTTGATATTCAACAAAACATGCCTAAATTCTTGACAGAATTGGAACTCAAGACTTTCAAGTGAAAGTCAAGTCTTCAGCATGAGTATAAGAATAATTGAATTATTGTAGGGGGAATAATTTTCAATCCTAGTTATGCCATTCATATAGTGCCTTCAAGGCCTATATGGAACCATAGAATTCCTATAGTGCAGAAAGAGGCCATCCAGCCCATTGAGTCTACACCAACACTCTGAAAGAGCATCGTACACAGACCTTCCCCGTGTCCTATCTCCATAACCCTCTGCATTTACCATGGCTAATCCATCTAACTTATATATCTTTGAACACTAAGGGGAAAGTTAACATGACATATCCACCTAACCTGCACATCTTTGGACAGTGGGAGGAAACCGGAGCACCAAGAGGAAACCCCATAGACACGGGCAGAATGTGCAAACTCCACACAATGATCCTAGGTCAGAATTGAATCGGGGTCCCTGAAGCTGTGAGGCAGCAACGCTATCTATTCTGCTCCGCATCGCCCTTTCTTGCATGAGAACTTCTCTTGACTTCATAATCACAAACATTTCAATTGCAAAGAAAATTCTTAGATAATCCAATATCTTTCACATCAAATCAAAATACTTTGTTGAGTGAGTGAGTAGTTTGTAATGTTAAAGGCCCTAGGTTCAATCAATATTGCAGTCAACCTGTCTTAGCCAGGATGGTGATAGGGGTGTTTTCATTGGTCTCACTGTATTGAATGAGCAGGGTTTTGTGACAGACTGCAATTTAGCAACGCTGCTAAAAATGTACGTGTGGTTATTAATTGGAGGCAAGATAGGGTACTGTTAGAATCTTTCCTTTACTGACATGGCTGAAGGTTTGCTAATACTTGCAGGCAAAGGTCAGACATGAATAATTATCAGCTAGGTAAAGGCTAATCAAACCTCTGGCACACTTCTCACTGTTTCAGTCTGTTTGTATATTTCCCACTCTGTATGCCTCACACATATTGGTTCATTATTCCAAACTTGCACTTCATTGTAGTTAATGAATTATTCGTTATTTACCTTTTGTCACAGATAATACATAATTCAATATTAACAGTCTGCTGCGAGATAATGAATTATTCTGTATTGACAGACTGTCACACTTAGATAATGTCAATGTTAGGGAGGTTAATTTCTTCTTACAGCATGCAGATCCAGTCAGCCCTGGCCAGCCCTGGATAGGTTTGCTATGTTTGCATTGAGTTCTTGACTTTCCTTGCTGCACCTGGTTAATAATTCTGGCAGAAGATATGTTTGCCAGTAACTTATATCTCTGAACAAACTCATATTTCAACAGTCCAGAGAAGAACTATACCAAGGGCTGTTTTGCCTCAAATACAAAAAGTGCCGAACAAATAATGAATTTCTATTATCATCTGAAATATTTGATGAAACATTTTTTATTTATTTCTTCACTGGACATGGTGCTCCTGGCTAGGCCAGCATCTATTGCTGATCCTTCATTTCCCTGAAGAAGGTGGTAGTGAGCAGCCTTCTTCAGCCATTGCAGTTGATGTGATGTAGGCTAATAGGGAGAGTGTTCGAGGATTTTGATGTAGTGACAGTGAAGGAGCAGCAATATAATTCCAAGTCAGAATTATATGTGACTTGCAGGGAAACTTACAGGTGATGATATTCCCATGTATTCTATGCATCCGGAGCAGCATGGTGGCACAGTGATTACAGTGCCAGGGGTCCAGGATCAATTCTAGCCATGAGTCACTGTCTGTGTGGAGTTTCTCATTCTCTCCATGTCTGCGTGAGTTTTCTCTGGGTGCTCTGGTTTCCAAAGATGTGCACGCTAGGAGATTGGCTGTGCTAAATTGCTCCTTAGTTTCAGCACGTAGGAGACTAAATACATGGGGTACGGGACTAAGGTCCGGATGTGATTGTTGTTTTTTGCAGGCTCAGTAGTCCAAATGACCCCGTCCTGCACTTTAAATTTATTATTCTATGCTGCCCTTGTCCTTCTAGGCGATAGAGAAAGTGCTGTTGACAGATTCTTAGTGAGTTGTTGCAGTGCACTCTGTAGATGGTACACATTGCTGACACTGTGCATCAGTGGTGGAGAGAGTGTATGTTTGAGGTGGTGGATGGGGTGCCAATCTTGCAGACTGCTTTGTCTTGGATGGTGTCAGGTTTCTTGACTGTTGTTGAAGCTGAATTCATCCAGAGGAGTATACTATCATGTTCCTGTCTCGTGCCTTATAGATGATGGACAGGCTTTGGGTAGTGAGGTGGTGACTTACTTGCTGAACAGTTTCTAGTCTCTGATCTGCTCTTGTAGCCGCAGTATTTATATGGCAACCCCAGTTCAGTTTCTGGTCAATGTTACATTGGATGTTGATAGTAGGGATTCAGTGATGGTAATTCCACTGAATGCCAAGGGCAGATGGTAAGATTATCTCTTGCTGGAGTTGTCATTACCTGGCACTTGTGTGGTGCGAATATTATTGGAATACTTGAGTTAGATTTACTCTTTAAAAGAAAGAGCAAAGAACAAACAAAGCATCTATTTGTACACCACAAGTTTGTTAGAGAAATGCAATGTATTTGATAACGTATCTTGGTTTTGATAGTGGCAGGAAGTGCACAATCCAAGTTGACACATTTAAGCTGTTCGTTCGCTATTTTTTCAAGAAAAATGCTTTATTAAATATTATATTCAAATACAGATTTTGGATTATTTGTAAAGCTTGACTGAATATATATTTGCCTAATAATTAACTATTGTGATAATACTATGCTTTTATGAAATGCATTTATATCATGTTTCTTGTAAGGGGCATGTTTAAAATTCAGCACTGATTACATGGTGCCAATTTGTCTGGGCCACAAGCAGCTCATACGTTGAGAAGGCAAGCTAATGATTGATTTTGGCTGGGGATATGTTTGCTTTAATCTGAGTGAATTCATTTTTGTTCCCTTGGTGTTTCAGAATATGGTTTTGATTAGGTTGATGACAGAAACTTGATGGGAGGAACTAAGCCTGCAGGGAAAACACACAGTTAGCTTTTATTTTAAAACAGTTGGTTTTCAGCTTGGTCCTGAAAAAAGCAAGAGGTACTTTTCTGTCTCTCTCCAAATGCTTTGTTTGGGACTAAGAAGATAGATGTCTCTCTGTCTCTCTCTCTCTCTGTAGAGGTATTTCAAAAGCTCTTTGACAGTTATCAAGGACCAGCATGTAAGCCTGTGTGTTGTTATCTGATTTTGAAGGGGAATTTAAGTCTGTAAAAGAAATATTGCTTGAATTGGAACAAACATTGATAATTGGGAACAGCATATAAAAATCACCATGGCATATTAAACATTAATCATTATTGTCGCCAATCACCAATTACATTGAGCTATATAATTTCATATATAATTTGGCAATTATTTTATTCAACAATGTATTCTGAACTCACAAAAGACTGTTTAATGACTCTAATGTAGACGAAGTAGCAGAAAGATATCTAAAGCCAAGGACTTTATAATAGTTGCCTTTTAATTCTGGGGTGAAGGAAACATTTGTATTTAAATCTGGATGACTTACTGCAACCCCACGTATTTACCCTACTAATCCTCTGACACTACGGTCAATTTTAGCACGGTCGATCAGCTTAATCTGCACATCTTTGGATTGTGGGAGGAAACTGGAGTTCCCGGAGGAAATCCACTCAGACACAAGGAGATTGTGCAAATTCCACACATACAGTGACCTAAGCCAGGAATTGAACTCACTATGAGGCAGCAGCACTAACCATTGTGCCACCGTGTTGCCCTGGCCTAAAAATCAACAATGCAACACCAGTTCCTTTGAGCACAGAATACTCTCCAAAGACAGCGATAGTGAGGGGAGTTGGGAACGGAGTATATTTGCATTGCATGATGGAAGTGCATCATTCACAACTTTGGTGTTGACGAGAAATGAGAAATCAGCATGCTCTACCCATGCCTGAAACAATAAAATGCTGAATGTTTGAAACCTCCTCCTCTATATTGGATTATCCAGAATAATCATGTCATGCTCACCTGTAATCAATGTAAATGTTTAAAATACATTTATTTGAGTGGTTTAGGGGGATTAGTGGGGTAAATACATGGGGTTACGGAGATAAGGCCTGGTTCAAATCATTATCAGTGTAGACCCGATGGCTTGCATAGCCTCCTTCTACACTGTAGGGATTCTATGATTCTGTGAACGTGGGAGCTGGTGTTTTTCTCTCAACTGCATATAAAACCATGTAGACCACTAACAGCCACTATGCTCAATCTTCTAGCCTAAACTTTAACCCCACACCCTTCCCCGTCACCCAAAAGACTAGTCCCCAGATTGCATCATTACTGACTCTCACCCAACTCCAAAGCTGCTGTCTTCTGTTCTAGGCTATAAATTGGGTGGCAAGAATAGATGTGAGAGTCACTGCAAACCAGGAGAGCCAGATCTTGCAGATCATATACAAACATATGAACAAGTAGCAGAAGTAGGCCATTCAGCACCTAAAGTCTTCCCAACTGTTTAATAAGATCTAATCTGATAGTAACTTCAAATCCGCAACAACCCCTGATTACCTATACCCCCTTGTTTACCAAGAATCTATCCACCTTTGCCTTAAAAGTATTGAAAGATTCTGTTTCCACTACCTTTCAGGAAGAGAGTTCCAAAAACTCACAACCCTCAGAGAAAAAAATTTCACTTGGCCCCTGTTTTAAGTAGACGACACCTTGGGTGGAATTTTTGCAAAGTATTATAACGGTGATAAACTCGGACTGACTGACGTTGATGCGTTAAGCGCAGTCCAGATTGCAATTGTCCCACATTCAGACATTTTTTGGGTGCATTGAGAGTTGCCTACTGATTTTGGAGATGGGGAGATGCGCCTAAACATGCCGGTAACACTGCCACATTGTCAATGATGTAGAGATGCTGGCGTTGGACTGGGGTAAACACAGTAAGAAGTCTGACAACATCAATTTAAATCTAACCAACTTATTTGATAGTAATTATTTGCGATTTATTTGCAAGCTTACTGTCAAATAAATTGGTTGGATTTAAACTGGTGTTGTCAGACTTCTTACATTGCCAATGCCCAGTGGGCACCCTCTTGCCCCCAACTTGTGGGGGGGGGGTGACCTCCATGGCTTCCATTCACTCCAGCAGGATTGGGCTGCCAGCTCCCTGTTAGTGGGGAGTTGTTGTAAACCCTGTTGGAGTGAACCATTCCTGGCAGGGATCAGGGGAGAGGTTAGCAGGCCCAGAGACTGCAGCTCAGGCCTGCTAATGAGATTAAAATGCAGATTTGAATATTTTAATTATCTCTGTTCTCATTTCTGGCATTGCCAGAAGCTGGCATTGCCAGAAACCCAGATGCTAGAGTGGCAAAGCAGGCTGAGAGAATAACCCCATCCTTCCTGTATCTACACTGTCAAGCCTTGTAAGAATTTTGTATGTTTGACTGAGGTCACTTCTTATCCTTCAAAGCTCCAAAGAATAAAGGCCCACTTCCTTTCACCTTTCCTTGTGGGACAATCCTTCCATTCCAGGAATTAACTTAGTGAAACTTTGTTGCAATTCTTCTATGGCAAGTATATCTTTTCTTGGATGAGAAGACAAAAATTCATAATACTCCAGGTGTGATCTCAGCAAGGTTTTATTTTGCATCAAGATTTATTTGCTCTTATACTCAAACCTTCTTGCAATAAAGGTTATTTTCCTTCTTAATTGCTTGCTGTACCTGAAAATTAGCTTTCAGTGATTCATGAAATGACTTTTGAAGATCAACAAGTTTTGGCTTTTCACCATTTCAAAAATGCTCTGTATTTTTTTTCTAACACCATAAATAACCTCATATTTCTTCAAATTGTATTTCATCTGCCAAATTCTTGCCCATTCAGCTCACCTATCCAAACCCCCTGTGAAGTGCCTTTGCATCCTCTTCACAATTCACAGTTCCATCAAATTTTGCGTCATTGCAAATGTGGAAATATTACATTTAATCTTCACATCCAAGTCATTACTGTAGATCGTGAATAGTTGGGACTCAAGCACTAATCCTTGTAATGTCCCGTCAGTCACAGTCTACCAACCTGAGAATGACCCATTTATCCCTACTCTCTCTTTTCTGCCCATTAAGCTGTTATCAATTGATGCCAGTATATTCCCCCCAGTCCTTTGTGCTTTAATTGCATTTTCTAACTTCTTGTGTGGGACCTTATCACAAGCTTTCTGAAAATCTAAATATACCATGTTCACCAATTCCCCTTTATCTATTCTGCTAATTACATCCTCAAAAAGCTCCAACAGGTTTGTTAAACAAGATTTCTCTTTCATAAATCCACATTAACTGGTCAATTTAACCATTCTTTTCTATGTGTGTTGTTATCACATCCTTTATTATAGATTGTTATATTTTCCTTACTACTGCTGTCAGGCTAACAGGTCTAATAAAAAATGGAGAATAGAGTGGGGAGGTAAGTATGAGATCAGGGAGAAGTCAGCCATGATCTGATTGAATGGCAGAGCAGGTTCGAAGGACGGAAAGGCCTACTTCTGCTCTTAATTCCTCTGTTCCTATATTCCTACGTCTGTATCCCCCGTTTCATCTTTACCTCCTTTCTTAAACAGTGGGGTCATGTGTTTCACTGTCCAATCTGCAAGAACCTTTCTAGAGTTGCAGAATGTTGAATGATGACTACTGATGCATCTACTACCTCTACAGCCACTCCTTTTAACACTCTGAGATGTAGGCCATTTGGTCAAGGGGATTTATATACATAATACTTAGAAATATGAATTAGGAGCAGGAATGGGCCATTTGACCCTTTGATCCGGCTCTACCATTCAGTAAGATTGGGAAACAAAGGCACAGTGGTATTGGCACTGGATAGTGACCCAGAGGCCCAGGTAATGCTCTGAGGATCAGGGTTCAAATCCCACTGTGGCAGATGGTGAAATATGAATTCAATAAAAATCTGGAATTCAAAGTCTGATAATGATGTGGAGATGCTGGCGTTGGACTGGGACAAACACTATAAAAAGTTACACAACACGACACCAGGTTTAAATCCAACAGGTTTGTTTGGGAGCAAAAGCCAATAACTTTCTGAGAAGGAGCAGTTCATAGTCATGAAGACTATTAAACCATTGTTGATTGTTGTAAAAACCTATCTGCTTCACTAAGTCCCTCCAAGGAAGGAAATCTGCTGTCCTAACCTAGTCTGGCCTACATGTGAGTACTGATCCATAGCAATGTGGTTGACTCTTAAATGTCCTGTGAAATGACCACTCAGTTCAAGGATGATTTATACTGGCCCAGCCAGTGACACCTATATCTCATGAATGAATTAAAAAAATTCATGATTGACTTGATTATAATTTCACCTCATATTCCTGCCTACCCTGAAAACCTTTCATCCTTGTTAATCAGGAATCTATCTAGCTCTGCTTTATAAATATTCAAAGACACTGGCTGTGATTCTTCCGTCCCGACCTGCTAATTTTTTGGTGGGTTGGGCTGGGAGAATTACTGTACGTCAATTTGTGGAATTTGTGCAGAAAATTCCCAATGTGCCCGCATCTCCCAGTGACGGATATCTGGCACTGTCAGGACCACACTGGAAACCAACAGGAACTGCAGGTAGGTTATTTTAATCTTATTTGAATGTCATTTGAATGTGATTATTGGGCCTGAGACTGAATTCTCTGGATCTGATAGCATTTCCCACGCTGCCAGTACAATTTCACTCTGGTGAGGTTTGGAGTAGCTCCCTACTTTCAGAGAACTAACAGGAGATCCTGCTGAAGTGGTGACAACCAGGACTCTCCAAGGGGTTAGGTGGCAGGAAGGTGCTGCCCCCTGGACTTGGATGCCCTGGCATTGCCAAAGGGGCAAAGTGCCCATGCCTGTAGGGCATGGAACAGTGCCAAAGGGGTGGAGCATTTTGGGGCAGTGCCTACTGGTGGGTCCAGCTTGGGTCGAGGCTTAGGGATAATCGGTGGGGTTGGGAGGTCTGCAATTTGGATCAGTTGGGGGTTGGAGGGAGACCAGTGATCGGGGCGAGCTGGGGGATGGGGGGGAAATAGTCTGTCAGGAGGGTCTGCCTTGGTGATGGAGTTGATTTATTGGGCTGGGAAGGTCTGCCAGAGAGTTGGCTGTCTACCACATGGGTCTGCCTCATGATTGGGGAAGGATTTGCCAAGGGAGTGGGGAATCATCACCACTGGGGGTGGGGGGAAGTGCTGGTTCACGAATAGCTATGGGGCCATGATTGGGCCATAGGCAGGGTTGCAGGGGAAGTACTGTGAGGGCCCTGGGCTAGCCAGCGATTGAACTGGCCAGCAAAGTGCAGGCTGACAGTTCGGGACCAATGTACATGCACAAAGTTCTGAAACTGTTAGCTCCCATCATGAATAGGCCCCCACCACCCCTACCTCAAAGCTTTTAATGATCACAGTTGTGGCCTGCTCCGTTGCACAGACTTACTATGGGTATGCTTACTTTTATAGGGAGGGGTATAGAGCATAAAAGCTGGCGTCTAATGCTGCAGTTGTATAGAATGTTGGTTCGCCCACATTTGGAGTACTGTGTCCAGTACTGGAAGGATGTGGAGACCTTGGAGAGAGTGCAGAGGAGGTTTGCCAGGATGTTGCCTGGTATGGAAGGACTGAGCTATGAGGAGAGATTGGGCAAATTGGGGCTGTTCTCCTTAGAAAGACGGAGAATGAGGGGAGATCTAATAGAGGTCTACAAGATGATGAAGGGTATAGATAGAGTGAACAGTGATAAACTTTTTCCTAGGTTGGATACAATAATTATGAGGGACCATGAGCTTAGCGTGAGGAATGTGAGGTATAATTCAGATACTAGAGGGAGGTTTTTCATACAGAAGGTGGTGGGGGCCTGGAATACACTGCCAAGTAGGATGGTGGAGGCTAGGTTGTTTAAGGCTTACTTAGACAGGCACATGAGCAGACTAGAGATGGAGGGATACAGGAGACTTTTCTAAATAAAGATCAAGAGCCCTGGGAAGTCCCTAAGAATCAATTGACTCATTTGATTTATTTTTGTGCTTTTGAGGATTCCATAAATGTCTGTCTAAGTTTTGCGTGTTTATTGATGTCTTTTCTTTTACTTCACAGGTGATTCAGTCCGCCTTGTTGACTAAGAAGGGGCATACATGTGGTGGGTCGTGCGAGGCTCTTGGATGTTGCTTCGAGAATTGCCTAGTGCTTCACATCGTTAGTGTACCCTTAAACTGGACCATCTGACAGGCAACACGACAGCTCAGTGACTATCACTGTTCGCTGTGCAGATACATGGATTTGGGTCGGTATCTGCGGGAATTTGCACATTCTCCCCGTGATTGTGTGGGTTTTCTCTGGGTGCTCTGGTTTCCTCCCACACCCCAAAAACATGCTCTTAGGCTGATTGATGTAACAAATTATTCCTAAATTAATCTTTCCTCAATCTTTCCAAATAGACGAAGGTCATAGGTAGAGGAGGGCGCTCACGATGTTAAAACGGCAGCACGGGCTTATTGGGCCGAAGGGCCTGTTTCCTGTGCTGTATTGTTCTTTCTTCTTTGATCTTTGACTGCGGGAGATTTGAGTGTGAACTCCGACTAAAAAAGCAATCGTGATTTACACCAGTTTTCCTGTAAATTTAGCACTGAGAACTCTTTTAGGAGAAGGCTCCTATTGCCTTTTGAGGAAGAGTTCCAAACTCTCACAAGCCTCTGAGAGAAAAAAAAATCCTAATCTCTGTCTCAATGAATGATCCCTTATTTTTAAACAGTGACCTCCTCGTACTAGATTCCACTTCAAGAAGACACATTGCCTTCACATCCACCCTGTCAATAGTTGTCAGGATCTTAAAGATTTATATTAAGTAATCTCTTACTCTCCTAGTGAATACAAACCTAACCCCTCCAACTTTCCCTTAAAAGACAATCCACCCATTCCAGTATTAATCTAGTATATCTTCTCTGAGTTGCTTCTAATTCTTTTTTTCCTTCCCTTATGTAAGGAGACCATTACTGTACACAGTACTCTACATGTGGTCCCACTAATGCCTTGTACAACTGAAGCATAACCTCCCTACTTTTGTAATTAATTCCCCCACAATAAACAATAACATTCTATTCAGTTTCCTAATTACTTGCTGTAGCTGAGCTCTGCAATCTCTCCCAATTCGACCATAAGTTCATGGTTAGGGAGTGGAATGCCCTGCCTGCGGCAGTTGTAGATGCGCCAAGTTTGGTGGCGTTTAAGAGGTTAGTTGATAAGTATATGGAAGAGAAGGGAATGGTTTAGTTTGGAGGGGCATTGCTTTTTATATTGGTCGGCGCAACATCGAAGGCCGAAGGGCCTGTTCTGTGCTGTAATGTTCTATGTTCTATGTTCTATATAAGTTTCCTTTTATTCTTCCTGCCAAAATGAATAATTTCAAATTTGCCTACATGATACCCCTTTTGCCAAATCTTTGTCCAGCCACAACATATCCATATCCCTTTGAAGGTTGGTATTCTTCACAGTTTATTGTCCTACCTAGCTTTGTGTCAGAGGCAAATTCCGCAGCTATACTTTCAGTCTCTTCATCCAAATCACTTACATAAATTGTAAAAAGTTGAGCCCCTAGCACTGACCCCTATAGCACAGATAAATATGTACTTACTCTCTGTTTCCTGTTAGCCAGCCAATCTTCGATCTATGCCATTATGTTACCCCCCTAGACCATGAGATTTTAATTTTCGCAGTAACTTTTCATGTTACACCTTATCAATTATTTTCTGGAAATCTAAGTGCAGTACATCCACCCAATTCCTCTTTATCCACAGCACATACGACTCCTTCAAAGAACTCTAATAATTTAGTTAAACATGATTGCCTTTTCACAAAATCGCATTGACTCTGCCTGATTGCCCTGATTTTTTTCTCAATGCCCTGCTTTAACATCTTTAATAATAACTTATAAGATTTTCCCTGTAAAATATGTTAGACTTCACTTTAAGTTTTGTTCATTTTTATGGTATTATCTTTCCATTAATGTTAACATCTTGCAATTCCTCATTTCTTTTCCCTTAGTTTTACATTATTTCTGGAGATTTTTAATATTTTCCTCTGTGAAGATAGACACAAAATATTTGGTTGGTTCCTCTGCCATTTCCTTACTTCTATTATAAATTCTCCTCCTTCCACTTCTAATTGGCCTACTTTTTTATTTTGTTAATATTTTTCTTTTTAGATATCTAAAGAACACTTCACAATCTATTTTTATATTTCTTGCTGATTCATTCTTATACTTATTTTCCCTAATCATTTTTTAGTCCCCCTTTGCAAAGTTCTAAAATGCTCTGAATAGTCAGGCTTAGCATTTTGTTTTGCAAGTTTATGTATCTCTTCTGATAAGTTAATACAATCCTTGATTTCTTTCCTGATGGATTTTTATGCATTAAAGGAATATACTTTTGTCTAATTATTGCCTCTCTACCATCATTTCTTTCAACGTAATTTCTCAATCCACCATAGCCATTTTTCTTCTCATGCTTTCATAATTTCTTTTCTTTAGGTTTAAGACCATAGTTTCCAATTGAACAACATCATTTTCAAACTTAATGTAAATTTCCATCATATTAAGGTCACTCTTTCCAAAAGGCCTCTTCTTATTAATTAGCCTTTCTTCATGGCATGAAACTAGCTCTGAAATGAGTGGCATGGTGGCACAGCGATAATTATTCCTGCTTCACAGCTCCAGGGACCCAAGTTCAATTCTGGGCTTGGTGCCTGGAGTTTGTACATTCTTCCATGTCTGCATGGGTTTCTTCTGGGTGCTCCAGTTTCTTCCCACAATCCAAAGATGTGCATGTTCGGTGGATTGGCCATGCTAAATTGCCCTTTAGTTTCAATGCGATGTGTAGGTTAAATGGATCAGGAGTTTAGGGCGTTAACATTGTAGAGGTCAGTAAAATAATGAGCGGCATGGATATGGTAGATAGTCAACATCTTTTCCCAAAAGTAAGGAGTCTAAAACTAAAAGGCATTGGTTTTAAGGTGAGGGAAGCAAGAAACAAAAGAGTTAATGGGGCAATTTTTTCATACAGAGACTGTGACTGTTTGGAATGAGCTGCCAGACATAGGAATATAGGACATTTTCTTTTATAAGTTATAGCACAGAGTATAAAAGTAAGAAGGTGATCTGGAGCTGTAGACAGTATTGGTTAAATCACAGCTGGTTTTGGACACCTCACTATAAGAAAGGTGTGAAATCATGGGAGAAGGTACAAAGGAGGTTCACCAGGATGTTGTCTGGGATGGAGCAATTGAGCTATAAGGAGAGATTGGATTGATTTGGATCGTTTTCTTTAGAACAGAGAAGGCTAAGGGGGGAAGATGATTGAGTTGTATAATATTATGAGGGATATGGACAGAGTGAGTAGGGAGCACTTGTTCCCCTTGAGAGGATCAATGACAAGGGGCATAGTTTTAGAGTAAGGGACAATAGATTCACAGAGGAATTGAGAAAAAAACATTTTGATGTACAGGGCAGTGGGAATCTGGAATGCACTATCTCGGAAGGTAGTGGAAGCTAGAAACCTTATAATTTAAAAAAAATATTTGGATGAGCATTTGAAATATAACATTCAAGGTGATGAGAATAGTGTAGAAAAATAGGATTACATCACCTTTATTGTTAATGCAGATTCAATGGACCAAAAGGTTGGATCTATGTCCATTGGGAGTTTGGGAGAATGAAAGGTGATTCCATTGAAACATATAAGATTCTGAGGGGTCTTGACAAAGGTGGATATTGGGAAATTGTTTCCTTTCATGGAGGAGTTGAGAAATAGAAAGTACAATTTAAAAATAAGGGCTCTCCCATGTAACAGAAAGAGTGGAACAATTTTCTTTTCTCTCAGAGGATCTTTCATCTTTAGAATTCTCTTTTCAAAGTGTGCTGGAGACTAGACCATTAAATATATTCAAGGCTGATTTGGGCAGATTTTTGATTGACAAGAGAACAAAGAGTTATGGGGAAAGCAGAGTTAAGGCACAATCAGAGCAGCCATCATTTTACTGAATGGTGGAACAGCCCAATGGGCTGAATGGCCCTGCTACTGCTCCAATTTCTTCTGATCTTACACATAAAAATAGTAAAAATAGCTTAAATAGGAAAATAGAAAGCAGATAAAAAATAGCTTGCCCATCACATTTGACACATCACTGGTCCTTGCTATAGGTGATGCTTTTGAAGTCAGATGTTACTGTTGTAAGGTTTAATCAGTTCCCAAGCTTGATGAAAACAGTCAATTTTTTCTGTCAATCCTTAAG
Source organism: Sphyrna mokarran (assembly GCA_024679065.1). NCBI lineage: Eukaryota > Metazoa > Chordata > Chondrichthyes > Carcharhiniformes > Carcharhinidae > Sphyrna > Sphyrna mokarran. Next base: position 28,000,060 of record JAGIQG010000011.1, read on the forward strand.
GAGCCCATGTGACTGGATCACTGAACTCTTTAAAAGCTTACATTTGTTTATGGGAACTTTCAAAGCAATGCAATGTGTTGACAGCTGGATATTGGATGGTTTCGCTGAAATTTTTTCAACCACTATTGCTACTATTGAATGGGTTACAAAATATAGTCATTGAATACTTAAGCAGACGAGACACTTCTACAAATCGTAATGGGATCTATGTTGAAGGGGACCATCAGCACTATTCAGATATAACTGGTGGGATAGAACCAGTAATTGTTTACAGAATTAAAGGCCCAGATTTTACCTCTCCATAATGGGTGAAAATGGAGATGGTGGGAGATGCAAAAGCAAGCGTGTGGTACAAGGTAGATGTTATGCTCTGGCCTCAGTTTACCAGCGAGAGACAAGAACCCACATAGAGACGCCACTCATCATTTCAAAGTAGACAATTTGGAGCCATTTAACATGACCAATGATTTGATTTATTATTGTCACGTTATTATAAACAGTGAAAAATATTGCTCCTTGCACTATACCAAGCATACCGTACATACAGAAGGAAAGGAGAGAGTGCAAAACGTAGTACAGAGTTTAAAAGTGTTACAGTACAATTTTAAAAGCATATAATTAGAGGGCAAGCTGGGCATGCTTGCAAGAAGTTGCTGCATTCTGTGCAATAGACCCTACTTTTACAGGGATTAATGTTGAAAACATAGGGGACATGGGATGTTGATGCCTCTGAAGTTGTTAAAGAGCTGCCACAGGGCTGCAGCTGATGTCATTGATGCAATCAGTAGCTATGAGGGGGGTATTTTTCTTCCTAGGTTGGCAGATGCAGGGTGGGTGCAAGACTTCTCATGTAGGAAAGGTAGCTGCAAAGCCAATGATTTGGATTGAGTCTCCCACTGTATACTATCGGAGTCTTGGTAGGGGGCACAATTGAGAGTGGGACGGAGAGGGGAGTGGGGCAAGTAGCACTGCAGTAGCTACTGGCAGGGAAGCCCATTCAGACCGGCAATGTCCAAGTGCTATGGGCATCATTCATTCAGAATGAGAATCCTCAGGTCAGGTGTACAGACTGAAAGGGAAGGTAGTTCAGCCACCCCCCCCCCAGCCAAATGCAAGGGTAGCTTGGAGATAGGGAAATGACAGGAGATGGCAGAGCAGGCTGTGCAAGTACCATTGGGAAAGGGCGAAATTAGGGTACCTGATGACCAGAGTCTCCAGGCAAAGGATGAGCTACCTGAAGATATTGGAGCAACAATGAAGGCAGCACCTTTCCTAAGAAGCCATGGCTGGCCTTTGTGCCACAAAGGTGGATGAGGTGAGTTCTGCTTATTTTGGTGGGCACACAATGCCAGCAACTACCAAGATCATCATGACCCTAAAGTAGGATCACTTCATCAAGGTACTGACTTATGCCCTCTTCATGAGGGCAAACAAAACCAATGCAGGCAGTTAGGTTGGGAGACTCAGAAGATTTAGTACCATTGCTGGATTTCCTCCAGGTGCAAGGTCTCATAGGTTGCACATATGTGACCATCAAACCTCTTAGAGATCAGCTAGAGGCCTACTGTTACCAGATGGGATTTCACCTGTGACCAGCTGATCCTCGAGGTGTGTAGTTGTTAATCTAGGAACAGCCACGGAAGTTCCATTCTCCAGCAATCCCAGTCCATACCCTCTGTGCACCTTCAAGGATAAATACTTACCAACAAGGCAGCGGAGCTGGAAGCTGACTTCAGTGAGAATCCTTATGCTTCAGCAGAGGAACAATACAAAGTGAGCTACTGTGCAACCAGAACTCAGCAGACAATCAGATATCTCAAGATGAAGTTCAGGAGCCTGGATCCAGCATTTCATTATGGCTGGATTGTAATAGTGTGCTGTGCTTTACTGCCATTGCAGAGTTAGCGGGGAGTCCCTAACCACCTACAAATTAATGCAGTGTCAGCAGTCCTCAGATGAGGATGTAGGTGTTGATGACTAGCAATGTCAGCCTGATTAATGTGATGGGCTGCTTGGAGGGTACCAAGAAATAGATAGAAATAAGGCGGAGGAGGTGCTCATGTTCATATGATTCAGATAATCCTTCCCATTGCAGCCATCTAGCCAAATAAATGTGGACATTCCATCTATACTTTCAGCATTCACCTCTGTTGAAAGCCCAGAATCCCTTGCCCATTCTCATCTGCTAATTCTGCAATGTACACATGCCATGGTTGTCCTATCCAGCCTTAGCACTCTTGTACTGCCACAATCTTGCAGAAACCAGAAAAGATATTTATTACAAAAATTTGAGATAGAACATAGAACATAGAACAATACAGCACAAACAGGCTCTTCGGCCCACGAGTTGTGCCGATCACATCTACCAATCCACAGACCTATCTATAACCCCCTATCCTATTCTTTTCCATATACTCATCCAGAAGTCTCTTAAAAGACCCCAGTGAGTTTGCCTCAACAACCTCCGATGGCAGCCGATTCCATTCACTCACCACCCTCTGAGTGAAAAACTTACCCCTAACATCCCTAACAAGATTCCTTGTGATTCTCCTCCTTTATTGTCAGCAACTTGGAGATAGGCTGGTGATCTTGTCTTGCCATGGCTGGGGGTGACTTTGAGTTGTCATGGCTGGGAGTGACCTTGTGACGCCATTGCTGGATGTGATCTTCTGTTGCCGTTGCTGGGAGTGACTTTATGGTGTCATGCCTAAACATGACCTTGTGTTGTCATGGCTGGACGTGACCTTGTGTGGTCATGGCTGGGGATGACCATGTGTTGCCATGGCTGGGTGCGACCTTACGTTGCCATAGGTGGGTATGACCTTGTGTCACCATGCTGGGCATGAACTTGGAAGCCATCTTCTGATTGGAGCCTGGAGGGCAGCAACATGAGGTGCTGGCGTCATTGGCAGAGGAGTTGAGGAGCCGCTGTCCCCACTTCGAGCACTCTGAAAGAACTTGCCTTGGAAGGAAAAGGCAACCCCCCCTCCCCATCCTCCTTTGTAAGGCACACTTTTACCTCCCTGCTGGAGCATCCAGTAGAGACTCTAGATACTTCGTTTTGCCTCTTTTTCAGTGGAGGCATTGGCACAGTGGTATTGTCACTGCTCTAGTAATGCGGAGATCCAGGGTAATACTCTAGGTTTGAATCCCACTATAGCAGATAGTGCACTTTGAATTCAACAAAAATCTGTAATTAAAAGTCTAATAACACCCATGAAGCTATCATCATTTGTTGGAGAAACCCATCTTCTACAGGTTCTTGGCATTCTTCATAAAGTGCAATGCCCACAAGTGAAGATGATATTCTGCTGATACTTCAGTGTTTGGTGAAGGTTTATTATAATTTTATTGCTTTTGTACTCCTCATTAAAGAAAAACTAAGGAGTGTTAATGCTTTCATAATAATTATAATCTTTATAGAGAGGGCTAAAATTTAAAAAAGAAATTTGAATTTCCAGCCAGTAGCTGAATGATACGTCAAAATTTTATTTTTCAATTTTTATTGCTAACAAATGATTAAAAACATTGTTGACGAAACACTATTTTCTTCTTGTCAGCAACTTTTCCTTTCAATTGCAGAGAAAAAACATTCCCCTTATATACTTATCACCCATCATATTCTCCACAAAATTATGGCTCTTTTGGCAAATAGTCCACTATTGTTTCCAAGTTTTGAATGACCATCTCTAGGCACTTTTCTCAGTTTTCGAAGCATTCCTTCAATCCATCACCAGCAGGAAAGCTCTAATTCCAAAGTTTCTTCTTCCCCAACTATGCCAGGATGAATCTCCCAGAACCTCCGGGTGCTCCAGTTTCCTCCCACATCCCAAAAATGTGCTCTTGGGCTGATTGGGTAACAAATTGTCCCTATATTGGTCCCTATATGGGAATCTTCAACAATAGGCATAGCCTAAAGTCAAGGATATGTCATTAAGACGTTACGACGGTGGCGTGGGCTCGTTGGGCCGAAGGGCCTGTTTCCCGTGCTGTGTTGCTCTCTTTGTCTTTGTCTTTGTAACCTCTAAGTTAAAACAGTAAACTGCTGGTGAAGATTATGAAAAAGAGAAATCTTGCATCTTGCATCTTGCAATCTGTAGAGACTGAAGCATTCATCTCTTTGGTTAGTTATCATCAGCCTTCTGCATCAGATTCTGTTAGCTCACAAAGTAAGCAACCTTTTCTCTCCACTGATGACACAGAACCTCTGCTGTCTACAAAATTCATTGTTTTATAAAGAAGCTTACAACCTGATCTCAGAAGTGTCATCCTCTGTCCTTTTCCCTATAGCAACCTGAAACACAAAACACTGCACCTAGGTATTACTTTAATTACTACTTTTTTTCCCAACTCTCTTCTATCTTAGAAGTGAATAGACAACACATCTGTTCACATCCTGATACTATAATACCTTTCTTAGGCTTTAGGAGACTCAAATTCTATTCATGCACTGGAATTCTACCATCCCTCCCACAATAGAATCAGAGAGGTCAAGGGACCAACAATGGAAATGTCTGTTGATCTTTGGTGGGAATTTCTGGTCTTGCTCAAGTGAGACTGTAAATTCCCACTTTTGGTAAACTCAAAGATTGTGGCCATTGTCTCCAAGCGTAAATGTTCTTTTCAGCCAAACAAACTGAGCCTTCATGTGATCTTTGATAATCAAATATCCAGATTTACTGTCAGGCAGACTTCAGAACAAGTCATATGATGCCTTCATTTACTCTAAATTAAAAGCTTCAGTCCCAAAACATAATGGTTTTATAAATTTCTTATTTGCATCAGTAACATCTTCTCAACTTGTCTGGCCACCTTCAAAGACATCTATATATATACCAGAAGTCTCTCTGTTCCTGTACCTATTTCAAACTACCATTTGGTTCATGTTCTGTTGTCTCCTCAACCCCCTACCCCCCTCCACTAAAAAGCATCGCTTTACTTGTGTTTAAGATTTCAGAGAGAAAACAATCTTATTTCTTTGCATTGTAGCAAGTAGTCTTAGGGGGTTGTTTGTAGGTTGCTGTGAAAATTTCCCCTTCTTCCTGCATCTGGGTCTAGAATTGGAACCAATAGCAAGGGCCCTAGTCTGTCTGCCCATTTCACTAATATGTAAACATTCTTTTGAAATCTGCCACTAATCTTCTCATTGTTTACTGTAATTTAAGGTATCCCAACATTTGCAAGCTTAGCGATTATGCCCTGTATACCCAAGTCCAAGTCAATAACATGTATCCAAAAGAGCAATAACTTTAACACCAATCGCATGGCAACATCATTACTTACCTCCTTCTAATCTGAGAAATATTATCTATGATTTCTGTATTCTGGCCTTTAACAACCCTTTATCGATGCTGCTACAGTTCCTTTGAACAAAGAACAAAGAACAAAACAGCACGGGAAACAGGCCCTTCGGCCCAACGAGCCCGCGCTGCCACCCCGATGTTCCCATCTCTACCCGCGATCCCTGTCTATGTTTATAGACTTTGCTAACAAATCCGTTAAGTAGTACTTTGTCAAAGACCTTTTGAGAGTCTATATCATTGATATTAAGCAGAGTGGCCTTCATTGCTGAGTTTAACCTTTCCTCATTTTTAAACAGAGTGTGACATTTGAAATCCTCTAATTCTTTGGCTCTACCCCATATCCAGAAGACTGTGACCTTATCCTCCAGTTTCCCCAGAAATATGGGGGCTGATTCTCCCAAAAGTGCTAAATTGATGGGAAAAGTATTCTAGATCACGACTGTTTTTTTAGTGCAGCTTCAACCTGAATCTCCCTACTCTGTGCAACGCAGAGGTCCCAATCGTGAAGATCATTAAAAATGCTGGAGTTTGACAGTTCTGGAACTCTGCACATACACCGTTGTCCCGATTTGTCAATATCCCTGTTTGCTGGGCAGCTCAATCGCTGGCCAGCCTGGGACTCTGCAGTGCTGCCCCTCCAGCCTCCCCGCAGCCTGACTGTAGCTCCCACAATAATTCCCAGCCAAGTCCTGACCCCCTACTCCAGAATGCTTTGATGTTCAGTCCACCACCACCAGCAGTGGCGATCCTTCCACCTCCCTCCAGGATCAGACACCTCCAGAAGACAGGCCTCTCCAGCAGACTACCACCCCCCAGCCCTCCCCAATCACTGGGCTCTCATCAGCCCAGATTGATCCCAATTCAGAAAGGCAGCGGGATCCCTCAACCCCACCAATCGCACCTGGGCCATGCCCACAAATAGGCTCGCCAACTTGATATTACCTGATGCCCAATGGCAGTGCCTACGTGCCCCTGGGCATGGGCACATCGCCATTTGATCAGTGCCAGGGGCACAAGCTGGCACTGCCAAGGTGCCTATGCCCAAGGGATATCCCCTTGCATACCCTAGGGAGCGCCAATTGCCCCCCTTCATTCCGCAGTGGGGGGGGGGGTCTTCCTCTAGTTCCTTGAATGTGGGGAGCTACTCTAAACCCTGTGGGAATGAAGTACTCCTGGCGGTGTGGGCAATGTTATCAGGCCCGGCAAATTTCATGCTGGGCCCGATAGTTACACTGAAAATATATGTAAAACATATTCAAATGACTCACCTCACTGTCACCAGTTTTCTGCACATTGCCGGTGACACCATTTTCTTCCGGTTGGGAGATGCGCAATGGGTCATAAACACTCGCGGGGAACTCATGAAATGGCTGACATGTGCACCTCCTGATCTGACCTGTCAGTAAAGTTGCAGGTCAGAGTGGGAAAATCAGGTCCCTGGGATGCAGATCTACTTCAGCTCACCATTTCTAGAATACTAAGGATAATAAGGAATAATTACCATCTTAGTTGAGTTTTTTGAAGAGGTGACGAAGATTATTGATGAAGGAAGGATGCAGTTTATATGGACTTTTAGTAAGGAGTTTAATAAAATCCCACATGATAGATTGGTATGAAAAGTAAAATCACATAGGATTCGGGTTTGGCTGGCTAAATGGATACAAAACTGGCTTGATTTTAGAAGGCAGAGAATAGTGGTAGGAGGGTGTTTTCAGAATGGAGATTCTGCAGGGATTAGTGTGGGACCTTTGTTGTTTGTAGTACATATAAATGATCAGGGGGAAAATATGGGTGGTTTGATTAGTAAGTTTGTGGATGACACAAATATTGATGGAGTTACTAATAGTGCTGAGGATTATCAGAGGATACAACAGGATAAAGATAGATTGGAGACTTGGACACAGAAATGGCTGGTGGAATTTAATCCAGGCAAATGTGAGATAATGGATTATGAAGGATCAAATTTAGATGTGAATTACATTATAAATAGCAAAATCCTTAGGAACACGAATATACAGAGGGATCTGGGCGCGCAGCCCATAGTACTCGAAACACGATGACACTGGTGGCCAAGGTGATTAAGAAGGTATATGGCATGATTGCTTCATTGGCTAGGGCATTGACAACAAGAGTTTGAATCATGTTGCAGCTATACAAAACCTTGGTTAGTCCACATTTGGAATATTGTATGCAGTTCTGGTTGCCACAATACCAGAAGGACGTGGAAGCTATGGAGAAAGTGTAAAGAGTGGGGTAGGCATGGTGGCACAGTGGTTAGCTCTGCTGCCTCAGAGCACCGGGGACCTGGGTGCAATTCCTGGTTTGGGTCCTGTCTTTGTGGAGTTTGTATATTCTCCATGTGTCTGCATGGGTTTCCTTTGGTTGCTCCAATTTCCTCCCAAAGTCTGAAAGACGTATTGGTTAGGTGCAATGACCCAAACAAGCGACTAGGGAAATTCCACAGTAACTTCATTACAGTATTAATGTAAGCCTTACTAATAAATAAAATTTACTTTAGTAGGCTCACAAGGATGTTGCCTGGTCTTGAGGGTGTTGATTATGAGGAGAACTTGAATAAACTAGGATTGCTTTTCCTGGAAAGACAGAGGCTGGGGGGACACTGATAGAGATCTACAAAATTATGAGAGGCATAGACAGAGTGGATAGTCCCAGGATGGAATTGTCAATTACAAGAGGGCACAGGTTCAAAGTGAGAGGGGAAAGTTTAAGGAAGATGTGCAGAGGACATTTTTTATGCAGAGTCATGAATGCCTGAAATATACTTCTAGAGGAGATGGTGGAAGTAGATACATTAGTAATATTTAAGAGGCATCTGGATGGGTACATGAATAGGAAGGTAATAAGGATAAAAGGCAGAAGGTATTTTTAAATTTAGTTCGGGCATCATGATCTGCACAGGCTTGGAGGGCTGAAGGGCCTGATCGTCTGCTGTACTTTTCTTTGATCTTTGGATACTCTCCTAAGGCAAGTTGCTGAGCAATTAAACACTACATTGAATTTGAGCCTGCCAGTGCTAAGAACCTAATTGGCTAGGGCAATCTCCACAGCATTAATTCAGTAATCTCAACCCTGATTGTAATAGAAAAGTTGGAATTATGATCATATGCCGTTTACATTTTTCTGCCAGGCCCCTTGTGTAAAATCCCTGTCAATCTTGAAGTTTTGCTCGTAACAGCATATGTCTCTGCTGCTATTCTTTAGGCTATTTGAATCAAAAAACGTTTCTTTTTATATTTCATGCATTCATTTACACAAATGTTTCATTCCAGGATAAAGTTTGTCATATTTAATTTGCTTCTCTGAAAGGTTTGCATCTTTCATCAGTTTCTAGAAATAAAATGCACATTCTATCTGATTTGAATTTTACTGTAGTAATCTACATCTTAGATCAGTCTGGATTCATAAAAGTACTGAGCGACTTGGCTTAGAAACCATTTAGTGACTTGAACGTGTCTCATAGATCACAAAAAAATGGGATAGTGCTCCCTTCATGAAAATAGTTTTCAGCCGTGGTATGAACAATCTTTGTTCATTTAATAATGTCTTGAGGAGTATTTGACTAGGGAATAGCACTCCATTAATAGCCTGACAGGGTAATGAATCATTTCAGAGTGCTGGGGCCTCATCTTATCATCATTCATCATTTAATGCACAGATGATGATGAGATCATTGTGGTCTAGTGATTTGTCCCTCACTTTGTTGTGTCTCTGGTCCATCTCACAGCACCTGCATGTGCACATCCGGTGTAATCAACTGTGTCATCTCTTAGGTGTCCTTGCTTTATGCCCAACACTTGTCCCCACACAAGCAGTTGTTTCTAAAGTAGGGTCACAGAGCGTCTGCAGTAAATTCTTTTGCTCCATGTATTCAATATAAACTAATAACTGCTTCCTCATGATTTTTGTATGCCCAATTTCTCTCTATCTTTTTCTAATCCTATTACATTTCAAATAACGCAGCTTATTACAGGGCTCCTTTTGCACAGGGAAGGAGGGCAGCAAGCCAAGTAGAGTAAAAATGCATCTTGTGTCTCAAGCATGCAGTGAAGTGTGCATATTTAACTAATTGTTCACCAATCCAGGGAATGTATTAGCAATGCAGCAAGACATTCAGTGACAATGACAACATCTTTTGTAGTGTTATAATGCCTTTAGTTAAATGCCACATAATGCTTCACAGAAGTGCTGCAGAATTTGGCATGGAGCCGCATGAAGAGATATTAGAATGGGGGAGTAAAAGTTTAGTCATATAGAAAGTTTTAAGAACAAAGAACAGGAACAAGCCCTTTGGCCCACCGAGCCTGTGCCGATATGTGGTTTGCATTCCTCTGTTAAGGAGCACCTTAAAGGAATAGAGGGAGAGGTTGACTGGTTTATTGAAGAAATCCCTGAGCTAATCCTTCCAAGCCAGTAATTGACCAGGCAGCAATGATTCAAGCAATGAAAACTAGAGATGGCTGCATGTATCCCAAGACTAGAAATTTCCACTTGAGCTCAACTGACCTTTGGTCTGCTGCATTTTCTGCTAAGATTCCCGTGGTGAGCAATGCAGGAAAACTTCACCTAGGTTTGTGCAATATGCCAGAATTGGAGAAGCACAGAGATTGTTCGACCTGAATACGTTACAGAGGCAAGAGAGGGCAAGGCCATGGAGGGATTTGAAAACAAGAATGAGATTTTATCATGGGGGTGTTGGTAAACCAGGAACTGCTGTGTGGATGGACCATTGGTAAAAGTTTAGATAGTTGCAGAGTAGAACATAGAATATTACAGCGCAGAACAGGCCCTTCAGCCTTCGATGTTGCGCCGACCAATTAGGAAAAAGCAATGACCCTCCAAATTAAACAATTCCCTTTTTGTCCATAAACTTATCTACCAATCTCTTAAACGCCACCAAACTTGGCGCATCTACAACTGCAGCAGGCAGGGCATTCCATACCCTTACCACCCTCTGGGTAAAGAACCTACCTCTGACATCCGTCCTATAACTACCACCCCTTAATTTAAAGCTATGTCCCCTCGTGCTAGCTTTCTCCATCCTAGGAAAAAGGCTATCACTGTCCACCCTATCTAAACCTCTAATCATCTTATATGTTTCGATAAGGTCCCCTCTTAGCCGCCTCCTTTCTAACGAAAACAACCTCAAATCCCTCAGCCTCTCTTCATAAGACCTGCCCTCCATACCAGGCAACATCCTGGTAAACCTCCTCTGTACCCTCTCCAATGCCTCCACATCTTTCTTATAATGTGGGGACCAGAACTGCACACAATACTCCAAGTGCGGCCGCACTAGAGTTTTGTACAGTTGCAACATGACGTTGCGGCTCCGAAATTCAATCCCCCTACCAATAAAAGCTAAGACTCCGTATGCCTTCTTAACAACCTTATCGACTTGATTGCCAACTTTCAGGGATCTATGCACACATACACCAAGATCCCTCTGTTCATCAACACTATTTAGAGTTCTACCATTAGCCCTATACTCTACACATTTGTTATTCCTGCCAAAGTGAATTACCTCACACTTTTCCACATTAAACTCCATTTGCCACCTCTCGGCCCAGCTCTGCAACTTGTCCAAGTCTCTCTGCAAACTATAACACCCCTCTTCACTATCTACCACTCCACCGACTTTAGTGTCATCTGCAAATTTACTAATCCATCCTTCAATACCCTCATCCAGATCATTTATAAAAATTACAAACAGCAGGGGCCCCAAAACAGACCCCTGAGGTACACCACTTGTCACCGAACTCCACGATGAATATCTCCCATCAACCACCACCCTCTGTCTTCTATCTGCTAGCCAATTCCTAATCCAATTAGCTAAATCACCCTCTATCCCATACATCTGCATTTTCTGCAGAAGCCTTCCATGGGCCACCTTATCAAACGCCTTACTAAAGTCCATATATACCACATCAACTGCCTTACCCCCATCCACCTCTTTGGTCATTTTTTCAAAAAACTCAACAAGGTATTTTGTGATGATCTCTAATTTATGGGGGCGGAAGGTCGGAGACTGGCCAAGAAAGCATTGAAATAGTAAAATCTACTGTGGGACTGCAAAAGATTTAACGAGCTACTGGTGTTCCTTAAAGTGATACAATGTTGGAGCAGTAGACCAAACACTGGCAGGGAAGTGTAGATGGAGTAATGGATGTGAGGCTGGTTTGCGTGATGGACTAGGTTACATTCATAACCCTTTGTAATTTCTTTCAGGTCTTGTTGAGGTGAGGCCAGTACAACTAAAGAAGGATTCATTGGTGGCACTTTCCGTGAAAGTATGGTGTTGGTAGGGGCTGGGCTGACAGAGCAGGTGATTGTAAGAGTTAGACGTAAAGAAACATATAATATTTTTAAAGAAGATATTCAAGGTTAAATATCCTTAATGTAGTTGCTTCAAGTATAATGATGTGGCATGCCTGCAACATAGGCTTTCAATGAAGTCAATTGTGTCTGATTTTGGATCCATGATTGTCAATTGGGAAGCCTTCAGTCTTTTTCATATATTAACAAAGCGGCCTGTTTTCAGTCATGTCACAGTTTCTAATGCCAAAGAAACATTCCAATAATGCAATTTACTTATGAGAAAATTTAGACCTTTCCAAATTATCATACTTTGTGCAGATAGAATGGAAGAAAGAGACCAGATCAGTGAATGACCTCACGCAGAGCAGCACTGCTCCTAACAGGTCAGAAGTACAATTCCTTGTAACATAGAAATAAATTGAAGAAAGGGGAAGATTTATTGCTACAGGATTTAAAAAGTGTAAAGATGCTGGTCCACCAGTTTAGGAAAAATACAATTAGTTTATTTTCAGGTTAAAACTAGATAAAGGCTTGCGGCCACAAGGCTGCAATAAGTTCCAAAAGTACAGAAGGCCACACTTGCTCGGGTGATCACCCATCGTATTCCCTGATTGGTTCCCTGGATCATGTGACCCTTATTCTGCGGATGGATCCTTAAAGGGACAATCAGCACATCCTTAAAGGGACAATCAGCACATTCTTGAAGGGACAATCAGCACATCCTTCTCTCTCTAACTCCTTTCATACAAATGTCAAATTTGCACAATGTAGATAATTAGTCATTTTGTATTCAAATTTAATTATAAATTAGGGTTTCCCAATCCTTGTGGAGTGGTGTAATTCCTCTGATCTCAGAATTAGTGTCAGCCAAAACCACAATGACTGGTGCCTCTTCAGACGCAGGCTGTTCAGTTCTGTCTGTTTCTATAGCGACGTCAGTTGTGCCTGCCACAGATACTTCAATGCTTGGATAGCTGATAATATTTCTTGATGGCAATACAGTTCTTGATGCAAAACCGGCTGCTGGGGCTTCTTTCTTTTTTTGAAATATTCTATGTGTTTTTGGATGATCCTTTCTCCTACATCCACTTTCCTGGGGTCCAGTAATAGATTCCAGGGATCCAACTCCTCACGCAGACCAAATTTCTTCACATACACATTATTACCCTCCATAAACAACCATGTTGACTGACATGAATCATGACTTATCTTCTGACTGTTTTGGCTGATCTCTTCTCTCCCAACAAATTTGGAAAGATGAGGCTGAGTCTCCTTCTGAAGCGATGGTTCATTGACAACTTTTCTGGTTGCACTCGTGTTGTTGCATGTGTAGTCCTCTGGTAGCCAAGAATGAAGCATGAGATTCTGGTCTCCAAGGTTCCTCCTGACTGTTTCTTTAGGCCAGACTTAAAAGTTTGGATGGTTCACTCAGCAAATCCATTGAATACTGGATGATAAGGTGCAATTCAAATGTGCTTTATTCTGTTAAAAGTGGTGAAGTTTTGAAACTCAGCACTTGTGAATACTGTTCCATTGTTAGACACAATAGGCAAGATTTTCAGCTTGTGCACGTCCTGAGACCAGCAAATCCAGTTCGAGGACAAAGTAGCTTTTCAAGGTCCATCCCTCACTTGCTACAATTCCCATGACAGTGGGATGGGAAAATTTGCCCTAGTGACCTCAGGTATTTTATGGGTGGAAAAACATTGTCGTAATGGAGTCTGGAGTCTAATGGCATATGGAGTCTTAGCTGGCATATGGAGTCTTAGCTTTTATTGGTAGGGGGATTGAATTTAGGAGCCGCAGCATCATGTTGCAGCTGTACAAAACTCTAGTGCGGCCGCACTTGGAGTATTGTGGGCAGTTCTGGTCGCCACATTATAAGAAAGATGTGGAGGCATTGGAGAGGGTACAGAGGAGGTTTACCAGGATGTTGCCTGGTATGGAGGGCAGGTCCTATGAAGAGAGGTTGAAGGATTTGAGGTTTTTTTCGTTAGAAAGGAGGCGGCTAAGAGGGGATCTTATTGAAGCATATAAGATGATTAGAGGTTTAGATAGGGTGGACGGTGATAGCCTTTTTCCTAGGATGGAGAAAGCTAGCACGAGGGGACACGGCTTTAAATTAAGGGGTATGAGTTATAGGACGGATATCAGAGGTAGGTTCTTTACTCAAAGAGTGATTAGGGAGTGGAATGCCCTGCCTGCAGCTGTTGTAGATGCGCCAAGTTTGGTGGCGTTTAAGAGGTTAGTTGATACGTATATGGAAGAGAAGGGAATGGTTTAGTTAGGAGGGGCATTGCTTTTTATTTTGGTCGGCACAACATCGAAGGCCGAAGGGCCTGTTCTGTGCTGTATTGTTCTATGTTCTATGTTCTAATCTTTCAACTGCAGTGTGTAATGTAGGAGTCTTCATCTCAAAAGCATTCATCCATTTACAGTACGCATGGACAAATAAGTTTGCATCAACAATGAGCAGAAATATTGGACAGAATTTTCTGATATCACCATGCCTTATTTGCAATGGGAAAACGTCATAAAATCGGGTGTAATGCGAATAGTAGGAATGGTGTCCTTTCCCCACTGCTGTTTTACCGAGAAAGAATTGGTGCGATCGGGAGCCCACCAAAAATGGATGCAACATCAATTTGCATTTTTTTTGCATTCATCACAATGTAACTAGTGAGTTTCGCTCCCAATCGTCCCAGCTCACCTGCCTTAGTGACCTCATTTGTTGCAACCAGATCAGTTAAAAAAACACTTTAAGTGTAGAAGTTATATTCAGACGCTTGGTCAGTGAGGGTGAGCAAGGAGGGGGATTGTTTCTTGGCAGGCACATTGTGTTTTGGGTCGGGGGGGCTGCAAGTGTGTGGGGGCGTGGGTGACTCTCAACATGAACCTGGGTCATAGCGCTGGCCTTGGGTTTCAGCATGACACTGTTGCAGGTGGGGAATGGGCTGGAAATTTTCTCCATTGGCAGTGCTGCAGCCTCAGGATTTGTCAAGCACCACTGTCTGTGGCCACAACTGCATGGGTTCTGGGTGTGTGTTTGTGAAGATGGGAGGTGGAATGGGGAGAACTATGTTGCCATTCTGGGATCTATGGTGTGCGGTATGAGAAATCTTTCAACTGCAGTGTATAATGTAGGAGTCGTCATCTCAAAAGCATTCATCCATTTACAGTACTCATGGACAAATAAGTTTGCATCAACAATGAACAGAAATATTGGACAGAATTTTCGGGGGCTGTCGAGGGGGTATGGTGAGTGTGTGTTAGAACATAGAACATAGAACAATACAGCACAAACAGGCCCTTCAGCCCACGAATTGCACCCTCAGAAGCCTCTCCATCAGCTTACCAACCACTGAAGTCAAACTCACCGGTCTGTAATTTCCTGGACTATCCCTGTTCTCTTTCTTAAAAATAGGAACCACATCCGCAATCCTCCAATCCTCTGGAACCTCTCCCGTTTCCATGGACGATGGAAAGATCATCGCCAGGGGCTCTGCAACCACTTCCCTCACCTCCCACAATAACCTGGGGTACATCCCATCTGGTCCCGGCGACTTGTCTACCTTGATAGCATTTAACAGGTGTTGCTGAAGGTCTGTGAGGAGGGTGTGATGGGTGTGTATTGCTGGGCTGGGAGGGTAAGCAGAGTTCTTCAACCTCTTTATCTGTCTCTTCTCTTTCCCCAAATTTCACCCCCCTTCGACGAGTTGACTTTTGCAATGCAACCCATTGATCTTGCTGTTCTTTTGGATGCTGCTAGAGCTGAGTAAGGGGAGCTGGAGGATGAACTATGGATGGAGGAGATTCAGGCCTCACCACTCATCACTCAGAGGAGTAGAGGGAGATGGCTGCTGGAGGAAGGACATGGTCGCTATTCGCCCTAACTGGGGGGAGGCTGTCAAGGAGGGAGTGGAGACCCTGGCAATTCCGCATGCTGGTGTCATTCCAGAAGTTGGACATTGTGTGCCACCAAAGGTTCTGGCTCCGAAAAAAGAGAGTGCGACACCTGTGCCAATTGTTGCAGCACCCGGCACCTACTCCTGGTGGCTGTGAAGATGGAGGTGGCCTTAAACGTTTACACCACCAGTCCTTCCAGACTGCCAGCGGAGACTTTTGTGGTATTTCCCAACCATTCTTCCGTAAGTGCGTCAAGGAAGTCATGGATGCCCTTAATGCCCAATCTGGAAAGTATATTAAATTTGACTTGGACCAAGCCTAACAGGAAGTCATTGCGGGGATGTCAAATACACAGTGGGCTTTAATCTGTACCCTTGACCCCCTCAAGGCCCTGGTTAAGAATCCAGTAAAATTCATGAACAGAAAGGGCCTCCATTCAATAAATGTGCAATTGATGTGTGACCATCAGCTGAACATTATGTACATCTGTGCCAGATATCCCAGCAGTGAATATGATAGCTTCATATTGAGGAGTTCTGAGTCCCAAAGTCTTTGAAGAACAGCCCAAGATGCAAGAGTGGCTTGTGGGGGACATGGGGTACCCACTTCAGGCTTGGCTGTTGATGCCTGTGTGGGGCCTGAGAGTGATATGGAGACCCAATTTAATGATGCCCATGCTGCCACCCATTCAATAGTGGAGCAGAGCATAGGGTTCCTCAAAATGTGATTCAGGTGCCTGGGCCGCTTTGGCAGGGCCCTACAACATAGCCCCCTGGTTTCTTCCTGCATTGTGTGGTGTGCTGTGCTCTGCACAAGCTGGCACAGCAGATGAATGACCTAATGGAGGATAAGGAGAAGGACATGGAGGCCGACCATCCAGGTGTGTCTGGAGAGGAGGCCACCCAACAGCAGGAGGAGGAAGAGGAGGAGAAGGACAACGATGCCCATCGTCACCATCCAGGCATTGGAGGGCCATGGATTTAGGGTGAAGGGGGGTGAGGTATAACTCGGATGTTAGAGGGAGGTTTTTCACACAGAGGATGGCGGGGGCCTGGAATGCACTGCCAAGTAGGGTAGTGGAGGCAGGCACGCTAGGATTGTTTAAGGCTTACTTAGACAGGCACATGAGTGGGCTAGAGATGGAGGGATACAGGAGACTTTTCTAAATAAAGATCAAAAGCCTTGGGACGTCCCTGGGAATCAATTGGTTCCTATGGACCTTCCAACATATTTCTTGGCTCACTTGCTTTATTTCTGCACTTCTGGGGATTCCATAAATGTCTGTCTAAGTTTGCATGTTTATTGAGATCTCTTCTTTTACCTCACAGGTGATTCAGTCCGCCTTATTGACCAAAAAGGGGCATACACGCAGTGAGTCATGTGAGGGCTGCTCTTGGAAGTTGCTTTGAAAGTTGCCTAGTGCTTCATGTCGTTACTGTACGCTTAAACTGGACTATCTGACGGGCAATGTGACAGCTCAGTGACTATCACTGTTCGCTGCGCAAATACATGGATTTGGGCCAGTATCTGTGAGAGTTTGCACATTCTCCCCGTGATTGCGTGGGTTTTCTCCGGGTGATCCGGTTTTCTCCCACACCTCAACACGTGCTGATTGGTGTAACAAATTGTCCCTAAATTAATCTTCCCTCAATCGCCCCCAATATGTGTAGACAAAGGTAGAGGAGGGCATTCATAATGTTAAAATGGTGTCGCGGGCTCATTGGGCCGAAAGGCCTGTTTTCCGTGCTGTATTTTTCTTTGTTCTTCTTTGTTCTTTGGCTGCAGTAAGGATCAAACATGCGAGGGAGGCCCCGATCACTACATGCTTTGGTCACTGGGAGACTGTGTTTCCACATGTGGATTCCACTCCAATCCTGCCCCACGTGACCTTTGAGTCCTACAACCTCCTGCAACATTGTGGGCCTGGGTACCCCGTGTTGGCGAGTTTCTGTGGCAGGCAGGAGGGTGGCGACTTGCTGAGTGCCATTGTGATGATGCTGGTGCAAACTAGCCTGAATCCTACCTGAGCTTCACACACATGCTGGCACTTGGGCCCAAGTCTAGAGGTGAGTAAGAGATCCAAAATCCCCATGAATCCCCCCAGGGAACCTCTCATGGGTTCTGGGGATGCCATGGCAGATGTTGTAAATTGCTGCCAATGTATGCTGCCCGCTGTAGCCAGTGAATTATTTGAGAGCCTTGATTTTTTTCAATAATAGTGCATTGAGAGGCCTCATTCACTGACATGAACCTACAAGTTAATCACAGGATTGGAGTGAAATAACATTTCTTGTTCCCAATAAAAGTGCTTTCCAAATAAGTAATAATATAAAAACATGTGAACATGAGACATTAAAGTGCCTAAATATTCTATCTGCCTAGTGATACCCTTCACCTGTGCCATCTTAGTGCAACTACACCTTCTTAACCTTACACGACTCACCACTACAGTTTGGTGTCTCCCCAGGATGTGCATTGGAAGTGATAGGGGCCAGCAGCCTACCTCGCCCCGTGGCCTGTGATGCACTTGGCGATTGTCCTCTGGAAGCCCTCAACCTTGAGGGCCTTGGCTGGCTTCCAAATTGAGGAGATGCCGGCGTTGAACTAGGCTAAACATAGTAAGAAGTTTCACAACACCAGGTTAAAGTCCGAAGGTTTATTTACTAGCACAAGCCACTAGCTTTTGGAGTGCTGTCCCTTCATCAGGTAAGTGAGAGTTCACAAACAGGGCATATGAAGACACAAAGTCAATGCAAAATAATGGTTGGAATGCGAGTCTTTACAGGTAATCAAGTCTTAAAGGTGAATGGAGAGAGCGTTAAGCACAGGTTAAAGGGATATGTATTGTCTCCAGCCAGGACAGTCAGTGAGATTTTGTATGCCCAGGTAAGTTGTGGGGGTTAAATATAGTGTGAAAGGAACTGAAGATTCCAGTTGAGGCGATCCTCATGTGTGTGGAATGTGGCTTTCAGAAATGTTCCATGTACTAAAACTAAATTGACTGTAACTTTTCACATGTAATGCATCTTTGAAATATTGTTCTCAGAAGATAAACATTATCAGAAAAGAACTGGTGCTCATCTCCCAATAACTTGACTTACCTGCTATTTAATGATCTAGTAAGAAGTCTCACAACACCAGGTTTATTAGCAAAAGTCACTAGCTTTCAGAACACTGCTCCTTCATCAGGTAACTGGGAGTTCTCAGCTCAGCGACTCTGTGTTGTGTGTTGTAAAGGCTGTTTTGGAAAATGCTTACCTGAATATCAGAGGCCAAATGCTTGTGACCGCTGAAGAGTTCCCCAACAGGAAGAAAACAAGCTTGCCTGGTAATTGTCGAGCAGTATTCATTCATCCATTGTCGTAGCATCTGCATAGTCTCCCCAATGTACGATGCCTCCAAACATCCTTTCCTGCAACATATCAAGTAGACAACATTGGCCGAGTTGCAAGTGGATGTAACGTGTACCTGGCGGATGGTGTTCTCATGTGAGATGATGACATCCGTGTTGATAAACTGACATGTCTTGCAGAGGTTGCTGTGGCAGGGTTGTGCGGTTTTGTCTTCATTGTTTTCCTGAAGGCTGGGTAGTTTGCTGCAGACAATGGTCTGTTTGACGTTGTGCAGTTGTTTGAAGGCAAGAAGTGGTGGTGTGGGGATGTTCATCTTCATCAATGACACGTTGAAAGCTCCAGAGAAGATGTTGTAGCTTCTTTGCTCCGGAGGAGTACTGGACGATCAAGAGTACTCTTTCCGCCATGACCCGTGTTTGTCTTCTGAGAAATTGGTGCGTTTTTTCACTGTGGCGCATCGTAACTGTCGATTGATGTGTCAAGAATCATATCCTGTTCTTCTGAGGGCATCTTTCAGTGTCTGGAAGTGTCTGTTGCGATCCTCCTCATCTGAGCAGATCCTGTTTATGTGGAGGGCTCGTCCATAGGGGATGGCTTCTTTAAGGTGTTTAGAGTGGAAACTGGAGAAGTGGAGCATTGTGAGGTTATCCATGGGCTTGCAGTATAGTGAAGTGCTGAGGTGACTGTCTTTGAAGCAGATGCATATGTTCAAGAATGCAACTGATTCTGGAGAGTAGTTCATGGTGATGGTCCATGGCAGACAGAGTACCCTTCGTTGTCCAGCACTTCTCTGGGGCGGAGAAGCTACGACATCTTCTCCGGAGTCTTCAACATGTCATTGAAGATGATCATCTTGCCAAGGTCAACCCTACATCTCCACTTGTTGCCTTCAAATAACTGCACAACTTCAAACAGACCATTGTCCGCAGCAAACTACCCAGCCTTCAGGAGAACTGTGACCACAACATCACACAACTCTACCACAGCAAACTCTGCAAGACATGCCGGATCATTGACATGGATGCCATCACCTCATGTGAGAATACCATCCATCAGCAACTCGGCCAATGTTGTCGACCTAATACGCTGCAGGAAAGAACATGGTACATTGGGGAGACCATGCAGACTCTACGACAGCGGATGAATGAACAGCGCTTGACAATCACCACACAAGACTGTTCCCCTCCTGTTGGGGAACACTTAGCGGGAAACAGGCATTCAGCCTCTGATCTTCGGGTAAGTGTTCTCCAAGGTGGCCTTCATGACATTAAACAGTGCAGAGTCGCAGAGCAGAAACTGATAGCTAAGTTCCGCACAAATGAAGACAATGTCAACCGGGATCTTGGGTTCATGTCACATTATATTTAACCCCCATGACTTGCCTGGGTTTAAATAATCTCACTAACTGTCCTGGCTGGAGACAATACACATCTCTTTAACCTGTGCTTAACATAGAACACAGAACATAGAACATTACAGCACAGAACAGGCCCTTTGGCCTTCGATGTTGCGCCGACCAATATAAAAAGCAATGACCCTCCAAACTAAACCATTCCCTTCTCTTCCATATACTTATCAACTAACCTCTTAAACGCCACCAAACTTGGCGCATCTACAACTGCTGCAGGCAGGGCATTCCACTCCCGAACCACCCTTTGGGTAAAGAACCTACCTCTGATATCCGTCCTATAACTATCACCCCTTAATTTAAAGCTGTGTCCCCTCGTGCTAGCTTTCTCCATCCTAGGAAAAAGGCTATCACTGTCCACCCTATCTAAACCTCTAATCATCTTATATGTTTCGATAAGGTCTCCTCTTAGCCGCCTCCTTTCTAACGAAAACAACCTCAAATCCCTCAGCCTCTCTTCATAAGACCTGCCCTCCATACCAGGCAACATCCTGGTAAACCTCCTCTGTACCCTCTCCAATGCCTCCACATCTTTCTTATAACGTGGGGACCAGAACTGCACACAATACTCCAAGTGCGGCCGCACTAGAGTTTTGTACAGTTGCAACATGACGTTGCGGCTCCGAAATTCAATCCCCCTACCAATAAAAGCCAAGACTCCATATGCCTTCTTAACAACCTTCTCGACTTGACTGCCTACTTTCAGGGATCTATGCACATACACACCAAGATCCCTCTGTTCATCAACACTATTAAGAATCCTACCATTAGCCCTATACTCTACACATTTATTATTCCTGCCATAGTGCATTACCTCACACTTTTCCACATTAAACTCCATTTGCCACCTCTCGACCCAGCTCTGCAACTTGTCCAAGTCACTCTGCAAACTATAACACCCCTCTTCACTATCTACCACTCCACCGACTTTAGTGTCATCTGCAAATTTACTAATCCATCCCTCAATACCCTCATCCAGATCATTTATAAAAATTACAAACAGCAGGGGCCCCAAAACAGACCCCTGAGGTACACCACTTGTCACCGAACTCCACGATGAATATCTCCCATCAACCACCACCCTCTGTCTTCTATCTGCTAGCCAATTCCTAACCCAATTAGCTAAATCACCCTCTATCCCATACATCTGCATTTTCTGCAGAAGTCTTCCATGGGCCACCTTATCAAACGCCTTACTAAAGTCCATATATACCACATCAACCGCCTTACCCCCATCCACCTCTTTGGTCACTTTTTCAAAAAACTCAATGAGGTTAGTAAGGCACGACCTACCCTTCACAAAACCATGCTGACTATCCCCAATCAATTCATTTCTCTCTAAATAACTATAAATCCTATCCCTAATAATTCTCTCCAATACCTTGCCCACAACAGAAGTAAGACTCACTGGCCTATAATTCCCTGGAAGGTCTCTCTTCCCCTTCTTGAACAATGGGACCACATTCGCTATCCTCCAGTCCTCCGGAACCACACCCGTAACCAACGACGACCTGAAGATCAGAGCCAGAGGCTCTGCAATCGCCTCTCTTGCCTCCCAGAGAACAACCTCTCTCTTCTCATGTTGTCTGTAACTTTAAGACTTGATTACCTGTAAAGACTCACATTCCAATCATTATTTTGTAAATTAAGTTTGTATCTTTATATGCCCTGTTTGTGAAAACAGCTCCCACTTATCTAATGAAGGGGCAGTGCTCTGGAAGTTAGTGGCTTCCAGGATACAAAGGATCTTTCCATCAGATCTTCTTCATCTCATTGCCTCTGAGATGCCCCGGTGTTAGGAACGGGAGAATCAGAAAGTGTAAGCACAGCCATGGTCTTCTGGATGGAAGGTCCTGGCATGGGCTCAAGCCCTTCCTCCTCCCTTGCGGTTCCTATGGGCTATTGGCTGAGTCCAGTAAGAATCTGGCAACATCAATTTTAAATCCAACCAATTTATAAATTGGTGTTGCCAGATTCTTACTGAATTTACCCCAGTCCAATGCTGGCATCTCTACATCATGACTATTGGCTGAGTTGCAGGAGTATGTATTGAATACCTGGTGGATGGTGTTCTCACATGAGATAATGGCATCCATGTTGATGACCTGCACATCTTGCAGAGATTGCTGTGGCAGGCTTGTGTTGTGTTATGGCTGCTGTTCTCCTGAAGGCTAAGTAGTTTGCTGCACATAAAGATTTGTTTGAAATTGTGCAGTTGTTTGAAGGCAAGTAATGGAGGTGTGGGGATGGCTTTGGCAAAATGTTCATCTTCATCAGCATCACATTGAAGACTCTGGAGAAGATGTCGTGGCTTCTCCGTTCTGGGAAAGTACTGGACAATGAAGGGTGCTCTGTCCGCCGTGTCCTGTGTTTGACTCTGAGGAGGTTGGTGCGGTTTTTTGCTGTAGCGCTTCAAAACTGTCAGTCGATGAGTCGAGCACCATATCCTGTTCTTATGGGGGAATCTTTTGGCATGTGCAGGTGTCTGTTGCGACCCTCCTCATCTGAGCAGATCCTGTATACACGGAGGGCTTGTCTGAGGGGATGACTTCTTTAACATGTTTGTTGTAGAATCAGGAGAAATGGAGAATCGTGAGATTGTCAGTGGGTTTGTGCTACAGTGAGATGCTGAGATGACCGTCCTTGATGGAGATGCATGTGTCCAAGAATGTAACTAATTCTGGAGAGCAGTCCATGGTGAGTCTGATGGTGGGAAGGGACTTGTTGATGTCATTATATAGTTGTTTCAATGATTGTTTGCTGTGAGTCCAAAGGAAGAAAATGTTATTGATGTATCTAGTGTAAAGTGTCAGTTAAAAGTCTGTGCAGTGAAGAGGCCTTGTTTAAAGTTGTGCATGAAGATATTGGCATATTGAGGTGCGAATTTGGTCCCCGTGGCTGTTCCATGTGTCTGGATGAAGAACTGGTTGTTGAAGGTAAAACATGGTGATCCAAATGAAGTGGATGAATTGTAGAATTGTGTCTGAAGATTGGCAGTTGTCAGCATTGAGTACCGAGGCAGTTGCAGCAATGCTGTCGTCATAGGAGATGCTGGTGTAGAGTGCTGAAACATCCATTCTGATGAGGAATGTTCCTGGTTCAACTGCTCCATGGTGCTGAGTCTCTGTATGAAGTCCATAGTGTCGCAATAGAAGCTGGGAGTTCTTTGTTCAATGGGTTTCTGAATGCGCTTGACGTAACCAGAGAGGTTCTCACACAGGGTCCCATTGGCTGATACAGTAGAGAACACGTGAGAACACCATTTACCAGGTACACAGTACCTTCTCTTGTGACTCAGCCAGTGTTGCCTACCTGAATACGCTGCAGGAAAGGATGTTCCGAGACATGGTACATTGGGAAAACCATGCAGATGAAATGACAATGGATGAAAGAACATAACTCAACAATCACCAGGCAGGAGTGTTCCCTTCCTGTCAGGGAACACTTCAGCGGTCACGGGCATTCAGCCTCTGATCTTTGGGTAAGTGTTCTCCAAGGCGGCCTTCACAACGCACCACAATGCAGAATCGCCGAGCAGAAACTGATAGCCAAGTTCCGCATACATGAGGATGGCCTCAACTGGAATCTTGGGTTCATGTCACACTATCTGTAACCCCCATGACTTGCCTGGGCTTGCAAAGTCTCACTAACTTCCCTGGCTGGAGACAATTCATCCCTCTTTAATCTGTACTTAACCCTCTCTCCATTCACATTGTCTGTACCTGTAAAGATTTGATTATCTGTAAAGACTTGCATTCCAACATTATCTTGTAATTGAGTTTGTCTCTATACATGCCCTGTTTGTGAACCAAATCCTGCACTCACCTGATGAAGGGGCAGTGCTCCAAAAGCGCAGTGGCTTGGAGCTCTGTCTTAAAAATGTAGATGGTAGTCATGATGTAGAGATGCCAGCATTGGACTGGGGTAATCACAGTAAGAAGTCTTACAACACCAGGTTAAAGTAAACCTGTTGGACTTTAACCTGGTATTGTGAGATTTTTTTACTTAGAAAGGTAAAGGCAGTTGGAGCATATCTTTGGGATTCTCTGTCTTTTGGCTAAGATCAAATGTAGTATCAACATGCTGTGTTTGGTTGAAGTCATTTGAAGCAATTTTTAAAAGTGGCATCTGGGCCTTTTGGCTTGGATGAGCAGCTATACCTACTCTAATCAGCTTGGATCATGTAGATCAAGCCCAAGGTGGGAGGTGATAGCCCTATCTTGTCAGCTTGGATCAGGAATGTCTCAATTTGTTGGGACTCTGAATTAGATTCGATTTGATTGAATTAGAACAAAAATACAAAAAAAACTTTGGAATTTAATTACTTGCAGTCACAGAGGGCATCAATTAGCACCTCTTTAAAGATTAAAAGTTTCCTATCGATTTTTAACGGTTAGAAATTCCTCTGGCATGAATCATGGATAGCCAGGCTAAGGCTCGGTAATAATGTTATAGAGTAGTCAGGTTGATGTAGATATAGGTTTCCCTTTCTATCTCTGGCTGGGACATTAACGTCTCATTTAAAATACATCAACATGTAGTGGTCCATTTTGGCAGGTCCAATGGGATGAGGGAGTACAATATCAAGGGTAGGAGTCTTAGCAATATTGAGGAGCAGAAGGACCTTGTGGTCTGGGTCTATAGGCCTCTTGAATTGGCCTCGCAGGTGGAGGATGTTGCCTGGATTGGAAGGCATATGAAGTACTGGCCTTCATTAATTGAAGGATTGCATTTAGGAGTCTGAAGATAATGCTGCAACTTTATAAGACCCTTGCCAGGCTCCACTTGGAGTACTGTGCGCAATTCTGGTCGCCTCACTATAGGAAGGATGTGGAAGCTATTGAGAGGGTGCAGAGGAGATTTACAAGGATGTTGCCTGGATTGGGGGGCATGCCTTATGAAGATACGTTGAGGGAGCTGGGAGTCTTCTCCCTGGAGAGACGTAGGTTGAGAGGCGACCTGATAGAGGTTTATAAAATGTTGAGAGGAATAGATAGGGTGGATTCTCGGAGGCTATTTCCCAGGGTTGAAATGGTTGCTACGAGAGGACACAGGTTTAAGGTGCTGGGGAGCAAGTGCAGAGGAGATGTTAGGGGTAAGTTTTTCACTCAGAGGGTGGTGAGTGAGTGGAATCCGCTGCCGTCGGTGTGGTGGAGCCGAATTCGATGGGGTCTTTTAAAAGACTTCTGGATGAGTATATGGGATTTAATGGGATTGGGGGTTACAGATAGTTCTATGGCCTGGTAGGTATGGATATGATCGGCACAACTTGTGGGCCGAAGGGCCTGTTTGTGCTATAGTGTTCTATGTTCTATGTAACATGTTTCTGGGAAATTGCTTTTGGTGACAGTAAGTTATACCAGGAAATATTGTGAATTAAAATGGAAAGGATTCCCATATTAAAAATTTTCATTCTATTTGCTAACTCAATGTTGGACAATGTCAAAATGAAATTCCAGCATTGTACTTTCTAAGTGAAAAATTTTATCAATAAAGTTTCCATAGATTTAGTATTATTTCTTTGTTTATGTCCTTTGGCTAGTTTGCCCAAAGGCTCTGCAATTTTGTTCTAAATTGCCCATGTGAGGTTCATCTCAAGATCAATTGGTCCATTGTGGGTTAGCTGATCTCACATGGGTTGCAGTGTATTTGGCGTCAGTACTTTGGACAATGAAGGAGGAAGAATTGGCAGCTTTCTTTCTTCATAACAATTGTGCAAATAAAAAAGGTGGCTTGAGATGAAAGGCTTTCATTTGTATAGTGCATTTCACAATCTCAGGATGTCTCATGGTGTACTTTTGTAGTGTAATCATTGCCATAAACGTGGGAAACACAGCAGGAAATTTGTGCTCAGCAAGCCTTAATAAGCAACAATGTGATAATGGCCAAATAAGCTGTCCTATTGATATTGGTTGAGGACCTGATTAAAATTTAGGAGGTCACTGAATGCCTATGGAGCTGTATAGTCGAATAAGCAAATGTTTTCGAAAGAAAGGGGAAAATTGGCAAAGGAAAATAATTATAATCACACCCACTTAAGGGGTCAAACTGAACCTTTAAATTTTCAAGTGGCTTGGCCTTTGAAAATGCCTGGGTTTAGCTGTTTGGGGTTAACAATATTCTTGACATAGAGGGAAAGAAATAGCAGATCATGGTCTAACTCTGTGCACTGCATTAGTATGCAAGATGTAAGGACCTAAATTGACCTTTTCCTGGTGCAATCCACCAGCTTCACTCGAGTGAAAGAGCTTTGAAAGTAGTGCTATTAATAAGTATGTCAAGTGTATTAAAGGTCTCTCTTCATACCAGAAGAAATCAATTTTAAAAAGAGAAGACCCTATAATTTTAGAATTAATTAATATGCATTAAAAACTTAAAATCAAGTTTTTAATTGAGCTATTTTTAAACTTATATCAGAACATTAAGAGGAGAATAATTTGTTTCGTCTTATATTTCAGCATCTAATGTCCCTTCATCATCTTCCTAAATGACACGCAGACTAATAATGCCTTTGGCAAGCTGGTAGACAATCATCAAGTAATTACCCTTATTTTTTATTCTCTAATGCATGATAGATTCACTTATTTACAGTTAAATATGCAACATTTGATAAATGTTTATGAGCTGCAATAATTTATTCCTTATTGTTGTAATAAAGGGAGTCACATTCTGCTCCTCATTTAAGAGTGACTGGAGATTTGCCGAATTGTATGACATCCAAAGCATAATTAAAGATTGATATTGTGTCATTGTGGAGGACTGAGTTACACCAGACTGAGAATACTCAGCACTCCCAGTGCTTCTTGTAAAATGACACCAGGTTATTTTACTTTGGGGAGACATGTGGCATTTTAGATATGAAGCATATTGAACATTTTACATTCGAAAAGTCTAGCTGCAAATGTTTGAGGACCTGATCAAACTCATAACACGTTGTGACCCTGGCATGACCTACAGCCTTTTTTTCCGAACAACTCGTTATAATTAAAAACAAACACAGCAGAAGTACTAATCTGTTCATCTCCGACTCAACACAAATTACGCAGCTCTTTTACACCACAGCAAATTTATTCTTCAGTTTGGTGTGCATCGCTCAGGCACCAGACTGAGAATTTGATAATATTAATATACATTGCGGTGGAATGGCAGTTAACTCTTTGTTGTAACTTGGTCATTTTTTTTATTGTGGAACAGCCAATTAGAAGAAGCGTTGAGGGCAAATGATCAGGATGTTAAGAGCAGTGCATTCTCTTGATTTGTTGCCTAAACTTCACTTCACGTGTGAAGAAGACCCTCCCCATCAGGCCTGCAACATACACCCTTTTAAAATAAGGCAACCTGTTAACTATGAGCTATTCATTTTTCTCTATTACCAGCAAAAATGCACTGTTCTGTTCAATTGTACTTACCTTGAGTATGTCTATATGTGTGATTCTGTGAGTGGATGTCACACCACTCCATTTTGGATTGAATGCTCCTCGTCTGAACCCATGAAAAAGTCTTTAGTTAATTTGATTTATTATTATTGTATATATTGTTTCTTGCACGCTATACAGACAAAGCACAGAGAAGAAAAGGAGAAGGTGCAGCATGTAGCGTTACGGTTAAATTATCCACAATCAGAGGTTAAAATAGCCACACACTCATCTTCATAAAAAAATCACTAATTACACACAGTTGGGAAAGGAGTCAGGATTTAACAAGTTCTCTTTCATTCTGTAGAATTATTTAATGATTTGAGGACTGCAGGTATGTGTCTAGTCTATAGAAGATACAGGCTTCAGATTTGACATTCTACCCACTGCTGAACACGTTGAAGTAATGTTTGGAAATTACGAAGGGAGCAAACATTCGCCTGGCCCATTACAATCGGCGAGCGGAGGCACAATCCTTTTCCATACTGAACTCACAGTCATACAATGTGGATTCAAAGCCAGCCCAGTGACCCTCCCTGGGTCAGCTGTGACCCTCCTAAACACAAGACTAATTGAAGCCTCTTTCGATAAATACACTCGAATGAAGCTGCCATTGTACAGCTGCCTGGCAACATCCATTTTACCAGGATGTTGCCAGGTATGGAGGGCAGGTCTTATGGGGAGAGGCTGAGGGATTTGAGGTTGTTTTCGTTAGAAAGAAGGCGACTAAAAGGAGACCTTATTGAAACATATAAAATGATTAGAGGTTTAGATAGGGTGGACAGTGATAGCCTTTTTCCTAGGATGGAGAAAACTAGCACGAGGGGACATAGCTTTAAATTAAGGGGTGGTAGTTATAGGACGGACGTCAGAGGTAGGTTCTTTACCCAGAGGGTGGTTAGGGTATGGAATGCCCTGCCTGCGGCAGTTGTAGATGCGCCAAGTTTGGTGGCGTTCAAGAGGTTAGTAGATAAGTTTATGGACGAAAAGGCAATGGTTTAGTTTGGAGGGTCATTGCTTTTTCCTAATTGGTCGGCGCAACATCGAAGGCCGAAGGGCCTTTTCTGTGCTGTAATGTTCTATGTTCTATTGTTTTCAACTTTTCTGATCATTTTGGCCTTAGTTTCAGAGAGGAGAATTAAGAAATGATAGCAAAATATTAATAATTGCTGTATAGCAAAGCACACATTATAAGCATGAAAATGGAGAGTGATCAATGTTTTTATATTATTAAAAGTAGCGATATAGAATGATTGAAAAGACACAGTGGTGATTGAAGTTCCAAGTATTTTATAGCTAGTTACGTAATTCATGCCCAAAAGCTACACTGTAATATTATTTCCATTTACTGGTAAATAAATGAAGCGGGGAGCCTTTAATTCTAATATTCCATGGACACTGAACAAAGTATAATTTATTTAAAGGAAAGAATCCTTGCACATTTTACTGTATTTGTGACCATTTAGTTCAACTCCACATGACATTGTGATTTCATGGCTTTGTGAATAGTGTCACACACATCATTTTTCCTTTAGCTAAGCAATTTCAGCTAGTAAGCTGAAATAGACTACCGTACATATTAATTTTGCAGCATGACTTTTGCCCAGCTCACGTTGAAAGATGTGTCTAGTTAAAGCGTAAAGAAAATGCACCATTCTTTCTCACAAGCTCATTAAGTGCAGCAGCACCACCATTTGTCCAATTACATTGGGCCACAACACCTTTCCTCCCGACATGGAACTCAACAAAATATAATACTAATCACCTCCAGGTTCTTTAGATGTCTTCATTATTCTATACGACTGCTTCTCCGAGGCCAAGAACATGTAGTTCATTTATTGAATTCCTCTCGAAACAGAAAACCATAGTAATCTTATGGAACTTTGGATTTTGGAATCATTAATGAGAGCCAGCATTAATAACCCTAACCAGAGCTGTGCAAGCTTAAATGTGCTTCCTGCTGCAGTTAGATATTAAAAGATTTGCACTTTTCAACAAAACACTGCTTTGAAATTCTGAATATAAATGAGTTTACAATTTTAAAATAACAGCAAATTGAGTTGTGAGGTTCAAAAGTAGTCTCATAATTATCTTATTATTCGGGCATTAGTGAATGTTTTTCCCATTAATAAAGATGCAGCACTATGCTCAAATATAATGAAGAAAACAGCACAAACCTCGAGAAATTAGCTATTATGCAGAATAGAATCAATTCTTTAAATGTAATGTAAATAACTCCTGAAAGCTGTTTCTGATCAGTAAGAGATAGTTTGCTAAACAACAAGGATTCAGATGCTTCAGGAAGGACAGGGAGGGAGGTAGAAGAGTGGGAGAGTGGCATTGTTGATCAGGGACAGTGTCACAGCTGTAGAGAAGGAGGATGCTGTGGAGGGACTGTCTATGGAGTCTCTGTGGGTGGAAATTAGGAACAGCAAGGGGTCAAAAACTAGATGTTTTTTATAGGCCGCCCAATAGTGACAGGGATGTTGAGGTGTAGATAGAGAAACAGATCCTACTTAGATATAGAAATAACAGAATTGTCGTGATGGAAGACTTTAATTTCTCAAACATCGACTGGAATGTCCCCAGGGTAAGGGGTTCGGATGGTGAGGAGTTTGTTAGGTGTGTTCAGGAGCGTTTCCTGACACAGCACGTGGATAAGCTTACGAGAAGAGAGGCTGTACTTGACCAGGTGCTGGCTAATGAACCAGGACAGGTATCGGATCTTTCGGTAGGAGAGCATCTCGGGAATAGTGATCATAATTCTACCTCCTTCACGATAGCATTGGAAAGAGATAGGATCAGGCAGGATAGGAAGGTGTTCATCTGGAGTAGGGGAAAATATGAAATCATTAGGCAAGAAATTGGAAGAGTAAACTGGAAGGAGGTGTTCTTGGGGAAAAGTACTGAAGGAGGGTGACGGATTTTCAAGGAATGTTTGTCTGGAACTCTGTATGACAACATTCCGGTGAGACAAGGAGGTTTTGGTAGGTCGAGTGAATTGTGGTGCATAAAGATTGTGATGAACCTAGTTAGGAAGAAAGTTGTACAATAGATTCAGAGAGCTAGAGGATGTTAAGGATCTAGAGGCATATAAGACTTGTAGAAGGGAGCTTAAAAAGGAAATTAGAAGAGCCAGAAGGGATCACAAGAAGGCTTTGGCAGGTAGGATTAAGGAGAATCCCAAGGCATTCTATAAATATGTGAAGAGTAAAAGGATAAGAAGAGAAGGGATAGGACCTATAAAAGGTGAAGGAGGAAAAGTCAGTGTGGAACCAGAAGAAATGGCAGAGGTGCTTAATAAGTACTTTGCCTCAGTATTCACAGTGGAAAGTGATTTGGGGGGTTGTACTACAGGATTGTGGCAAACTTGAAAAGATTGAGTATGTGGACATTAAGAAAGAGGAGGTGTTGGAACTGTTAAATTCCATCAAGGTAGATAAGTCACCAGGTCCAGATGGGATGTACCCCAGGTTACTGTGGCTGGCGATGATCTTTGCATCGTTGAAGGAGATGGGAGAGGTTCCAGAAGATTGGAGGATTGCGGATGTGGTGCCTATTTTCAAGGAGGGGAACAGGGATAGCCTGGGCAATTACCGACCAGTGAGTCTGACCTCTGTGGTCGCTAAGTTGATGGAGAGGATTCTGAAAGATAGTATTTATGAGCACTTAGAGAAATTCAAAATGATCAGAAAGAGCCAACACGGCTTTGTTAAGGGAAGATCGTGCCTTACGAGTCTAGTTGAGTTCTTCGAAAATGTGACTGAACACATTGACGAAGGAAGAGCAGTGGACGTGGTTTATATGGATTTCAGCAAGGCGTTTGATAAGGTCCCCCTTGCAAGACTTCTTGAGAAGGTGAGAGGGCATGGGGTTCAAGGGGCTTTGGCCATGTGGATCCAGAACTGGCTTTCCTGCAGAAGGCAGACAGTAGTTGTGGATGGGTCTTTTTCTGTATGGAGGTTGATCACCAGTGGAGTTCCCCAGGGATCCGTTCTAGGACGCTTGCTGTTTCTCATTTTCATAAATGACCTGGATGAGGAAGTGGAGGGATGGATTAGTAAGTTCGCCGACGATACCAAGATTGGTGGTGTTGTGCATAGTCTGGAGGGATGTCTAAAGTTGCAGCAAGACATAGATAGGATGCAAAACTGGGCAGAGAAGTGGAAGATGGAATTCAACGCAGATAAATGTGTGGTGGTCCGTTTTGGCAGGACCAGTGGGATGAAGGAGTATAATAGAACATAGAACATAGAACATTACAGCACAGAACAGGCCCTTCGGCCTTCGATGTTGTGCCGACCAAAATAAAAAGCAATGCCCCTCCAAACTAAACCATTCCCTTCTCTTCCATATACTTATCAATTAACCTCTTAAACGCCACCAAACTTGGCGCATCTACAACAGCTGCAGGCAGGGCATTCCACTCCCTAATCACTCTTTGAGTAAAGAACCTACCTCTGATATCCGTCCTATAACTCATACCCCTTAATTTAAAGCTGTGTTCCCTCGTGCTAGCTTTCTCCATCCTAGGAAAAAGGCTATCACTGTCCACCCTATCTAAACCTCTAATCATCTTATATGTTTCAATAAGGTCCCCTCTTAGCCGCCTCCTTTCTAACGAAAACAACCTCAAATCCTTCAACCTCTCTTCATAGGACCTGCCCTCCATACCAGGCAACATCCTGGTAAACCTCCTCTGTACCCTCTCCAATGCCTCACATCTTTCTTATAATGTGGGGACCAGAACTGCACACAATACTCCAAGTGCGGCCGCACTAGAGTTTTGTACAGTTGCAACATGATGCTGCGGCTCCTAAATTCAATCCCCCTACCAATAAAAGCTAAGACTCCATATGCCTTCTTAACAACTTTATCCACTTGACTGCCTACTTTCAGGGATCTATTGACACATACACCAAGATCCTTCTGTTCCTCAACACTATTAAGAGCCCTATCATTAGCCCTATACTCTACACATTTATTGTTCCTGCCAAAGTGCATTACCTCACACTTTTCCACATTAAACTCCATTTGCCACCTCTCGGCCCAGCTCTGCAACTTGTCCAAGTCACTCTGTAAACTATAACACCCCTCTTCACTATCTACCACTCCACCGACTTTAGTGTCAAGGGTAGGAGTCTTGGCAGTGTTGAGAAGCAGAAGGATCTTGGGGTCCAGGTCCATAGGTCTCTTAAATCTGCCCCGCAAGTGGAGGATGTGGTCAAGAAGGCGTATGGTGTACTGGCCTTCATTAATAGAGGAATTGAGTTTAGGAGTTGGGAGGTAATACTGCAACTTTATAAGACCCTTGTCAGAAACCACTTGGAGTACTGTGTGCAGTTCTGATCGCCTCACTATAGGAAGGATGTGGAAGCTATTGAAAGGGTGCAGAGGAGATTTATAAGTATGTTGCCTGGATTGGGGGGCATGTCTTTTGAAGATAGGTTGAGAGAGCTAGGTCTCTTCTCCCTGGAGAGACGAAGGTTGAGAGGCGACCTGATAAAGGTTTATAAGATGTTGAGAGGAATAGATTAGGTGGGTTCTCAGAGGCTATTTCCCAGGGCTGAAATGGTCGCTACAAGAGGACACAGGTTTAAGGTGCTGGGGGGCAAGTACAGAGGAGATGTTAGAGATAGAGGGTGATTTAGCTAATTGGATTAGGAATTGGCTGGCGGATAGAAGACAGAGGGTGGTAGTTGATGGGAGATATTCATCGTGGAGTTCGGTGACAAGTGGTGTGCCTCAGGGGTCTGTTTTGGGGCCCCTGCTGTTTGTAATTTTTATAAATGATCTGGATGAGGGTATTGAGGGATGGATCAGTAAATTTGCAGATGACACTAAAGTCGGTGGAGTGGTAGATAGTGAAGAGGGGTGTTATAGTTTACAGAGTGACTTGGACAAGTTGCAGAGCTGGGCCGAGAGGTGGCAAATGGAGTTTAATGTGGAAAAGTGTGAGGTAATGCACTTTGCAGGAACAATAAATGTGTAGAGTATAGGGCTAATGGTAGGGCTCTTAATAGTGTTGAGGAACAGAAGGATCTTGGTGTATGTGTCAATAGATCCCTGAAAGTAGGCAGTCAAGTGGATAAAGTTGTTAAGAAGGCATATGGAGTCTTAGCTTTTATTGGTAGGGGATTGAATTTAGGAGCCGCAGCATCATGTTGCAACTGTACAAAACTCTAGTGCGGCCGCACTTGGAGTATTGTGTGCAGTTCTGGTCCCCACATTATAAGAAAGATGTGGAGGCATTGGAGAGGGTACAGAGGAGGTTTACCAGGATGTTGCCTGGTATGGAGGGCAGGTCCTATGAAGAGAGGTTGAAGGATTTGAGGTTGTTTTCGTTAGAAAGGAGGCGGCTAAGAGGGGATCTTATTGAAGCATATAAGATGATTAGAGGTTTAGATAGGGTGGACAGTGATAGCCTTTTTCCTAGGATGGAGAAAGCTAGCACGAGGGGACACAGCTTTAAATTAAGGGGTATGAGTTATAGGACGGATATCAGAGGTAGGTTCTTTACTCAAAGAGTGATTAGGGAGTGGAATGCCCTGCCTGCAGCTGTTGTAGATGCGCCAAGTTTGGTGGCGTTTAAGAGGTTAATTGATAAGTATATGGAAGAGAAGGGAATGGTTTAGTTTGGAGGGGCATTGCTTTTTATTTTGGTCGGCACAACATCGAAGGCCGAAGGGCCTGTTCTGTGCTGTAATGTTCTATGTTCTATCTATGTTCTATAAGTTTTTCACTCAGAAGGTGGTGAGTGAATGGAATTGGCTGCCGTCAGTGGTGGTAGAGGCGAATTTGCTGGGGTCTTTTAAGAGACTTCTGGATGAATACATGGGATTAAATGGGATTGGGAGTTACAGATAGTTCTATGGCCTGGTAGGTATAGATATGATCGGCACAACGTGTGGGCTGAAGGGCCTGTTTGTGCTATAGTGTTCTATGTTCTATGTTATCCAATAGATCCATGATCTCATTTACAGTTCCTCACCTCTGTTATTTTGCAACACTATCCAATGAGAGAAATGAAATGAGAACTGTTTTTAATATTTTTTATCTGGTTACTGATGAGAAATTAGTTGGTATCACACCAATGTTGTGTTATTTAGATTCATTCATATTCCATGTTGCAGTGCACTCATGTCACTTATTTTATACAGCTTTAATTGAAACACCTTCCAACCAGTCCAGTTTAATGAGACAAGCAAGGACAGTAATTCAATTATTTCTTTATTTAACATTACTAACACCAGCTCAAACGTAAAAATTCTTTACGGAACTTTAACTCTTAAACTGCTCTTTAACGGAACATTAATTTTAACTATTTAACTGAAAATAGATACTACTGAGTTCGGAAAATCTTGGCCAAGAAATATCCCTGCTGTAGAATCAATTTTCTTCAGTCTGAAGCATTCTTCAGAGTACAAGCTTTGTTAAGATGGTTAGTCTCTTCTGCGTTATCGTGGCCAAACAAAGGATTCGTGTGGCTTCAACCACAATTCTCCAGTTGTTTTCAGAAAATTCTCTGTCATCCAGCCAACGGTGTAACCAGAAATCAATCACATGGCACAAACGTCCAGTGAAACTACTTTTGAATGGTGCCATGATGCTTAGCTCATTTTATATGCCCCACACGTAACAGTCAGATAAATCAGAGTCACGCTATCTCAGTTAATGTAAACAGCATCCCTGATCTCACCAACACAGAAGCTTCAGATCCCAGACAAGTGTCTCTTTATGATTTGCATCTATGCAGAGTAACACAATGGGCTAGGAGACATTAGTGGGAGGCCTTAGTGAAATCGGCATGGAGCTAATCATATAGAAACGTCATGGAAATGAACATTTCCATATGATTAGCAAGCCCTGTATGGTATTTTCCAGATCTGCCAGTGTGTCCCCTGTCGGGTGTTATTCCCGTCAGCAGGGATTACAACTACTCTGCACCGATGGGAAATAGTGTCCTCACCCCGCTGGGGGGTGGTGGGGGGGGAAGAGGCCATGGAGGCCCCTCCATGAGGTCGGAGGGAAAAAGGGGCGTCTTCTTTGGGCAGAGCCAGCCTGACACCATGGCATTGCCCATAGGGGAAAACCGACACAGTCTACCAGGCACTCGGCCAGTGATCAGAGATGTTCCAAGGGTGGCCAGTGATTGGAGACCAGTGATAGGAAGGCTTGTAATGGGGATGCCAGCACGCCTCTGTCAATCTCTGCACTGTCAGATCGGCCCACTCGGTGCTATGCTGCTGGCCTCTCAAGTGGCAATAAGCCCCTTCCCTCACTTTTCAGAGCACTCTGCATTGCTCAGAGTGTTGGAAATTTGTGCAGGTAAGTATGCCCAAAAATCTTCCGGCCCGTTGGGCACTTAGTTTTGTTTTGGGAGAATCCTGGTGTTTCAAGTACTCTAGTTTCAACACCTGGCTCACTTCTTATTCCCCTTAGTGTTATGGTTTTTTTTGTCAACTGTCTGTATTCTTTGATCAGTTAGTATGGGTTTATCCTGTTCCGGACAAATGGAGGGAATATCTCTTCCATGCATTCATAGAGTGGACTTGGATTTTCTTTCTTTTATGTGGTCCACTATGTTCTTTATAGAAGTTGATGTGTCAAAAATGGAACCAATTTTCATTTATTTTATAATTTCAGCTAAATGTTTGTTTACTCTTTCATGTTTTTAGCTCTTTGTCAAGCTGATTAATCTTTTCATTCAGCTCAATGACTGAATGAGTTCAGTGAGTTCAGTTATCTTTGCTTCAGTGTTATCTGTGGAATCCTTATACCAGTTTCACCCGGGCATTCAGTTCCTTTCTGAATCCTTTTCCCACTGACTGCTCCTTAGACTTTTCCAATACATTCATTATATCCTCAATCCATGATTTATTATTTATCTTATCTGCTTTTAAAGTCTAGATTTGCTCTTTCATACTGAGCAACCCATTGTTTCTGCCTTTCGGATCAGATTGAAGTTCGAAAATTTCATTGTTCTTTTCATGAATGAAGTTCCAACTTGTCATCAGTTTTCGTTATGAATTTTTCATTCAACCAACTGCTTAGCCATTCCTTTTCCTGTTGTATGTGTCTTCATGATACTTAATAGAGATTTTTGATAACCCAAGTTCAGCAAGTTTGAATTTATCATTAGTAAATTCACCTTCCAAACATGAAAGTTGGTTCTTGACATGAAATAGGTTTTCCCTGACAGAGGCTGCCCTTCAAGATTAGATTCAGTAGTTTTACTTCTGTTAGTTAGAACATAGAACATTACAGCACAGAACATGACCTTTGGCCTTCGATGTTGCGCCGACCAATTAGAAAAAAGCAATGACCCTCTAACCTGAACCATTCCCTTTTCATCCATAAACGTATCTACTAACCTCTTAAACGCCACCAAACTTGGCGCATCTACAACTGCAGCAGGCAGGGCATTCCATACCCTTACCACCCTCTGGGTAAAGAACCTACCTCTGACATCCGTCCTATAACTACCACCCCTTAATTTAAAGCTATGTCCCCTCGTGCTAGCTTTCTCCATCCTAGGAAAAAGGCTATCACTGTCCACCCTATCTAAACCTCTAATCATCTTATATGTTTCAATAAGGTCTCCTCTTAGCCGCCTTCTTTCTAACGAAAACAACCTCAAATCCCTCAGCCTCTCTTCATAAGACCTGCCCTCCATACCAGGCAACATCCTGGTAAACCTCCTCTGTACCCTCTCCAATGCCTCCACATCTTTCTTATAATGTGGGGACCAGAACTGTACACAATACTCCAAGTGCGGCCGCACTAGAGTTTTGTACAGTTGCAACATGACGTTGCGGCTCTGAAATTCAATCCCCCTACCAATAAAAGCTAAGACTCTGTATGCCTTCTTAACAACCTTATCGACTTGATTGCCAACTTTCAGGGATCTATGCACATATACACCAAGATCCCTCTGTTCATCAACACTATTAAGAGTCCTACCATTAGCCCTATACTCTACACATTTGTTATTCCTGCCAAAGTGAATTACCTCACACTTTTCCACATTAAACTCCATTTGCCACCTCTCGGCCCAGCTCTGCAACTTGTCCAAGTCTCTCTGCAAACTATAACACCCCTCTTCACTATCTACCACTCCTCCGACTTTGGTGTCATCCGCAAATTTACTAATCCATCCTTCAATACCCTCATCCAGATCATTTATAAAAATTACAAACAGCAGGGGCCCCAAAACAGATCCCTGAGGTACACCACTTGTAACCGAACTCCATGATGAATAATTTTCATCAACCACCACCCTCTGTCTTCTATCAGCTAGCCAATTCCTAATCCAATTAGCTAAATCACCCTCAATCCCATACATCTGCATTTTCTGCAGAAGCCTTCCATGGGTCACCTTATCGAACGCCTTACTAAAGTCCATATATACCACATCAACTGCCTTACCCCCATCCACCTCTTTGGTCACTTTTTCAAAAAACTCAATAAGGTTAGTAAGGCACGACCTACCCTTCACAAAACCATGCTGACTATCCCCAATCAATTCATTTCTCTCTAAATAACTATAAATCCTATCCCTAATAATTCTCTCCAATACTTTGCCCACAACAGAAGTAAGACTCACTGGCCTATAATTCCCTGGAAAGTCTCTATTCCCCTTCTTGAACAATGGGACCACATTCGCTATCCTCCAGTCTTCCGGCACTATACCCGTAACCAACGACGACCTGAAGATCAGAGCCAGAGGCTCTGCAATCTCCTCTCTCGCCTCCCAGAGAATCCTAGGGTAAATCCCGTCCGGCCCAGGGGACTTATCTAACTTCAAACCCTCAAGAATATCTAGCACATCCTCCTTATCTACTTCAATACTTTCCAGTTTACAACCCTGTATCCCAGTGTTCTCCACAACTTCATTTACATCTCCCTGCGTGAATACCGAAGAGAAATATTTGTTTAGTGCCTCTCCAATCTCTTCGGGGTCCACGCATAACTTCCCACTGCTGTCTCTGACTGGCCCTAATCTTGCCCTAACCAATCTTCTATTCTTAACTCATCTAAAGAAAGCTTTAGGATTCTCGTTGATCCTATCAGCCAAAGTCTTCTCATGTCCTCTTTTAGCTCTTCTCAATTCACTCTAGCTCCCTCCTGGCTAATCTATAGCTATCCATTGCACTAACTGAACCTTCAAGCCTCATCCTGACATAAGCCTCCTTTTTCCTTTTAACCAGCGAATTAACTTTTTTAGTACACCATGGCTCCCTTACTCGACCATTTCCTCCTTCCCTTATTGGAACATACTTATCAAGGACTCGCAGTAGCTACTCCTTGAATAAGCTCCACATTTCAGATGTTCCCAGTTCCTGTAGTTTTTTGAGACTCTTATTTTGAGACTCTTATTTTGAGACTGTTATTTTTGAGACTCTTCACGCTCCTTTGTCAAAACTTCTTTTACAACTGTTCAACTTTCTCTTGACATTCTAGGTTCTTAATTGTTATTTCAACAATGCCATTTTTTAGCAGCTCACTGCTTCTCAGTAACCTTGAGGCATTCAGTGCATTTCTTTGTAGTTTCTTTATCTTCAGTATCAGATCTATATTTTCTGATCTTATTTCTGTCTTTTCTTTCACCACCTGCTGAAGGGCGTTTCCTTGTCCTGCATTTTGATTTCATCATTTGCCAGGCCTGTCTCCATTGAATTCTTGCCTGATTTCAGTCCCATGGACAATCTTACGAAAGAAATTCTAAGCCTTACTGGCACACCAGCCCCGAAATCAGGGTGGAGAGGCTCAGAGAATAGAATTCTCTGTTTGCCTCGGGTGGGATTTTTACAAGCCTTGCATGAGCGAGGTTGTAAATTTCCGGTCTAAGTGCTGAACCCATCACACCCATTTTTTCAGTGAGCTTGCAGACATGATCTAATGACACTTAGGGTCTGATTTTACCAACAATTTGTACCCATTTTCAGGTGTGAATTTGTGGTAAGTTTGGGCATCGGGCATTTAATGTGATCTGCTCGAATCTGAGCAAATCGTGACTTTATGGATACTCCTCCAGGAGGAGGGATTCATTCCTTTGATGGGGAGGAGGGATTGCCCACAGAGTGGCTGCGAATAGCCATGCCACCCCCATGAGAGATCCAACCATTTCCCCCCCATCAGTGAGCGACTAGGCCTCCCCCTACCACCAGCCAATGATAAGCCCTCTTGTTGCCCCCCTAGCCCAGAGATACAATTGACTTGCCTCCTCCTCTTCCTTCACACTCCCCTCAGAGGATGCTCTGACCCACCTCCTCTCCCCACCAGAAGAGTATTTGTGTCAGAGAGCTGCTCTCTCTTCACTTTCCGCTTTTTGCTTTCCGACCCAGGTGCATTTTTTCAAATTTTTTTCAAACTGCGCATGCGCAGTTCAGAGCTCTGATCGTTCTGGCAGCCCTAAGCCCTGTCCACAACTCGAATCGAACTGGAGCTGGCAAAAAGCATATGGGCGTGTCGCAAAGAGGATTTCTATGCCCAGATTCGGCACTCAGAATCAGAATGGTAAAATCAGGCTTTAGTGTAAAAAAAGCAAAAAGGGCAAAATGTGATTCACACCAGTAGGGGAAAATGGATGAGTCTGTTCTCACTGGAAATTTGGCTGCTCACACTAGAGGGTACTATTCTGCATGCACAATCAGAGAACATGCAGATCTGTCTATCCTCTTAGATATTGCTCACTGATTGCTGGCCTCCTCAGCTGATTGACCTCCCCTGGATATCGCTGCAATACATTTCCCCCCCATCCCCAGCAGATTGCTGCTCCAGTATGTGCCTAAGCTTATTGCATCCCCCCCCCCCCCCAACAATCCTCAACCGCAATATCCCACAGATCTAGCTGATGCTTACAATTGCCACACAATTGCTTCTTCTGTTTGGGGCTGTAGGTCATGAATCTAGTTGATTATTCCTGATCCTATGGAGAGAAAAGCAGGAGTGAAATGCTGGAAGTGCATGATCAACCATGATCATATTGAATGGTGATGCAAGCTTATACGGCCTAATAGCCTTCTCTTGCACTATTTTCTATGTTCTAATACTTGATTCCCCCCTTCCCCTCCAATTCCTTTAGCTCCAAGAGCTATATCCAATTTCTTGTGGACAGCACGGTGTCACAGTGCTTAGCACTGCTACCTCACAGCGTCAGGAACCTGGGTTCGATTCCCAGCTTGGGTCATTGTGTGGAATTTGCACATTTTCCTTGTGTCTGCATGGGTTTCCTCTTGGTGCTCCGGTTTTCTCCAAAGATGTGCAGGTTAGGTGGATTGGCTATGCTAAATTATCCCATTGTGTCAGGGGGACTACATAAGGTAAATATATGGGATTATGGGGTTAGCACTAGGGTGGAATTGTGGTCAGTGCAGATTCAATGGGCCAAATAGCCTTCTTCTGCACTGTAGGATTAATGATCCTATGATAAATCGCACAATATTTTGGCCTCAACTACTTTGCATGGTAATAAATTCCACAGATTCACCATTCTGTTTGTGAAGAAATTTCTCCTCATCTTAGTCCTAAAAGATTTATCCCTTACCCTCAAAGGACTCCCCCAGCATCAGGAACATTCTTTCTGAATCAATCCTGTCTGACCCTATTAGAATTTTAAGTTTCTATGAGATCCCCTCTCACTCTTTTAAACTCCAACAAATATAATCATAATTGTTGACTTAGTCTCTCCTCACTTGACAGATCTGTCATTCCAGAAGTCAGCCTGGTAAACCTTCACTATACTCACTCCATAGCAAGGACATCCTTCCTCAGATAAGGACATCAAAACTGCATACAAAACTGCAGGTGTGGTCTCACCAACATCCGATACAATTGCAGCAAAACATCCCTATCCCTATGTTCAAATCCTTTCACTATAAAGACTAACATACCCATCCTGCTGTTACTGCGTGATTACTTTCAGCAATGAGGACACCAGAGTTTCCCAACTTACACCCATTCAAATAATAATCTGCCTTCCTATTGTTTCTGTTGTGATTGGACCTGCTTGTTTCCAGTGTTTATGTCCATGAAACTTCTGGGGTTTTATACTTAGTAAAAATCTAATTGGAGGGGATTCTGATTCTACAGGGCACATGGTCAGGGAAGATTGAAGGGGAAGTTGGTCAGGCTGTAGCTGGGGAGTAAAGAGATAGTCATATCAGGGTGGTTGGACTGGGGAAGATGAGGGCTGGGAAAATGTAGCTGGGTCAGGAAAGTCAGGGAGGTAGTCCAGTTGGGAGAGTTAGTTAGGAAGGAGGGTGAGGGGGTAATTCCATCGGGAGCAGGTGAGATGGATTGTTGGGGGGAGTCAGGTTAAGGATTCAAGGACATGTTCAGACCTTAGGGAATTAAATTAGCGAGTGTGGTCAGGACTGAGGGGAATCAGAGTCGCTGAGCAGAGACTGATAGCCAAGTTCCGCACACATGAGGATGGTCTTAACAGGGATCTTGGCTTCATGTCACACTATCTGTAACCTCCATGACTTGCCTGGGTTAGCAAAAAACTTCACTTACTGTGCTGTCTGGAGAAAATACACATCTCTCTAACCTGTGCTCAGTGCTCCTTCCACTCACATTGTTAGCCACTTTAAGACTTGAATAGCAAGTTAGGTGTAAGGATTCGCATTCTAATCAGCAATCTGTAAACTGTCTGTGCTGATATGTGTGCTATTGCAGACCAGAACACCTCATTTGCCTGATGAAGGCTACAAAGGCCGAAAGCTAGCAATTTTACTATCAAATAAATCGGTTGGATTTAAAATTGGTGTTGTCAGACCTCTTACTGAGTTTACTCCAGTCCAACGCCGGCATCTCTACATCAGGAGTCAGAGGATCAGAGGTTGGTGGAAAGGTAAGGAGAGGTAATTAGAGGGTCAGAGGGGTAGTTGAGGGTCAGGGGGAGCTGAGGATAGTTGGAGGTGGGGAGGGAGTGGTATAGTTTCCAGGAGTTAGAAATGAGCTTAATCCTTCAACCTTTTCCTGGGGAAGTATTCAGGTAAGTTGGAACTGTTTGAATCTCCCATTTCATTTCAGAGTTTTGGAGGGTTCCAGACATAGGGACATTGTTCATCTGGGAATCCTGTGTAGTCAGTGCATCAGGACACCCTGAGGGGCTCCATAATGTAAGTTAGGAGGTACATGCAAAGTGGGATCATTCAAGTTCTGGGCTATCAGTTCTATTTCCCTCTATAGAAGCTGTCTGACTTGCTAAATATTTCCAACACTTTTTGTTTTGTTTTTATTTTATTTCAGATTCCCAGCATCCACAGTACTTTGATTTTGTAATTCCAAAATGGATTGAAAGTGCATTATCTAAATATTTCCACTTCATGGCAAAATGCTTTGGAACTGGTTCACAATTCCATTGGATAATTAGACTGCAGGATTCAAAAAAAAATACCCTGTAATTCTATATTGCACTTTTAAATTTCATTTCACTATTCCAACTCTGATGACTTCATATTTCTACATCATCTTTGGTATTCCAAAACAATCATCCTGAATATAAACAGCAACTTGTAACATGTGAATTTTAATCTTTTAACAATTAAGATGTTATAATAATTGAAAAACATAATCATATAAAATTAGAAAATCACATTCTGATTTACTCCGTGTTTAATTAATGGACAGACTATAATATACAAAAACCCTTCATTTTACTATAATACAATTTAGTATACATTTCCACCCACAAGATCAAGTTATCCATTTAAAAGGTTTCGCTATGCTTATTATGCAATGATATAATTAATTGACTTATCCTTGTGCTAAACATCTTCCCAATTAACATACAAAAATAAATTGAAGATATATATAATATCATTCAAAAAAAATTGTATTTTAGCTTCAAAAATTGAAATGAAATCTATTTTCTTACATATTAATTTGATTTGCTGGAAATGAACTTTCTCAAAAGGTTAAACATCTGAGTGACTTGATTAACATTCAGTCAAAACCTAGTCAGACCACACTGGTTAACATCATGAACTTCATACCCTGATTGGAACATATTCCAATTTAGTCTCACTCCTGATATAATAGAAGGACAAGACTAAAGACCTTATATTGCATGATCATGGTTTCATCCAATTGCATCTTTGGTAATCTTTAAAGACTTCCACTCTATTCTGAAAAGAGAGGGCAGTAGTGTCACACAGTGTCTATGTTACTGAGCAGAAGCTTTCATTATTCAGGAGAGCTATCTCCTGCATCACTGAAAGACTGCTTCAGAAGCAGAAGTCAATTAAATGAGTGCTGCTGCTATTTTGGAGTTGCAAGAATGTTGAAAGGCCCAGAGCCACAATGGCATTCGATACAAGCTGTACGGTGACATTTTTCTGTGATGCTGCTTTGGTGACACCAATTATACTTATTGCTGCCAATTGCATGAACACTTTTTAAATTTCTTTTTGAAACAAGGGAAAGCTTTCCTTATAACTTTATAATGACGACAATTCCTTTTTTAAAGACATTTTGAAGAACTGACAGTTTTTTG
The DNA here is from genome assembly GCA_024679065.1 of Sphyrna mokarran. Taxonomy (NCBI): domain Eukaryota; kingdom Metazoa; phylum Chordata; class Chondrichthyes; order Carcharhiniformes; family Carcharhinidae; genus Sphyrna; species Sphyrna mokarran. Next base: position 28,044,282 of record JAGIQG010000011.1, read on the forward strand.
TGGATTATAAATGTTCTGCACATCTTGGTGTCATTTTTGTTCCCTTGGTGTCACAGCTCTTAGCATCTTCTGATTTTAGAAATTTTATGCCCCCTCAAAATATTATCTCATCATTGTGCTGAATATCTAATATCTTCTTATATTTGTGCCAATTATCCTATTCTGTTCTGTTTTCATTAATCCTTAGCATCTTCATGGCAGAGCTATTTGAGGTGGAAAGATAAAAAGGCCTCATTAAAATTTTGCTCAAATCTATTTAGTAAAAGATGGATCATTTCTATGTGATCATTATTAAAAGACAACATGAAATCGAGATCAATGGAATCAATTGTTCTGCACACATGAGCCTGTTGGTTAGAAGTGACCGCAACAAATCATAAACGGTGTCAACAGTTAACTTTCTCCAAGATAATGAGGATGATTCTCCCAGGCTACTGAGCTGCTTTTAAAATGCAGCAGGCTGTGAGACTCTACCAGAGGCCGTTTCGTGGGGTCCCTACAGGGCGTCACGGCCTCCGCGTGTCCCTGGCTTCTGAATTTCCGATACCGTCTCTTCGCTCCGGAATATGGCCTGGAGCTGAATAAATTATGTGAATCCTAATTTTCATTTATTTTAAATGCTGTTAGCAGGCCTGGCATTGAGCTCTTCGTGCCAACTAGCCTCCAGGCCCCCTCGTCAGGAGCATTTTTCTCCAGTAGGGTTCTCCTTACTTGCAGGGAACTGGTGGCCCAACCTTGCTAGAGAGAAGGAGGGGCAATCGAGGCCTTGTCCAGAGGGTTGGGTGTTGGGAAGAGTGCCCCCTTGATAGTGCCAATCTGGGCTCCTGGCAGTGCCAGTGCCCAGGGGGTATTTTGGCACTGCCCACTTGGTATGGGGGGGGCAATTGATTGGGATGGGAGTGCCTGCTGCCACTCTACACCTTGGGCTGAGTGACAGAGGGAAGGAGGCCAGCGATCAGGGCTTCCTGTTGGGGTTGGTGGTGTGCAGCCTGCTCGGGGAGAGGGTTGGGCTGGCTTGGCCATGTTTTGGGGGGAGGCTGGGGAGGGACAGTGAGTGAGCTGGCCAGTATTCGGGGGGCCACTCTGCAGGTGTCGATCTACACGCTAATGGATCAGCCCATTAGCCCACTCAGCGCTATGCTGCCAGTCTCTCCAGCAGGTATAGGCCACTGGTTTTCAGTATAATTTATGATTGTGCACTCAGCACTGCATAAAGTGTGGGAGATTCATTTTGAAAATCCCGCTGAAAATAAAACAGCATGATTTACCCCAGTTTTTGCACAAATTCAACATTTAAAAATTGTTTTGAAATAATCGCCCCCAATATGTGCCTTTAACAAGAATGAATCTGATATAAATGATCCCCCAAAGATCTGCAACTTTTAAAAGTTTCACACAAAATGGAGTTGCATAATTTTATTTTTAATTCAGTGGCACATTTATCAGCACTGCTGCCTCACAGAGTCGGGGACCCACGTTCAATTCTCGCCTTGAGTCACTGTCTGTGTGAAGTTTGCATGTTCTCCCCATGTCTGCGTGGGTTTTTTTCTGCATGCTCTGGTTTCCTCCAAACATGTGTGGCTGATTGGTCATGCTAAATTGCCTCTTAGTGTTCGGGGTATTAGTAGGGTAAATACATGGAGTTACAAGGGGTAGGGCCTGGGTGGGATTATTATTAGTGCAGACTCGATGGGCCAAATGGACGCCTTCTGCATTGTAGGGATTCTATGTGCCTATTAAACATTTTCATCTGCAGCAATTAAAATTTATTATTCCCAAAACAGGTTCAAATGTAACATGTTGGTACACGTTGGGCCATCATTGCTTGTGAAAATGTGGACTTCTGATGGAGTCTTATTGTTCTGACATTGAGAGGAGCTAGCCTTGCAATATTCATTTCTATTTTGTCAAATGAGAAACAGTTCAGGATTCTGAAAGCATATGTTAATGATGGAGCAGTGCTAAATGGCAAGAGAACTGAAACTCTGTTACACTTGGAATGAATTACCTTCTTTAGCATTTGTTAAATATAGTCTTGTGTGACGGCAACACAATCACTCTCTCTGGGGCCCAGAGTCCTTCCTCTGTAGCCGAGACTTCCAGAATTTCTAAATGAATGCTTCCTCATTAAGATGAGTGACAGATGAATGGCCCCCATCTGGTTCAGAAATGTACCTGTTTTGTAACTGTCAAAGAGTATTCCTTACTGAAGACTCACCAATCTACTCAGATGGAAAGAAGAAGAAATATCATCTGCTCATATTTAAAATCAAGTAATTACAGGACAACAGATGAGCCATTTCTGAAAGCCATGACAATATTAATACATCAGTATCCCAAAGCATTGGTTGGCATAGCGAGCGATTATCACTGTGTGAATGAAATTATTGACCATGAGAAGACATGTGATATTTGTGTCAAGGTCAACAGAAAAGATTCTGTTCTTGGTCTAGTGAGTAACGTCTCCATTCAATGTGCAGAACAGGAGCTGGCAGATCTGATTTTCAGACTGTGTTGAATTAGCAGACCTCAATCGGTTGAATGTTACAATTGGTTCATCTTGCCTGGGCTTTGGAGATGATGAAAGTAACACAGGGTTCATCTCCTGGTTTATTATCCACTTGTTGGAATTCGGGAGGTGGAGGTGGGAACTGGAGCAGGCAAACCGCGCTAGCCTCTCGACACTAACCAGGAGGATTTCTGTACGGAAATCTCCTACAAGCCTCAATCATTCAGAATGGAGCTGTGGAAAACCAGAAAGAAGAATGTTGTTGCTGTTTTTTTTTCGAGTGTTTGTGCAGCTTTCCTGCCAAAGTCACGGCAGACAAATGGAAGAATTCACCCTGCTTTCCAGATTGTGTTCAAATATAAAGAATGGCAACTTGAGCGAGATAGTGGAGAGTGCCAGCTTTCTCTGAATGTTCCAAAAGAAATGAATACCTTTCAGACAGGAGTAGTTACAAAGAGGGGATAATGGAAAAATAGTATTGAGTATAGTAAGAAATTGTTTAGAACTGCTAAATCACGCAAAACTTCAAATTTTGCATAACTGTCATTATCAACTGGCGCTACACATCTGGCCAGCTGTTTTAACCTGGTGTGGAGTCAGATACTGATCAGATTCTGACCTATGCTGAGTTGGTCAATGGTAGCAGATGTGGTGTAAATGCACTAAATAGATTAAGATAGGCAAAGTTGGCCAGGATTCCAGCTTCTATTCCAGTGATCCTGATGGATTTCAGGTATGAACAAGGTTGAACATGACTGTGATATATCCCCAGTCAAACAGCCACTGGGCATCAAAAGTTCGCACAAGAACAATGCTCACTGAAGCCTAGGGAAAGGAAAGGAAAACATTGACAGGAAAGAAAGTATAAGTGCAAGGTGGTTCATTTTGATAGGACAAATTTGAATGCGGATTACAGCGTCAACAGCAGGGTTCTGAGGAATGTGGAGGAACAGAGAGATCTTGGGGTTCATATCCACCGATCTCTGAAGGTTGCCACTCAAACGGATAGAGCCGTGAAGAAGTGTATTAGCATTTACTAACAGGGGTTTTGAGTTCAAGAAAAGTGGGGTTATGTCGCAACTATACGGGACCTTGATGAGACCACATTTGGAATATTGTGTGCATTCTGGTCACCTCAGTATAAGAAGGATGTGGAAGTATTAGAGAGAGTGCAGAGGAGATTTATTAGGATGCTGCCTGGTTTGGAGGGTAGGTCTTATGAAGAAAGTTGGGAGAGCTGGGGCTTTTCTTTTTAGAGTGGAGGAGGATGACAGGCGACTTAATAGAGGTTTATAAGATGATGAGGGGGATAAATAGAATGGACGTGTAGAGACTATTTCCTCAGGTGGATGTAGTTGTTACTAGGGGACATAACTATAAGGTTCATAGTGGGAGATATAGGAAGGATGTCTGAAGTAGATTCTTTACTCAGAGAGTCTTTGGGGTGTGAATACACTACCTGTTTTGATAGTGGAGTCGGACACTTTTTAGGAACTTTTAAGTGGTTATTGGATAGGCACGTGGAGCACAGAATGATAGGGAGTAGGATAGCTTGATCTTGGGTTTGGATATAGTTTGGCACAACATCAAGGGCTGTAGGGCCAGTACTGTGCTGTACTGTTCGATGTTCTAAAGTATTGTTTTCTCTCAAATTCAGTAATGAAATACAAGTTACTTCTGCAATAGCTCTTGCAAATATACTCAGCATTTTATTCAAGTGGCACAGTGGTTCGCACTGCTGCCTCACAGCAATAGGGACCTCGGTTCAATTTGCGCCTCAGCTGACTGTATGGAGTTTGTACATTCTCCCCGTGTCTGCATGAGTGCTCTGGTTTCCTCTCACAGTCCAAAGATACGTGAGTTACGTTTATTGGCCATAATAAATTGCCCCTTAATATCAAGAGGACTAACTATGGTAAATACGTAGGGTTATGGGTATAGGGCCTCAGTGGGCTTGTAATTGCTGCAAACTTGATGGGCCAAATGGCCTCCTTCTACACAGTAGGATTCTATGATTCATTTTACATAACATCAGTGAGCCATTCTATTTTCATCCAAATTGGAAAAGAGCAATAGGTAAATAATAGCTCAGCACTGATTCTTAGTTTATTTTTAAAGCTTTCTTTAAGATGGCATATAAAATAGTGAGTTCAAACACTTATTCGAGCATATGGGCAGCATAACACCACAGTGGTTAGCACTGCTGCTTCACAGCACCAAAAATCTGGGTTAATTCCTGGCTTGAGAAGCTGTCTGTCTGGAGGTTGCACATTCTCCCCATATCTGTATGGATTTTCTCCGAGTGCTCCGGTTTCCTCCCATATTCTGAAAGATGTGCTGTGCAGGTGCATTGACCTGAACAGGTGCCAGACTGTGGCAATGAGGGGAATTTCACAGTAACTTCACTGTAATTTTAATACAAGCCTTACTTGTGACTAATAAATAAACTTTACTTTTTTTTGCTTATGCATTAACTTTAATTGAAACTATCCATAAGATTAGAACCATGTTTTTGTACTAAATATAACCTGTACTAAACATAATGGGCTTTTTTGCACAGGTAGCTCGAGTATGTCACAAATGTTTACAGGTTAGTGGAACTGTTTAGTTATTCAAATGTAAATGTGTGATCGTGTGGCCCCTTTAAGGGGGCATTCCCTGAGGACCATGTAATTGGGCCAGACTCTATGGAGTGTCGAGATGAGAAGCTGAGTCAATTGGGTGTAAAAGCGTGTATCCCAGGTCAGGGAGGGACCGCAGTTGGTGCCAGGGAGGAGTGTTGTACAGTCGCATAGTTAATTCTGTCTTACTCTTTATTGTAAATACTTATTCATTGCTGGCAATTAAACCCTTTGTTGCTTCATGTACCATCAAATTGCCCTCAATTTATTACAAAAAGGTAATCAATTATAACGCTTTATGTTCAGTCTTGTGCTGCTTCATCCCACTATTCTGTTAGAGCGTGCCCCCAAGTTGGCTTATCTTATTAAGCACAACAAATTAATGAATCAATGAGTTCTTGACGGAAAAGTTCAACACCCTATCTCAGCGAAGACTAGAGTCAAGTAAGACTGTCATTACACAGCTCTCTTCTCTTTATTCCATAATGTAACACGGCGCCTTATCTCTGACCAATTACCCATAAGCGTAGAGACAACCCATAGTAAAGACTATTCAACATACATTGTCTTCAATCCAAAACACAAACCACTCCCAACATCAGTCACAAATCTGCATATTAGAGATGACATTTGTTTGTATGTTCATTCAGAAACTGAGTTTCACGATATTGTCAGCTCTTGAACCAAAGCATTGAGAAAATGAGCCTTTCACTGAACACCCAACAAACTAATGTTCTTCCAACCAGCTCCTTCCTACTGCACAACAACGCTGCCGTTTGATTAAGATCAATGATGAGATCCTGGAAAATGTGGACCATTTACTGTGTCACCATTTGTTCAGCATGTGACAGAGTCTGCAGATTACACAGCAGAGTTACGAACCATTTCAGAACTCATCAAACCCAAGTGGAAGAAAACCATCTTTAATCCTGAAGGACTATCTAAAACAAGTTAGACACAGGGCTATGTTCTTGATTTTCCGTTAGTTTGAGATTATTGGATATGACATTTTAGAATGAATGTGGAACACCTCTCCAGTGAGACAGAAGGGTGTAGGATTAGGATGTTACAAACCATCATTGAAATGATGATATTTTTCTGCAATTCTGCACATCTGTAAAATATTTGCTGTTTATTGAATAATAGAATCTCTACAGCGCAGGAAGCCATTCAGCCCATTTTGTCTGGACTGACTCTCCGAAAGCACATTTTACCCACGCTCAATCCTTTGCCCTGTCCCCATATCTCCAAGCATTTGTCACAACTAATCCACCTAATCTACATATCTTTGGACACTGAGGGACAATTTAGCACGACCAATCCATCTAACCTACATATCTTTGGACTATGGGAGAAAACCGGAGCACCCGGAGGAAACACATGTAGACATGGGGAGAATGTGCCAATTCCATACAGACAGTCACCGGAGGCTGAAATCGAACCCAGGTCCCTGGTGTTGCGAGGCAGCAGTGCTAATCACTGAGTCACTGTACCGTCTTTAATGTCTGCAAATGTCTTTTCCAGATTGTTGTTAAAAGTCAGAATGCCATTCTATTTTCAGTGGCTCTAGAGACTTCTATAATTCCGCCTTCTGACTACCTATTTGAAATTCCTTTTCTTTTTAGTTCCCAATGTGTCATAGAGAAGCTGTCAGTTAGGAGGCCCAATGGACTATATCCCTGAGTTTTTGCTAACAATCCATGTTTGGTGCTGACCAGATACTATAATGTCTGTGCCAAACTGTTAGTTTGATTGAGATCATGAACACACCTAGTTAGGGAAGGAGAGGAACAAATCTGCAATGTGGTATTACATTATGCAATACATTTGCACATCATTGGATTGTGTTACTATATCACCTTATAGTAAGCTCCTTAAAGCATGGCTTAAAGGGGACTAAAAGCTCAATATATTTTGGACCGTCTTTGAAGAATTAACCTTATTTCTCCAAGGAACGTTCATTTTTATATTATTTAATACGTTATATTTACTACTGAATTTAGATCTGAATTTTGAGACAGTTAATTTTCCTACAGGGAAATTATGTGCTAATTTCTGGAATAATTGCTAGCCTATGTTGCTAAGATACACTTGCTTTTCTTTGCTTCATTACCTCTAACTGTGCTGCAGTCTTCTGCATTTTAATAAGGCACCAGTATATTTATTGCCCAAATGCAACAGATGAATAAAAATACACCATTTTTCTTGGAATGCTGAATGAGCAGGTCTTGAATATAGTCGACTGAATCAAACTGTATATTTCCTCCTAAAATGTATATCAAAGGAAATGGAACACTAAATGGTCAGAGTTGTAATTATTGTGTAGACTGTTGGGGAGTTGTTGTAGAAATGCACGGAGAAGCAAACAAAAGAATGGAATGAGGAAAGACAGTTCACAATCCATCCCTTCTCTCGATCATGTGCAATTTGCCCTAGCATGCATAGATTTTACCTAGTCCATCTATCTCAAGAGGAAAAATTTAGTAAAGTTTCTATGGCTCAGGTCTTCTAACCTATGGATCATAAGCAATCAGCTATAGTCCCACATGGGACCTTTGACTCCACAGGAACTACCTGAGAAATTTGAACAGTTCCCTTGGACTCTCCAAAAAATTCTCCGACTCTGAGTTAGAACATAGAACATAGAACATTACAGCACAGTACAGGCCCTTCGGCCCTCGATGTAGTGCCGGCCAGTGGATCCTCTAACCTAAACTATTCCAATATCATCCATATGCCTATCCACTGACCATTTGAATGCCCCCAAAGTAGGCGAGCCCACAACTGCTGCAGGTAGGGCATTCCACGCCCTCACCACCCTCTGTGTAAAGAACCTGCCTCTGACATCCGTCCTATAACTACCACCTCTTAATTTAAAGTTATGTCCCCTCATGTTGATCATCACCATCCGAGGAAAAAGGCTCTTACTATCCACCCTATCCAGTCCCTTGATCATCTTATACGCCTCAATTAGGTCACCGCGTAACCTTCTTCTCTCTAATGAAAATAACCTCAGGTCCCTCAGCCTTTCCTCATAAGGCCTTCCCACCATACCAGGCAACATCCTGGTAAACCTCCTCTGCACCCTTTCCAATGCTTCCACATCTTTCTTATAATGCGGCGACCAGAACTGTACGCAATACTCCAAGTGCGGCCGCACCAGAGTTTTGTACAGTTGTAACATAACCTCACGGCTCCTAAATTCAATCCCTCTACCAATAAAAGCTAACACACCGTACGCCTTCTTAACAACTTTATCAACCTGGGTGCCAACTTTCAAAGAGCTATGTACTTGTACCCCAAGATCCCTCTGCTCGACAACACTATTAAGGGTCCTTCCATTAGCCCTATATTTCATATGCCTGTTATTCCTACCAAAGTGAATCACCTCACACTTATCCGTATTGAATTCCATTTGCCACCTCACGGCCCAGCTCTGCAACCTATCTATGTCCCTCTGCAAACTGTAACATCCATCCTCGCTGTCTACAACTCCCCCCACTTTGGTATCGTCAGCAAATTTACTAATCCAACCCTCTACACCCTCATCTAGGTCATTTATAAAAATGACAAACAGCAGTGGCCCTAAAATAGATCCTTGAGGTACACCACTTGTAACTGCACTCCAGGTTGAATATTTCCCATCAACCACCACCCTCTGTCTTCTATCAGCTAGCCAATTCCTAATCCAAACTGCTAAATCATCTTCAATCCCATGCATCTGCACTTTCTGCAGTAGCCTACCATGGGGAACCTTATCAAACGCTTAGACTTTGGATGGTTGACTTACTAGAATAATTACCCAGGAAATGTTAGACTGAAAACTTCTAGTCTAACTCCTAGGTAACTGTAAAACTGACCCATCCAATTCTCCGCATGATCCCTGACTGATGACTTTCCTGTTCTTCTCCATCCAACCTGATTATCCCTCTTCCCCCACTCTCCATTTTGATACCGGCAACCATCTCCAACCCAACCTGACTAGCCTGTGCTACACAATTCCCTTGTCTCCTACTACTCCATCCTGGCATGACTAACCCAGATTAGCCCCCACCATCCAACTCACTCACTGACCAGCTTCCCCACCCCTCCAACAATTCCTTCAACCTTGATCTGACCATCCCACCCAACTGCTGCCCTACCCAGCTCCCACACTTCCCATGTACCACCCCACTCAGCTGCCACTCTACCCGCTCACCCACTTAACTCTACCACACTGATTCAGTAATGCACTGAAAATCTGTTTAAATGTCCCACAGATGAGTCATATTGGACTTGAAACATTAACTCTGTTGCTCTCTCTACAGAAGCTGCCAGACTTGCTGTGTTTTTCTATTTTTATTTCCAGATTTCCAGCATCTGAGGTGTTTGTTTTTTATTTTATTTGAACATCGGATTTAGCCCAAAGCTGATGAATGCTGAGTGCCCCTGCCAGCTTGCTAAGTGAGACAGATTCAGAACAGGTCTATCAGTTCCAAACTGGGCACCCATGGAGTGTTGGCCATCAGCAGCAGCAGAATTATATTCAGCCGCAATCTGTAACTTGCAACACCATTACCTTCAAGCCAGAGATGCAATCCTGGCTCAATAAGAAGGAGATAGAGGCATACTGCTGTGCACTCTCATGGCAATCAAAGGAGATGCTACGAGGGCATGCTAAAGACATCATTTGGGAATTTTGATATTGACTTCAAATCTGAAGAAAAGTTCATCCATGATTGTTGCACTTGGTGAAACCAAATAAAAACACCATGTGGCCTCTTTTGAAAGCAAAAGCATAACCAAGGCAGAGAGAAAATGCCAAGAGAGGAAATCCTGAGCTAGCAACTTGTCCAAAAATAAATAATCAGCACTACTCTATCCAATTTGCAGTAGAACCTTTCTAATGCAGATTGGTTTCAGCAGACACTACTGTGCTTACCAGAATTCTACCAAACTCCTCAGATCATGAATATGGCCACCTTCGCTTTAAAAGGACAAACAGAAGAAGAGCAAGCCAGGTGTAGCACCACATATAATTCAAAATTAAAACAACTTGGGAATAAATGTGCGTGATAACACTGACAACAACCTCTTCCATCACTTTGCTGATTGGGAGTAGATTGACACTAATTGGATAGATGAGATATGATGTTGACAGAAGATAGCTGGGGGTGCTTCTACTTTGTCCACATCCCTGATCCACCCATCTTCAGCTGTCATCTCCATCAATGACTCTCCCACCAATATAAAAAGGGGATGTCTGCTGATAATTGCACAGATTTCAGTACCATTTGCAATTCCTAAGGCAGACATTAAACACAGCATATTGTCAACAAAGTTCAGCACTCTCCCAACCAACTGGTCACATCACAGCCTTTCAGTCCTGCCACTTTCAGTTGGTGCACAACTGGACAACTATAACAGGAGGAGGAAGTTCCTTGAATAAACTCAACTTTAATGATAGTGGAACCCAGCACTTGGGTGGGTGTGTGGGTCTGCCATGGGAAATTTGCCAAATAAACACAGATGGCCAACCAGCAGACTCACATCTGTTACGTGGGCAACCATTTGACATGGACAAGGGCCACCTTCAGTAGCAATGGCCACTTCTGTGGCAATGTCGCTACCTTCCCTCACCAGCCAACCGCCATTGCTGAGGTCTACCTAAATGACTCCACTAATTTATTTGTGAGCGAGTTGTCTCTCTGTAGCGTCCTCTAAATCCAGGTGCAGTTTTAGCAGCGGCCACTGCTCCTGCTGGTGCTAATGAAACTGCGGAGTTGTCATCCTTGCAGTTGTCAGGTAGCTCCTGGGGACGGATGGCCTTCCTTCATAAGGATACCTGTCATAAGATGGTGGTTTGCGAGAGCATGCTGGGATTATTGGACAAATGCCATAACAGACAGGCTACAGCCTCAAAATAAATTGGTCAAAGAAAGACAGGCTGCAGCTGTAAGAGCTAGAATGCACAGAATATGGATCATCTTCAGGACAAAGGAAAGTTTCCAGTCAAATGGGATTGTTTACCACACATAGGGGCACCTTAACCCCTTATTTGGGAGGAAGGAATATGACCTATATGCCTCCAGAACCAACAGATGTGGGCATTGGGATACACCCAGAGATTAGTATGGGAACACCCGATTAGACTTTATCAATCAGAGTGATTAAGTCCTGATCGATTGGTTGGCAGTGGCCAAAAAGGTGCAAAAACCAACAGGGTATAAAGAGTGTTGCACAACAGAATAATCTCTCTCTCCTTTTGACCCCATAAATGAGCAATGTCGCCAGCAATGACCAGCACGAGGAGAGCCACCATACCCAAGGAAGGAAGAAAGACCAGAGCCAGAGTATTAGATTAGACCAAAGGACCAGAGGACTACAGAGAGCAAAATGTGGATAAAGGCCAATATCAGCCTGGGTACTTGCCAGTCATGCAAAACTTAAGTCAAGATCTAGTATTGGATTTGAACTTTAGTATTTCTGTAAGATAACCTATTGTTGGGTGATTATTAATTCTGTGTATAAAAGAAAATTGTTGTACTAACAAGTCTACTTGTAATTCTTTGTCTACCATATAAGAGTTAAAACAGACACAATGGCAGGCACAGCAACAAGTACAAACAAGAAGACTGATGATTGTAACTATCTTCAACTAGCAACTTCAAGCCAGTTTTCAGTAAATTCAGTGCTCTCCACACAATGTCAAAAATGGATAAATGTATTGATTAAAGCAAAGCCTCTTGGCCCTGAGAAAATCCTGGCTGTAGTACCGAAGGCTTGTGGCTCAAAACGAGCCACACCTATGTTAAATATTAGCATTTGCTCAACATTGTGGGAAATTGTACAGGAATGTTCTGCCTATAAAAAGCAGGAAACAAATTTTAATACAAGATGCTGCAGATGTCAGCAAATCCACGCAAACCTCTTGAGACACAGGTGCTCAGACATGTGGAAAGTGCAGATGCTTTGCCAGTGTTGGTAGTCCTGCCACTTTTCTGTTGGATTTTGATGTCCATCCCACCTGCCCTGTGGAAGAACATGCAGCTGAAGAAAGAGCAGCTGGTGCTGCTGCTGGTTTTGCTGCCATTGTTACTGGGCCTGTTGGCAGTGGTGGAGCTTCTGATTTCACCCTTAGCAGTGGTGGAAAGTGGAGCAGCATAAATTGCTCCCATGTTGTGGCAAAGGCTGGAACCAGGGGCTTGCAGAGTGAGATTCAGATCATAGTGTCAATGGATGAATGAACACCACTCGACAATCACCAGGCAAGACTGTTCTCTTCCTGTTGGGGAACACTTCAGTGGTCATGGGCATCTGGCCTATGATCTTCAGGTAAACATTCTCCAAGGCAGCCTTTGCGACACACGACAGCGTAGGGTCGCTGAGCAGAGACTGATAGCCAAGTTTCACACACATGAAGACGGCCTCAACCGGATCTTGAGTTCATGTCACACTACCTGTAAACCCCCCACAACTTGCCTGGGCTTGCAAAATCTCACTGTCTGGAAACAATGCAATCTTTTTAAGCCGTGCTTAATGCTTTCTTCACGCACATTGTCTGTACCTTTAAGACTTGATAAGCTGTAAAGAATCACATTCCAATCATTATTCATGTAAATTGTGTTTGTGTCTTTATATGCCTTGTTTGTGATCAGAACTCGCACCCACCTGACGAAAGCTAGTGGCGTTTGCTACAAGGAAACCTGTTGGACTTCAACCTCGCGTTGTGAGACTCCTTACTGTGTTTACCCCAGTCCAATGCCAGCATCTCCACATCATGACTGCACAAATACAACATAGCAGCTCCCTGGAATTTTACATAGACATGAAAGGTGATCTTTCACTGATTTCAGACCATTTGACCATTGATTGAGAGAAATCTCTTTCTGGCTGATGCGTGGGTCATCTGTGTACATCTTGATTACCACATATGGATAGTTGAAAATGCAAACATAGCAACAATCACCTGTGAGATGTATGGGCAGCAGATTACAAGAATCTATAAACATAACCAGAAGATTATGATGTTATCATAGACATGCTAGCACGAGGGGACACAACTTTAAATTAAGGGGTATGAGTTATAGGACGGATATCAGAGGTAGGTTCTTTACTCAAAGAGTGATTAGGGAGTGGAATGCCCTGCCTGCAGCTGTTGTAGATGCGCCAAGTTTGGTGGCGTTTAAGAGGTTAGTTGATAAGTATATGGATGAGAAGGGAATGGTTTAGTTAGGAGGGGCATTGCTTTTTATTTTGGTCGGCACAACATCGAAGGCCGAAGGGCCTGTTCTGTGCTGTATTGTTCTATGTTCTATGTTCTATAAGATCCCTGAAAGGATCCAGAGGCAAGGGAATTAGGGGCTGTGTGACTTTGGCAATCATTGAGAACATAGGCCTATGTGGTTTGTACATTGTAACGTCCAAGAGGTTATTCTCTGACTATATTCCTGGTGTTGGGGATATTATCTCCTTTGAGCTGGAATTCTGTGCTCTGTCCATCAGTCCTGCTGATCCAGTTGTGGTAGTTCTGCTGCTGCTGCTGACCCTGTTGCTGCTGACACTTATCCTGTTGGTGCTGCTCCTGGTGTTTGTCCTGCTCATTCGGTTGGTGTTTATTCTGATCCTGCTGATCTTATTGTTGCTGCTGCTCAACCTATTGTTTAGCTGAGGTCCAAGTTAGAAGCTCCCAAGCTGGTCCGAAGGCTGACAATGAGCAAGTGTAGACCAAAGATTAAAAAACTCTAACATAGTGGAAAATACCTTCAAAATACTGGAAATAATCTTCAGTGCACCTAAACTATTGAATTTATTGAAGATGTATTTGAATTTCTTCTGTAATGTTGATTCAGTTCTTATGTAACCAGATCGCTGAAATGAGTAAGACAAATTCGAATATAATCAGCTTTGTTTCTTGAAGTAGTTGTTGAATACGACTTTTCATATCATCACTATTACAGTTCTTTAACTGCTGTTCAATGTAATGAATTTATAACTAATCTGTGTTCAGAGAACAATCTGCTTAAATGGCTGTAAGAGCAGGATAATATAAGGTTGTTTCTTTACCCCAAGGGCAAATTCTGCAGGAAATTGGAGAAATATTTTATTGCAGCCATTTACCTACCTATAATTAAACAAATGTAGCCAAGGAAAATGAGCACTATTGTGTCCAACATGCAATTGTTTTACAAAATGAATTTGCTCACTGAAAGCAAAATATCATATATGGTAGAAACAAAAAAAGTATCAAAGTGATGTAATTCCCATTCCAAAAATCGTAACATCAATTGTCTCCAAAGGAACTTGTGTTGATATAAAATAGGAACAGTGAATCTAATACCACAATAACATTTAAATATAGCACAGTGGTTAGTATTGTCAGTGTCAGGGACCCAGGTTCAATTCCTGGCTTGAGTCACAGTCTCTGCAGGATCTGCATGCCTTCCTTGTAGCTGCGTGCATTTCCTCTGGGTGCTCCAGTTTCCTCCCACAGTCGGAAAGACATACTGGATAGATGCATTGGCCATACTAAATTCTCCCTTAGTGTATCCAAACAAGCACAGATGTGGTGACTAGGGGATTTTCACAGCAACTTCATCACAGTGTTAATGTGACACTAATAAAATAAACTTTTAAAAATAATTTTCAGAGGAAAATGATTCTGAATATGTTATTAAAACAATTCAAACAGAAAGTGAACCACTTCATTTTTATCTTGTGACAAGCTCTGATTTGATAAAAGCTTGAGGAAGCGGAAGAAGCAATTCCAAAGTATGCCTGAGTATCAGCCAATTACACCAGTAATTGGTTTATAAAATAATAATTATTATTAGTTTTGTGATGCATTATACAGATTGCAAAGTTTTATTAACTTACTGACTGTAAGATCTAATGGTATAACATTTTTTCTAAGTTAATTTGTATTTCAATGTAAAATATTCTATCAATTTTAACAATTACATCACTAGATTATAAGATAATGATGGATGAAAAAAGACATTTAACCATTTTAGTTCATCTGTCTTAAAAGTTTTTGAAGTTCTCACATTTCAATAGCCAATTGTTTCTTTGAAAGATTTTTAGACCTGAATTTTTTGCATTGATGGAGAGGGTCTCTGGTTCAGCCAAAATAACACCGGAGCTCCAATCCCATAATTTCCTCCCCTGAAACCATTACCCACTGTATTTACAGGGAACACCAGGGTAGGTGGAGAATGTGTAGTGGTTGTAGTTTGTACATGTATAATTCATGGAGGCAGCTACCTATCTAAAATTACAGCTGCCTTCGAAAAATGGATGGCCAAACAGGATTTGTGGCCTTTATACTTTTTGACAGAAAGCTAAATTTACCAGAGTGCTCTTGAAGAGATTAGGGGCTAACTCTTGGAGAGGTAAAGTATCTTTTTGGGTTGATCCAGGGGCACCCTTGGGTGAGGTCAAACACCCTTTATGCTTGTTAAAGCCAGACATGAATGTGATTAAGAAGTGGATAACCTCATTGGAACAGTCAATGTTTCAGAGAATTTAAAACTCCTGGCCCTTAACATAAAAAATTTGTAGTTCCAAAAGAAAAAAAAATCAGTGTTTGCCATTTCATTTTATTGACATAATTGTGAAGGTAATCATTATCCAATGTGTGCTACATGACTGATTCCACAATCTATGAGTTCACAGCTTGACTGACAGCTGCAAGTTGTTACATTCTTTGATGTTGGGCTATGAATACAAATGCTTGTTCTAATGCGGGCTCAGGTAATGGGGTTTTATTAATGAGCTTTTTTTAACATATTGAAGTCATCAGTAGACACTTAGAAGTTTTTAAATTTCATCTCAGAAGGGTCCTAGGGTCAGCCCATGGTTGATGCATGGTGAATTGGCATGCAAGGATGTAAGGATCAAGGATGGATGGCATGGGTTGGCATGAATAGAAACTAAGTTGGCATAGAGGCTATAAAAGGCCCTGGAGGTGGATAGAGGGCACAGGTTGGCAAGGCAGATGTGAAGGATCATGGAGAGTTCTGGGCACATGGGATTTCATGGGTTGACATGGATGAAGCATGGGGGTGTGTGTGTGGGGATGAGGGTTGTGACAGGTTGGTGTGGTTGTTGTGTCTATCTCTTTAAGATAGCACAACAGAAGAGTGTTACCTGGCTTGAGGAACCTACAGGAACCAGGAGAAGTCATTTCTCAGTTGGAATACATCTGGCAGAGATGTTGTTAACATGGAAAGGCTGGAACATAGCTCTAGACAGCCATGGGCTACAATGTCTTGAATATAGCTTCCTGAAATCAATATATACCTTTCGTTCCTAACAAAATCTGATGACATCCAAATTTTGGTACGCTATTATACAGGTCAGGGGTACTTTTTTTGCTTTCTTGTTTTTTTTAACAGTTGGGACAAAGTTCTGAGCCAGCAGGCTAGCCTTTCAGACAGCCTGCTTCTCAGGTCCTTTGCATTGTTTCTATAGTCAGCAGGTCTGACTCCCTTTAACACCCACATGTACTGAATGAAAATCAGACCACACTGAAATAAGTCCACCCAAGGCCAATGATCCTTCACCAGACTTAGATTTATTTGCAATAGTTACTATTAGACAGCCAGGACAGAGTATACACCCTGAGTGTTGATTAACAGGACACTCCACTTTATATACCTCTGCAGGGTTCCAGCAGTAACTGCTTCAATCGAGAAGCTCCTATTCTAACACTTTATGGACTCCATTGAAGTCATTCCGCACCTGGGGTCCTTTCTCCATCATCAGGTTTGCAGTCAAGAGCAAATATTTCAGCTTTTTCTTCCAGTCTCTTTCCAGAAATCTATTAAAGGCAGTTGATTTCAATTTTAGGCAGAATATGAGTGGACAGAAGACACAGTGTGATGTTTCTCAGTATCTGTAAATGGGACAAATGTGCCCCAAAATAATGGGAAAGTCCAGTTCCTGTTGTTGCTCCACTATACTCCTCCTACTCCCACTATCCTATCTGCACAGCCTTATTGCTAGGTTACATATGAAAACAGGCTGCAAGCTGACATTTTGATACATTGCTACAATACCTGTTCAAAATGGAACTGGCTGCAGCTTTAGTGTTAATGTGTGGAAAGGTGACTAGATCCCATTTTGAAGCCATTATTCCACATGTGAAACATGTGACAGTTAACTTTTCTTACTTGTCTCAGAGAGCATATTAATGTTATTTAATTGAGGTGAGAATTATTAAAATAGTTCATCATTTAATTTAATAAAAAGCTTAAATGTCAAACACAAGTAGATATTAGTGAGTTAGCAGTAAAAAGGTTTTAAAAATTGTAATAACTTTTACAAGGCCCATGGGTGACACAGTGGCTAGCATGGATGCCTCCCAATAAAGTTTTACAACACCAATTTTAAATCCAACCAATTTATTTGATAGTAAATCCGCGAGCTTTCGACACTATGTGCCTTCGTCAGGCAAATGTAGTGCTCTGATCAGAACACTGCATTTGCCTGACGAAGGTACATAGTGTCGAAAGCTCGCGGATTTACTATCAAATAAATTGGTTGGATTTAAAATTGGTGTTGTAAAACTTTACTGAGTTTACCCCAGTCCAACGCCGGCATCTCTACATCATGCCTCCCAGTGCCAGGGATCCTGGTTCAATTCCCAGCTTGGGGCAGTGTATGTGTGGAGCCTGCAAGTTCTCTCCGTGTCTGCATGGGTTTCCTCCCACAGTCCGAAAGATTAGATGGATTGGCCATGATACATTCTCTCTCAGTGTAACCGAACAGGCTCTGAATTGTGGCAACTAGGAGATTTTCATAATAACTTCATTGCAATGTTAATGCAAGCCTATCTTGACACTATTAAATAAACTTTAAACTGATGTGGCCTTCTGAGTATGAGCTCTCTGATTGAAGCAGTAATGGCTTGTCCTCTCAGGGAGTTCTGCCTGTGTATATAATGTGGAGTATTAGGATTATTGAGACTCCTGATTTATACTCCGTACGAAGAAGTACCTTCTGACAGTTACTATGTAACTAAATATAACTTTGGTAAAGGGACATCCAGGCCCTGGAGGAGTTATGTCAAAAATAGGTTACCATGGCAGATAATAGTAACATTGGACAGAATTCTCCTGAATCAGGACTAAGTACTCACATGAGTGAGAAAACAGCAGTGTTTCCTGATAGTACTGGGATGTCTGTCAGATGGGATTCACCCATCTGATATACACAAATTGAAACATCCCAGGAAATCCACCAGCCAAACCGGCTTTTCTGAGATTAGGATACCATTTTTAAAGTGTGCCTGTTTCTCTGTATTTGGAGTTAGTCCTCCTCCACCTAAAAAATGAAATTGTATCCCACCCAATCCCACTTCCTCCACTGCCCAATGAAGCATCACCAATCCCACTCCAAGAGCAAGGATCTCCCTCCCCCAAATAAGTGGTCATCTTCCCATACCCCGCAGGCATGAGGATGACCTGACCTCCCTACTCATCTCTGCTTTCCCACTCAGACCCCTATCAGACTTTGTGCCTTGGCAATGTCAATGGTGTACTGACTCTCAGCATCTGGTGTGATGACTTTGGCCTGGAACCTTGGTCTTTGAGGGTGGTTAAGGATATAGGACCAGTGGACATTTGCCTCTCTGTTACTGCCAGGCTGCAGTGGGAGGTTCCCCCAAATGTTTTGGGTGTTTGGTTAGGGTTGGGCTGTGGGCAAGGAGTCACCTCTGGGATGGGGATCTCAGGTCTTCCAATTCTAGAAGTGGCAGTCCAGTCACAAGACCTCATTCCAAGGTAGAATAGTGAAGTTAACCCCCGTGCCCACAGCCCAAGCCCTCAGAGTCCAAGTGCCAGACCAAAGTATCAGTGCCAGAGTGCCAGGGAAGTGCACTGTTACAATTGCCAAGGTGTGTGGCCTGATGATGATCTGAGGGGGGAAGTGAGCTGAGTGGGCATTCTGAGAAGGGGATGGATTGAGTCGGGAGTCTGAAAATGAGGTGAGCTGAGTGGGGTTTCTGCGGGCAGAGGTCTGAGAGGGAGGTGGATTGAGTGGGGGTAAGGGGAGGGAGGTGGGCTGAGTGGAGGATCTAAGGGGTAAGGGGGCAGAAAGGATCACCTTCATGTCTGCTTGTGTATGGGGGAGACCCATTATTTGAGTGGTAGGGGAGGATGCTGATGGGTTGGTGATGCTCCCCTGGATCGTCAGGGCCTAGCATGCCAGGCCCACGCTAGTCATTGTTAGCACCAAAGTCCATCCGATGCATTTCCTGCCAAGGGATGGGTAAATGTCAGGGACAAGTGAATGGGGGCCGGTCAGGAGGTTCACAATGGGTTTAGTGCCCGGTGCAATTGATGATGAAGATAGAGGAAAAAAGTTAGTCCCAAGATCACAAATATAAAACTTGCTGAAGTTTGAGTCCAAATTCAGAAAGAGAAGTGCTTGCAGATATTGCCTATTCAGACAGATTTATCTCATGATGCCTCTGTGGTGGATTGGACGCATAGGCTACTACTCCAAGACCAATGGAATTGAGGAGGTTGGGAAAAGAAAGGCAATCCTCCTGAGTATGTATGGGACTCAGGCCTACAATTTTATTCTGTAGCCTTATATCCCCAAATGTGCCAATTCCAGATTGTTCACAAAGATAGTTTGATTTCGTGGAGGCATATAATCATCCAAATTTATCAATCATCCTGCAGCAGTTTAAATTTAACTCAACAGGGAGAGAAACGGGTTAGAGTATTGCAGCCGATATTATGAAGCTGAGACTGAGGAGAATTTGACTTTGAGCCAATCTGAACAATATGCTGTGAGATCATTTAATCTGTGGAGCATCACCAATCTCTCACCAAGAGCAGCGTCTCCCTCCCCCAAATTAATGAGGCCATCCAAAAGAAGTTGTTAGCAGAGACAAATGTTAATTTTAAGAAGGCAATGGATACAGCACTGGCAATGCAGAGCACTGAGAAGGGTATACAGGAGCTACCGAACATGCAAAATGGCATGGTTCAAGAGGGTGGGAAACTGCAGTCAGTGACACCAAGAATGAAGATATGATTTTAAAATGGAAAGTAAATGCGGTCACAAGTAGAACCAGAAGATTTAAAATTGTAAATCAATCATGAAGGATCAAATTAGAGTGTTACTGGTGCAGGGATAATCATTCCACTGAAGTCTGCAGTTATAAACAGGCTGAATGTTTTTCCTGCAACAGGAAAAGTCTTCATTTCATAGAATCCCTCCAGTACAGAAGGAGGCCATTTGGCCCATTTATGATACTATGAATCTGTAATAATCACAATCCAATCCAGGCACTATTTCCATAACACCATACATTAACCCTGCTAATCCCTCTGATACTAGGGTCAATTTATCATGGCCAATCAACCTAATCCACACATCTTTGGAGTGTGGGAGGAAATCCGAACACCCAGAGGAAACCCACACAGACACAGGGACAATATACAAACTTGACGCAGACAGTGACCGAGGCTGGAATTGAACCCGAGTCCCTGGTGCTGTGAGGCAGCAGTGCTAATCAATGTGTCACGTAATTGAAGGCACCAACATAAAAGCAAATCTAGTCTACCCAGTAACAGAGTCAGCAATGCATTGCAAGTGCATAATATGGAAGAGTCCAGTACTAATGATTTAAATATTCATTCATTGTTCAAAGGGCAGTTTCTCCCAAATTTGGCTCCATTACATATGATGCTAAAGACGCACTAGTGTTAGTTTTGGAAGAAGCACCAGGGAGAAGCTTTCAATAGATATAGTAATTGTTTTATTCATTGAGCTTATTGGTGCATTTTGACCCATCTAAGAAATTGTTGTTAACTTGTGACGCCTCCTCATATAGTGTCAGTACAGTTTTATCCTATAAGATGGACAATGAACCTAATAGCTGTATAGGATATGCCTTGATATCCTCGTTCATAAGTTACTGAGTCATAACATAGTTTCTGTAAGCAACTAGGAAGGCAAATGATATGTTGGCTTGTGTATGATGGGACAGCATGGTAGCACAGTAGTTAGCACTGCTGCTTCAAGCTCCATTGGACCTGGGTTTGATTCCCAGCTTGGGTCACTGTAGAATTTGCACATTCTCCTCGTGTCTGCATGGGTTTCCTCTGAGTACTCCAGTTTCCTCCCACTGTCCAAAGATATGCGAGTTAGGTTGATTGGTGATGCCAAAATTGCCCCTTAGTGTCCTGAGATGCGTAGGTTAGGGGGATTAGCAGTAAATATGTAGGGATAAGGGGGTAGGGCCTGGAGGAGTTGTGGTCGGTGCAGACTCGATGGGCCAGATGGCCTCCTTCTGCACTGTAGGAGTTCTATGATTTGTTGCAAGAGGATTTTTCTATAGGAGTAAATGTCTTGCTTCAGTTGTATAGAGCATTGAAAAGTTCGTGCCTGCAGTCTTGTGTACAGTTCTGGTCTCCTTAACTTAGAAAGGATATATTTTCCAATGAGGGAATGTAGCAAAGACTCACTGGAGTCAATACTGCCATCCTGGTGATGGCAGTATTGTCGTATGAGTAGCGATTGTGGAGATCAGACTTATATTCATTCTCCAGAGTTTAGAGGAATGAGGGTGACCACATTGAAGCATACAATTCTTAATGGGCTTGAAATGATAGATGCAGGAAGGTGGTTATCCCTGGCAGGGTAGAACCAGGAGACAGAATTTCAAAATAAGAGAAAGGCCAATTAGGACTGAGATAAGGAGGGATTTCTTCACTTCAGTAGTGAATCTTTGAAATTTCCTATTTGAGAGGGCTGAGGAGGCTCAGTCACTGGGTATTTTCAAGAAAGAAATCTATAGCTTTCTGGATAAAGATATCAAGGAATATAGAGGTAGGCTGGAATTTTATGACCTTGCTCGGATGGGGTTCATAAAATCCCGCTCGAGGCCAACATAGAATTCCATTCTGCAAGTCTCACCTCTTCAATTTGGGGGCGGGCATGCCAATAAAATTCCAGCTATAATGAGGTCGAAGATCTTCTATGATCTAGCTGAATGGTGAAGCAAGCTGAAGGGGTCTTCAGTTCCTATAGAACTGGTAGGTTAAATGGATAGCCATGTTAAAAGCTTGCCCTTTAGTGTCCCAAGCTATCTAGATTAGAAGGATTAGTGGGGTAAGCAGAGATGAGATGCTCTGACAGAGAGCTGGTTCAGACTCGATGGGTTGAATGGCCTCCTTCTGCACTGTAGGGATTCTGATTCTATAAACTGGTAGACAGAACAAGGAGGAATGACAAGAACGAAACTACAGAACAAATGAACTGAATAAATCTGTAGAAGTAATCTAGAGAGCTAATTGACAGGAAAAGAAAGAAGTGTAAGAGGTAATCTTGTTCTGATGACCAATTCCTTCTAGTTTTTTTCCTGTTCTATCGATTAGTCCTGCAGTCTCAGCCATTTATAGACATTGACTGCAGCTTACATTGTGAAGGGAAAAGCATTGTTCCTGTCTCTATTTTGTGCAGACTGACTAGTGCTTCATTGCGACTACATATTATCTGGCACACTGACGTAGTTGAGTTTACTGCTGTTTCATACATAGCGATATTTGTTAAACAAATTCCAGTTTTCTGTGAAATGTTGTCTGTCATAAAACTGCCATGCTTGCTTTTATTTTAATTTTTTTGTTATACACAACTCATTTAAAATAGGTATCTTTTACATATTATCAGACTGTGTCCAAAGGAGATTCATTTGATATGCTCGAAATTGGTAGAAGCATATGTGATTTACCTCGTTGATTACCAAGACTACTTGAAATTTAATCTGTGACCAACATCCCTTTTCAGTTGATTGAAAGGTTATGGTTAACTGTGACTGGGAAAAAGAAGTCTTTTGAAAAGGTGCAGGGATTGAAAGAATATAATTAAAAGATTCAGAAGTTCCACTGAAATGGCTTTTTTAAAAAAAAAATACACCAAGCTGAAGAAATAAAATAGGTTCAGAAGTGTTAGTTGAATTTTCAGGAGCTACATGACTTGTTGAGACAAGTGATAATGCTGAAGAGGATAACAGTCTATGGCTTAGATTTTGCAGTTACTTTCAAAGTGATTACCCTCATCACTGACCTTGAAGCAAGCTGCCCACAAGAATCTGACAAACTCTGGTGTGAATTTGACCTTTCCCAAAAGTAATTCTGCCAGTTATAAGGGATCTCTGGGATTCAGCAGCGGTGAGGTCGTCGAATAGCCAAACACATTGGAGCATTCTCACTATCAGCAAACCAGGATTTGACAAGCAGGTTTCATCATTGGTTTTTTTAATATATAATTTTACAGAATGCAAAATAAATACTGGGACAAACATATAGGATTGAGTTAGTAACCAAAATATAACAAAGTTTTAAAAAATTTTATTGTGGAATTTTAATCATTTGGCATGCTTTCAGGACCTGTTCAGAGATAATGATGAATTAGGGTGCTGTTAAAATGTGCACTTCACTCAAGAAGGCATACTTTACAGTGTCTTTTTAAGTGAGAATAATAGCATAAAAAGTTCAAGTTCACAGAAATTCAGTGATTTCTAATTGATTTTTTTATCTGTGACAACTTCAATAATGGAGAAATCACCTTCGCCACTTCTAGATTTCCATGTTTGACTGCATATGCAGGTTTAACAGAAATTGCTTTCACTCTCAGTAAAAGTGATGAACGGTGAGCATTTTGCCATCATTGAAACCACAAAATTGAGACTATTAATATAATTAAAATGATGCACTTTTAGGAAGCTGAAGAAATTGATAAACTGAAGCAACATTTCTCCAAACCACGCTCCATTAAAATAAGGTTATGACTTTTATGCCAGTGGAATGGATTATATAATAGCCAACATTTGTGCAGATAGATAATTAAAACAAGCAATCACCAAGTTCAAACTCAGAACTGAATTTCTAAATCTTCAGAATCAAACATTAATGAACCACAGGATACAATAGTTCAGTAATCAGTCCAAACCTAACATTCATAAGAGTAAATTCTTTTGTAAACTTCCATTTTGTATTTTGTACATTTTAAGCAATAGTATTGCTTAATACTATTAAATGGTCTAAAACAAATAGAATGCTAAAACAAAGAGAAATTGAGGTATCACTATTATTGGTGCTAAATATTAAAAAGGGATAAAAATCTAGATTTTTCTTCGAGTAATTCAGCAAAACAATTTTTAATACAATGAACAAATAATAGCCCGAGTAAATGTAAGAACATAGGGACAGTTCCTTCTCAACTCTGTTCTAAATTGACTCCTCCTTATTTTGAGGTTGTGCCCTCTAGTTCTTGTTTCCTTTCTAAGTGGAAATACTCTCTCTGCCTTTACCCTGTCTAGCCCCTTCATTATCTTATATGTCTCCATAAGATCTCCCCTCACCTTCTAAACTCCGACAAGTATAGGCCCAATCTACTCAATCTCTCCTCATAAGCTAACCCCCTCATCACCGATATCAACCTGGTGAACCTTCTCTGCACTTTCTCCAAGGCCAATATATCCTTTTGCAAATAAGGGGACCAAAATTGCACACAGTACTCTAATTGTGGCCTTACCAGTACTTGTACAATTGCAGCAAGACCTCCCTGCTTTTGTATTCCATCCCCATAGCGATAAAGGCCAATATTACATTTGCCTTCTTGATCACTTGCTGCATCTGCAAACTGAGTTTTTACAATTCATGCACAAGGACTCCCAGGTCCCTCTGCACAGTAGCATGTTGTAAATATTACAGCACAGGGATTTAAGTTGAAAATAACCATAGAATCCTTACAGTGTAGAAGGAGGTCATTCAGCCCATCGAGCTTGCACCAACGACAAACCCACCCAGGACCTATTCCCATAACCCCAAGTATTTATCCTGACACTAAGGGGTAATTTTGCATGGCCAAACAACCTAACTGCACATCTTGAGAGTGGGAGGAAAACTGAGCAGCCAGAGGAAACCCACACAGACATGGCAAGAACATACAAACTCCATGCAAGTCTGGAAATGACTTGGGTTCCTGGAGCTGAGGCAGTAATGCTAACCACTATGCCACACATCAGAATTAAAGTATAATTCTCTCATCTGCTCAGACATACTAATAGCTTTACAAGAATACCATTTCTACGTAGTATATTACTAGAAACCACCATCTTTTTCAAAACTATGACCGGAGTTCTGCAGCTGTTCACACTTCATTTGCCCCTGCCAGCAAGAACGGACAATTCAGCACTCGGCTAAATCTCTGTTCATTGCAGTGGGAGCAGAGAATCCCAGCTCTGGGTGAGGTTGGAGAATCTGGCCCTACATATATCAAAGCAATTGTTTTTCCATTTAAAAATGAGCAATATTGGGAGATGTGCACCTGACACAAATTATAAATGTGGTAGGTTGTCAATTAGGGTCAGACAGCCAAGATTCCTACTGGGGGAGTGCGAGTGCTGAGGGAAGAAAATACTGCAGCTTCCTTTTAAGGGCCATGCAATGATTGGTGTTCTTGCCTCATATTCCAAGTGCTACCCTTAACTCACCGGGCAGATTAACAGCTACATCTTTATGTGTTTTTATTGTCACCATTTGTTGCATGTAAACATTTCTGTTGAGCCAAGTTGGCATAGAATGCCGAAGTCAGAAATGACATTTTAACATAAGATAATCCAGAAAAAACTGAGTTATCAAGGAGTGCCAGTAGAATTGAATTCCTCAACAATGGGACCCATCACAGAGCCTGCTCATCTAAAGGAAGGAAAGGGAAAACATAAAGCAGCTGGCATCCATGGCAACTACCGCAGCATTGGTAAAAATATCTATGCAACATAATATTATATATATCTGAGAGATCCTATGTATGCCTAGCCCTTTTTGCTTCAGTCTATACAAAGACTTAATTTTAAGATATTTCTTAATGCAATTAACTCTGTTAATTTGACTACATTTTAAAACTCAGAAGGCATGCTGGGTAAGCTAAAAATTGACTGCATTCCTGAAGAGTACGCAATTCAGGCAAACAACAGCAGCCGCAAGGCTTGATTTTGAAATGGAGACAGCTCTAAATAATGAGGTAAGGTTGAGAAATATTGTGGATTTGAGTGTGTGGGTGTTCATTTTCAAGATCTTGTCCTGTACAGCATAGGGATTAGCTTGCTTAAAAGTCAAAGTTTACTTTTTCTTTTCGGCTTCTGTCATGTTAATTTTCTTAAATTCTGTTCAATGAAAGAAATTCATTTTAAAACCCTGTACCAGTACTGTTCCATCATCTGTTCAAAGGCATGAATGGACCCACCAATATCAAAACCCTGGAATGTACTCAAGATGCTTACTCAAGGGTGACATGGTGGCTAACACTGCTGTCTCAGCACCAGGGCCCTGGGTTTAATTCCAACCTCAAGTCCACTGTCTGTGTGGAGATTGCACATTCTCCCAGTGTCTGTGTGGGTTTCTTTCAGCTGCTCCGATTTCTTTCCACAGTCCAAAGATGTGCAGTTTTGGTTGATTGGCTGTGCTAAATTGACCCTATTGTCAGGGGATTATCAGGATGAATATGTGGAGTTGCAGGAATAGGGCCTGTGTGGGATTGTGGTCAGTGCAGACACGATGGACTGAATGGTCTCCATCTGCATTGTAAGGATTTTATGATTCTATGCTCTTGGCCCTCTTATTTTAGAGACTCTGTTGCCTTCTACTTGGCTTTAGGAGGCACTTATAACGTATCCTTTGTCTATTTGACGACTTGTACGTTCTGAAAGTTGTTGCCTCATTCTCAAGGTTAATTTTCACTCCTACCAAATTGCAATGGGTTTTGCTTCTCTTTAATCGTGTTTAGATTTGATTGCAGTGAACTTCAATTGCATGCTCAACATTTCCGTAACCGTTTCCCTCTTTTGTACTGTAAATCTCCTGGCCATTAGTTTGTTCCAATTAACCTTTTTAAAACTCATTTTCCCTTTTTCTCCAAGGCTGCATTTTAAAGGTCAGTATTTTCCTGCCACTGTCCTATTAGCATACTCATGAAATTCCAGATCTAATTATATTATAGTTGCTTGCTCCTAGATACACCTTTAGACATCCACCTTATCTATCATTGTTGGAGCACTATATTAAAAATAAAATCTTCAAATTGGCTCTTCAATAAGTCATGTAAGGCACAACTTCTTCATTTCTGCATCCCTGCAATTTTCCAGTCAATACAGGGATAAAGAAAGTTCCTTTTTAAGGCCTCCCTCTCAGTACCTCTCTTTCCTGTTTAGAAGTTCCATAAAAACAAACAATTGGTTTCCCTTTGCAGTCAATATAATCTCCACAGTCAAAGACCTGAATTCATGGATTTTGCTTTATTTTAATCATCATTCAATAGATGAAAATGCCTTTGCTTAATCATTATCACACTGATCTAGCTGTCTCTGTATTCTTTATATCTGATATCTTAAATTTTGCAAATAGGTCTCTGCTATTCATATTTTGTCAATTCCCTCTCAACACATTTGGTTCCAGTTTCACAACTTTCATCTGTACGCTCCTAAAAAAGTTGAGAAGTGTTTCGCTCTGAATTTTGCAGCTCCCAAAATGCTAGTGCTGCCTGGCCTGAAAGCTGAGAAGACTAACTTCTTATTAGCAATCAATTTTCTAAAGGTTACAATCACCGAGAAATCTTTACACTTATTTCTGTCACTTAGTTTTACTATTTATCGGACTACTCATTTGGAATAGAGATCGTACAGAGTAATTTTGGTATTGCGCAGTAATATAAAATCAGGTCTGTTTCTATGAATTGAGATGAGAGCAAATCAGCAGCCTGTTTAACACCTCTCAATTTTTATTTCCAGTAAATAAAAAAAAGGGCAATATCTGAAATGGGCTGCCAACTCACCATAACTCTTTTTTACACTGCAAACTGAAATTCAAAAATTAATTTTTCATTTTTATCACAATAGGTTACTTGTTATTTATATCTTACATGTTTGCCTTTGCTCTTTAAAGTTTACTTATTAGTGTCACAAGTAGGCTTACATTAACACCACAATGAAGTTATTTCAAAAATCGCCAAGTCGCCAAACTTGGGTGCCTGCTCAGGTACGCTGAGGAAGAATTTAGTGAGGCCAATGCACATAATCGGCATGTCTTTCAGACAGTGGGAGGAAACCCATGCAGGTACGGGGAAAAAGTGCAGACTTCACATGAACAGAAACCCAAGCCAGGAATCAAACCTGGGTTCCTGGCACTGTGAGGCAGCAGTGAGGCCACTGTGCCGCACCTCCAGTTTAATTCAGGAAAACACAGTGAAGAAATTCAGAGCTTTAAATTTTGGTGACTCTGTTGACAGTCAGTGCTGTACTCTGCTACAATTTGTGTTGTTCCTCCTTTCTCCTTAACACGCTGTCAGGAATTAATCATCCATTAAATCTTGTGAAATTATACAGTGCCAATCTATGTGATTATTAAATAGCTAATTATTCACATTTATGCACAAAACCCAAGAAGATAGCAACCTTTGTTTGCTGTATTCAATTACTTGCATTTCCAAATAAAAACATTAGATGCTTTTAGTTACCAAGATAATTAATATAATCATCCCCCTATCCGCAGTAAACACATTTGTAGGGGTTCAGTAATTCAGCCATTGGCATAGAGACACTGATGTCACAATGGGGCCATCTGTTTCTCTGTTAGACGGTGAATGCAAAATATTGCAGTAGAAATGGAAAGTATTTTTTTAAAAAGTCTCCATGTTTCATACTACCCTGAGACTTCTCCTACCAAAAACGGGCTCAGGAAAAAATCGGAGATCTTTATTTGACAAAAACATTACCCTATGCATTGATAGTTTGTCAGCTTGGACTTTAGCATTTTCTCAGGACATCCCAAGAACATCCTCTAACAATTAATGGTTACGTTCACAATGGTTGCAAGAACCTTATTTGGGCACAGCAACGTTCCATAAACAGTAGGTGAGAAGAATACCTGGGAAGGACATGAGGCTGATTTAAATATACACTTTATTTAATTCTGTTCAGACAACTTCACATGCCATTATTCAGGATCACTTGTCTTTCCAATCTTGCGAGTGGAGGTCCTGATGATCACAGCTGGTCCTCACCAATGGGGGGACCTGATGTGATGGCCTCAATGGGACAAGGCCAGTGAGGCCCTCTGGATGGTGAACAGCAGGGAGGATAATCAGTGCCCTGAGAGACGTGCCAGCCTGTCACCCTAGCACTGCCTACTGGGC
This sequence comes from Sphyrna mokarran, assembly GCA_024679065.1. NCBI lineage: Eukaryota > Metazoa > Chordata > Chondrichthyes > Carcharhiniformes > Carcharhinidae > Sphyrna > Sphyrna mokarran. The sequence continues at coordinate 28,073,601 of JAGIQG010000011.1, forward strand.
AACATGCAGTGCCAAAGGATGGGGCATTTTGGAGGGATGGTGAACCCTGCATTAGGCAGTGGGGGAGAGGTGGGTAATGGATGTGGTCAGGAGGCCAGTGACTGGGGGCATCCATTGTGGGGAGGGGGCTGTCTGGGTGGGGATGGCGGTTGGGAAGGGTAGTGGTGTTTGAATGCGGGGGTGTTGTGGGTGCGATGTATGTGATGAGTGAGAGAGGTGCAGTGTTGACAGATCTCCCATATATTGTGTAGACCAGTACACAGTTTATGGGAGATCAGTGCGCACGCTCTACCCTCTGCAACTGGTGAGTTTAGGCTCCATTCCTCCACCACTGGCGTGATGCTCCCTACTGCCAAAAGAAATTGACAGCATGTGGGAAAATTGCTTGGAGTAGTTTACTGAAAAAAAACAGAATGAAACTCTTCGGTTGTCAGACTTTTGTGACATTTTTGTTTGGGAAAATTCCACCCATTAAGTTCTCAGCAAATGGCAGTGTGTTCAGTGATGAATTATACCAAGGGTACTCTGTTTGATAAATCTTTTTGTTTCTCTTTTTCTTCAATTTAAAAATAAGAACGTTAGCTGAGTCAAAATAGAGATCAACATGAATACCCATGGGAGGTATTGGAAACAAAATGGCAAAGGGAATTCGCTGATTGAAGATATGGAAGTGTCCCTAAGCTACAAGAGAAAGCCAAGCAACAGATATTTCTTCAACCAACCTCTCTGACTGATATTCCACCTCTGTATTTTTACTACGTGGCCCCAAGACATAAGCAGATTAAAAAGTTTCAAGATGTTTTCTTTTTTACTAAAGGTCATCAGGGTGAAGGCATGGAAAGAAAGATACTCCATATCTTATGGGAGTACATGTTTCTGGTCAGAAGGGCATATTTAGTATGACACGTGATGCTACAGTCTAGCCGCCTCAGATAGTATTATAAAAGACACAGAAGGAATAAATAACTAGGGGTAGCAGCTAGTCATTGACCTATGCAAAAACCTCCTTCCATCTTGCTAGAATATGCTGGCTTGAATACATGGAGCAACTTAATCAGATTCTTCAGGGGAGAATTAAGCAGATCTCTTAACTCTTTCAGCTATTGCCAGCGAGTGCCAATTTGCAGACACACGTCCCGATGCTTACAGGCAGCAAACACACTTCTAGATTCCAAAAAAGAAGAAGAATGTAACCACTTCTGTCCAAGGGTCAAGTTGTTGGAATGGAGTCTGTGAGCTTGTGCGAAGTTTGTGGAAAAGAACTGAGGTGTATCAAAATTGGAATTAACTATTTCTCTCAGCAGAGAGGTCAATAGCCAGGGGGTACAGATTTGAAGTCATTGTTAAAGGATTGGGGGGAAATTTGGCAGTATTTGTTTCACCAGGAACATGATAGATTCTGAAAGGATGGTAGAATATATGATCACATTTTAAAAATATTTGGCTGTGTATTTTGTGTGCTGTAATATATGGGCAAGAACTAAGTGATGGAAAGAAGGTTTGGACTGGGTAATGCCTTTAAAGATGGCACAAATAGATTTCTTCTTTGCCAAATTATTTCTACTAATCCATGTTTGCTACCTGAAGAGGCCAGTTCCTCCACAAATACATCTCTATGCTTTGTATCCAGTTCAAATGACAATGGGGAGGCCCTGGGTTGTCAATGATAACATTATTTATGTAATGTCTGTAACATAGAAAAGCTCCTCGTAGGACTTCAGGGAAACTTAATCAGAAAAAAAATGGCTTCAAGCTGAAGAAGGACATATTAGGAGAGGAAACTAAAAGTTTGGTCAACGAGAAAGGTTTTAAGGGAGGTCTTAAAAGGAGGAGAAAGAAAAAAATTTGCAAGGATGTTTAGGGAGAATTTTGGATTAGGTGACTGAAGGATGGGAAAAAATTTATGCAGATATGGAAGCAAGTTTTAACAACTACCATCTGAAGCAAAATTCTTAAGAAGGGCCTCAGCCTGCTCAGCGTGGTGTTCAGAGTCAGATTGCCATACCATTCCTAGTTTCTTATCTGGAACTCCTGCTACTCTTTCCTTGCCAAACCTAAGTTTCTCAAACTGTGTACAGTGGCACATTCCTGAAGTCTTCAGCCAAGGGATGGAAATTTGGAAATAAGCCCCTTTTTTATAGTACTAGCTACTGTAAAGCAGTGTAAAGATCCAGCTACTTTGAGAAGTCATGGAATAGTTATGTTTGGAAGGTAAATGGATGGGATTGGAAGGTGAGGGGGCAGATCAATTGATTGTTTGAGGGGTCAGATAGTCAGTCGGAGTGGAAGAAAAAGGGGTAATTCAGTTGAGGTGGGGTGGGGTGATGGGGTAGGTCAACTGGCAGATTGTACCTTACAGCACGTGTCTTTGGCTGTTTGCAATAGGCAAATTACTGACCATAGGCAACCAGCCCATGCACGCAAAATTCAAAACATAGGATGGGATTTTCTGGCTTTTTCTACTGGTGGGATCTTCTGGTCTCACCAGAAATGACACCTCTGTGTTTCAAAGAACAAAGAACAAAAAAAAAGATAAATTCATCAGAGATTAATGAATATTGGCTGCTCTGCCCCTTAAGGACAATAACTGACTAGGTATGATTTAACTTGAGGATCACTACACCTCAGGTGAGAGACAAGGTTGAAAATACATGGCCAGCATGAATAACCTCAGCCAGTAGGGGAATTAAACTCACGCTGTTGGCGTTGCTCTGTGTCATTCACCAGCTGTTTAGCCAACTGAGCTAAACCAATCTGCGTTAACAATGTGACACAGTCACATTGACACAATGACACAGCGCCAAGGACATGGGTTCAATTCCAGCCTTGGGTGACTGTCTGTGTGAAGTTTGCACAGTCTCCTTGTGTTTTCATGGGTTTCTTCCGCGTGCTCCGGTTTCCTCCCACAGAGCAAGGCTGTGCTGTTTAAGTTGATTGGCCATGCTATGTTGATCCTAGTGTCAGGGGGTTAGCAGGATAAATATGTGGGATTACAGGAATAGGGCCTGGGTGGGATTGTGGTCGGTGCAGACTTGATGGGCCAAATGGCCTCCTTCTGCACTGTAGGGATTCTATGATCTTCCGTAAGCTGTATTTTTTCTGATTCATCTTTCTATCTCTCGACAATTAGGGAGATCTGGCTTTGGCTCCCCTACTTTTCTCCCTCAATTGTATCCAAGCCATTATTTCTCTAAAGGGAGCTAATGTTCAACTACAGATTGGCCTGCCATTTTTTTTTGCAATTAGTCTAGGGCAGATTTATTCCCAACTTATTGAAACTGACCCTACTCCAATTAAATATTTTCATTCTCGATTGCTTCTTATCCTTTTCCATGGCTAAAAGAAATCTTACAGTATAATGATCACTGATGTCTAAATGCCGCCCGCGTAACACTTGACCCATCTGACCCATCTCATTCCCTAGAACCAAATTAGAACACTGAGGTACAGGGTTGCAAACTGGAAAGTATTGAAGTAGATAGGGAGGATGTGCTAGATATTCTCGAGGGTTTGAAGTTGGATAAGTCCCCTGGGCCGGATGGGATTTACCCTAGGATTCTCTTGGAGGCAAGACAGGTGATTGCAGAGCCTCTGGCTCTGATCTTCAGGTCGTCGTCGGTTACGGGTGTGGTTCCTGAGGACTGGAGGATAGCGAATGTGGTCCCATTGTTCAAGAAGGGGAAGAGAGACCTTCCAGGGAATTATAGGCCAGTGAGTCTTACTTCTGTTGTGGGCAAAGTATTGGAGAGAATTATTAGGGATAGGATTTATAGTTATTTAGAGAGAAATGAATTGATTGGGGATAGTCAGCATGGTTTTGTGAAGGGTAGGTCGTGCCTTACTAACCTCATTGAGTTTTTTGAAAAAGTGACCAAAGAGGTGGATGGGGGTAAGGCGGTTGATGTGGTATATATGGACTTTAGTAAGGCGTTTGATAAGGTGGCCCATGGAAGACTTCTGCAGAAAATGCAGATGTATGGGATAGAGGGTGATTTAGCTAATTGGATTAGGAATTGGCTAGCAGATAGAAGAGAGGGTGGTGGTTGATGGGAGATATTCATCGTGGAGTTCGGTGACAAGTGGTGTACCTCAGGGGTCTGTTTTGGGGCCCCTGCTGTTTGTAATTTTTATAAATGATCTGGATGAGGGTATTGAGGGATGGATTAGTAAATTTGCAGATGACACTAAAGTCGGTGGAGTGGTAGATAGTGAAGAGGGGTGTTATAGTTTGCAGAGGGACTTGGACAAGTTGCAGAGCTGGGCCGAGAGGTGGCAAATGGAGTTTAATGTGGAAAAGTGTGAGGTAATGCACTTTGGCAGGAATAATAAATGTGTAGAGTATAGGGCTAATGGTAGGATTCTTAATAGTGTTGATGAACAGAGGGATCTTGGTGTATATGTGCATAGATCCCTGAAAGTAGGCAGTCAAGTCGATAAGGTTGTTAAGAAGGCATATGGAGTCTTAGCTTTTATTGGTAGGGGGATTGAATTTCGGAGCCGCAACGTCATGTTGCAACTGTACAAAACTCTAGTGCGGCCGCACTTGGAGTATTGTGTGCAGTTCTGGTCCCCGCATTATAAGAAAGATGTGGAGGCTTTGGAGAGGGTACAGAGGAGGTTTACCAGGATGTTGCCTGGTATGGAGGGCAGGTCTTATGAAGAGAGGCTGAGGGATTTGAGGTTGTTTTCGTTAGAAAGGAGGCGACTAAGAAGGGACCTAATCGAAACATATAAGATGATTAGAGGTTTAGATAGGGTGGACAGTGATAGCCTTTTTCCTAGGATGGAGAAAGCTAGCACGAGGGGACACAGCTTTAAATTAAGGGGTGATAGTTATAGGACGGATATCAGAGGTAGGTTCTTTACCCAAAGGGTGGTTCGGGAGTGGAATGCCCTGCCTGCAGCAGTTGTAGATGCGCCAAGTTTGGTGGCGTTTAAGAGGTTAGTTGATAAGTATATGGAAGAGAAGGGAATGGTTTAGTTTGGAGGGGCATTGCTTTTTATATTGGTCGGCGCAACATTGAAGGCCGAAGGGCCTGTTCTATGCTGTAATGTTCTATGTTCTATGTTCTAAATTCAGCACTACCTTCAATGTCACTGGAAATGAAATGCAAGAAAATTCTTGATACCACACCCTCAACTCCCCTTTAACTTTATTATGATCCCAATTAATAATAGGATAATTGAAATTCCCTACTATCACAATTCTATAGTTTTTGCACCTTTCTCTAATTCTCTTGCCAATTTCCTCCTTTATATGTCCTTCATGAGTTGGTGACTTATAGAATACACCAAGTAGTGTAATAAGACATCATATCAGAATTCCTGACTCAGAATTTCCTTGATTTTGGATCTTGAAATCACGCAGACAAAGACAAATTCCCTGCTCTTTCACTTTGAACTTTGCATGCATTGTTTGAAATTTCACAAGGAAGCAACACAGGTATGATTATTCATTAGCCAGCAATATTTTCAAAGGTTGGATTTGATATGAAGCAGAAAAAGAGGAAACAACAGGCAAAAAGGCTAGCTACTGTCTTCATAATGCAGAGATGCTTAATGATGCATTTATTCAACCTATAGTATTGTGTTCAGCAACCATTAACGCTAGGTTACGTGAAGGGGGCTTAAGTCCTCGGCACAAAGGAATAATAGGCCCTGATTTATTATTCCATGCTTGATAGCATTTACAGCATTTCACAAAGAACACGAGTCCTGTGAAAGAAATAACATTCAGATGTATAAATCCATTTGCAACCTTTGAGGTTGGAGAAATTGTGATGTGCTGGATTTAATTGTGTGAGCATTTCTCGGTTCATTTGCACTCTGGATGTCAGAACATTACGGTATTACACAGCTTCAACTAACCTTCTGGCACAGGAACCTGGAGAGTATCTTTGAGATTAACAGGTATTTATGCATTTTCCATTTGCTGGTTGAATTGTTTGAGCTGCTAGTGGGAGCTTTGGTTATGTTTGAAATATGTACTTCTTCTCCTGGATTTTTGAGCATGGCAGTGCAAGTCTTCAATCTGAACCCTGTCATGAGGAAACATTTAAGGGTCAGAAAAAGACAAACATGAGTTGAATAGATTGAAACCCTTTTACCTCAAATTCAGTAACTGGGGCATGGTGGCACAGTGGCTAAGCACTGCTGCCTAACAGCTCCAGGGACCCTAGGTTCAATTCCCAGCTTGGGTCACTGTCTGTATGGAGTTTACATGTTCTCCCTATGTCTGCGTGGGTTTCCTCTGGGTGCTCCGGTTTCTTCCCACAGTCCAAAAGACGTGCTGGTTATATGCATTGGCCATGCTAAATTCTCCCTCATTGTATACAAGCAGTGCTGGAGTGTGGCAACTGGGGATTTTACAGTAACTTCAATGCAGTGTTGATGTAAGCTTACTTGTGATACTAAAAAATAAGACTTGAAAAAGACTGCTTGACTTGCTAGTCAACATTGAGGCGTTGAGCTATAAACATGGACAAAGGATATTATTGTGCATTAGAATGAACCAAATCAAGTAAATAGCACAATCTTCCTTAAATTTCAAAAAAACCTACCTCTGAGTAAAGGTGACATGAAGCAATACATTAAGTGTGTGTTTTGTGTACTTCAGTGTCCTTCAAGGTGAATCAATGCTTTTGAACTGCAAATTGGCAAATAGGGCAGTCAAGGTCCCATTAACAGCAGTGAGATAAGTGATCAGAAAGTTTAGAATTTGATGATATTGATTGTGAGTTAAACCTTGTATTTCAGTGATTGCTATGGAATCGACAGGAAGCAATGGGAACAAAAGGAAAACGGGAGTGATGGAACAGCTACAGGAAAGAGATACGCTACAGCAAAAAGAGGTATACCTCCAGCAGCCATTGGTAACTTCCTTCTCTGTCACATTTTGACATTCTGTCCACCCACCATCTTTCAGCCTGAAGAGGAAGACGAAGGATGGAAGTTTATGTCCCCCCTTCCCCCCAGTAACTCAGTACAGTTTTTCCTGATTATTTAATACCCTTTGTGTTCTTGATGAAATCTGAGCATTACATCATATCATTACACCTTTATTTTCACTTCTTCCAGTTTCAGCCAAACTGAACCGTCTGTTTTATTTTCAAATTCTTTTGCAAGCTGCTGGATTTTTTTTATTCAACTTAGCTGTTTCTTCTAGTTCCTTGCGCTTCAGTGTCAGATTTACATTTTCTGATCTTACATCTGTCTGCAACAGAGCTATGCCCTTGTCCCTCATTCTGGTTTCACTGTTGACCAAATTGGTCCCCTGCAAAGCCTGAGCTTCTTTCTCTAATTATGCTACTCATGATTTTATTACCCACTTGCATCTTGAAAAAAGGAAAGGACTTTTCCGTTCAATTACTCCTTCAGTTCTTCAGTTTGTTCTAGCTTTTAGTTTCTCCCTGTATATATGGGACATTGGCAAGTCTTCTCTATCAACTGCTTCCTCAGTTTGTTCAGTGTGTCTTTAAACTCATTTCGCTTTGCTTTGTAATTTTCCAGAGGAATGAACCTTAACTCAAGGAATTCTTGTAATGTACGAAGATCTTCCAACATTTTTTCTATTCTTTGTGAAGCTCCCTTGTTTCAACCTGAGCTCTCCTGTCATTCGATGGAGCCTCTTCAAATGTATTCTGCAGAATTTCCATTCTGCTGTTTAAAACAGTGTTAATTTCTTCATGTAGCTGAATGCATTCAACCTTGAAGGACAATTAACTCTTTGCTCTTTTGTGCCCTCCCTCTGGATCTCTTGTCGCCCTCTCTCTCTCTCTAAGGTTCCTTGTTTCCATTGGCAGAGTTGCCTTCACTGACTATTGACCTGCCATTTGTGGTACAGCCTTGGACATACGGATCTACCTTATAGTCTAGAACCTGGCTCCCTTCAGCCACATCCTGCCCCCAAATCTGCCAGAGTCTTACTGTGCTGCCACTCGACAGCAAAGCAAAGGCCCCTAGTAGCCGTTCTCTACTACTGCCAAATGCAAGCCTATGCTCACCTGTCAATATACACACAGGGATTCCTACAGTTCCATGTGCTATGAGCTTACTATTCCAACTGCTGTATCGTTTGAGAACCCAAGCAGCACACTCTCCATTCTAGGTCCAGCTCTTGTAAACTTTTTTGTCCATTTTCATGACAAATGCAACTTGGATGGAATGACACTTAACATCTATGTTTCGCAACTATGCAAGGGCTAGGAAGTTATGTTTACTATTCAAATACACAGCCGCTTGTAAGAATTTTCTTACACACTTAATAGACTCCATGCTGCACCTTTGAAATGGAAGAGTCAAATGGGCTCCCTTTCCTCAATATGCTAACCGAGAAATCTGCCAATGGATTCTATGCTATTGTGTACATAGAACATAGAACACTACAGCACAAACAGGCCCTTCGGCCCACAAGTTGTGCTGAACACATCAAAACCTACCCAGCCATAGACCTATCTATAACCCCCAATCCCATTGGATCCCATATACTCATCCAGAAGTCTTTTAAAAGACCCCAGCGAGTTTGCCTCAACCACCACCGACGGCAGCCGATTCCATTCACTCACCACCCTCTGAGTGAAAAACTTTCCCCTAGCATCCCCTCTGTACTTGCTTCCCTGCACCTTAAATCTGTGCCCTCTCGTCGCGACCATTTCAGCCCTGGGAAATAATCTCTGAGAGTCCACCCTATCTATTCCTCTCAACATCTTGTAAACCTCTATCAGGTCGCCTCTCAACCTTCGTCTCTCCAGGGAGAACAGTCCCAGCTCCCTCAACCTGTCTTCATAAGGCATGCCTCCCAATCCAGGCAACATCCTTGTAAATCTCCTCTGCACCCTTTCAATAGCTTCCACGTCCTTCCTATAGTGAGGCGACCAGAACTGCGCACAGTACTCCAAGTGTGGTCTGACAAGGGTCCTATAAAGCTGCAGCATTACCTCCTGACTCCTGAACTCAATCCCTCGATGAATGAAGGCCAGTACACCGTAAGCTTTCTTAACCACATCCTCCACCTGGGAGGCTGATTTGAGAGTCTTATGGACCCGGACCCCAAGATCCCTCTGCTCTTCCACACAGCTAAGACTCCTACCTTTGATAGTGTACTCATTCATCCCATTGGATCTGCCAAAATGGACCACAACACATTTATCCGCGTTGAAGTCCATCTGCCACTTCTCCGCCCAGTCTTGCATCCTGTCGATGTCATGCTGCAACTTCTGACATCCCTCCAGACCATCCACAACACCACCGACCTTCGTGTCATCGGCGAACTTACTCACCCATCCCTCCACTTCCTCATCCAGGTCATTTATGAAAATGACAAACAGCAAGGGTCCTAGAACAGATCCCTGGGGCACTCCACTGGTGACCGACCTCCATGCAGAAAAAGAGCCATCCACAACCACCCTCTGCCTTCTGCAGGCAAGCCAGTTCTGGATCCACAAGGCCAAAGCCCCTTGGATCCCATGGCCTCTCACCTTCTCAAGAAGTCTTGCATGTAGGACCTTGTCAAATGCCTTGCTGAAGTATTGCAAGCCCACTTTCACTGGTAAATATAGGCACTGGGATTTCTACAATTTTATGTGCTATAAGATTGGTCTGATCAGCTGCCTCAGAAATAGAGCCTGTGCAAACTTGATGCTGAAGTAGGACATCGCAAAGCTATCCAGCAGGATAATGACTACTCTGATCAGTTTACATTATGCAGTCTCATGAATGGGCCTAAGACCAGCATTTTTGGTCCTGAAAAGCATCCAATCTACCTCAGATTACCCTGAAAGGCATCTCAAAAAACTTGAGTGACAGATGAAACATTCCGTTTCCTGCTGTTATTATGTTGTAGCAACATAAGTGATCTTTACCATTAACAGGATTCTACCATCAAGCCAAAGAGATGTCTATCTACAAATGAGTAATGTGGTAAATGAATTTCAGTGCCAGTGTGATGCTAGGTATGTAGGCTTTATGTCCCACTAATGGATCAAACAATACATCACTTTGGCCGTTTGCAACAGGCAAAGTACTGACTGTACCCCATGCTTGAAAAACTCAATATAAATGTCTAATTTGATGAGATTCTGTGATTGTATAGCAAGTATTGTCCAATCCTGATTATGGGATTTTCCATTGCTGAAGTCAATAGAGTTTTGAATGGCTTGCCATATTTTACAACCTTGCCCTCACCATAACGGGCAGCTGTCAATTGGCAAGAACATGTCCATTCATTGCACATTTTTCAATGAAACAAAAGCAGGGGAACAACCATTTCTTGTGTCAATGCTTTGACTAATTAGAGCCAACTTGCCTGATTTGAATTTAAACAAATGTATACTGTTCCTTGGTTCATTATCCAAGGCAATAATCAATCAGAGTTCACTTGTCAACCAATCAGTATCATCTTCTCAAACTGCATAAATTGTTGTTCCTTTGAGATTTGGTATTCTTACCAACATGTCCTGATGGGTGCAAAAAGAAACAGCTCATCTCTTTTTTCAGCAATAAGCAGACCATTGCGTAATACTCAGAAAGTATCCATTTTTCAGCAACAGTTCCAATGAATTAGCATCCCTTGATTTTTCCCTGGAGAGTTGAAATGAACTCAACATCTGCCTCTTGTCTACCAGCTGTTCCTAATCACTTTTACTCTGTGTCTGACCCAATGAATTCCCCTCCACAACGTTATATATTCCATCAGGTCTGAATTTGAGCTTGTGAGGAAAATTGAGAGTGACATTATCTGGTATGCCACCCAAGTGGTCATGGTGACACTGGGACTGGCCTTGCTTTCTGCGATGATCTAGAAGTAAGGAATTTAGCAAATAGGAAGAAAGACAGTAAAATACTACAAACATGCCAAGGAATTTTATGGCCCCTCCCCCAATGGGATTTTCCATTCCTGCCGAAGACAATAAAGTTTTGAATGGCTTGCCAAATTTTACAGACCTGCCCTCACCATGACAGGACTGGAAAACTCTGCCTCAACAGTTCAATGAATTGGGCAATAAATGCCAGATGTAATTTAATATGGATAAGTATAAACTATGGCGTTTTGGAGGAGTATTAAGAAATGGGTTTACACATGCAATGAGAAAAGAGACTTTGGCAAAGTGGTATAGTTGTTGCATTAGTAATACCGAAGTCTGTACAAATAATTTGTAGACATGTTCAAATCCCACCACAATAGTTGGAGATTTGAAATTCAATAAATTAAATAAATCAGGAATAAATAACTGGTTTTGATGATGACCACGAAACTATGAATTGTCATAAAGCCCATTGGGTTTACTTTGGGGAAGGAGATCTGCCTGCTTTTATTCAGTCAGATGTACAGCAAGTGTTTGTACCAAACTGTCCTCTAAAATGACCTTGTAAACCACTCAGCTTTATGAAACTGCTAAGATAAAATCAAATAAAAACAGAACCAAATGGACCACCAGTCAGCAAACACAACAATGTTTGTTGCAACCTTGACAAAATTTCTTCAGCAATATCTAGGAACTTTGCGCCAAAATTGGGAAAAGGTATCCCACACATCAGTCAAGCAACAGCCTGACATAGTCATCTTTACCAGAACAGAATATTTACAACTTACAGTGGCTCTAAATGTCAGTTGGAACAGGCCTCCAAGGCTCTGATCATAGATGAAACTGTGTCTCTGAAAGGCAGCATTGCGGCACAGTGGTTAGTACTGCTGCCTCACAGTGCTAAGGATCCAGGTTCAATTCCAGCCTTGGGTCACTGTGTGGAGTTTGCACATTCTCTAATGTCTCCAACAGTTTCCTCTGGGTGCTCCGGTTTCCTCCCACAATTCAAACATGTGTGCAGGCTAGGTGTATCCCTTAGTGTCGGGGATTAGCAGGGTAAATATGCGGGATTACAGGAATAGGGCCTGAGTGGGATTGTGGTTGGTGCAGACTCAATGCGTCCAATGGCCTCCTTCTGAACTATGGGGGTTCTATGATTAGATGGAACTAGGGAGATCTTATAGAAAAATGAGATTATGAAGAAATAGATAAGGTAGAAGCAAGTAAGATGTTTCCACTGGCAGTAAAACTAGAACGAAGGGGCATGCCCTCAAAATAAGGGGAAACAGATTTGGGACTGAGTTGAAGAGGAACTTCTTCACACAAAGGGTTGCGAATCTGTGGAATTCCCCGCTCAGTGAAGCAGTTGAATGTTTTTAAAGCAAGGATAGATACATTTTTGAACAGTAAAAAAATTAAGGGTTATGGTGAGCAGGCAGATAAGTGGAGCTGAGTCCACAAAAAGATCTGCCATAATCTTATTAAATGATAGGAGCAAGTTTGAGGGGTCAGATGATCTATTTCTGCTACCCGTTCTTATATTTCTTTGATCTCCACCCTATGGATTCAGCTATTTACTTCTCTCCAATTCCATGCTTTTAGAAGTTATTTGTATAGCACCACTGATCTCTGATAAACAGTCTTTCTGATGTGGCAATTCACACCTTAATTTCTCAGCATGTCTTCCAATTTTGTTATTTGTCTGTTATCCTGTTTTCATCTCAAGTTCAACTGCTAACCCCATTGACTTCTGAAATTCAGAACAAGAGATATGCTGGATTTCTATAGAATTGCTCACCATGGGATGGAAGCGGCTGAGGAGCAAACAACAAATGTCCATTGACCTCGAGTGGGAATTTCTAGTCTTGCTTGAGCAAGACCATAAAATCCCTCCCACAAAGTCCCATCTTTACAAATAACCTTGTTGAGTTGCAATACTATTGTGTCAAATGGGGCTTATTCAGAATAAATATAGCAAATTAAAATCAGGAATCCATGAATAACTGTGGCCCATCAGGAGCAGCAGAAGTGCATTCAGTCACAAACTATAACCTCACACACAACATAGCTGTTATTCTAACATGATCATAAAGTCAAGGGAACAATCCTGATTTAATGAGTATAGTGACATAGACCAGAAGCAGCACAAAACTGAGGTGTCACCTGATGAGCGACAATACAGGACAACTTGTTTGTCAAACAGAATAAGCATCATACTATGAGAGAGCAAAGCGATCCTACAATCAATAAATCAGATCAAAATCCTGGAGTCTTGCCATACTTAACATAAATAATGTAGATAATTAACCAATTAATTGGAGAAGGAGTGACCCTAAAGCCTGTCATTGTGCATTGGCCAGTCCACTCCACACTGTCATTGAGTGGATGAGTGCAGCATACAATACATTACTTCACAAAACTTGCCTCTGGTAGACATTTGAGTGCTCATGCTACAAGTTCTGATTGAGCAATTCCTGGCAATATCAAATTGTGATAGTCAGTTAATTAGGCCCAAAATTGCATGCTAATGCCAGGCTTTCAAATGGGTATAAATAAAAACAAAATGCTGTGGATGCTGCTATTAGCATCTACTCAGGGTCAAAGCTTTTAACTGGAATTTTATCAGCACACTTACCCTGATTCTGGGGCGAGTAAGGCTCGCAGGATGGCAGATGGTTCTTACAAGCCTAAGACAGGCAAGGTGGTAAAATTTCAGTGTTTGTCTTTATATTATCATTAGCACTTCCTTTGTCTTGTGTTTCAAATTTGTCCAATCTTTGTCAGTTGCACCACAGCCTTTTTCTGACCTTTTATTTTGCTCAATCTGCTCCCACCCTTCCCCAGCCTTCTCAACAGTATAAAATCCACCGCATTTCTAACACTCTCCAATTCTGAAGAGTCATACTGGATTCAAAATATCAACTCTGTTTCTCTTTCCTCAGTTGTTGCCAGACCTGTGGAGATTTTCTGGCATTTTCTGTTTCAAACAGGCATATTTTGTCTGTACAATAGTCATTTAGTTCCGGTGTCCATCCTTTCACCAAAATAATCCCTTTTGACTTTTCAAATGGGGTGTTTTCAGCTGACCTTTACATTCAGGATCAGCGACATGATACATCTTGTATAGGAAGTGCCTTCCTGAATTTTTTTTTAAACCATATATCTTCAAGTCATTCCTATGTAAGGATTGTCTATTTTCATCAGCTGCAGTCTTTTTTTGTAAAGTAGTCTTTGTATCATTTTTGGTGTACACCATGGATCATTTCCTTGTTGTCAATGTGCCATAAAAGATATTCTTTGTGAACTGTTTGTCAAACATTCACATCACGTGATCTGACCATCAGAGTCAATACTGGAAATCACAGGGCCCATTGTGACACTGATGAAGCTCTTATGTTAGGCCTACAGTGGAACTGCACAATAAAAATAATGTCCTCCTCATTTACTCTCTCAGTTGTGTGTACGTTTGATGTTAATTTCATATAAATGGTGTCACAGGACCAGCATTTTATGCTTCGTTGCCCTCAGTTGTCATGAAGCTCTGGTTTGCTGAGTTTTATCATGTTGACTGCCTGCATTACCTCAGTTTTTCACAGCGAAGCAAATTCAGCCCATGGGAGCAATAAAAAAAAAGTGTTCCCAGCAAAACACTAAAATATTTACTCTCTGGTGGTTCACTTTAACCTTGAATGTGAAGTTATTTTATCATCTTGATCATATTGCTTATTTCTGCCTGATTTACCATGGTGTTTAAATTGTCACTATAAGCAAAAATTTTAGTAACCTCAAGGATAGATTCATTTTGTGGGCACACCTGTTTCTTTTCTTTTCCTGCCCAATTATTTCTGTTTTATTACTTTCCCGGTAGCAGTGTTATGTTCTTTAGGTATTGTTCAGTGGAAGATTAGATGGCTGACCTGATTTATTCGGTACATATAGTTTGATCTATTCTGAGCAGAGACCCGGCCAGGAGTTTTAAAAATAAATTCCATTCTCATTTCTAAGATTCAAATGCCAGCTGCCATAAATTGATTTGCATTTTCTCACAAGGTAAGCAGTTGGTCATGTTCCCCTCATACAATTAATATTCATAGGTTTTTGGCACAGGCTATTTTTGAACATTATCTTTATCACGTCCCCTCCTGTCTGTGTGGGTTTCCTTCAGCTGCTTCGGTTGCCTCTAACAGTCCAAAAATGCGCGGGCTAGGAGCATTGGCCATGTTAACTTACCCCTTAGTGTTCCAGGATGAGTAGGTTAGAGGTTAATATACTAAATATGTGGGGTTACAGAGATAGGACCTAAGTGGGATTGTTGACAGTGCAGACTTGATGGGCCCGAATAATCCTTCACTATAGGATTTCTATGATTCGATATGGGGTCTGACAGTGGCTGGAAATGCATGTCCCTGGCCCTTGATTTTTTGATTGGTGAATAAGCTCTGCTGGGATTCCCATCCTTCGTAGGACAGTTGCCCGCAGGACAACTAGCCTGCCATACCTGCTGGCCCAATCCAACATCCAGCAGTTTCAGTAGCATCAGCTTTGGCAGCAGGATATAGATAGTCTAAAAGTGAGTGGGCAAGGAACTGGCAGATTGAGTATAATATTGGTAAATGTGAGTATAATATTGGTAAATTTTAGAAGAATAGCAGCAAAATGGACTGTTTTGCAGTGTGCTGCTGTGCAGAGGGACCTGGGTGTCCTTGTGCAAGAATCATGAAAAGATCAAATATAATGCTATTGAATGGTGAAGTAAGCTCAAGGGGCTAAATGGCCTACTCCAGCTCCTACTTCTTATGTTCTTATCACAGGAACACTGGCTGCTGCTGCAGTGGCCCTATGGCTATAGGCTGAGGAAACTGTTTAATGAAATTTAAATATATAGCAATGGAGGGGAACCCTCTATTCTAATCACTGGGAGAAGTCTCACAACACCAGGTTAAAGTCCAACAGGTTTATTTAATAGCAAAAATCACTAGCTTTCAGAGCGTATGCTGCTACTTTGTCAGGTGACTGACAAACAGGGCATAAAAGATATAAATTCAATTTACAAAATAATGATTGGAATGCGAGTCTTTACAGGTAATCAAGGTCAAAGGTACAGACAATGTGAGTGGAGAGAGCATTAAGCACAGGTTAATGAGATGTGCATTGTCTCCAGATAGGACAGTTAGTGAAATATTGCAAGTCCAGGCAAGTCGTGGGGTTACACACAGTGTGACGTGAACCCAAGATCTTGGTTGAGACCGTCCTCATGTGTGTGGAACTTGGCTATCAGTCCCTGCTCAGCGACTTTGCGTTGTCATGTTCGTGAAGGCCATGTTGGAGAATGCTTACCTGAAGATCGAAGGTCAAATACCCATGACCACTGAAGTGTTCCCCAACAGGAAGAGAGCAGTCTTGCCTGGTGATTGTCGAGCAGTATTCATTCATCCGTTATTGTAGTGTCTTGCATGATCTCCCCAATGTACCATGCCTTGGGGCATCCTTTCCTGCAGCGTATCAGGTAGACAATGTTGGCTGAGTTGCAAGAATATGTACCATGTACCTAGTGGATGGTTTTTTCATGTGAGTCCTCATGTGAGGCAGTATGGTAGCACAATGGTTAACACTGGAAGGATCTGGGTTCAATTCTGGGCTTGGGTCACTGTCTGTGTGGAGTTTGCATTTTCTCCTCATGTCTGCTTGCATTTCCTCTGGGTGCTCTGTTTTCCTCCCACAGTCCAAAGATGAGCGGGTTAGGTTGATTGGCCATGCTGAAGTTGCCCCTAAAAAGTGTCCTTAGTGCCCTGAGATGCATAGGTTAGAGGGCTTAGTGTGTAAGTATGTAAGAATATGGGGGTACGGCCTGGGTAGAATGGTGGTCAGTGCAGACTCGATGGGCCAACTGGCCTCTTTCTGCATTGTAGGGTTTCTATGATTCTGTGATACGCTGCAGGAAAGGATGCCCTGAGTCATGGTACATTGGGGAGACCATACTGCCGCTATGACAATGGATGAATGAACACCGCTCAACAATTATCAGGCAAGACTGTTCTTTTCCTATTGGGAAATACTTTAATGGTCTTGGGCATTTGGTCTCTGATCTTTGGGTAAGCGTTCTCTAAGTTGGCCTTCATGACACACGACAGTGCAGAATCATGGAGCAGAGACTGATAGCCAAGTTCCACACACATGTGGGTGTGGAATCGGGATCTTGGGTTCATGTTACACTATCTGTAACTCCCCACAACTTGCCTGGACTTGCAAAATCTCACTAACTTTCCTGTCTGGAAACAATATACATTTCTTTAACCTGTGCTTAATGCTCTCTCCACCCATATTGTCTGTACCTGATTACCTATAAAGACTCACATTTCAACCATTATTTTGTAAATGGAGTTTGTGTCTTTATACGTCCTGTTTGTGAACAGAACTCCTAATTACCTAATGAAGGAGCAGCAAACGTTCCAAAATCTAGTGGCTTTTGCTACGAAATAAACGTATTGGACTTTAACCTGGTGTTGTGACACTTCTTACTGTGTTTACCCCAGTCCAATACTGGCATTTCCACATCCTAATCATTGGGGCCAGGGGATGGCAGAGGTGGGAAGGAGCGGGGGAAGTCTCTTTTATCTGTCTGTGGTCCCTTTTCTCATTAGAAAAATACGTCCCAACTAATGCTGAATTCATACTTGATCTGTCAATTTAGATTTTGCTGCTCCCTTGAGGACAAACAGGATGAGAACAGTAGGTCTCCCAAAGGTGCAGGGAGTTATTAGTTGCAGGCCCATGGTCTTGTGGGTGCTGGATCTTAATGCAAGGGGTATACTCAGTTAAGATTCAATTAGGGTGCAACTGCACCCAGGCCATTAGATTGGTGAATTCTTACCGCTGTAACAGCAATCAGGATGATTTCTTCCTGTCCCAGTCTGCATGATTGTTGAGACACCATGTTGCACTGGAGGGTATCTGTTCTACAACCAGGATTATTCTCTGGATGTGTGGCCAATGTCTGCTCTCCACATCCACTATGTGTGGCAAGCCTTCTACAATTTTTTTTATTCTTTCGTGGGATATGGGTCTTGCTGGCTCAGTAAGAAGTCTCATGACACCAGGTTAACATGCCAGCTCCAAGTGGAGAAGATCTCCAAGAAGGTTGTGCACATCGACACACTCATCAAGTTTCTACACAGATGCAAGAAAGCAGACAAGATATCAGAAGGACAACAGACCACAAACCCACTCAGGTCAACCTATAACACAGACTATGCTGAGAGAGTTAGCCGTTGCACCTCTCTCACACTCCTCAACTACTTCATACTGTGTTCATCCCACTCCGCTGCCGACATCTCCACATTATTGTTGGTTGGCCAGCATTTATTGTCTATCCCTAGTTGCCCCCTAGTGCAGTTGAATGTCAACCACATTGCTATGGCTCTGGAGTCGCATGTAGGCCAGACCAGGTAAGGACATTAGTAAATCAGATGGGTTTTTCTAACAATTGGCAATGCATTTGTGGCCACCAGTTGAATCTTAATTCCAGATTTTTTTTATTGAATTCGAATTCCATCACCTGCTGCAGCAGGATTTGAAGCTATTTCCCAGAATATTAACAGAGTTTCTAATGAATAGTCTAGCAATTATACCACTAGGCCATCATAATGGGAACCTGCTGTACCAAAGAGCATTGTCGAGCCACTGAACATCCTAATGGATCCATTGCCTGGACTACACGGGGGAAGTGTTTGAGCATTTGTTAGTGTGTCTATTAATCTTGGTAACACTCCACAATATAGAAATCATGAGAATAAGATCCCTGATTTCAGAGTACTGTTTCAGGCCTTCAGTTTACCACTGGTGGATGAGGGGAGCTGTCAATCTCTCACTCTTGGTTCGCACAGACTCTCCATGTGCAGATCACCATCTCTCTAGATAGACGTTGCTCCATACTTTTTCCTACCACTCTTCTGTTATGGACAATAAAAAGATACCCAAAAATAACCAATCCTTATCAATCTTAACCAACATTATATCCATGCTCCAAAATATACTTGCTATTCACCCTGTGCATTTGCTCAGTGCATATTTTGTGGGTGTTTTTATCTGGTCCAGTGCTTCAACAAAATCTGAGCTCTAAATTTTCAGCGTGGTTGGTGGACTCTTGCTGACTTTCACTGAGAGAGACTGCACATGCCAAAGAACAAAGAACAAAGAACAAAACAGCACTTGTAGGAGACCCTTCTGCAGATTTGGAACTCAAGGGCTCAGCTTCGGACTGCGCCTCTAGATGACAGCAGTTTGGGCTGGCTGTTTCACAGGTAGCATCCAGAGCATTGGCGGAGCGGCAGTGCAAACGCAGTCATCCTGAGAGAGGACAGCAGTATTGGAGTAAAATCAAAATTAAAGGATACAAGATGGCACAAAATGGACTCTGGAAAAGACATTAAGATGTGATGACTTGGGCAAAGACTTTGCACAAAGAGTTAAAGCTCGTTAGTGTGTAAATTACTGCAGGAAATAGATCAGACCTTGAGGCACCTTAGCTTGAGATAATGCCGAGCCAAAACAATAAATTTTGGTTGTGAGATCAGCCATTGATAGGGGAACATAAATGCATAAATGTATCTACTCTATGTACAACAATAACTGCCAATGTCTGTCTACTCTATGTATAAGGATGTGCTAACTGTCCATGTCCGTACTTGTCTATTATTTGTAAAAGGATGTGTTAACTGTCAATGTCCATATTTGTCTATTGTTTGTATAAGTATAAAGATGCTCGACTACCATTGTATAGTTGAGAAGGTGATAGCATGCACTGTGGAGATCCCAGTGCTTCTCCCAAAGCTTTGTCTGATAAAACTGCATGTTGAATCTTAAATCTGACTCTGAGTGGTGATTTTCCCACATCAGCAGGATAGTGTTCCATACAGGCGATGACATCTCAGCAATCTGAATAAGCTTCTGGAGCTGAGATTGGTGGCTTGCTGTGACCTCCAAGATGGTAGAACTCTGAAGCTGCCTGTCAACTAGCTGAGATTTCATCACCTCAGACTGAGCACCCGTAACAGCACAGAAACAGACAAGTGGTTGGCACTACTGCTTCACAGTGCCAGGGACCCAAGTTCAATTCCTGGCTTGGGGGTTGCTGTCTGTGTGTAGAGTCTGCACGTTGTCCCTGTGTCTGCATTGGTTTCCTCCAGGTACTCCAGTTTCCTCCCACTGGTCCAAAAGATGTGCAGGTTAGGTGCATCGGCCATGCTAAATTCTTCCTCTGTGTACCCAAACAGGTGCCCAAGTGTGGCGATTAGGGGATTTTCACATAACTTTGTGGCAGTGTTAATGTAAACCTACACATGACACTAATAAATAAACTTAAACTCAAAACGTTCAGATGCTTCATTGCTTCTGTTTGTGCTGTAATTGAAATTGAGAGAGCAGCCATCAGGCACTCATCATGATTAGTCTTGCAAATATTCTCATGGGGTTAGCCACACTCGTGCAAAGAATGAGCTTCAATCCCTGCCTGAAGTTGGAGTTGAAAGTACCCCACACTCTTTGACACTGACTGCAGGCTGGGTGTCATTTTACAACACAGAAAAGGGTCATTTGGCCCATCCTGTCTGCGCCAGCCATCAAGCACCGATCTATTCTAATCCTACTTTTCAATGCACCAAGAGTTAGGCATGCCCAGCAGACACTTTCTATATGTCAACAGAACCAAGTCCTTTGCGGAAGAACTTGTGTATGTCAATACTTTCCATCTATTCCCTGGCTTGGCACAGCCACTCCTTCCCGTCCCAATCCTATCAGACTGTGGAGTGGAGGGTGACATTTAGAAGGCTATAAAGAAGGGACTTACCATCGTCTTGGATGCTTCAGGGATGCTGCTGGCCATGGTTTTGGTGATGGCTGCTCTAATTATCCCCACCACCATCTCTTCCATGTGCCGTATGTGTGCATGCCTGACATTGACTACTCCCTCCCCACCTCAAACCTAAACTCAATCAGATTGCTCCTGCTGCCATTCCTTGTGGTGAGGTCGAGCTGAAGGAGAGAGATAGAGAGTTTGATTCGGTGTGTTCTGGTGATCAGACTGCTACAGAAGGACAGCTGGCAAGAATGCAAGCTGTGAAATATGGGTGGGAGACTTCCAGCAATTTGAAGTGTGTCCAGGAGTAATGAAACATATGATTTTGAGGTGTTTGCTATAGCAGGTTGTCAGAAGCTGAAGGGGTGAGATGATTGGAGTACTGTTTGCATCTTGTGGTGCAGTTAGTAGGATTTGAGGATTAAAGTTGCACTTACTGTCTTTAACTACTTATACAAGGTCATTAAGCTTCTTGTGGTACAACAGCCGGATCTTTAGAAGCAGACTATCGACCACCTTAGTTCTCACTATATCCTGAACAGTAGTTGGAGGACCTCTTGCGGCCTCTGAGGAAAGGAAGCCCCTCTCCTCTGATCCAGTCCCTACATCAGTTATTCCAGTACAGCATCCAAAGACCTGCCGATATATTCTTCTACCTATTTCTCTATTTTTGGGCTCCTCCTGAAAGTCTCCAATGTTATTCTTCGCTAGAGGCATTTGCACCTTGGCTTTAAGAGTTATAGTCTGGTTTTAAATGGGCTTGGTATGAACCCTAGGCTTCCAATTAAAGCACGCAACCAGTCAGCAACACACTCAGCATTTGGATATCCGAACTTCCATTGATTTCCTTCCCAATCATTTCAAAGCTCTTCAGTTCACCATTACCCTTAAAAACTAAAAAAAATCTTCAGTAATCTGAGATGTTTTCAATGTTCAAAATATTGGTAAAATGTTGGATTGTTAGGAGTAACAATCCTAACAATTGTTGGCCATTCCGGCAATTACTCTTATTTTGATGGTCATGTCATCCTGCTGTTGTGCTTGCTTAATCTTTTATTATCTTTTCTCCATAGTTGATATGTGTTTAGTTTGGTAATGAGCAAAATATATGTTTCCACATCCTCAATTGTACATCTTCTACTGGAATTCTTGACAACATACCTAAAATTATCTGGAGCTTTCTTTGGACATACTCAGTAATTAAATCATATCTCATGAATCAAAATATTGAATTCTGGGTGGCATATTATCAATTTCTGTTAGATTAAGAAGAATAACTAAACATTTGTTGTTTGTTTCAATTTTAAACCTTAATTGCATAATAGTTGCATAAAAATTCTCACCAGCTACTCTGCCCTTAGGGTCTCATGATATTCTGTTTTCAACTTTCCTAAGCCTGAAATATGAATGGAAATTCATTCCTGAATACTTCATTACATTGCTCATCAGCAATTTCATCAATCTTGTAAATGAGCCTTAGCAATAAGCATGCTTTTTCTCAATGATAGTGACTCCTATGTCTGTATGACATACAAGGATTCCGCAATTTATTTATTCCTATATCTTAATCTTGCCAATTGGTTGCCTGTTAACATTTAGTATTATACCTCCTGGAACTTGCCACTAATGTAAAGTGATATTTTAAGTCATTTTATTTAATCAGACAATACTAAAATAACTGCTCCAGCATCTAGTTTAAATTCTGTGGAGTGACAACCATCTTCTCTTATTTAATGCCCCAATTATTATTTTCTGTTTGATTAACTTCTATTAACTAATCTGTGATTCTTCCATTTTGATTTTACTTCATTTCATTTTTTTTTCATCCTATCAGCAATGGGAAATTTAAAGCTGCAGACTTTTTAAATGCCCAAATTTCCTACAATTGTGGCACACAGCTCCTTTTGCAGGGTTTTCTTGCCCTGCTGAATGCATCTAAATATGACACTTGGTGTGCTTTTGCTTGATTTTGTGTACTTTTGTTTCACTGCACTTTTACACGTCTTCACTCATTTTTGTCCAAAGGCCATCAAGACCCATGAACAACCATTTTGTTTTGCTTTCTAAGTTCAGTCTGTCATGCCATTTGTAATGTCATTTGTAAGAATTAAATCTTCTGCAAAACATTTGAATGTCGTTCATCAAGGACCCCAATTACAATATAACCAGATTAACTCATCTCCGAAGATCCCATAGTCACTATTCTCCACGGTCACTTATAAATGTGTCCATGGATTTATTCTGTTCTTGCACTAACATTGGCTGCTTTGCATGAAGTACTGACCAGATCTTCTGTTCTTTCTTATGCAAACCTGAATCTGGAGAGTATCATCTCCCAGTTGTCCCTGTTGCAAGCTTACAATGCTTCGGAGCAGCTTTAAGAGTGACAGTGTAGACTCCTTGCTTATCCTAAGTTCTGTATTGGTTACTGCTTCAGTAGGTTGGCTTGCAGATTGTGATCTGTACTCGCTGCTGTCTAAACTACAAGTCTGTGTGGCAGCTTGTACCAGCAGCACCTACGATGCTCCATTGTTAGGTGAAACTTCAATCTTTTCTCCTCTTGTCCTTTTCACTAGGATTTGTAGTCTTTCAAGTCTGCAATCTTTACTTAACGTTTTATTTGGGGTCTTTACACTCTGCCCACTGCACCCATCACTGCCACCATGTTTCATCTTGAATTTTGTGAAGGTTAAATAAAACCCATATTTATTTAGCATTTTTAACATACTGAAGTATGCTACTGAACTGCGCAGGAGCTTTATCAAGAACAAAGAACAAAACAGCACGGGAAACAGGCTCTTCGGCCCAACGAGCCCACACCGCCACCTCGGTGTTCCCACTTCTATTCGTGATCCCTGTCTATGTTTATAGATTTCTTGGTTGGGATTTCTTTAGGGTTTGACTTTTACCTTAAGAATGCTACCATAGCCTGATATTTGTAAAACCCATTCTGGTTTATTTACAGATCTATATACATCTGTTTTCTACACAATGTTGCATTCTGCTTCCCATCAGATTGCAGTCCCCTAGTCCTATGAGACTGCATCATATTATGTCAATAGTTCCACCAGTATCATGTGCTACTGGTGTTAACCTTTTACTCTGGATCACCCCGAGTCTTTATCTCAACTATATGCATCCTCCTATAACACAATTATGGAGGGAAAAATGCAACACAACCCTTCAGTCAAATATGGGCTAAACTGTGCATCATAATCCTCATGCCTGAAATCAGTGGCTATCTAATTTAGCTCCCAAATGACTTGGAAAGTTAACATAATCTGGATTCTAGCAGAGCTAGATTCACAGATAAATTTTATCTTTTCTGATTGCCCAGCATTTAAAGGGAAATAGCTTCAGGGAAATGGTAATATCTTGACCTCACAAGGTATTCAGGCTGTCTTCAAAGAACTCAATGTAACATGAAGAAATTGCATGGAATAAACCGCAGCACAGATTGCTTAGGGCTTTAGTTTAGATTGGAGTTTGAAACTCTGTAGCTGCATTAGGAATCAGCGTCTACATAATACATTTTGAAGACACATTGATTGAAACATCCAAATGTTCCATCACTTATTAAACTGTATGAGAGAGATGTTGTCAGAAGGGTGCTTTGACCACTTATTTTATTATTCAGTCT
Source organism: Sphyrna mokarran (assembly GCA_024679065.1). NCBI lineage: Eukaryota > Metazoa > Chordata > Chondrichthyes > Carcharhiniformes > Carcharhinidae > Sphyrna > Sphyrna mokarran. The sequence goes on from JAGIQG010000011.1 coordinate 28,097,896, forward strand.
GAACACGAGCCTGTGCACATTGACCTCACTTTCATAAGAGGAGAAGAACGTGGTGAGCATCTCATATGACCTCTAGTGCATTACATACTGCTTTTACTGGTGATCCTCAGTAAGTTACTCTATGTACAGATTGAAGGTGCACTTTTCATATCATTGGCAAGGTTAGAAAATCCAGACCCCACTCTCCACTGTGGGACACTCTGCATGGGATATAATGTTCCACCAAATGTCTATTGACATTCGGTGGGACTTAGATCCTGTGCCAGAAAATCCCACACTAGGTCCTTGTACATGGGTCATTCTGTCATCAAAAATGAAGGAAAGAAGCAAAACGCAAAAGTTTCTCTCGTTTATTTTTCCAATTTCCTTTCTTCACAGCTTATGTACCATAAGCTGTATACCATACGCCTTAATACTCAAGGCGTAGAAGTAAAGTGATTGTAGGTAGATTTTCATACCTGGCATTCTCCATACCTGTATGGAGGTCAGTGGATAGATTTATGGATGAAAAGGGAATGGTTTAGGTTAGAGGGTCTTTGCTTTTTCTTAATTGGTTGGTGCAACATCGAGGGCCGAATGGCCTGTTCTGCGCTGTAATGTTCTATAACTTTATCTTCCATTCTTACCTGAAATTTCTTGCTTCATGACCCTTGGTAATCACTGTCACTTTGCACTGCGGGAGTGTTTTAAGAATATAATTATGCTGTGCCAGGTCCTGACACGGATTGGCACATTTAATAAGAGATTTTGTTATCACTGCAGGTGTGACTAAGGAAGAGAATGCCTGACTTCACATTTCTGCATTGGCTGTGGAAGGTTAAATAAAACCCATATTTATAGAGCATTTTTAATGTACTGAAGTACGCTACTGAACTGCACAGGAGCTTTATCAAACGTAATTTGACATCAGACTATTGGAAAGTCGATCAATTGGGTTGCACAGTGGTTAGAACTGTTGCCTCACAGCGCCAAGAACCAGGGTTCAATTCTAGTTTGGTGACTGTCTGTGTGGATGTTTGTACATTCTCCCCATGTGTCTATGTGGGTTTCCTTCAGGTGCTCCAATTTCATCCCACAGTCCAAAGATGTGCTGGTTAGGTGGATTGGGCGTGCTATATTGCCTCACAGTGACTCGAGATATGCAGTTTAGGGAGATTAATGGGATAAATACATGGGGTTATGGGGATAAACCCTGGGTAAGATGCTCTGTAGGAGAATTGGTGCAGACTCGAGTTGCTACACCAGAGGGATTCTATAAAAAGCTTGGCCAAGAGTTAGGTTTTAAAAGACATCTTGAGGAGGAGATGGAGAAAGAGATCTAAACTGAATGGACCCTAAAAATAGACACAGGGATTGTGATCCACAATTAACTCACGCACATTGACTTCAATGCTGGCAACATGCCAACTTTATCTGCCTACATGAGTTTTCTTTGCATCTGGCCAATGCTAATCAACATACATATTGGCTGGACACAATAACAGGGGATCAATGTCATGAGTTGCTAGCACCACTATCCTGCACCACTTAACAGGGAGGTGCATTTTGACTGCAGAAGTTGTTAGGCATCAACATTAAAGACAATTCAACTTGGGAAAGAATGAGCAATCACACACTGGGAGAGAACAGGCTTCTGAGTTTATGATACAAACTCATTTTGTAGCTGGGAGTCTTGGTGGAGGAGATGGAAAGGAGGAATGTTATTATGCATCTGCTGGGACCAGGAGGGTCTCCACACACAAGTTCAAAAGGAAGTGGAACTGAGTTGACATGGAAATCAGTGTGGGAATCTGGCTCCAGGCACCTGGTTTCTGTGATCCCACAAATGTAATGACATCACGTATGGTTAGGAGATTTTACATTTGACCCTCCATGCATCTCTGCCTTGACATTATGAAGGGGGTTGGCTGCTTTGACAATCCCTTGAGTAATGCCAACGGGAGCTCCTTGCTCTGGATAGGGACACCCATGACAACATAGTTGGGGGAGGGGTAAGTCCAAACAAAGTGCAGTCCAAAAAGTCCTCCATGGCTGAGATTTTGTGTCTTATCAGTTAGAAAGGGGGGAGAAGGCTACAGTGGGCCATGGTCATCATGGTTTGGCCCATTACCAAAATCTGACCACGAACGTATCAAGATAGTGTGGCCAATGATGACACCACAAGATCCTCACATTAAATAGAGTTAGGTGTAGACTTATACCAGGGTTAATTTGTCAAGTTCTGAGGTGATGGAGAATTTATGACAGGTTGTGAACCTGGGAGCCTCGAGTCAAAAATCTGCAGAAAGGTGACTGATGCATGATGGACATCTTTATTGGGATAGAGATGTTTTAGAGCAGGAGCATTTGTGACTGAGCTGTCCGCTTCAGGATACCCCCTCCTTATCCAAAATAGTGAAAGGCCTGCTACAAGTGCTCCAGAAATAAGCTGTTCCATCTTCTCCTGGCTGAGGAACTGCACACTGTCAGATCACCATCTTTGTGGACAAAGAAGGAAAATGTTAAATTTTGCAATTTTGAATGTTAGAACATTTTTAAATAGTCCCTAAAATGAACTGTTATTGTATCAAAACTCCAAAATTGATAACACCGCCCTCGGTAAAACACATATTCTTTGGGGAATGAAAGCTGGAGAAAAAAATGCAAATTCTACGGGAAAGAAAATGTTGACTGTGACCCTCATGTCCGTGGAGTTGGTTTTGCCACAGTGCATTGGACCTTGGATGCACTGTTAGAACTGCATAGTTATACAAATGAAAGGCTCAGGATATTTCATCGATTCAGCCACAGATATGCCATTGTCATCAGCAGTTATACCTCAACTCTGAGGATGTTAAGGAAAAGTTTCATTTTGACTTTGATGTCCTCGCTGCCATCCCAAAGGAAGAAAGTACTACTCCTCTGGGGGATTATAATGCCAGTTTTATCCATGTCTCCACTATCCAGCTCGGGACTATTGAGAAAAATCTATGCAAATGGTACCCTCTTGCAGATAGTGTGTTCAGCATGGCCTCAGTAAAACAAATCATCTTTACGAGAGGATAAATATATTACCATATGGAGGCATCTTTTGATACCTATGTCATTTTTTTGAGTCAAAGATCTAAGTAACATCTGTTTCACTCAATCTATGTTAGAGTTGATGACTGATAGACTGATCATAGACTTCTTCAATTGGTGAGGAACATCTAACTAACACCAAAACTATACAGGATCCAAAAATCAAAGGGATAGAGAAGTGACTTGGTCCAAAAGTAGCCGGAGCAAAGAGAGGAATTCTAAATACAACACCTGACCAATCTGGAAAATCTTCACAAAATCTAACTCCATTCCACAACAGTGGAATCAAAGTAAGTCATCTATACCTCACTCCTGTGTCTTTGGCTTTGAGTTCTTTGTCACCAAGAATGCTTCGATGAGAACAAAGCTGAAATAAATAACGTCCTGAAGAAAAATGCACAGCTTTCATTGTTTAGATAACAACCCAAGGTCACAAGTTAAGAATACAGCAATCCAGCAGCTCAAGGCATTGCCTAAAGACATATCTGGAAGATAAAAGACATGTGATGATAAGAGAAATCCATGGGATCCAACAATATGCAGATTAGAACATAGAACATAGAACATAGAACAATACAGCACAGAACAGGCCCTTCGGCCTTCGATGTTGTGCCGACCAAAATAAAAGCAATGCCCCTCCAAACTAAACCATTCCCTTCTCTTCCATATACTTATCAACTAACCTCTTAAACGCACCAAACTTGGCGCATCTACAACAGCTGCAGGCAGGGCATTCCACTCCCTAATCACTCTTTGAGTAAAGAACCTACCTCTGATATCCGTCCTATAACTCATACCCCTTAATTAAAGTTGTGTCCCCTCGTGCTAGCTTTTTCCATCCTAGGAAAAAGGCTATCACTGTCCACCCTATCCAAACCTCTAATTATCCTATATGTTTCAATAAGATCCCCCCTTAGCCGCCTCCTTTCTAACGAAAACAACCTCAAATCCTTCAACCTCTCTTCATAGGACCTGCCTCCATACCAGGCAACATCCTGGTAAACCTCCTCTGTACCCTCTCCAATGCCTCCACATCTTTCTTATAATGTGGGGACCAGAACTGCACACAATACTCCAAGTGCGGCCGCACTAGAGTTTTGTACAGCGGCAACATGATGCTGCGGCTCCTAAATTCAATCCCCCTACCAATAAAAGCTAAGACTCCATAAGCCTTCTTAACAACTTTATCCACTTGACTGCCTACTTTCAGGAATCTATTGACACATACACCAAGATCCTTCTGTTCCTCAACACTATTAAGAGCCATACCATTAGCCCTATACTCTACACATTTATTGTTCCTGCCAAAGTGCATTACCTCACACTTTTCCACATTAAACTCCATTTGCCACCTCTCGGCCCAGCTCTGCAACTTGTCCAAGTCACTCTGTAAACTATAATACCCCTCTTCACTATCTACCACTCCACCGACTTTAGTGTCATCTGCAAATTACTGATCCATCCCTCAATACCCTCATCCAGATCATTTATAAAAATTACAAACAGCAGGGGCCCCAAAACAGACCCCTGAGGTACACCACTTGTCACCGAACTCCACGATGAATATCTCCCATCAAGCACCACCCTCTGTCTTCTATCTGCTAGCCAATTCCTAATCCAATTAGCTAAATCACCCTCTATCCCATACATCTGCATTTTCTGCAGAAGTCTTCCATGGGCCACCTTATCAAACGCCTTACTAAAGTCCATATATACCACATCAACCGCCTTACCCCATCCACCTCTTTAGTCACTTTTTCAAAAAACTCAATGAGGTTAGTAAGGCACGACCTACCCTTCACAAAACCATGCTGACTATCCCCAATCAATTCATTTCTCTCTAGATAACTATAAATCCTATCCCTAATAATTCTCTCCAATACTTTGCCCACAACAGAAGTAAGACTCACTGGCCTATAATTCCCTGGAAGGTCTCTCTTCCCCTTCTTGAACAATGGGACCACATTCGCTATCCTCCAGTCCTCCGGAACCACACCCGTAACCAACGACGACCTGAAGATCAGATCCAGAGGCTCTGCAATCTCCTCTCTTGCCTCCCAGAGAATCCTAGGGTAAATCCCGTCCGGCCCAGGGGACTTATCCAACTTCAAACCCTCGAGAATTTCTAACACATCCCCCCTATCTACTACAATACTCCCCAATTTGCAACCCTGTACCTCAGTGCTCTCCACAGCTACATTTCCAGCACTCTGCGTGAATACCGAAGAGAAATATTTATTCAGTGCCTCACCAATCTCTTCAGGCTCCACGCACAACTCCCCACTGCTGTCTATGACTGGCCCTAATCTTGCCCTAACCAATCTTCTATTCTTAACATATCGAAAGAAAGCTTTAGGATTCTCCTTAATCCTATCAGCCAACATCTTCGTGTCCCCTCTTAGCTCTCCTCAATTCACTTTTTACCTCCTTCCTGGCTAATCTATAGCTATCCATTGCACTGAGCCTTCAAGCCTCATCCTGACATAAGCCTCCTTTTTCTTCTTAACCAGCAAATCAACTCCTTTCGTACACCAAGGCTCTCTTACTCGTCCATTTCCTCCCTGCCTGACAGGGACATACTTATCAAGGACTCTCAGCAGCTGCTCCTTGAATAAGCACCACATTCCAGATGTTCCCAGTCCCTGTAGTTCCCTAGTCCATAATGATTATCATAATGTGAAGCTTTTGGAAACTACCAATGCTGTCTATAGACTAAGATCAAATGGACAAAATCCCATTCACCCCCCTGAATGGTGTTTTTCTTCTTAAGAGTGATAATGCCATTTGATTTGATTTGTTATTGTCACATTATTCTTGCACGCTAGACAGAAAATGCATCCCTTTCATATCGTACATGGGGGAGAAGGAAAGGAGAGGCTGCAGAATATAGTGTTGCAGTTACAGGTAAGCCACCTATCAATGGTAGAAAAAGCATTTTCACCAATTCTACAACTGTGAATCCACAGTGATACTCTTCAGACTATCATCATTTCACTCCTGTGAAATTTTGATGCTGGATGGATGTTCCTTACCAATTGAAGAAGTCTCTGCCCAGTCTGTCAGTCATCAGCCCTGATGGTATTCCAACTGAAGTCTTCAAAGCTGATGGGCTTTGTCTCTCATCTCATTTGTGTGCTCATCATCGAGATTTGAGAAGGAAAAGATCTCCCTCCACCTGCCCTGAGCAATGTATTAGTTGTAACTATCAAGAAGAAAGATCAGTCAAACAGTAAAAACTAATCAGGATTTTCCCTCTCTTTCGTAGGACACATTCTCCTGAATTGCTTCTCCCCATGGCTGAGGAAATCCTTCTTTTCAGTTTGACTGGTTGTCAAGCAGGTCTTCTAGCTGGAGGAAGGTCTGTCATGTTATGTTGGCCTCCACATTGAACTATTCTGGATGTCCATGAAATTAAGTTCTGTTATTTAAAGTAATCACATGATCAATACTTCTGTTTTCCACACATGATTAGAAGATAGAAGCTGTTACTACACAATGGGCTGGGGGGTGGGGTGGGGGGGGGGGGGGGGGAGGTAATCATGGGGAGGCAGGGGTTGGTAAATAGTGTTTGTTCATACTTGCTTTTCCATACCTTCCTTTGAGTTTTGTGTTCACAGACGCTGGACGGAATTTTATGGGGTGTAAGTTGCAATGAGTCATTCAAACACTTTGCTAAGACTGTAAAATGCTGCTGGCAGTGGGGGCTGTAAACTTCCATCCACTGAATTCGCAGACAGGAATGAGTCAGTGTTATAATTAAGATTCTTTAAATTTGCAGACAATAGCAGCTTAGTTCTTGTATGTACAACTGTCAATAATCACTTTTACAGCACATTGTCCATATTTTATAGGAAAGTCAATTTTAAATGTATTGAGTGAAATTCATATCTCCTAGAGTTAGAAATATAATATGAATTTATTGGGTATGACAATACCTTCTGATCCCTGAATGGTAAAGACTAAACTGAGCTACTTAATGAACACACAGCAGAAAAGCAATGTTGAAGCCACAATATTTTATTACTGAAAGTTGCACTTCCAGTGCTCGGCAGCACTTCGGCAATTTTATTGTTTTATAATCTCAGATTATAGAAGTTTACCACATAGGAACAAAGATTAATGTCTTCCCCCATCCCCTGGTTGTACCATCACCACATGCAAGGCATCAAATTTGATATACATATATATGTATATATATACAGATGATTTGTCAAAATATTCATGCAGTTTCTGCAATCCTTAAACCTGCTGTTTCCCCATTTCAACTGACTCTTTCACCGCAGGGAAAATTCCCATGACTTAATTAACACAGACATGAAGCATTTTTTTCAGTATTAATATGAGTATCTAGAAAGGTTTCTCTGTGCCAGAGTAATTGCCTACAGAATTATCATTGGGCAATGATTAAAAAGAATACCAGATGTCGCTCAATGACCATCTGCAGGAAGCACAGTTCACCCATTTACTTTCAGGTAAATGGCACCGTGGGCGAGATCATACTATACTGGATACTGACACTTTAGAATTTTAATAGGTCAAACATGCAGAGTGTAACGCTAACTGAATTCTCCTGAGGACTTGTCAGCAATGATGTACAATTTCATTGCCAGCTAACTCCAACTCTGCCAGTGAAAACAAAGTCAGAATAGTTCAAAAACAACTGTTCAGTAATTTCCTATTGAGTTTGAAAATCCATTTAATAAATTGCTTATTTCAATAACTGTGGCCGTTTGTATCAACAAAAGGTTGTTTTTAATTAAGAAGGAAGTTATTGCTTTAATTTAACATTTCAAAGTAACAATTACATTGTCAAATGGGAACAAGGAACCAAGGACTGATGAATACATTGTTCCATATTCAGATTAAAACTCACCCCAAACTATTACCGATGTGAAATAGGTTCTGTCAGTTTCATTCCAGTTTTCAGCAGACATATGTCCTTGTCGTGAACTTGGCGTCAAGTCCATGCTATTACTTTGAGAGGTTGGCGTTTTTCGAGAAAGATAAATTTTTCTTATACTTTCTGTGTGTGTGTGAGGGCAGAAGTCTGACACTAAAGCAATGTTACATTTGTTGGACAAAGGGTACATGATGCTTTACTGATAGTTTGAATTAGAACTTTTTTTGATGGTGTTGGGTACAGGTAAAGGAATATTCCAGTCTTCAGGAGTTGATTGTAGTCCTACAGTTGAGTGTCACAAAGGTTACTCAAGTCAGTCGTTTGATACTGTTGTACTTATAATGGTACAGTTATTCTTTTCTCCTTTTGTAAAGTATTTCTCTCTCCGCTTCACACTGGAATTTTTTTTCTTTGTTTCTTGTCCTGAATTGTAGGTGCTAAGACCTGATTGACATGGGCACACTTCACCCCTAATTTCTCAGGAGATAATTATTTCAATTAGCCTTGGCAGTGAGTGTAAAACAGACTATTTGACATGTGTGAGATTATTGGAGACAGACACTAATGTAAATTTGAATTTGTGCATTTCAAGTTATAACCTGATAGAGGAATTGACTTCACTTTATTATCTGCCACAATAACATTATTTTTCAGTTTTGTTTGTGCTATTGACTGTTAAGAGTGTTAATTTTCCTTCTGCAACTGAAATTGCATTTTTGTCATTATATCACTTGTTTTACTTTCTCCATATCGCACATTTTATTGTATCATCTTATGCTACGGATTTTAGAGGTAAAATGATTAACCATGGCCTTTACATATGAAGAATTTGCTTAACATTAATAATTTTAAGATTTTTAAACTGTCCCCTGAAAATATTCTTAAGAAGGACTCTTTAAACTGCCTCCTCTTTAAACTGCCTCCTCTTTAAACTGCCTATCATTTTGAACAGAACTAAAATTAGGTGCTTGGATTCTCACACATTTTCTGCAATTCACTTTTCCATTGCCTTCTTGCAATGCTAACCTTAGCAGACATTCGTTCACCCATTAATCTAAATGACTTATTGTTGCCTTCTACCTATGTGGATATTTCTGTAAGGCTTTTAGACAAATTCTTTCTTCTAATCATTTTGGACTGTGTCTCAACAGGTTTCTCTATATTTTCCATAGGGATACATTTTCTTTTTAAAACCTTCTCACTGTTTAAAGTTTCAGTTCCACATTTCACTGAACCAACCCTTGAGGCCTAAGCTGTAAATCTCCTAAAAAGTTATGCACCCCCATTTTGTTATTTTTGACCTTGTTCGTTGTATAAAAGTTAAACATTTTCTACAACCCCTTATTTCTCTTAATTGATCCCTTTGCTATTTTTCCCATCTCCCTATTCACCTCAAACACTATTCCTCACAACTCATGGACATCCATGGACCTCAGCTCATTTATTAGCACCAGCATTTTACCTTTTACTCTTTTCCTGGTCTTGTTTGAACTAATCCTGATTGCTGAATTTTCATTATCACGTTTTTTGCTGCTCCTCACGCCTGTTTATATTAGACTTGATGGATTACCCAAGGTGAATAACAGCAAACTTGTTATTTGCTCAGTCTGAAATCCCCTTCAGTGCATGCACAGGGATATTAACTCTTAAATTGTAGCCTTATTTCCCCAGGTCATTGTACATTTAAGGTATTCGGGAACAATAAGAGTTTTCAGAATCCATAGAATCCCTACAGTGCAGAAGGAGGGCATATGGCTCATCGAGTCTACACCGATCACAATCCCACCCAAGCCCAATCCCTGCATCCTCATGTATTTACTGTTAATCCCCTTGGCATTAGGGTCAATTTAGCATGGCCAATCTACCTAACTCGCACATCATCAGACTGTAGGAGGAAACCAGAACACCCAGAGGAAACAGGGAGAACGTGCAAATTCCACACAGTCACCTGAGGCTGGAATTGAACCGGATCCCTGGTGCTGTGAGGCTAACAACTGTGCCACTATGCCAAGAATAAATACACATAAAATGCCAAAATTTTAATTTGTGGCAGTACAGTGGCACAATGGTTAGAACTGCTGCCTCACAGTGACAGGGACCCCAGGTTTGACTCCTGGCTCGCGTTGTTATCCATGTGGAGTTTGCGATTTTTCCCTCTGTCTGTGTGGGTTTACTTTGGGTGCTCCAGTTTCATCCCACACTCCAAAAATGTGCCGGTGAGGTGGATTGGCCATGCTAAATTGCCCCTTAGTGTCAAGTGGACTAGCAGGGCAAATACATGGGATTGCAGCTTTTGGGCCTTGGCAGGGGGTAGTGGAAGGAGGTTATTGTCGATGCAGGCTTGATGGGCCGAATGGTCTCCTCCTGCACTGTAGGAATTCTATGATTTATTGAAATAAACTAAAGTATTCCTATCAGTGATACAGATCTCATCCATTTTTGCCCATAGCCAACATCATAAGGCAGGAGGCAGGATGATTTTCCATTGAAAGGGTTGACTTAAGGATGGCATTTGGTAGTTTCAGATTTTGCACTGTGACAGCAATCATATAAGATGGATGTTTGATGGCTGAAATGGAGTTTAATGATTCCTCATTAGATGTGCTGCTGAGAACAGTGAAGAGCAGAATGGAGATGATACCAGCTGTCACCTTGGTTAAAGGTAGAAGAGAAGGTCAGAAGCAGGAATCTTGTGGCCTGTATCTGATTCCACTGTATGGAATGGCTTACTGACCTAAGGAAAGGTGAATTAGCATGTGCAGACTCATTTAGATCATGTTGTGTACGATCAGCTCCTCAGTTTGTCTTGTCAAACATGTTCCATCTTATCACTTTTCAGAGCCATATAATTTTGGACAGTGGCCTTTATTTATTTTCTGTTCACTTCCTCACCTTATCATTTATCCCCCAAAACTGCCAATCCTTATGCAATATGATTGTTAGGGGCAAAATTAGCCGTCCAGCTGCTGACAGACTTTGTTCCCTTCAAGTAACCAGATGAAGAATTTTTGGAGTTTTAAAATCAGCCTTTGTTACAAGCTATAGTTAGGGCATCAGTATACCAGCTGGTGCTGCAACCAAAAGACTTGAATACAGTATCACACAGGCAGATGCAATTCTAAATTCGACTTCAAGTAATTAGCATTTTCCAATTGGTGATGTACATTTGCACAGAAGTTATTTACATTCACACCAACCAACAATAAAGTATAAGATATAGTTGTCCAATATGTAGTTGTCCAATTACAACTTATGTACATCTACCTGATTATAATATCCAATCAGTGTAAAGACTCGCAAATGCTAGCTAGCCTGATTTACTAATAGTTACAATTTGTTCTTAACATAACAATAGCATCTGACTTATGGATATCAATTATTCTCTCTGTCCATGCTTAATGAATTGTCCCTTGTTAGGGAGGTTTCAAAACAATATTGCCTTTCTATATTCTTATTTAGACCATTTGGTAGAGCAATCCCACATTGTTTTAATAGTCTCTGAGATTAAACTAAACTTGAAGTTTGTGTCCTTGGATCCTTGCTCATAGTTTACAGCTTGTATGATATTCAGCAAAACCAAATTCTTTAATCCTTCAGTGTTCATGATTATTAATCTGGTTACTATCCCCCTTCAGTGATGTATTTGCCTCACAGACTCAGAATGTGTTACATGCACTGGACGAAAAAATGTCCTTGCAGATGTTAATAGTTCTGCCCCTCTTTCATTATAGAAGTGAGTGCAACACATGAAGGAAGGGAATGGTGACGGGCCATTACAGATAGTGCAGCTGACACCATCAGAGGAAGATGCCATAGAAATCAATGAAGTATATGGATTAGCAGCCATTCATAGTGCAAATCATGGCAGTAGGGCCTACTTAATCATAGGGGATTTCCATTGGATATCTGTTTAAGTACTTGAAGACCTTTGATTCCATTGAGTTCCCTCTACAAAGGTGAGACACTCATTGGCCCTACAAAACCCAGCTTTTTGTGTCCCTGACCTTCTGAGATGGAAAGATTGAGATTAAATTAAATGTATCTGATCTGACTTGATTTCAGCAATGAGTGAAATATGAACATCATCATAGAACGCAGTATAAATTGATATTAAAACGCAAGGAGACGCAACATTGTTCAAGAAGGGGAAGAGAGACTTTCCGGGGAATTATAGGCCGGTGAGTCTTACTTCTGTTGTTGGCAAAGTATTGGAGAGAATTATTAGGGATAGGATTTATAGTTATTTAGAGAGAAATGAATTGATTGGGGATAGTCAGCATGGTTTTGTGAAGGGTAGGTCGTGCCTTACTAACCTTATTGAGTTTTTTGAAAAAGTGACCAAAGAGGTGGATGGGGGTAAGGCAGTTGATGTGGTATATATGGACTTTAGTAAGGCGTTTGATAAGGTGGCCCATGGAAGGCTTCTGCAGAAAATGCAGATGTATGGGATAGAGGGTGATTTAGCTAATTGGATTAGGAATTGGCTAGCAGATAGAAGACAGAGGGTGGTGGTTGATGGGAGATATTCATCGTGGAGTTCGGTGACAAGTGGTGTACCTCAGGGGTCTGTTTTGGGGCCCCTGCTGTTTGTAATTTTTATAAATGATCTGGATGAGGGTATTGAAGGATGGATTAGTAAATTTGCAGATGACACTAAAGTCGGTGGAGTGGTAGATAGTGAAGAGGGGTGTTATAGTTTGCAGAGAGACTTGGACAAGTTGCAGAGCTGGGCCGAGAGGTGGCAAATGGAGTTTAATGTGGAAAAGTGTGAGGTAATTCACTTTGGCAGGAATAACAAATGTGTAGAGTATAGGGCTAATGGTAGGACTCTTAATAGTGTTGATGAACAGAGGGATCTTGGTGTATATGTGCATAGATCCCTGAAAGTTGGCAATCAAGTCGATAAGGTTGTTAAGAAGGCATACGGAGTCTTAGCTTTTATTGGTAGGGGGATTGAATTTCGGAGCCGCAACGTCATGTTGCAACTGTACAAAACTCTAGTGCGGCCGCACTTGGAGTATTGTGTGCAGTTCTGGTCCCCAAATTATAAGAAAGATGTGGAGGCATTGGAGAGGGTACAGAGGAGGTTTACCAGGATGTTGCCTGGTATGGAGGGCAGGTCTTATGAAGAGAGGCTGAGGGATTTGAGGTTGTTTTCGTCAGAAAGGAGGCGGCTAAGAGGAGACCTTATTGAAACATATAAGATGATTAGAGGTTTAGATAGGGTGGACAGTGATAGCCTTTTTCCTAGGATGGAGAAAGCTAGCACGAGGGGACATAGCTTTAAATTAAGGGGTGGTGGTTTTAGGACAGATGTCAGAGGTAGGTTCTTTACCCAGAGGGTGGTAAGGGTATGGAATGCCTTGCCTGCATCAGTTGTAGATGCGCCAAGTTTGGTGGCGTTTAAGAGGTTAGTAGATAAGTTTATGGATGAAAAGGGAATGGTTTAGGTTAGAGGGTCACTGCTTGTTCCTAATTGGTCGGCACAACATCGAAGGCCGAAGGGCCTGTTCTGTGCTGTATTGTTCTATGTTCTATGTTCTATAATAAAACCTTTCCAAAAGCTGGTCTTATATCTACCTCTTTTCTCTCTCTGGCTCTTCACAATTCTTCAGGGGAGCTGGTTCCATCTGAAGGTGCATGGTTAGAGGGAATATGCTTATCAGGCACCGGGACAGATATACACTCTTTGAGTTCTGTTGGGGAGTCATGTTGTAAATTACAGTTCACGATTGAGTTTGAGAAGAGCATGGTGGCAACAATTACCTATGGAGAATCTGTCTGAGAATGCAACAGCTTTCCAACCATGGGGCAGCTGGCACAGATGCTGAATCCTGGCAGAATGAGCTGTGGGGGAAAGTCATAGAGGGACAGTACGTGAGGTATTGGAAGTCCTGCCAATTATGCTCACCACAACAGCGAGGAGAATGGAGGAGATAGTGCCTACCCTGGTGTGGGAGAAGTGATAGTCCACTGATCCCAGAAGGGGATAGTGGTGATAGAAGGCATGACTCCACTCAAAGCTCTTCAGCTTGCCACACATCCCTCCCCACCACCCCCCACCCCCCTCACTCCCACTAGCTGACATGTTGCCTCATCTCCAGATGGCTGAATTTTAAGATGGAAGTTTCATTCAACACCTTCTGTTCACCAAACAGAACAAGTCAACATTCAAAACGCAATTACAACGGAGGAAATGTTAGGTGTTTTAGGAAGCATTAAGGTAGACAAATCCTCAGGGCAGATGGCATCTGTCCTAGATTACTAAGCAAAATAAGAAATGAAATTGCTGGGCCTCTAACAGAAATCTTCTTTTCTTCATTAGACACAGGTGATGTCCCAGAGGATTGGAGGATAGCAAATGTGCTCCCATTATTTAAGAAGAGTAACAAAGATAACCCAGATAATTATAGGTCAGTGAGCTTGATGTCTGTGATAGAAAATTGTTGGAGAAGATTCTTAGGGATGGGATCTATACACATTTAGAACTGAATAGTCTCATTAGTGATAGATAACATGGTTTTATATGAGGAGGTCATGCCTCACAAATTTGGTTGATTTTTTTGAGGAGGTGACTAAAATGATTGAAGAGGGAAGGACCATAGATGTCGTCTGCCTAGATTTTAGTAAAGCATTTGACAAGGTCCTTCATGGCAGACTGGTGCAAATGGTTAAATCTCATGGGATCAAAGGTGAAGTGGCTAGTTGGATATAGAACTGGCTTGGTCATAGAAGACAGAGGGTAGCAGTGGAGGGGTCTTTTTCTGGTTGGAGGTCTGTGACTGTGGTGCTCATGATGTGGAGATGCTGGCATTAGACTGGAGTAAACAGAGTAAGAAATGTCACAACACCAGGTTAAAGTCCAGTAGATTTATTTGGTAGCAAAAGCCAATAGCTTTTGGAGCGCTACCCCTTCATCAGATGAGTGGGAGTTCAATTCACAAACAGGGCACATAAAGACACAAACTCAATTTACAAAATAATGATTGAAATGTGTGCCTTAACCAAGTCTTAAAAGCACAATGTCAGTGGAGAGAACTTTAAACATAGGTTAAAGAGGCGTTTATTGTCTCTAGACAGGACAGTTCGTGAGATTTTGCATGTCTAGGTAAGTTGTGGGGATTACAGATAGTGCAACATGAGCCCAAGATCCCGGTTGAGGCCTTCCTCACTCATGTGGAACTTGGCTATCAGTCTCTGTTCAGCAATTGTGCGCTGTTGTGCATCGTAAAGACTGCCTTGGAGAACGCTTACCTGAAGATCTATGCTAGTGGTGCTCTGCAAGGCTCTGTATAAGACCTCTACTGTTTGTGATATATATAAATGATTTGGAAGGTGTAGCTGGCCTGATTAGTGAGTTTGTGGATGACACAAAGATTGTTGGAGTTGCAGATACTGATGAATATTGTCAGAGATTACAGCAGAATATAGATAGGCTGGAAAATTGGGTGGAGAAATGGCAGATGGAATTTAATCCAGATAAATGCAAAGTGATGCATTTGGGTAGATCTAATGTAGGGGAGCTATATAATAAATGGCAGAACCATCAGGAGTATGGACACACGGAAGGACCTGGGTGTGCAAGTCTACGGAGATTTAAAGGTGGCAACGCAGATGGAAAAGGTGGTGAAGAAGACATATCGCATGCTTGCCTTTATTGGACAGGGCATAGAGTTTAAAAGTTGGCATGTGATGTTGCAGTTATATAGAAGGTTGGCTGGGCCACATTTGGAATCCAGTTCTGGTCACCATACTACCAGAAGGACATGGAGGCTTTGGAGAGAGTGCAGAAAAGACTTATCAGGATGTTGCCTGTATGGATGGTTTTAGCTATTAGGTGAGATTGAGTAAACGAGGGTTGTTCTCCCTGGAAAGATGGAGGTTGAGGGGCGACCTAATAGAAGTTTATAAAATTATGAAGGGCATAGATAGAGTGAACAGTTGGAAGCTTTTTCTCAGGTCAGAAATGACAAATAGATAGTGCAACATGAGCCCAAGATCCCGGTTGAGGCCTTCCTCACTCATGTGGAACTTGGCTATCAGTCTCTGTTCAGCAATTGTGCGCTGTTGTGCATTGTAAAGACTGCCTTGGAGAACGCTTACCTGAAGATCTATGCTAGTGGTGCTCTGCAAGGCTCTGTATAAGACCTCTACTGTTTGTGATATATATAAATGATTTGCTTTTATTGCTTAGCTTTTGCTTAGCTTTTATTTGCTTAGCTTTTATTGGCAGGGGGATTGAATTTCGGAGCCGCAGCATCATGTTGCAACTGTACAAAACTCTAGTGCGGCCGCACTTGGAGTATTGTGTGCAGTTCTGGTCCCCACATTATAAGAAAGATGTGGAGGCATTGGAGAGGGTACAGAGGAGGTTTACCAGGATGTTGCCTGGTATGGAGGGCAGGTCCTATGAAGAGAGGTTGAAGGATTTGAGGTTGTTTTCGTTAGAAAGGAGGCGGCTAAGAGGGGATCTTATTGAAGCATATAAGATGATTAGAGGTTTAGATAGGGTGGACAGTGATAGCCTTTTTCCTAGGATGGAGAATGCTAGCACGAGGGGACACAGCTTTAAATTAAGGGGTATGAGTTATAGGACGGATATCAGAGGTAGGTTCTTTACTCAAAGAGTGATTAGGGAGTGGAATGCCCTGCCTGCAGCTGTTGTAGATGCGCCAAGTTTGGTGGCGTTTAAGAGGTTAATTGATAAGTATATGGAAGAGAAGGGAATGGTTTAGTTTGGAGGGGCATTGCTTTTTATTTTGGTCGGCACAACATCGAAGGCCGAAGGGCCTGTTCTGTGCTGTATTGTTCTATATGTTCTAGAAGGGGTCACAAGTTCAAGGTAAGCGGGGACAGGGGAGGCAAGGTTCAATACAGATATGAGGGGGATGTTTTTACACAGAAGGTGGTGGGGGCCTGGAATGTATTATCAGCCACGATGGTTGAGGCAGATATGCTAGGATCATTTAAGACTTATCTTGATAGCCACATGAACAGAATGGGAATAGAGGGATACAAATGGATGGTCTGGTTAGGAACACATGATTGGTGCAGGCTTGAAGAGCTGAGGAGCCTGTTCCTGTGCTTTTTGTTCTTTGTTCAGACCAGTCAGACTCTACCTCTGCAAAGAGAACGTACAAAACAGGAACAGTGAGCTAATGAACAAAAAAAAAATTGTCAGCACAGAGTGTTTATGAAAATGATAGGCTAATACATTTCCCTTTTTAAATTAAGTTGCATCACTTTCCATGTTTGTCATTTCAGATGCATGTAAGTGAACATGACTACATGAAATGTTGAGTGTGCAATGGGTGGATGGTTGGTTACTGAACTGCTTTGTGTCAGTGGAGGAAAGGGGTGGGATTGAGGGAGTTGGAGATGCGACCTTGCAGGGACCCAGGGCATGTGATAAGTTAATTAGTGCCAGTGTGAGTGCCTAACTAAATCTTCAGATTATTAGGGAATCCTCAGCATCTAGAATGACAATGTGAGCAGCTGGTGAGACATTGAGTGCTCTGTTTTCATCTTCCTCTTCCACTTCATTCAAATCTTTATTGGGTGGTAAGTGTTGTTCTTGTTCCATATCCCTATGAGATTGTGTTGTGCAGAATGCAGCACTCGTCATTATTCCAGAGACCTTGCCTGGCAGATAAGGTTGTATCCAGATGTGCTTCAGGGGTGCTGAGAACATTTTGAGCATCTGGTTTCTCACTCAGCAACACATTTAGTGGTCATATGACAGTTGTTGTATGCTTGGAGAGGGTATCCTAGTGCTGCAGTATGGAAGTTTTATGATATTTCTGAGAGAATCTGCATGGTCTTGCACAAATGTTTTCTTGTGGATGCAGACCAGCTAAACACCGATGAAATGAAATTTCTTAGAGTTGACAACGGATGCCCTGGTTAACCTGTAACTCTGCAGATTGTTAGATATGTAAAATGTATGACCCTCTCTACATGTGAGAAATGAATGTGAGTGATTGCTGATTCTGATTGTTGTAACAGAGAAAGTAGATGTAACCCTCAGTCCAGGCAAACTATCTATCATGGATCATAGAAACCTGGTAAGAATTTAGCAACACCAATTTTTAATCCAACCGATTTATTTGATAGTAAATCCGCAAGCTTTCAACACTCTGTGTCTTCCTCAGGCAAATACAGTGTTTGCCTGAGGAAGACACAGAGTGTTGAAAGCTCGCGGATTTACTATCAAATAAATCGGTTGGATTATAAATTGGTGTTGCTAAATTCTTACTGAGTTCTTACCACCCCAATCCAACGCCGGCATCTTTACATCATAGAAACCTTACAGGACAATAAGAAGCCATTTGGCCCATGGAGTCTGCATTAACCACAAATCCACCCAGGCCCCACACCCATATCTCCGCATATCCACTCACCAATCACTTTAACCTACGCATTTCAGGGCACTAAGGGCAATTTTTTAAATCTGGCACACGATGGATGTTTATGCAGTTATGAGCAGCCAACTAGGAGATCCGCCCTGTCTCCACTTGTCCTCTCAAAGAGGCTACAAACCAATAAAACTGGGGGCAGTGGTGACAATCATAGTTAGGGTCCCAACCCCCAAGGTATATTATGAAACAGGGTTAAACACCAACAGTTTTTCTATTTGGGAATAAATGTGAGAATAGGACGCTTTGCTCCAGTCTTGATCCTACTGACAAACTAGGCAGATTTTGTCAAACAAACCTACTTTAAAAACAATTTAACTGTAACAAATGAACTAGATTACCTTTTAGAATCCTTATAGTGCAGAAGGAGTTAATTTGGCCTATTGTGTCTGCACCAACTCTCTGCCAGAGTATTTTATCCAGGCCCTCTGCCTGCCCTATCCTCATAACCCCATGTATTTACCCTGCAAATCCATCATAGGACACATTAGGGTCAAATTAGAATGGCCAATGTACCCAACCTGCACATTTTTGGACTGTGGGAGGAAACCAGAGTACCCGAAGCAAACCCACGCAGACATGGAGAATATGCAAACTTCACACAGACAGTGACCTAAGTCGGGAATCAAAACCAGGTCCTTGGCACTGTGAAGCAGCAGTGTTAACCACTTTAACAGTTGGACAATACTTAAAATGAAAGGAATCAATTACAAGTTCTAACTTATCACTATATCCATTCCAATTAAGCAATATTTCTCTAAGAGACATGAAACATAATTTAAACACAGGCATACTTGATTTAACATTTATTAATAGTCTATGAGCTTTCAGAGAGAGTGAGAGAGAGACAGAGAGCTTCCAAACTTTTGCTGTTAACCAGCTCCATTCAGCAATTGCCCTTTGTTTAATGTGAGATCGCTTTTCTGCTATAAACCTAGCTTCTCCCAGTTTCCTAATGTGATCCTGTCCTTGTATTTCTTCAATCAAAAAACAGCCCATTAAGCCTTCTGTTAAATAACCTTTCCATTGCTAAAATGAGTAAATAGCCTGCTTTCTCCGCATCTGCTGCATTCCTTTCCAGACAAGCTGACTGTAGCAAAACATTGCATCATAAAGTAGTCCCCCCCTTAAAGAAAAAATATTTCAAAACAGAGTGCCTGATTGGGAAAAGGGAGGAGGCTTGTTGGGAAGTAGTTGAGAAAGAATGGAGGGAGACTTCTAGGGTGTCAAGGATGAGGGGAGTCTCCTATGGGTTTCTGATTGTTGGGGTTAGTCCAGTGGGGAGTTGGTATGAGTCTGTGCTGAAATTAGAAGAAGTTGTAATTCTTCTAGTTTCTCTGGGTAACCGTTGGAGTATCCCAATTAGAACCATCCAAGGTTTGTGATTGAGATCATATTTTTATATGATTAATCATGCGTGCAATTTCCCAGAGGAAGTTTGCACTTCCAGGAAATTGTTGTGAAAACCTCACCTGGAAACTTGTAAATGGAATTCACCAGCACATCCCATCCCAACCCCCCCTGCCACCACCCCCTCCAATTCCCCCCCCCCCCCACCCCCGCAAGCCCCCCACCCAATACAGTACCCTGGAGCAATTCAAATCACAGTGAAAATGTCTTTAAAACTACTTATTTAAAGTAGCTGACCCTTCAAGGAGGATTCCCCTGTGGTAGGTCAGGCAAACCATGCAAAATGGCATCGACCCTGGGGTCACCATAAGATGCTGCTGGTGGCCAATAGTGAGCTTCTCCACTACCACAAAACATCAGAAAACTCTGTCCAATGTTCTGAGTTTGTATGATTCTGCTTCAGCCATTTCATGGAATCATAGAATCCCTATAGTGCAGAAAGAGGCCATTTGGCCCATCGAGTCTGCTCCGACCACAATCCCATCCAGGCCCTATTCCCATAACCCCTATATTTATCCTGTTAATCCGCTGACATTGGGTCAATTTAGCATGGCCAGTCAACCTAATCTGCACATCTTTGGACTGTGGGAGGAAATCAGAGCAACTGCAGGAGATCCACATACACATGGGGAGAATGTGCAAACCCCACCCAGACAGTGACCCGAGGCCGTAATTGAGCCAGGTCCCTAATGCTGTGAGGTAGCAGTGCTAACCACTGTGCCACGTGTCACCCATTCTGCAGACTTAAAATTCCCTCATCATTTGTTCTATTATTGCTGTTTGAACACAGTAAGTGTAAGGAAGTTAACAGGAGGTGAAAAACTCCAAAGTTCAAACTATACTTAATTTTGTATTGTGGAGTGTTATAATCAGCTAGGTTGTCTGTCAGTTTTAGTTCACACTGAGTGGTTTTCCAACCTGAAAGTGCAGACAGCAATTTGGAATTCAAAAGATTCATCTTTAAACCAACACACACTGCAGTTTCAAATTCAGATTCTGAAGTATCTGTTCTGATGGGGGAGAAAAAAAATTGGTTCATTTTGAGAAGAATTAGTTGGTTTTGTCTCTAAGGAGATTTTACCTCTAAATGATATCTGTGTAGTTTGAAATCACACTGGTTTCTCAAGTACCACATCTTGGCTATAATGTTCTCCAAATGTCTAGTTTAGTGATTACCACTGCTGCACTGAGAGTTACAGTGCTGAATAAGTTGTGAATAACTGTTAACTGTTTGTTTTACCGTGAAGCAAATGTATTAGTCTTCAAACAGTAATTACAACATTTTTTCAAACTATCTTGCCTTTTCTCTTCCAAACTACTGAGCAATATATTGCATTGTGTGAGGAAGAGATTCTAATGTTTAATTTAATCTCATTCATAAATCATTGTTTTCTCATCTGCCTTTATGCGTTTTGTTTTGTAGATTGTAAATGAAATAAACTGGGTAGCTGGTTCCCTTACTTTACACTTAAGCATACAATAGGGTACAATATATATTTCCAGCATAATTTTGTTTAGTTTAATATGCAGTAATAAGTGGCTAACAGGTAATACAGACATGCTTACTTCACCAAAAAGAGGGCCTCCTCCAAGAATTGGGGATGTCACATTAATTATGTTGAGCAGCCTGAAACACAAGGTTTTTTTTAAATCTAAATTCAGTAAACTGCAAAACTTGCACGTGGTGATAAAAGACAATTTGTTTTACGTCAAGTTCACATGAATTATAATCTGTCATTGTCAGTAAAACTGATTGCTGCATGCACCATCCACGTTCCAGCATCTCCCAGCAAGCACCTACTCTCAGTTCTGAGCAATGGTGAAAGTCAGTCAGTAATGTCTGAAGCAGTTCCTAGTGTGCTATTCAAGACGACATCTCATTGCACCAGTTCCTAATGTGCTGACAATGTTGGAGATAAATAAGGTATGGTCGGTGGATGTCCCTTGCTTGGGTTCTATATATTGTTAATCTTGGGTTCTATATAGTGTTAATTTGATTTAGTTTACTTGTTTGGTATCTGAAAAGAAATACAAATCTGATTTCTTTTTTTTTTAAATAATTAATATCATTTCAAAATTGAGGCAGCCAGGACAATGTTTAATTAGAAAGTCCAACACTTCATTTTCTACCAAAACTGGAGACAGTCAAATATTTGTGATTAATATTATTAACTGTTCCTTCTGCCCTAAACTTCAGTTAAATCTTGTCGATAATATAGTTTGCATTCTGGTTGCTATGACAATTGGGCTACAAGCTTGAAAAAGGTATTAAATCTAATATAGTCAGAGCACTTAATTAACACTCAGATTAAATTGATCATGAGGCTATGATTTGTATCTGTAGTATTATGATCCCCATTGAACCAAATACCTTCAAAAAAATATTTGAAGTTCCAGTGACTAATGGAAGAGTCACACGATAAGATTTAAATTTTAAGACCTGTACTGGAAATTAGAAATGATTGCCCAAGCACAATTTTGTCAAACTCTAGACTACAAAATGACCATCAGGAATCACATGGGCCTTGTATCTAAGTAGAAATCCCTAATTAGACATCCTCTAAACTGCCCCCAAATATATTGTGGAGCCAACATTTTGAATTTTGATAATCCTTTGTCAGAGCTGATGAAGGATCATCTAGACTTCAAACACTGGCTCTATTATTTCCCTACAGATGCTATCAGACCTGCTGAAAATTTCTAGCATTTTCTGTTTTTGTTTCAGATTCCAGCATCCATAGTATTTTATTTTTAGCCAACTATATTGTAAGTAAATGAACAACTTAAATCTTACAATTCTACAAACACCTATTCCCCCCTTGTGAGACTTGGGGACTAAAAGAGATATTTAATGCAATCCACCAGTGTGCGATGTGTGATATTCTGATTGACTTAATTAGATGCAAAGGGAAGGTATGATTTTCCAATTATGGGATGAAACGTACCAATAAAGTCTGTGATGTCTTTGTAGCACTTCAAAAATTGCATTGGTCTCTATCGGCTTTGGGCTCAAGGCAGTGAATGGATAGAGGGTGGTGAAATGTAGAAAGGTTTGGAGAGAAAAAGGAGCATGGAGAAGAAAAGGAGCATGGCTGGAAAGGGTGTTGGAGATGTCAATGTTTTCAATGATGGTGTTCTAAGAGTTGAATTCAGGGGGCAGGGTGGGTGAAGGAACAATCACAGTCAAAAGGGAAATTTGCATTTGATATGGGGGCAGGACCAGCAAGAACAAGGAAGGTAATGCAAGGTCATGGGAGCAAACAAAGAAGTGAGTTGGACAGGAAAGGGTTTGGGATTACGGGGCATTGGGATGGCGACTAGGAATAAACTTTAGGACTGTGTGTTGAATGCAGCTTCTCTGAATCTAATCTAGTTTGAAGTGGGAAGAGTTCATGTAATGCACGATTGGCCGATTAAAGCGGCTTCCTAATCAAATGGATGAGAACCATGGGTGAACAAGTTCTCACGAGTATATCTCAGCACCATCGCTGCCATAACCATGGGTCTCATTGACCTGATTTTCCTGCAACTTCAGGAGGAGGGAATGCAAAGGAAGAGACTTCTTGCTGTCCAATAGTAGGCAATACAAGAAGGGGAAGGCTGATCTGGACACTGGCATCCAGGGAAAGCGTAAGCCAAGATGTAATCTGGGGCAAGAGCAGACTATCTTCAGACATTGTAGATATAATACATCAAAGGATGTCCCAGGATTGTTTATCAAAATGTGCAGTCACGTGGGTTTGATGGGAACTCTGTGCCAGTGGCTCTCAAGGTTACAGAAGCCTTTAATTCTTATGCTAGCAAGTGCTTCCAGGATGCTATATACTGCATTTCACAGGTTGTCACACATGGGTATGTTAACGAGGCCCTATTTTATCATGCCATTGATTTTATTGATGACAGCAGCTAAGCTCAATATCACCCATATTTGGTGTCATCACTGGGTTTTCTTGAGCGCAAGATGTAATTGACTGCACTCATGTGGCTATATAAGCTCTCTAGAAAGCCAACTACATTTGGAAATTCTAAAGGGCCTCATTGCATCATTCTTAACTCATATTCAATCACAGGAGAAGAATAAAGCATTATGTGTTCATTTCCCAAGGATGTGTCCTGAAGCATACATCTTGCACAACTCACAGTTCCCAGAATGTTATGAAGCCCCAGCCCAGATAACTGGATGGATCCTCACTGATGAGGGCTATCCCATACTTATGTGGTTGAAGGCGGCAGTGAGGCATTTCCTGAGTGAGGCAGAGAAATACTACAAATAATACCTCTACCAGAGCCATTATAGGGCAAACAATTGAGCTTCTTAAAATGTGCTTTGGCTGCCATGACTGGACAGGAGGGTCTCTGCAACACACACTGCAGAAGGTGTCAGAAGCAGTAATGGTCTTCTGAGTACTACACAAGTAGTACAAGATGTTACAACACAGACCAGTGTGCAAGGAGAAGCGCAGGAGTAGAATCAACCTTCCTCAAATGATAAGGATTTACCAGAGGATGAGGAGGTGCTCAAATGAATTGCTTCAGGGCCATGAGAGTATGTAGGGTCACAGGATAGAATGGTGGGGAAATTCTGGGTGGGATACTCTTTCAGAGAGTCACTGCAGACTAAATGAGCTGAATGGTTCTTTCTGCACTGTATACGTTCTATGATGCCAAGGACAATCTGATCAACACAAGGTTTGCACAACAATGTTGCATCTGTCTGACCATTGCTTCACTGCTTGATGTCCATTGGCTTCATGTGGTGTGGAACATGGCCTGCCATCTTCCCTTACTGAGTTACCTCTTCTGTCTCCGGATTGTTGGAGAATGGAATTACAACCCCAAGGTGTGAGTTACAACTATGTGGAGGTCTCGATCAACTGAACTCCTCATGAAGTTTGAACTTTTGACAGGAAATTCCATGGCTCCTTTGGATGCTTTGGGCTAGAGTCTGATATTTCAGATGTTTCCATGTATCGTCTTGATTAATTACTCAAGAAATGGACAGAAAAGTCTGAGTCTAACTCTTGTATAACAACAGGACCTACTCTCCCACCCACTTCCTTGTGGTGATTTCCCTTTTGATCCCTCTCCCAACAACTCTTCCTGATCACATGACTATCCTCTACCAACAGGCTATCTTTAACTTGACAAGACCCTAAGTTGACAACTCCTTCTGACCCGACTACCTCTTAACTCTTACCACTAATCCATGTCCACCATACCTACCTCCCATCTCACTGCCATCATACTGATCTGCCACCCTCACCATCTACAATACTACCCACCATCCTACCCACTAGCAATCCGAACCAACTGGACTTGTATTTAAAGCCATGTTCCTCAGGAGTGTTTGTCATCCAATTGATAATTAATATCAACATTCAATAATGAATGCACAAAAATGCAGCACATGTCATTCGGATTGTCGTTGATACCTCTATCTCCTTTTCTCTATGGCACTGTCAGAAACATGGGAGGCTAGCTCTGATACTATAACAAGCTACAACAGATCTCAATAATCACAAACAATTGTGGAAAATTAATTATATAAGGCATTTATTTATGAGTGCTAATTTTATAGAAAAATTACTGGTGCCACCTTTGAGCTTCTTTTATAATGTTTTCTGTTCCTACCCCCGAGTCTTGGTGCTACCAAGATATCATCTGCTGTGCTGGGGGCAGTCTGCTCACTCTGATATACCCCTTGCTGTGAATGATGTTTGGGATTTTGTCCCCTCTTCCTTAGCTGCTGTTGCACTGAGTCCATGGCTAGCGTGATGGTATGCTGGATAGAGTTCATATGGATCGAGTACTCAACCTGGCTGTCTATGATGATCATCCTCCTCTCCATGGATGAAGCCGTGCTTTCCAATGCCTGGATCATGGCAGAACACATGGTGTCCATGGATCCTTCATGTCCTGTGCAAAGTTGTGCATAATTCCTGGCATATTTTCTACCACATTTTCCCCAATCTCTTTCACTATCCAGCAGTGGCCATGACCAAAGGCTCATCATCAGTGTGGGCCTCAGCAGGAGCCTGATCTTCAAAGGTACTCCAGTTATCAGGAGACCTAGCTGTGACATCCTTCCTCAGCTGCTAGGACCTGTCTGTGACATGGTCACCAACTTGTGCTCCCGAATCCATATGCAGACATTGTCTGTGGTTGCAGCTGGTCGAGATGGAGGATGAGGAAGATGTTGGTGCATCCGTTGGGACATTGACTACTTTGTCCTCAGAGATGGAGTCTTCTGGCTGTTGTCTTGGTTGTGAGTTGTTCCTTGAATAATGATGACTTACAGTGGAGAATAGAAAGAATTATGTTGGACATTAATATTGCATCAACTACATCCGACGTGCTTAGTTTCTCCCAATAATCTGTGTGTCTCATTCGTTTTACACCAAGCCAGTCTAGTCTCCCTGCCTGTCATGAATTTTGCTCCATCTTTGCCAGCTTATCGTCACAGACTCCTTCTCTGCTGATATGAGGAGCCTTAGATGGGGGACACCCCCATCTGTCCATCTCTTCTCCCTGCTGCTATGGGCTTACTTGGCCTGCTTCACAAAGTGTAGAGTTAGTGGCACATCAACGGACATTTAAGCCCTTGTCTACATGCATGCCCATCACATGCACAGTCCTGCCATTTAAGCATTTCATCCCAGTGCAAACAAAAGGCAACAATCCATGCATTTTGGCTTGAATTGCCATGTGGTATTCAGGCTGAACACACATTCATTCTCCTGACATAGTTGCACTGACACATATACATCACTGACAACCCCATCAGATACTCCCGTTGGAGATCTGACCCTGACAGTTGTTGTGGATGGCGGTCATTCATCCTTTTCCTGCTTTAGATCCAGGCTCTCCTGCTGGTCTCTGGACAATGACTGCCTTTGCCATCTCCATTCAGGCTGTCTTGGCTTGGCAGGACTGCCTTCATCAATCATCCTTAGGGAAAAGCATCTCCTGCTTTTCTGTGACAGACTGGAGGTGGATCCGCAGGGAGGCATCCTTCAGTGATCAATCATAGCTCTGATGATTATGGTGGTCTCAGCAGAACATTCTGGCACTGACCCACGGCGTCCCTAATAGGATGTAGCATTATCAGCTAATGGCAGTTCTCACCATTGGAAAGCTTTCCCCGCCAAGAAATTGCACCTGGTTTTCATGCACATTGCTAGTGCTTAGAAATTTTAGTTCTAGTCATGTGGGAAAGGGTAAAAAGAGAGAAATTGTAAATGTTGCACAGTCGGAAATTACAAGCTGTTGGTGAAATTTCACCCTAACAAGCTACTCACAGTCAGCACAGATGCTCTGCCACTGCCTACAGGTGTGATCTTGCACTTCTTCCCAGTAAAAATCATCTGGGGCCTCCTTTAACCTCTCAATAATCAAACCATGATTTTGGGCAGAATTCAGAACAGGTCAAGTGACCCCCATCATTCCTCCATTTTACTCTTAAGTATGAGTTCCACTCAAAGATTTGATGGCCAAGGAACGTGTATACATCACACAGCCAAACAGGTTGACCATCAACTGCAAATTATTCCAACACTCCGCCAATAACAGGCAATGCGAGTGGGAGAGATTCCTGGTCAGCTATTTGATTGAAAGAACATTGGAGTCTCTATCATCACTGTCCATTGCACCAGACCATGACATGCCTGTAAAATAAGATGTTGCCACAGAGTGAACTGTAACATAGCTGCAAATGTATGCAAAATGTTCACTGCATTTCTGTGCATTACAAGAGAGACTATACTTCTGTATCACTTCATTGGTCGTGAAACCCTTGGGGTGATGTTGACAGGGTGAAAAATGGGTGGATAAATGTAAGTTCTTTCCTACCTTTAACTGTCTGTCCCAGTAACTCCTTCAAACCAACACCTTGTGGAATTAACATTTCTTCTCTCAACCTAAAAACTGAAAACAAAAGATACGGGTTCTGAAATAATTTGTGCCAATGGGTGAGCTTATAGCAGCAGGACAACTTAACGGTATCTGTTGCAAGTTAGACTTGATCATACAGTCCTCAGCTCCATATAGTCTAGCCCAGAAAGTGAGATGATAACATGGGAGAAAAGAAATGGAGGTAAAGCTGACAAACAATAAAGTATCTCCTTAACAATCATATTGAAGAATTAGGAAATAATCACAGGAGGGCCTGAGAAAGGACATGAGTTTGAGTGGGTGAATTCACTGCTACATCAGGTACAAAAAAGAGGAATTAAAAACAGTGAAAGCATAATTGGATATTAGAGAGAGAGACAAAAAGGAAGGGAAATAGAGAGTTAAAATTAATGTGTGTGTATAATTTATAGACAGTCCTATACTTCAATAAGTTTTTTATCAATTTCAAACTGTAATACAGAATTATTCCTGATCAATTATTATCTGACATTGTATCAATCAGGCAATGGAGATTATTGCAGGCAAGATTGAATATGGAATTCTGTCAACAGAAGATGCTAAAAATTAAGACACTTTTGCATCTTAATAAAGTTACTCCTTATCATTAAATCGTACTTGATTAACTCTGAAATAAACTTAAAACTAGAATTTACTGGGTTTATCAAAAACATACAGAATACTGTAACTATTCCTTCAATTCCATCCTTTCCTCCAGTCCACAATGCTAGTATTTCTTTTATGCAAGAAGTGATTTATTTTATTGATAACTTTGAGAACAATTGTCCCATTCCCTATGGCCCAGTGAAGGTAATTACAGCTGCTGTTTGCTTTCAGGACACACGATGCTGAAAGTTTAATTGTGCACGCGCACACACACACACACACACACACACACACACACACACACACACACACACATGCACCTGACAGATTGGCTTTCTAACAGTAAAACTGTAAGGAATACAAAAGAATTGAATTTGTGTTAAGTGAGTGCTTGTATGGAATCCAGTTGTCTACAATCTTCAGTGGTTTGTGTCATTGATTAAAAAATAGTTTGCCATGGGAGATGAGACTTAATCTAATCGCCTGGAGCTGGTAAGGCACAGCAGGTATGAAGGCTACAACTTTAATAGGAGCAGCTGTGAAAGAAGATGCACACTTCCAAAGGTTATAATTTTATTAAGTGGCATAATAGATCTCCTCAGCAATTTTGTTATTGCGGATCTTCATTGAAATGCACCAGAAATGACTGAGGATTTCTTCAGAAGATTGGCAGAGAGTATATCTTTTACAATACTGTAACTAGCATAAATTCATCTACATTGAAGAAGTCTGCCAAGCACTTTGACAAAAAGATAAAACTGAATGTTCTCTCAATAAAGAAAGGGCTGAAAACTCATTCCCACATTACTGCCTTAGTATGATTTTCTCCTCGCTGTGTGGCCCGGCCAGCATTCCTGTTTTACCTCTGCACATTCCCCAAGGCAGTGAAGGTGCTATATTATACCAGCAGTCAGTTAAACCAACACTGGGATCCCAAATCTAAATAATACATATGAAGGCAGCATCTGCATGAATCATTCCTGATCAACAAAGATTATGACCAGAATTTTACTCTTCCCATCCGCCAGGTTCTGAGGTAGCGTAAAATCACATGAAGGGGATTCGCTCCAGAATACTGCCTGCACTGACCCAGATGCGATTTTAAAGTGGGCTGGATAGGGCCTTGGATGACAAGCCCACGGTAATCTTTATTAAGGCACTTAAGTGGCCATTATCCCAGTTGATATTTGGGTAGTTAAAATCACCTATTTTTACTGTCCTATTGTTTTTGCACTTCAAGAATTGTTATTGTGCAGAAGGAGGCTTTTTGGCCGATTAAGTCTATCCTGGCTCTTCAAATGATCATCATGATTTAGTACCATCTCCTGCCTTTTCCACGTAACCCTACATTGTTTTCATTCATGCCATCATGTAATGCCTTCTTGAATGTCTCAATTGAACCTGCCTCACTTCCAGGTTCTGCATTCCAGACTTTAGGCATCTGAGATTTGTCTGTATATTTGCTCTACTGTCACCCTCTGACTGGGATTCTGTACACTTCCAGCAGTGTGCTTGACCCTTTTTTTTGCTCCTTAACTCAATCCACTTGTCATCCTTCTGACATATCATTCCTCCTCCCAACTGTAATTGTTTCTTTGATCAAAATTAACACCCTCCCCCTCCTTTAATATCCCTGTCACTATCTCATCTTGAAGCCCTATAATCAAGAATGTTGAGATGCCATTCTGTCCCTCTTTGAGCCTTGTTTCTGTAGTATTTATGATACCATACTGCTGCATTTCTTCCTGTGCCCTCAGCTCATCTGCTTTATTTGCTATACTTCTTGCAATGGAAGGTCTGGATCTCTGAGACAAAGAATTGAATCACAATTTGCAAACGAGATGTATCTGTAACTTTTGCATTTGTGGACCATTGTAGTGAGTTGCTGGAGCTAATTTGAAATACTTGCTGCACGCACTGCTACACACAGATATGGGGCCATTGTTGCTGTATCAAGAAGACCATGAAGAATGACATAGGTTCACCAAGATAGGGGGCTCCCCAATGGTGCAGGGCACAAACTGCACATTTCTCTCTGGATACTCTATTTCTGCAGGAAATGCTACAGGAATTGCAAGGACTGTGACTATCTGAACATGCAGCTGATATGCAACCTCATCAAGAGGTTCATCTTGTTAAATTCACATTTTCTGACAAGCAGCCATGATGCATTTAACCTGTGCCAATCAAAACTACCTACTTCCATCAGGTCTGCAAGATGCTAGGGATGGATCCTTGGGAGCCAGGGTTACCTCTGACACATGGCCAGTGATCCCCTCCTGTCATCCCACCATGGGCCGGCACGGTAGCACAGTGGTTAGCACTGCTGCTTCACAGCTCCAGGGTCTTGGGTTCAATTCCTGGCTCGGGGTCACTGTCTGTGTGGAGTTTGCACATTCTCCTTGTGTCTGCATGGGTTTCCTCCAGGTGCTTGGTTTCTTCCCACAGTCCAAAGATATGTGGGTTAGGTTGATTGGCCATGCTAAGCAATTGCCCCTTAGAGTCCAGGAATGCATAGGTTAGAGGGATTAGCGGGTATAATATGTAGGGATATAGTGGTAGGGCCTGAGTAGGATTGTGTTTGGTGCAGACTCAAAGGGCCTCTTTTTGCGCTGTAGGGTTCTATGATTTTATGAGGAAGTAAGAGAATTTTCAGTGAGAACTACAGAGCAATCCCCATTACAATATGGGAAGACATTGGTCTCCTCATGCAATGGTTGTATTCCCGAGATCAACACATACTCACCTGTAAAAACAATGTAAATATTGTGTTGGGCTTGGGGTGTGTACTGCCCCTTTAAAGAGTATGGTTCAGGTGATCCCTGGGTATTAGCTCCTCCCAGTGTGGGACTCAGTTGTGCAGTGTTAGATCCTGACTATATAACAATATACATCTACGATTAAGAGCTCTCAGTGTTCAAATCACTAAGTGCACCTCGTCATTCTTTCAGCATCATGAGTTGATAGGTATAAAAATAACATCACCAATCATACATTCAGGTTCCCTGTGGAAAAAATCCCTTTGGCCAACATCATGTTAATTGTATCAATTGAGGTTAACTATATACAAATGGAGGGGATTGATTAGATGGTGACTTGAATATATATATAGAGACCCTTAATGTGTCATAGGGCTAAGTCTCTTTATTTTTGAAAATATGTCTTTTCAACTTTCAACTGACTGGAAATTTTACAGTTTGAAAAGATTTGGATCAAATAACTTAAAAATGCAAGACCACCTTCCAACATGAAGTCGAGAAAGCAAACAAGATATCCTTGGGGGAGTGTGAAGGGAGGGACATTTCCTGTAATTCTAAGACACATTCAAACTTGTCACTGTTTAAGTAAGACATTAAAACACCAAGTGGTGGATATTGAAACAATGGTTGCCACTGGCAAAGCTACCCAGGACCTGTTGGAAATACAGACTGGGGGAATTTGCTTTGATTTATTATTGTCACACGTATTGACATGTAGTGAAAAGTATTGTTTCTTGTGCTCTATACAGACAAAACATACCATTCACAGAGAAAGAAATGAGAGAGTGATAATGTAGTGTTACAGTCATAAGTCAGGTGTAGAGAAAGATCAATGCAAGGTAAGTCTGATAGCAGCAAGGACGTTCTTGAGTTGGTTGGTTCATGACCTTAGGTTTTTGTATCTTTTTCCCAAAGGAAGAAGGTGGAAGAGAGAATGTCTGGGACATGTGAGGTCCTTAATTATGCTGGCTGCTTTGCCGAAGCAGAGGAAAATGGACAGGAGGCTGATTTGTGTAATGGATTGGACTCTAATAGGCCATTGAACTATAATGGGCCAGGCTGTACCAAGTGCAGAGAGATTGCAAGTGTCAAAAAATGTTTTTAGCAGAGAAAATAGGCTGAAAACCAATGCTCTCTCTCTCTCTCTCTCTGTCTCTTTTGGAAGAAATATACTAACTGGTTTAGAAATCAACTTTACTAGAAATCTCATAATAATTGCAATCTTTTCTACATCAGACCACATCTACGGAACCAACTAATCTAAGTCATAGAATTCCTGCAGTGCAGAAGGAGGTCATTCGGCCCATTGAGACTGCACTGACAACAATCCTGCTTAGACCCTATCCCCAAAACCCCACATACTCTATGGACAAGCCTTCCATATACACAGGATCTGCTCAGATGAGGAGGATCAGAACAGACATCTACAGATGCTGAAACATGCCCTCATAAAAACAAGATGCGGCACTGATTGGTAGTTCCGACGCACCACAGTGAAAAACTGCACCGACTTCCTCAGAAGACAAACATGGAACACAGCGGACAGAGTACCCTTTGTCATCCAGTACTTCCCCGGAGCGGAGAAGCTACGACATCTTCCCCAGAACCTTCAACATGTCATCGATGAAGATGAACATTTCACCAAGGCCATCCCTACCCACTCACTTCTTGCCTTCAACAACCACACAACCTCAAACAGACTACTGTCTGCAGGAAACTACCCACAACAACCAACCTAGTCTTCAGGAGAATAGTGACCATGTCATCACATGATCCTGCCTCTGCAACCTCTGCAAGACATGCCGGATCATCGACACAGATGCCATCATCTCATGTGAGAACAACATTCATCAGGTATACAGCATATACCCTTGTAACTTGGCCAACATTGTCTACCTGATACGTTGCAGGAAAGGATGTCCTGAGGCATAGTACATTGGGGAGACCTTGCAGACAACAGATAAGTGAACACTACTCGACAATCACTAGGCAGGAAAGTTCTCTTCCTGTCAAGGAACACTTTAGTAGCCAAGGACACTCAGTCTCTGATCTTTGGGTGAGCGTTTCCAAGGCGGTCTTCATGACATACGACAATGCAGAATCTCTGAGCAGAAACTGATATCCAAGTTCCACACATGGGGACAACTTCAACCGGGATCTGTCACATTATCTGTAATGCCCACGACTTCCTGAGCTTGCAAAATCTCACTAACCGTCCTGGCTGGAGACAATACACATCTCTTTTAACCTGTGCTTAACCCTCTCTCCACTCCCATTGTCTGTACCTTTTAAGACTTGATTACCTGTAAAGACTCTCATTCCAACCATTATCTTGCAAATTGAGTTTGTGTCTACATGTGCCCTACTTTTGAACACAACTCCCACTCACCTGATGAAGGAGTGACACTTTGAAATCTTGTGCTACCACATAAATCTGTTGGACTCTAACCTGATGTTGTGAGACTACTTACTGAGCTTTACCCTAGTCCAATGCCAGTATCTCCACATTGTGTGGGAGTAAACCAGAGCACCCAGAGAAAAATTATGCAGAGACAAGGAGAAAGTGCAAATCCCACGCAGATAGTGACCTGAGATCAGAATTGAACCTGAATCCTTAACTATAGTGCTATTGAGCTGCCCAACAACATTTAAAAATCTATGCTTCAAGGACACACAAAGGATATTTAACTATACATTCCTTTAACTTTTCTATTGGACTCTAACTTCCCTTATTCCTGTGTTTTTGTGTGACATGCTACTTTTATTACTTTTGTTTCCTGTTTAGATGTTAATATGTTTACTCATTCTTTCACTCAAGAAAATTTTGTTTAATTGTCACCTTGCTGCTCACTGCATAAATAATTCAATACACTTGGACTCAGAAAAAGCATATCTTTACAAAAAAGGAAATAAAACTTTTGTTGTGACTAAAGCGGAGCTGGTTCACCTCTTCACCTGGTCATAAATAACTGAGCCACTAGCTTTCGGAGTGCTGCTCCTTCATCAGGTGAGTAGTAGATCTGTTCACAGACACAAGCTCGATTTATTGAATAATGATTGGAATGTGAGTCTTTATAGCTAATCATGTCTTAAAGGTACAGACAATATGAGTGGACAGAGTAGAAAGCACAGTCAAAGAGATGTGTATTGTCTCCAGCCAGGAGAGTTAGTGAAATTTTGCAAGCGCACACAAGTCACGAGGGTTACAAATAGTGTGACATGAACCCAAGATCCTGGTTGATGCCATCCTTGTGTGTGTGTGGAACTTGGTTATTAGTCTCTGCTCAGTGACTCTGTGCTGTTGTGTGTTGTGAAGGCCGCCTTGGAGAATGCTTATCCAAAGATCAGAGGCCGAATGCCCGTGACCGCTGAAGAAAGGGAACAGTTTTGCCTGCTGATGTGTTCATTCATCCATTGTCGTAGTATTTGCATGGTCCTCCCAACGCGCCATGCCTTGGGACATCTTTTCCTGCAGTGTATCAGGTAGACAATGTTAGCCGTGTTGCAAGAGTATGTACTGAGTATCTAGTAGATGGCGTTCTTATGTGAGATGATGGCATCCGTGTCGATGATCTGATGACACTGGATTCAACAAAAGACAACAGCAAAATCCTTCAATAAACAATTTCATGAAAAAACATATCCACAGTACATTAAAAAAAAGAATGAATCACCATTGTGTGTTCCTTTAGTGGATGCTTATGCCTGGCCTAATGCTTCTATGGAGTGTTACCCCACTGGCTGGTGACTCACTGACACAGACAAATAATGCTGGATGTAAGCAGTTCTGGGCTATGATGGCACTACCTTGGCATGAGCTTCAGCAGCCTGGGCTGGCCGGCTGAGTGACGACTGAGGGTATGTGTTGAATAGTAGTAGAAGGGGCATGAATGCTGTCATTCTGAGAGAGGTGAGCAGGTTGGTGCTTCAGGACAGTACCTCAGCAACCCTGGAATATATGTCAAAGAACAAAGAACAAAGAGCAACACAGCACGGGAAACAGGCCCTTCGGCCCAACGAGCCCGCGCAGCCGTCCTAACATCTTAACGACATATCCATGACTTTAGGCTATGCCTATTGTGGAAGATTCCCATATAGGGACCAATATATGGACAATTTGTTACCCAATCAGCCTAAGAGCACATTTTTGGGATGTGGGAGGAAACCGGAGCACCCGGAGAAAACCCACACAACCACGGGGAGAACGCGCAAACTCCCGCAGACACAGGCCCAAATCCATGTGTCTGCACAGCAACAGCAATAGTCTCTGAACTGTCATGTTGCCCATCAGATGGTCCAGTTTAAGCATACACTAACGACATGAAGCACTAGGCCACTCCTGAAGCAACATCCAAGAGCAGCCCTCGCACAGCCTGCCGAATGCATGCACCTTGTTGGTCGACAAGGTGGACCGAATTGCCTGTGGAAACAAATAAGATACTTAGACAGTCCTGCTATATGCCTCTATCTGCAGACCGCTCATGTGACTGTCCAAGAGACCCTTAAACAACCCTAGCGTGCCTGCCCCACCACCTTACTCGGCAGTGCATTCCACACCCCCACTACCCTTTGTGTGAAAAACTGTCCTCTAATATTCGTCTTATACATAGCCCCCCTCACCCTAAGGCCATGACCCCTCGTTCTATCCATTTCTAATGGTGGAAAAAGCTTAACACCATTTACTCTATCTATACGCCTTATAATCTTATATACCTCTAATAGATCCCCTCTCAGCCGATGTCTTTCAAGGGAAAACAACCCCAGTGTGTTCAATCTTTCCTCGTAAGACAGCCCTTCCATACCAGGCAGCATCCTGGTAAATCTCCTCTGCACTCTCCAAGGCCTCCACATCCTTCCGGTAGTATGGCGACCAGAACTGGACGCAGTACTCCAAGTGAGGCCTAACCAACATTCTATACACTTGCAACATCAGACTCCTACTCTTGTATTCTATACCCCTTCCTATGAAGGCTAACATACCCTACGCTTTCTTTATCACATTCTCCAACTGTACTGACACCTTCAGAGACTTGTGAACCTGCACCCCCAGGTCTCTCTGTGTCTCTATACTCCGGATAGTTTTACCTTTTATCCTATAACTCCCCTCTACATTAATCTGGCCAAAATGCATTACCTCGCATTTATCCGGATTAAATTCCATTTGCCATCTATCTGCCCAATCTACCAGCCTATCTATGTCCTGTTGTATTGCCTGGCACTGCTCCTCAGTACCCGCGAATCCAAGCATCTTAGTGTCATCAGTAAATTTGCTGATCACACCACCTACCCCCTCTTCCAAGTCATTTATATAAACCACAAATAGAAGAGGTCCTAGTACTGAGCCCTGTGGCACACCACTAGTCATGATGTAGAGATGCCGGCGTTGGACTGGGGTAAACTCAGTAAAGTTTTGCAACACCAATTTAAAATCCAACCAATTTATTTGATAGTAAATCCACGAGCTTTCGACACTATGTTGTGCCTTCGTCAGGCAAATGCAGTGCACACTGCATTTGCCTGACGAAGGCACAACATAGTGTCGAAAGCTCGTGGATTTACTATCAAATAAATTGGTTGAATTTTAAATTGGTGTTGCAAAACTTTACTGAGCACACCACTAGTGACAGACCTCCAGTTGGAAAAAGAGCCTTCCACTACTACCCGCTGTCTCCTCCTCCCAAGCCAGTTCTCAACCCATCTACATACCTGGCCCTGTATCCTATGCGCCTTCACCTTTTCTATCAGCCTACCATGAGGAACCTTGTCAAACGCCTTACTGAAATCCATGTAGACGACATCAACGGCTTGTCCTTCATCAACCGTTTTTGTCACCTCTTCAAAAAAATTCCACTAGATTCGTAAGGCACGACCTCCCCTTAACGAAGCCATGCTGCGTATCCCTGATCAGATCGCAGCGCTCCAGATGCTCATACTTCCTGTCCCTGAGGATCCTCTCCATTAGCTTACCTATAACTGAAGTCAAGCTCACCGGCCTATAGTTCCCTGGATTATCCCTCTGACCCTTTTTAAACAACGGTACTACATTTGCTATCCTCCAGTCCTCTGGGACCTTACCTGTGTCCAAAGAAGAGACAAAGATTTGCGTCAGAGGCCCAGCAAGGTCATCTCTCACCTCCCTTAGCAGCCTGGGGTAAATGCCATCAGTCCCCGGAGCTTTATAAGTCTTTGTGTTGCCTAAAACCCCCAACACCTCTTCCCTCGTAATGATTATTTCCTTTAACGGGTCCTCAAATTTCTCAAAGCCGGCACCAGACATCAGGCCCCTCTCCTGCGTGAATACCGACACAAAGTATTCATTCAGGATCTCCCCCATTCCCTCAGGCTCTAAGCACAGTTCCTCTCCTCTGTCCCTGAGAGGTCCAATCTTCCGTCTAATCATCCTTTTGCTCCTTACATAGGAGTAAAATGCTTTAGGATTTTCCTTAATCCTACCTGCCAAAGCCATTTCCTGGCCCCTTTTTGCCTTTCTGACACCCCTTTTAAGATCCTGTGTACACTCTCTATATTCTTCCAGCGCTGTCTCTGTTCCCAGTTGCCTAGGTCTAATGTACGCCTCCCGCTTCTTCCTGACCAAGTCCTCAATACCCCTAGTAACCCACGGTTCTCTAATCTTACCTTTCCCATCCTTCCTCCTTCCCAGCACGTGTCTCTCCTGTAAAGATTTTAGTTTTCCCTTGAAAGACTCCCACATGTACAGCATCGACCTATCCTCGAACAGCTTATCCCAGTCGGTATCCTTAAGATCCTGCCTAATCTGGCTGTATCTAGCCCTCCCCCAGTTTAACACCCTCCCCTTAAGGCAGGCTTCATCTTCTTCCATTAATATCCTAAAGCAGACAGAGTTGTGGTCACTATTTGACCCCAGAGTAGTGACTCCAGAGTAGTCACTGGACTTCTGAGATGCTGACTGTCCCTTTGGGTAGTGAGATCCACATGCGTGATGGTAAGAAATAGTGTCTGAATGGTAGCAGCAGTAAACCTATGACTGCCCCCAGAACCTCCATTGTAGAATTGGGATGTTAGCAAGGTTTTGCCTGTACTGCAGTGGAAGCTGAGAATGGGATCAGCAGATGCTTCACCTGGATCAGTCTGTCAGTGCTGCTTTAGAGCTGGCCACAACAATAGAGAGGATGGTCTCGAAGAACCAAGCAATGCCTGTTGCTGTGTTGATGCCAGACTCTTCAGTGCTTCTATAACCAGTGACTGCAGGCTGTCTGCTGGGCTAGTCAATGCATCATACATCTCACCTGATTTTCAGCAATGTTTTCCCATTTACCCCAATAAGGTCATGCTTGAGCCCCCTCCCACTCCGCAGCAGAACATGTCAGTGACCCTGCCCCCTAGGACTTTGATCCTCTTGCCCTGGCTACAGCCCACTCATGCCCAGTGATTCGCCACATGCTGACTCCAACCCAACACCAGCCTCTAATGTCAGTGCAGTGCTGATGTCTCAGCTGGTGGTTAAAATGAGGTGAAACAACAGTACTTTCTCATCCTGCTGTGGAGTTGCTCTTGTTCCTCCTCGTGGCTCTTTGGAGGCTGAGAAGGCATCAGTTCTTGACTATTTGAAAGTATAAGAAGTGGGTGATGTCAGGGTGGGTAGAGAGGAAAGTATGCAACTGTGGAAATCCTAAACTTCATTTCTCATTTCAGGGCATCTTTTAGAACAGAGATGGGGAGAAGTGGAAAGGGTGCACTTTACCAGAATCCTGAATTGCATGGTGGGTTTGGATGCCACTGGTTCCTTGGCATCTTTTCCAATTACCTGTTGCGCCATCCCATCAAAGGCAGTAAGGGCACAGAGGCATACTGGTCCTCCATTGGTTCTATGGCTTTCCCTGCCATTGTAAACCAGCTTCTCCTGCACAAAAGTGGGCACAACAGCAATGACCATGTGTTTGGGCCATGGCTGAATTGCAGTGGGCTTACAAAGGATTAAAGAGGTGTGTGTGTGGCTGATATGATTGGAAGATGTTTGTGGGTGAGATGCACTGTACTGACATTAAGGTTAAGTCTGAATGTCATGCTGTGCTGCTGGCTGAGTGCTGGGGGTATATTCAGTGAGCAGAGACTGGTGGCTTGTCTTGCAGGTTTGAGTTGTTAATGAGTTGATGCTGATGATGACCACCCAATTATGGTTATTGAGCTTTTTTCTGTCTTCCAGTGAGAGTTTCTCCCAGCCTCCACTTGTGCTACCCACTGCTCCAGATTGCCTTACTGGATTGGGGAGGCCTTTCCCATGCAACATCGCCCTTTAACTAGGGTTTTCCATGATGATCAGCCAGCCACCTTCACTCTAGAATACAACTTCTCCTTATAAAAGGCAAGGAGTACATGGATTCCCTACAATGCTAGGGCAGGCTCTCTGCAAAGCACAGAGGCCAATGACAACTCAGGCAAAGAATAAAGAACAGAGCTTTACTACAGTGATAAAAATGAGATATGTGCTCCCAACATCCATTGGAATTGGCACAGCCTGCTGCAAATGACAGCCCATCCCATCTAAAAAGAGTAACACTGTTTGTAGCTCCAAGAAAAGCAGAGCTCTGTTTTATATTAGCTGCACTTGATAAGTCAATGATTTCAACACAAAGCTATTGTGCAAGCACAAGCCCCTTTAAGGGAATATGGGTCAGGTGACCTGGTGGGATGTGAGGTGAGCTAGTTCCACCCTGAGTGGGCAGTCAACGTTTAGAGTGTGGAGTGAGTAGATTGAATAAAGATCAGTGTTCCCTAATGCCTGGCTATGGAGTAGTTCTTGAGGGGATAACTCAGTACTCTGAAATGTAACAGTCTGTATTTGGGCATTCTGATTACTTAAAGGGGTTAGGTTTACGTTTTGAGGTTCTAAAATTAAAAATATGTTGTGAAGTTTAAAAAAATCCAGCCCTTTTGACGCAAGCCAAAGTATGCTATCTTCCCTACGATCACAGACATGTCCCTCTTCCCTTAAATAACCAGGAAACATGGAAATATACGCTTTGTGGTGACCGTTTACGCTCCCTGCAGACCTCAGTGTGTTGAGCTGTTTGAGGGATCCTTGCGCCAGGATTTAGATAGCTGTTTACTAAATGTGTGACGTAACCTTCTATTTTTGGCAGGTTGCTATATGGTTCAGATTGGAGATATATGTGAAATAATGAAACAATATTCAAAGCTCAAATTAAACACTAATAGCTTTGTTAGATTTGGTAGGAATACCAGCTAACAATACAATACAGCCATTAGTCACAAATACGTTACAAGAAATTGTTCATATGATCACCTCCCATTGATCAAACTGGATAGCAACAGATTAAATTATCTTTAAAATCAAGGAATTGATGGAATTTGTGAACATTCTTTCGGGACTTGATAGTCTGGGAGATGTTGGTCTGGTTACTCTGTTTACACTAATAAAGTAATTGGAAGCACTTAAGTTGGTCATATAGTCATGG
This sequence comes from Sphyrna mokarran, assembly GCA_024679065.1. Taxonomy (NCBI): domain Eukaryota; kingdom Metazoa; phylum Chordata; class Chondrichthyes; order Carcharhiniformes; family Carcharhinidae; genus Sphyrna; species Sphyrna mokarran. The sequence continues at coordinate 28,138,412 of JAGIQG010000011.1, forward strand.
TAACAGAGTGATTAGGAAAGGTTGAGTGCATTTTGCTAGCTCCAGGTCTGATGGCCACTTTGTTTGTTTTTGATGCACTGTGATTTTGTAGTAGATTTAGAATTAATATAAGAATTGTCAGTGAACCACTAGATGCTGTATTTATGTGGGGTTGTGCTGTAACTAAGTTCTTGTATTAAATCGTGAGTTAAAGACAGATGCACGTATTTTAGAATTGTGTTGTCTCATTAAAGAACTGATTCAAAGAGAGTTACAACTGATCAAATGTAAGCCTGTGCTTAGAGTGACAAAATGAATTACAATAAAAGGAGTCCCAAATGTTTCACATACCCTTCAGTGATTAAAAACATCATGCTTACTATCACATGGGATAAAGTAAACCGGCAGCTCGCAGTACTGTTTTAATTCATCCCTATGTACACTTGTTTTAATGAAAACTGCTTGTTACAATAAATCATTTTCCTTGCCCTGCCCATTTACATTTTTCCTTCTGATTTTGATTTGATTTATTATTGTCACACATATCATACAGAAAAAGTATTGTTTCTCGCATGCTATACAGGCAAAGCATATCATACATAGAGAAGGAAATGAGAGAGCGCAGAATGTGATGTTATAGTGATAGGGTGTAGACAAAGATCAATTTAATGTGAGGTAGGTCCATTCAAAAGTCTGATGGCAGCAGGGAAGAAGCTGTCCTTGAGTTAGTTTGTACGTGATCTCAGATTGTTGCATCTTTTTTTGTCAATGGAATTGATATTTCATTTCGTTCTCTTATTTGCTTTTTCCCTCATTCGTTTTCTTCATCATTTTTGTTTCTGGGCCACATTTTTCATTTTTTGCATCATTGATTTCCATTCCACCAATATTTCTATGGTATTTGACCTTTCTTCTCTCTGTTTTTCCCTTGTGATTTCATATTTACCTCCTTGCTCCCTTGTTTGATTTTCCAATGATGTCCTTTATTGTGATTACTTATCACAAGTAATGACAACTCCAATGTCAACCTGCCAGATTGACCCGCGCAAGATTCCTTCTTTTTTTAAAAAAATGTGTTTTCCAGAATTGTATTGTAAGTTCTATTATGTAACTGCTGGAAGAAATATATTTGTCAGATGAAAGTGCCCTTTATGGGTGGCACAGTGGTTAGCACTGCTGCCTCAAGTGCCAAGGACCCAGATTCGATTCCCAGTTTGGGTCAATGTCTGTATGGAGTCTGAATGTTCTCCCTATATTTGCATGGGTTTCCTCCAAGTGCTCCGGTTTCCTCCCACAGTCTGAATGATGTGCTGGTTAGGTACATTGGCCATTCTAAATTCTCCCTATGTGTACCCGAACAGGTGCCAGAGTGTGGCTACTAGGAGATTTTCATAGTAATTTCATTGCAGGGTTAATGTAAGCCTTCTTGTGGCACTAATAAATAAACTTAAATTTATGGACACAAGTAAATGGAGTTCGAGAATAGACCATGTTTTGTTTTGGACAACATATCTTAGGATGTAAGACTGGGCGGAGAAGTGGCAGATGGACTTTAACGCGGATAAATGTGTAGTGGTCCATTTTGGCAGGAATAATGGAATGAAGGATTTCAATATAAGGGATAGGAGTCTTAACTGTGTTGTAGAGCAGGAGGATCTTGGGGTCCGGGTCCATAGGACTCTTAAATCGGCCTCGTAGGTGAAGGAAGTGGTCAAGAAGGCATATGGTGTACTGGCCTTCATCAATCGAGGAATAGAGTTTAGGAGTCAGAAGGTAATGATGCAGCTCTATAAAACTCTTGTCAGACCCCACTTGGAGTATTGTGCGCAGTTCTGATCACCTCACTATAGGAAGGATGTAGAGGCTATTGAGGGAGTGCAGAGGAGATTTACAAGGATGCTGCCTGGATTGGGAGGCAGGCCTTATGAAGATAGGTTGAGGGAGCTGGGACTCTTCTCACTGGAGCGACGTAGGTTGAGAGGCTACCTGATAGAGGTTTATAAAATGTTGAGAGGGATAGATAGGGTGGACTCTCAGAGACTATTTCCCCGAGCTGAAATGGTCACTACGAGAGGACACAGATTTAAGGTGCAGGGAAGCAAATACAGAAGAGATGTTAGGGGTAAGTTTTTCACTCAAAGGGTGGTGAGTGAATGGAATCGGCTGCCGTCGGAGGTTGTTGAGGCAAACTCACTGGGGTCTTTTAAAAGACTTCTGGATGAGTATATGGAAACGAATGGGATAGGGGATTATAGATAGGTCTGTGGATTGGTAGATGTGATCGGCACAACTCGTGGGCCGAAGGGCCTGATTGTGCTGTATTGTTCTATGTTCTATGTTACAAATTGAAAGAAATATGGAGAAAGAAACGTGTTTGTCTGAAGTGGTGGTATACACACTGCATAGGTTCCCCAAGGGTTGGCAGCACAGTGGGCTGTCACCGACATGGTTCACATGATGTTCACCACTGATATCATTGATGTTCTATTCCTTTGGGGCAATTCCCTTCCTCGGGCATTTGCATGTTAATGCTTCTGAAATGACCTCGCAAATGCTGGAGCTGCACATATTGCCATTCCACACTGTTTTATGGACCAAGCTTTAATCTCCAACTCAGTCACAGATGACTAAAAACAATTACAACAGAATCAAGATGGATTTTCTTTTAGCTGCACCGAGGTTCTTTTTTTTTAAAAGAGAATTCTCTGTTCATTTATAAATTATTTGAAATAGTGTTACGGGCAGAGACAAATCCTATGGTAGCAAATCCATTCAGGTTTCTCTTTTAGAATGGAAATTGGGCTTAGATACATACTCTGTCACCAGAATGTAATTCCATTAAGCTGTTATAGTGATTGGATTCTTGCCTTCCAGGACCATTAAACATGGAATTAGGAAAACTTGTACACCACAGGTGATATCTGATCAAGTACTCTGGCTTTAATCTTGCAGCATTCAGTTAACAATTTATTGCTTTTAATAGTGCATTGCAAGAGAAGGAGAAAAATCTCTTTCCTTTTATTTTCCACAGGTGATGTGTAGTAAAACAATAGCACAAAATCAATAAATTAACAGCATTTTAAATCGAGATACTGTTCGATTATTTTCAAACTGTTTGATCATGGAACTGCTCCCTAGTTGCCAATTATTTTGTTGTTGTGAGATTAGTGTCTTTATTTTGGAACATGACAATGCAAATTTGGATGCTCACATTCTTAATTAAACTCTGCTGAGCTGCCAGTTAGTGTAAGAAATCAAAAAACTCAATCCTTGGGATCATTACTTCCGTGACATTGGTAGAAATGCTACAACTGAGGGGAGCAGGGACGTTGGTTACGGGTGTGGTTCCGGAGGACTGGAGGATAGTGAATGTGGTCCCATTGTTCAAGAAGGGGAAGAGAGACCTTCCAGGGAATTATAGGCCAGTGAGTCTTACTTCTGTTGTGGGCAAAGTATTGGAGAGAATTATTTTGGATAGGATTTATAGTTATTTAGAGAGAAATGAATTGATTGGGGATAGTCAGCATGGTTTTGTGAAGGGTAGGTCGTGCCTTACTAACCTCATTGAGTTTTTTTGAAAAAGTGACCAAAGAGGTGAATGGGGGTAAGGCGGTTGATGTGGTATATATGGACTTTAGTAAGGCGTTTGATAAGGTGGCCCATGGAAGAATTCTGCAGAAAATGCAGATGTATGGGATAGAGGGTGATTTAGCTAATTGGATTAGGAATTGGCTAGCAGATAGAAGACAGAGGGTGGTGGTTGATGGGAGATATTCATCGTGGAGTTCAGTGACAAGTGGGGTACCTCAGGGGTCTGTTTTGGGGCCCCTGCTGTTTGTAATTTTTATAAATGATCTGGATGAGGGTATTGAGGGATGAATTAGTAAATTTGCGGATGACACCAAAGTCGGAGGAGTGGTAGATAGTGAAGAGGGGTATTATAGTTTGCAGAGAGACTTGGACAAGTTGCAGAGCTGGGCCGAGAGGTGGCAAATGGAGTTTAATGTGGAAAAGTGTGAGGTAATTCACTTTGCAGGAATAACAAATGTGTAGAGTATAGGGCTAATGGTAGAACTCTTAATAGTGTTGATGAACAGAGGGATCTTGGTGTGTATGTGCATAGATCCCTGAAAGTAGGCAGTCAAGTCGAGAAGGTTGTTAAGAAGGAATATGGAGTCTTAGCTTTTATTGGTAGGGGGATTGAATTTCGGAGCCGCAACGTCATGTTGCAACTGTACAAAACTCCAGTGCGGCCGCACTTGGAGTATTGTGTGCAGTTCTGGTCCCCGCATTATAAGAAAGATGTGGAGGCATTGGAGAGGGTACAGAGGAGGTTTACCAGGATGTTGCCTGGTATGGAGGGAGGTCTTATGAAGAGAGGCTGAGGGATTTGAGGTTGTTTTCGTTAGAAAGAAGGCGGCTAAGAGGAGACCTTATTGAAACATCTAAGATGATTAGAGGTTTAGATAGGGTGGACAGTGATAGCCTTTTTCCTAGGATGGAGAAAGCTAGCACGAGGGGACACAGCTTTAAATTAACGGGTGATAGTTATAGGACGGATATCAGAGGTAGGTTCTTTACCCAGAGTGTGGTTCGGGAGTGGAATGCCCTGCCTGCAGCAGTTGCAGATGCGCCAAGTTTGGTGGCGTTTAAGAGGTTAGTTGATAAGTATATGGAAGAGAAGGGAATGGTTTAGTTTGGAGGGTCATTGCTTTTTATATTGGTCCGTGCAACATCGAAGGCCGAAGGGCCTGTTCTGTGCTGTAATGTTCTATGTTCTATGTTCAAAGGATTGGCTCCTGTTAATGTACCCTGACCTATTTTCCATTCCTATTTACTTTTATCTGTAGGAAAAAACAGACCAATGTCACACTAGATTTAATTCCTGGAGTAGCTCTCGCCTGTAGATTCAGAAGCGGGTGTTGTTGTTGAATTTAACAGCCATCCAATTGGCATCATGAAGGTGCAGAGCCTATCCAGTGCTGTCATTGGGATGGGCAATGCCAATCTCACCATCATCTGAAATGCAGAAAGGAACAGATAGGAGGATGCCATTTGGCCCTTTGAGCCTGCTTCACCACTCATTATGATCCTGCTTTCTCCCCATAACCTTTGATCCCATTCGCCCCAAGTAATATATCCAGCCACCTCTTGAATACACACAATGTTTTGGCATCAACTACTTCCTGTGATAACGAATTCCACAGGCTCACCACTCTTTGGGTGAAGAAATGTCCTCCTCATCTCCATCCTAAATGGTGTACTCTGAATCTTGAGACTGTGACCCCTGCTTCTGGACGCCACCACCCCACCTCCCCCCACCCCCATCGGGAATATCCTTCCTGCATCTATCCTGTCTAGTCCTGTTAGAATTTTATAGTCTCTTATAAATGAGATCTTTCCCTCATTTGTCTGAACTCCAGCGAAAATAACCCTAATCTAGTCAATCTCTCCTCATACATCAGTTCCACCATTCCCAGAATCAGCCTGGTAAATTTCACTGACTTCCTTCAGAACAAGAACATCCTTCCTTAGAAAAGGAGACCATAACTGCTCACAATATTCTAGGCATAGCCTCACCAAGGCCCTATAAAATTGCAACAATACAATCACTGCTCCTGTACTTGAAACATCACGCAATGAAGGCCAACATACCATTTACAGCCTTTACCACCTGCTGCACCTATATGCTTATCTTCAGCGATTGGTGCACAAGGACACCCAGATCCCACTGCAAACTCTCCTCTCCCAATTTACAGCCGCTTAGGTAGTAATCTGCCTTCTTGTTTTTACTTCCAAGTTGAATAACCTCACATTTATCCAAATTATACTGCATCTGCCACTATTTTGCCCACTCACCCAACCTGTCTAGATCATGCTGAAGGGTCTCTGCATCCTCATCACAGTTCACACTCCCACCCAACTTGGTAGCATCTGCAAACTTTGAGATGTTACATTTTGTTCCCTCATCCAAATCATTAACATATATAGTAATAGCTGGGGCCCCAGCACTGATGCCTGTGACACCCCACTGCTTACTGCCTGCCAATTTGAAAAGTATCCATTAATTCCTACTCTTTGTTTCCTCTCTGCCAACCAGTTTTCTATTCATCTCAATGCACTTTCCCAATCCCATGCGCTTTAATCTTGCGCAATAATCTCTTATGCGGGGCTTTGTCAAACACTTTGTGGAAGTCCAAATATACCACATTGACTAGCTCCCCCTTGTCACTTCCATTGGTTACATCTTATAGAATCATAGAAACCCTACAGTGCAGGAAGAGGCCATCTGGCCCATCGAGTCTGCACCGACCACAATCCCAACCAGGCCCTCCCCAATACCCCTACACATTTACTCGTTAATCCCTCTAACTTATGCATCTCAGAGCACTAAGGGACAAGTTTAGCATGACCAATCAACCTAACTTGCACATCTTTGGACTGTGGGAGAAAACCAGAGCATCTGGGGAAAACCCACACAGACACGAGGAGAATGTGCGAACTCTACACAGACAGTGATCCAAGCCGGGAATTGAACCCAGGTACCTGGAGCTGTGAAGCAGCAGTGCTAACCACTGTGCCACTGTGCCACCCAAAGAGCTCCAACAGGTTTGTTAAGCATGATTTTCCCTTCATAAATCCATGCAGACTCTGTCTGACCCTGCCATTCCTTTCTAAATGCTCAGCTATAAATCCTTGGTAATTAATTCAAGAATTTTCCCCACTACTGCTGTTAAGTTTACTGGTCTATAATTCCCTGTTTTCTCTCTACTTCCCTTCTTGAATATTTAAAGGGTTTTCAAAACAGGCATCTAGTGCTCCCTTGATCTGACCGATCAGTGATGAAATTCCCACTGGCTACCCTGGAAACCCCTCTGTCTGTACTGGAAAAGCTGTATCTCTCTGGCTACATTAGAAAACTCATGAATTCCTCTGGTTACACCCCTTACCTCCTCTGGCTACATTGGAAAATCCCTGAACCCCTCCAGCTGCAATGGGTACCGAGGATCAGACGGGGAGATAACAGCCAACATGCTGAAGGGAAGTCAATGAGTGGCCTCATAGTTTAGTGACACCTCCCTGCAGCCTCTCCAGTTGCAAGGGACAGCAAAAGGAAATCTTCCCATTTGACCATCTGGATGTAGATAACAGCAGAGGTCAGCAGTAGTAGATTCCACCCTCGATTCTGGGTGCAGGATATCAATGTCCTCCTCTGAGTGACACTTATTTATTGCACAGTTCCTTGTGGCTCAAAGTTGGCAGTGTAGGATGGATTGCACATGGGGAGGGAGTGCCCAACTGGCATTGGCAATGGGCAGTACCAGCAGTAGCCACCTGATGATGCATGGCCACATCTGGACAAGTGGCATCCATCTATCTTTGCCAACTCCCTCCAGATCCCTGGAGAGTTGAGATGTGGAGAACGTGTTCTGCTTCTGTAGACTGGGGGTTTATAGCAGGCATGGTGGGGGGGAGAAATAGTGAAGTCCTAACCTATAATTGTTTGCGTTCTTTTCCTGCAGATTTCAGAATTCCAAGAGGGTAAGTAGCTGCTTAGATCAGAGATCTTTGGGGAGGAAGAGGACAAGGAATGTAATGTCTCACTATTCCCCCGCTTCCTCTAGCAGGGCAAGACTTTCACATTGATGGATGTACACCAGCATAGTGAATGTTGGAACCCGAGTGTCTCCTGTTATTCTCCATCACACTCCTGGGCAAATAGAGGTTTGCCATGTTTCCCAAGCTTATTTTATTTATTCAAATAAGGCTTTCATTGACATTGCAATGAAGTTACTGTGAAATTCCCTGTGTCGCTACATTTCAACACCTGTTCAGATCAATGCACCTAACCTGTACATCTTTGTATTGTGGGAGGAAACTGGAGCACTCGGAGTGCATCCGGACAGACATGGGGAGAACATGCAAACTCCACACAGACAGTGATCCAAGCCGGGAATCGAACCTGGGTCTCTGGTGCTGTGAGACAGTAATGCTAACCACTGTACCACCGTGCCGCTCCCTCTCCTAGGAGGAGTTTGGACTAGTATTCTTATTTCCCAGTTTTTACTGTTTTTCTGCATTGGGAACTGCTATTGTTCTGTAATCATTCACACAGGGAATGTTCTCAGAGAAATTTTCTCTCATATTTGCTTCCCTTTTTCTTACACCATCTACCATACTATTATCTCCTGCTCTCCACCCAATCATTTTATTGTTTCCTTGTCCATTCTTCCCTCTCCACGCTGTTTATCCATAATGTTTCCTGGTTACTTTGAGAGGTTATCAATCTGAAATATGGACTCCTCATTTCTTACTCCGTAGATGCCCATCTGGCGTGAGGGTCTCCAGGAATTTTCTGTTTATATTTACATTTTGGATGCCAACTGTATAATCACAATGGTATTTTATAAATGTGCAGACTATCTACACTTCATGTACATGCACCAGATTCAACAGACAAAGCCGCAAATATAAGTAGGTAGCTTTGTAATACAGGTAGAAATAAGCAGGTAGCTTTATAAGTAGATAGATTCGTATCCTAAAATCTGTGGTTAATCTATCTGTCCAACATAGCCAGCCATGGATTAGGTGAATTGGATGACCTATCATTTATGATGCACCAGCTCTCTTTCATTTTACGTTGGTGTTTTAGTGTTAGGGATAGAACATAGAACATTACAGCGCAGAACAGGTCCTTCGGCCTTCGATGTTGCGCCGACCAATTAAGAAAAAGCAATGACCCTCTAACCTACACCATTCCCTTTTCATCCATAAACCTATCCACGGACCTCTTAAACGCCTCCAAACTTGGCGCATCTACAACTGCAGCAGGCAGGGCATTCCATACCCTTACCACCCTCTGGGTAAAGAACATACCTCTGACATCCGTCCTACAACTACCACCCCTTAATTTAAAGCTATGTCCCCTTGTGCTAGCTTTCTCCATCCTAGGAGAAAGCTAGGTCATCTTGTATGTTTCAATAAGGTCTCCTCTTAGTCGCCTTCTTTCTATCGAAAACAACCTCAAATCCCTCAGCCTCTCCTCATAAGACCTGCCCTCCATACCAGGCAACATCCTGGTAAACCTCCTCTGTACCTTCTCCAATGCCTCCACATCTTTCTTATAATGTGGGGACCAGAACTGCACACAATACTCCAAGTGCGGCCGCACTAGAGTTTTGTACAGTTGCAACATGATGTTGCGGCTCCGAAATTCAATCCCCCTACAAATAAAAGCTAAGACTCCATATGCCTTCTTAACAACCTTATCGACTTGACTGCCTACTTTCAGGGATCTATGCACAAATACACCAAGATCCATCTGTTCATCAACACTATTAAGAATCCTACCATTAGCCCTATACTCTACACATTTGTTATTCCTGCCAAAGTGAATTACCTCACAATTTTCCACATTAAACTCCATTTGCCACCTCTCAGCTCAGCTCTGCAACTTGTCCAAGTCTCTCTAGTTTGGGAGAATGAATTCAGGTTCACTGTGCTCAATACCTGAAATGACTGGAACTCCACGTAAAACTCTTTGAAGAATCTGGCCAGCTGATTAAAGATCTGGCAATTTCCTATGAAAGTCAGGCAAAAGGAAGGCATCCTTGTCAGACCCCCACTTGGAGTAAGACCCTTGTCAGACCCCACTTGGAGTATTGTGTGAAGTTCTGGTCGCCTCACTATAGGAAGGATGTGGAAGCTATTGAGAGGGTACAGAGGAGATTTACAAGGATGTTGCCTGGATTGGGAGGCATGCCTTATGAAGATAGGTTGAGAGGGCTGGGACTCTTCTCCCTGGAGAGACGAAGGTTGAAAGGCGACCTGATAGAGGTTTATAAGATGTTGAGAGGAATAGATAGGGTGGATTCTCGGAGGCTATTTCCCAGGCTGAAATGGTCACTATGAGAGGACACAGGTTTAAGGTGCTGGGGGGCAAGTACAGAGGAGATGTTAGAGGTAAGTTTTTCACTCAGAGGGTGGTGAGTGAATGGAATCGGTTGCCATCAGTGGTAGTAGAAGCAAACTCGCTGGGGTCCTTTAAGAGACTTCTGGATGAGTACATGGGATTTAATGGGATTGGGAGTTACAGATAGTTCTATGGCCTGGTAAGTATAAATATGATCGGCACAACTTGTGGGCCGAAGGGCATGTTTGTGCTGTAGTGTTCTATGTTCTATCGCCATATGTGAAAATCTTCACTGGGTGAAAAAAGAGGAGAAACAATGCTTCTTTTCAAATCTTATACTTAGGAATCATGAGCTGTCTGACAAATGATCCTGTTCCAATCTGAAGAGAATTATACCATTGTACATCAATAGATTAAAAAAAATACTGAAAGCCCAACAGAATTCAAGTAAATAAGAAATCCAGCTGTGAACTGGACACATCAAAAGCCTGCAATGCAAGATAAAAATCATTAACCTAACCAACATCTGATCAACACAGATTATTTTAGAGCTCATTTTCCAGAGATCAAATCCACTTCAGAGAAAGACTGTCCTCCAGTGGGCTTTATAATCTCTAGCCAAATCAATTATTCCACTTCCGACCCCCAAGACAATCCAGATTTATACACCTCTTGTCCCGATAGCATCCAAAGTCAATATGCTATATATTTTTCTCCAAAGTTCACTGCAGTTAGGGCAAGCTAAGAAAGGAATGGATGATCTCGGTGGTTGGTCAATTTCTCAGCACCTCCTGATCAATATAACTACAATTTGTCAAATGCCTACCTCTTTTTTGTTTCTATTTCCCCTCAGGTCTGAGAAAATTCCTGTGTCATGTCACTTTAAAATTTCACCACCATCTCAGGTTTACATGTTGTTACAATGATCAGTACTGCAGAATTTCCACTCTGTTACCAAGCTTTATATTTCCTCTTCCCCCCGCCCCCCCCTCCCTTGTAAAGATGTCACCAATACGTGCTTGTGGGAATTGGACTGAAAATATTTTAATATCGGTGGAGAAAGCTTTGTGTCAGGCAAGCCAAATCATTTTCTGTTTATCAAACTCGACATAAAAAGAATTGCTTTCAGCTCATTCTGAGCGCTGACAGCACAATTCCATTCTGAGTGGGAGAAGACAAAACATAAAAAAAGGAGAAAATTAATGAGACTGAATGAATCTCAAAGACTGTCAGATGACAATGGAGCAGAAAAGACCTGCAATGAATTTGGCAGCTCTCTAGCATCAGCACTTGAGGACAATTGGTTCATACCTCGCGTTAGGGTTTCAATATATATTCTAGTTTTAACTATATGCTCGGAGATGCTGTTTCTTTTTCTGAAAGGATGATTAAACCAAGGCACCATCTGCCTTTTCCAATTGGCATGACAGGTACCATTGTGAACAGGGTGAAAAAGAGAAATGGCTGGTTAAACTCAACAGGTATGGTAAGTTTCCATGGAGACAGACTGGCAGAATCTTGCCGTATTTGTTCAGTGTCAGGCTCTGCCTGAAAGCCTCTAGCCTTCAAACACATTGACAAGTTTTCTTACAGATCTTACAAATAAGTGAGTGAGGTTTTACACCATCACTCTGGTGGGGCAAGGCCTGGTTGAGATTGGGGCACCATCTTTAAATGGTGTCCTGATTAGAACTGAAGTAGAACTGCGAACCCTCTGCCCACGCCCTTCTTCAACACAAAGGTGTCAGTGGCTATCCTCCCGCCCACCCCCCGCCACCTACCACACACAATCATCAGGAATCCTCCCTCAACCCCCTGGCACAATTATCCATCCCACCACCATGTAACTATTGTTGGTGTCCGCCCTCACCGTCCCACTCCTTACTGTTTGCTCACCCCAGTGCCTGCAACTTCCCCCTTACTGCCCGCCGTGTCTTCTCCTCACCACGCATAAATGCCCACCAAGCGCCTGCTATGGGGGCCCACCCTGGCATTGCCTTTGGTACAAGTTGGTCAGGTTTTGCCCTCCTGGAGGGATCCCGTCTACTCATTTTTGTTTTTATTGAGCTGTTGTAAAGCTCACTTGTCCATGTCGACAAGGTCTGAATATTGTGTTTGTGGGGAGGGAAACATGTGGTGAGGGGGACCTGGATGCACATATTAAAGTGTATTTAAATCCATTAAAAAGTCTGCGTCCTCTCTGGGCGAGAACCTCATGACATCACAGGAGAAGTGGGGGAAAAATAGAGAACTGTGATCTTTCCGGAGTGCATTGCATTTCCCAACTCTGTCTGGATTTTCTCTGCCATTCCCTCTGATTGTGAATATGGGCTAAAAATCACCCCCATGGTTTCAAATCTGTATGACCTCTCTTCAGAGCAGAACAATAGAGCTCCCCCAGGGTCCAGGACAACATTCTTCCCTTTGCCAAAAGCATTGAAACAAAATTCAACTGGTTAATCATCTCAGTTACTGCCTGTGGGATTGAAAAATTGGCTGCACTTGCTGACACAGAATAATTCATTTGAAGCACTTCAGGATGTGCTGAGGTTGTTGAAGATGCTATATCGATGCAAATCTTCTTTATTTGATCTTGTGTAAATAAATGTAAAAGTAAGCATATTGAAAAACAATGTCAGCATATTTCTATGGAATTTTCCTGCAACTTACAAGAAGAAACAAAACTATGAAGTTTGATTCTGGAATATAAATGTAGTGCTATTTATAAACTGTATAAGCCTATTTAACATGCAACACTTGCTTATCATAATGTGCCAATTCAAGAATAATGAAGGAAAGAATGTGTGCTGATTTCATTAAGGAAGGAATGTAAACAGATCAGCTTTTAGCAAGTGGCCAGATTAGAAATTGACCCATACATTAATAGATTATCCTTCAAAACTTTTTGAGCAGGTTTAATTTAGTGAGATATAATTACTCTCACTTATACATCAAAAACAATCATCTCACTAAACTCTGCCTGTTGACAGGAGATTAGTAAGGGAGCTGTATCAATTTGGAACATTATGTTGCACTCTGTAAAATAAATTATGCAAGCAATAAAATATAAGAGATTTCACACAATTCCTGAGGTCACTGTTGCATTTAAAGGGAAAGTAGATAAGTTCGTGAAGGAGAATGAAAAATGCAAAGTGCGTTGATGACAGCAAGTATTGTGAACTGTGCGCAGACTAATGATAAACGCCAAGAAGGCACAGCTGGTGAAATGAGCAGACACATGGCAGAAGAAATTTAAAGCCACAAATGGCAGCCAATTCATGATGAAAGGAGGACTGAGGAGACGCAACGTAAACAAAAGGGAACAAACTCTAAAGGAGATGTGGGAAGAAAACAATCTGGGAGGATGTGGGCCTAAATCTTTGAGAAAGTGGTTAAAATGGCAGTAGGAATCCTGAGATTTATGCATCGAAGTGTGGAATACAAACACAAGGAAGCTGTGATGAACCTCCGTAAAACATGGGTTTGTTCTGAGTGGAGCAGTGGACAGAACCTTGCTAACCCCAGGCTGGCAGGCTGTGAGTGTGGGGGTTGGGGGACACTGTTTTAATAGTGGTGAGCATGTTGGGCCAGCTGTTGAAGGCATTTCTGCTGCTGGGTTATGTTTCGAGTGGCGAGGCTGCGATGTGGGTCCTCTGATGCCACAGGTGGGCAGGCAGACAATTTACATAATTAAAGACCCCACTCGAGATTATCTCACGGAGCTGTTGGCATTTTGCTGATAGCAGAGTATCTTCGTTTCCTCATATGGGGAGACCACCAGATTAATGGAGATGGCCTCCTCTCGGGGTGTCTGAGCGAGGAGGGCTGGTTATTGGAGCCAAGAGCTCCAAGACATAAAGAGAGAGGAGCAAGGACAGGGAAGATCATTTCTGTAGGCCAAGTAATTGCTCTGGAGTAATTTTAACTCTCACTTCATGAATTTTTCATTTCTTTCTACAATACCTGGCTGAACTCTCATTGCCCTTTGCCTGCTACATAAAGCACAATCTCTTTTCAACCTGCTGTGTAGAGTATTTACATTTAATTTCTGCTTTCACATCTAGTTTGAAGCAAAAAGGGGTACCGACAGAATGAGAATGCTTGGGGCCCCCCGTGCTCTTACTAGAGGTCCCACAGCTTGAAACGTTTAGGAAACCTTGACATTGAGAAGTTGTAGAAGTTAGGCTGTTACCCCCTTAGATAAGAGAAGGTTGTAGGAAGATTTGATAGAAGTATTCAAATCATGAGAGGTCTGGACAGGGTAATGGGAGAGAGAGAGAGAGAGAAACTGTTCCTATTAGTGGAAGGGTTTGTAAACCAGCAGACACTCATCTAATTTGGCAATTAGCCAAAGAACAAATGGCGACATGAAGGATTGCTTTGCACACACAGCAGTTGGTTAGGATCTGAAGTGTGGTGAGCTCAGATTCAGTAAGAAGTCTCACAACACCAGATTAAAGTCCAACCAGTTTATTCAATAGTAAACCCACAAGCTTTCGGAAACACTGTTCCTTTGTCAGGTGTGTGCAAAGTTCTGATCAGAGAAGGGCATATAAAGACACACACAGTTTATAGAATACTGATTAGAATGTGAGTCTTTACAGCTAACCTGCTATTCAAGTCTTAAAGGCGTAGACAATGTGAATGGAGATAGCATTAAGCATAGGTTAAAGAGATGTGTGTTGTCTCCAGACAGGACAGTAAGTGAAATGTTGCAAGTTCAGGCAAGTCATGGGGGTTATGGATAATGCAACATGAACTGAAGATCCCAGTTGAGGCTGTCCTCATGTGTGAGAAACTTGAGGACAGTTTCTGCTCAGCGACTCTGTGCTGTCATGTGTTGTGGCCTTCCCAACACAAGACAGTGCAGAGTTGCTGAGCAGAAATTGATAGCCGAGTTCCATACACATGAGGACGGCCTCAACTGGGATCTTGGGTTCATGTCACGGTATCTGTAACACCCATGACTTGCCTGGGCTTACAAAATCTCACTTACTGTCCTATCTGGAGGCAACACACATCTCTTTAACCTATGCTTAATGCTATCTCCATTCACATTGTCTACACTTTTAAGACGTGAATAGCAGATTAGCTGTAAAGGCTCGCATTCTCATCAATATTCTGTAAACTGTGTGTGTCTTTATATGCCCTTCTCTGATCAGAACCTTCCATTGACCTGACGAAGGAACACTGTTTCTGAAAGCTTGTGAGTTTACTATCAAATAAACTGGTTGGACTTTAACCTGGTGTTATGAGACTTCTTACTTCTTTACCCCAGTCCAACACCAGCATCTCTACATCATGAGCTCAGATTCGGTAATGTCTTTTAATAGGGTTTGAATAAGCATTGAAAATGAAAAAAATGCAAGGCAGTAGGAAAAGACTAGGGGAGTGTGACTTGCTGTGCTGCTCTTGGAGAGAGAGGGCACAGGTATATATGAAGGGCTGACTAGCCTGCTTCTTTGCTGTTACCTGGTTATGATTCTTTAAAAATCTACCAATGGTGAATTGCAGTGAGTTGGGATGAAGTCCAAAGATATGCAGGTTAGCTTGATTGGCAGTGCTAAATTGTCCCAAGATAAAGGGGATTTATTTGGGTAAATATGTGGGGTTCTGGTAAGTGCAGATTTGATAGGCCTCCTTTTGCACTGTAGAAATTGTATGATTCTATGATATACCATGGAATAGGCCAGTTGGGTTGAATGGGTTGTGCATGACATTATTTCCTTGTCAAACAGTTTACAGGGCTTGGATCTGCGGATCAGACAAATCAAAGCACACATTTCTGGAATAAGTTCATTTTTACTGGAAATTCAGCATGATGTTACAAGTTAGTCTCCAATGACACATAGTAATTCCAGATTACACCTAAAATTTTGCACAAATCCATGCCTTAACCCTAGGCTCAAGTGAATATAAACAAAATCCTCATATGAGTGAATGGCAGTGGATGGTCTATTTGGCAATGACTTGCTGTGGCTCTCTAACTGGCAACCAATCACGAGGGTGTCCTTAACTGCAGCAGCTCCCAGTACTTTTATTACAATTTTTACAAGGCTGTCATATTGTCAGGATTTTATTGTCCTCTACAAAATCTTCTTAATATATAAAAGATCCAATGGATTATTGAGTTCTTTATTCAAACCAGAGAGTAGAAGACCACACTCCAGTTATATTTCAACTTCCATGACATGCTATAGCCTTTGCACATAGAGCAGGATCAGGAGCGCTTTCCTGATCTTTTCCTATTTATTTTTTGGCGTTTAATTTTTTGCTTGATTTTTTTATTTCGATACAAACATGAAACTCCCTATAACCCAAGTCTTAGAACAAGAACAAAGAACAAAGAGCAACACAGCACGGGAAACAGGCCCTTTGGCCCAACGAGCCCACGCCGCCGTCCTAACGTCTTAATGACATATCCATGACTTTAGGCTATGCCTATTGTGGAAAATTCCCATATAGGGACCAATATAGGGACAATTTGTTACCCAATCAGACTAAGAGCACATTTTTGGGATGTGGGAGGAAACCGGAGCACCCGGAGGAAACCCACGCAACCACGGGGAGAACGCGCAAACTCCCGCAGACACAGGCCCAAATCCATGTGTCTGCACAACAACAGCGATAGTCTCTGAGCTGTCATGGTGCCCATCAGATGGTCCAGTTTAAGCATACACTAACGACTTGAAGCACTAGGCCACTCCTGAAGTAACATCCAAGAGCAGCCCTCGCACGACCTGCCGAATGCATGCACCTTGTTGGTCGACAAGGTGGACCAAATTGCCTGTGGAAACAAATAAGATATTTAGACAGTCCTGCTATATCCCTCTATCTGCAGACCGCTCATGTGGCTGTTCAAGAGACCCTTAAACAACCCTAGCGTGCCTGGTCCCACCACCTTACTCGGCAGTGCATTCCACACCCCCACTACCCTTTGTGTGAAAAACTGCCCTCTAATATTCGTCTTATACATAGCCCCCCCCTCACCCTGAGCCCGTGACCCCTCGTTCTATCCATTTCTAATGGTGGAAAAAGCTTACCACCATTTACTCTATCTATACCCCTCATAATCTTATATACCGCTAATAGATCCCCTCTCAGCCGACGTCTTTCAAGGGAAAACAACCCCAGTGCGTTCAATCTTTCCTCGTAAGACAGCCCTTCCATACCAGGCAGCATCCTGGTAAATCTCCTCTGCACTCTCTCCAAGGCCTCCACATCCTTCCGGTAGTATGGCGACCAGAACTGGACGCAGTACTCCAAGTGAGGCCTAACCAATGTTCTATACACCTGCAACATCAGACTCCTACTCTTGTATTCTATACCCCTTCCTATGAAGGCTAACATACCATATGCTTTTTTTTTACCACATTCTCCACCTGTACTGACATCTTCAGAGACTTGTGAACTTGCACCCCCAGGTCTCTCTGCGTCTCTATACTCCGGATAGTTTTACCTTTTATCCTATAACTCCCCTCTACATTATTACGGCCAAAATGCATTTATCCGGATTAAATTCCATTTGCCATCTATCTGCCCAATCTACCAGCCTATCTATGTCCTGTTGTATTGCCTGGCACTGCTCCTCAGTACCCACCAATCCAAGCATCTTAGTGTCATCAGCAAATTTGCTGATCACACCACCTACCCCCTCTTCCAAGTCATTTATATAAACCACAGATTCAGCTTGTTAGATAGTTTTGGCCACAATGCCATCATTCTTAGCCAGCCTCAAGGTACAATCATTTGACTCACCCATGGATAGCTCCACAGATGAGCTCTACATCATGAGCTCCAGAGATAGCATAGGTTTTGTGCTGGCATTAAACCTTCCTGTTACTTTGTCAACATCAGCGAGGTTGATTCCTATCCACTATGTCAATTCCATGACTGCCAAGAAACATCTCATCTCCACCTTTGTATGCATTTTCAGGGGCCTCATTGTCTGTATTTGCCTGTTATCAGTTTGTATTCGGAGTTGTTCAATTAGGTCTGCTAAAGAACTGTTCAAAATGGCTGTCCAGCCAAACCAGGCTTATTTCTTTCACACACTAACTAACTTTTGCAATCCAATGAGTGTTGGTTCCACTTTCTTTTATCAGTATAGCCTGAATATATGCTTGCTTTCCATCAGGGTTCAATAATTCATTCCTTCCCAGGATCTTATCTGTGAAAAATGTTTTTCAGCATCTTCATTTTCCTTTGAAGATGTCTTTTGACCTTGCAAAACATGTTGGTATTTGATCAATTCTCAAGTTAGATTGAATTACAAAAAACTGCAGAGAAGTAATCTGTATTCTCACTGTAGGCACTGTGTAGTTCAATGTAACACCAACAATTAACCATAAGGCTTTTCAATTTTCTCTCCTCCACTTCTGAAGGTGCTGATTCATGCTGCGATATGGGCCAGAATTTCAGGGCACATTGGCAATGGGCTGGGGGCTGGCTAGTCTGAAAAAATGGCGTAGGGAGGTTTCAGTATTTTCTCACTGGCATGCCACTTGATACGAAAACCATGACTGCACACAGTACTATATGTGATTTCATTAAAAAAGTCTCACAACACCAGGTTAATGTCCAACAAGTTTATTTAGTAGTAGACACCACTAGCTTTCAGAGCACTGCTCCTTCATCAGGTGAGTGGGGAGTTCTGATCACAAACAGGGCATATAAAAGCATACATTCAGTTTATAGAATACTGATTAGAATGCAAGTCTTTATAGCTAATAAACCTAATTGATTAAGCGTAAAGGTTCACATTCTAATCAGTATTCCGTAAACTGTGTAGCTTTTATATGCTCTGTTTGTGATCGGAACTCCCCACTCACCTGATGAAGGAGCAGTGCTCTGAAAGCTAGTGGCATTTGGTATGAAATAAACCTGTTGGACTTTAACCTGGTGTTGTGAGACTTCTTACTGTGTTTACCCCAGTCCAATGCCAGCATCTCCACATCATGATTTCATTAAAGCCAGAGATAATTGCAATATTCTCTTCATCAGGGAACAGTGTAGGTTAGGTCATTGAACAGATTCAAAGTAGCATTAGACAGAATGTTGATTAACAAGGGAGCCAAGTATTGTGGGGGGCAGACTAGAAAATGCATTGGAGGTCACAATCAGTTCAGCCATGATCTTATCAAAAGGTGGAGTAAACTCTGGGGTTTCTTGGCCTACTTCTATTCTAATTCTTGTTTTCACTCATCTGGTTACAGACCATCAACATGAAAATGTCCTGTTTCCCCCTGCTATACACTGTTTCCTGTTCAGTAACCAATTCCAATAAACTACCCTCACCCTCTCTCTCCCTCCGCAAACTCTGTTGTCTTTCATCTTAAATGTTTCTGAGATGCCCTATTGAATGTTTCTTGGAAATCCAGGTACATTACATCTATTGGCTTCTCCTTATCTACCCTAATTGTTGCATTTTCAGAAATACTCCAATAAATTCATCAGATTTCCCTTTCAGAAAGGGAAATTGACTTTGTCGATAATACTATGATTTTCTAAGTGCATTGTTAAAACTATTTTAAACTGCATTTTCCTAAAGACTGATGGCAGGTTAAGTGGCCTGTACTTCCTGTTTTCTCCTTCACTTCTTTCTTGAATAGTCATGTTACATTTAATAATTCATATGCCACTGGGAATATTCCATAATCGAGGAGACCTATGAAAAACCAGTGTGATCCCTGCATTTATCTCTCTTAAAATCCTGAACTGTGGGCCATCATCTCCTGGGGATTTGTTGGATTTTAGTCCCTTAAATATTTCTACTACATTTTCTCTGATATCAATTACATTAAGCTCCTCACTCTAATCAGACCCTTGGGTTACCCACCATTTTTGGCATGTAATTTGTATCTTCCAGTGTAATGAGACACAAAAATATTTGTTTAACTTCCCTACTGTAATAATTCTGCGAAGGCCAGTCTTCCATTAATAAAAACCTTTAATGATATTACTAGAAAGAGTCACACCAATGGCTTACAGCACACATGCCAATGCCTGGGGACATACAGAATACCATCCAGGTTGAACCAATGGGTATTAACCCCCCCACTGCTCTCTTCCAAATGGATAAACCTTCCCTCACTTTGTACTCCATGAAGCCTATTGGGAGATTTATTGATGATACTCTGAGCACTTTGTGACCATCATAACATCTGTCATTTTCTTAATCCCCATAATAATTTTTCCTGCCTCTGTTTATAAGAGACCAATTTTTACTTTAGCCTTCTCTTTTTATATATTTGCAAAAACTTTTACAGCCTGTTTTTACATTCCTAGCCAGATTACTCTCATTCCATTTTTCCCTTTTTATCAACCATGTGGTTTCTAAAGTTCCCATATTTTTTAGCTGTCCTTTGCCACCTCTTTTAATCTAAAGCAATCCCTAACTTTCCCAGTAAAACACAGACGGATCTTTCTCGCTGACCTTTTGTTTTCCAGCGGAATATATTTTTGTTGAATGTTTTGGATAACTTCTTCAAATGTTCCCCAAATTTTATTTATCATCATGACTTTTTATCTATTTGTACCTAATCAACCTTAGCCAGCTCTCTTCATACTTAATTTTAAATTTAAACAAAGCTAATTATCAGGTCCAAAACGTTAAGTAATGTTGCCCCAAATTTAATAGGGTATTTAGTTGAATTATGATAACATTTTCCCCGGAGCATCTTTCATTATGAGGTCAAAATAAACCTTGTCTCAGTACACAATAGCAAAGTATTTTCATCTCTAGTTGGTAATGTTAACAGATTGTTCCAGGAAGCTTTTATGAAAACATTCCACAATTTCATCTTCCAGATTAACCTTGCCAATTTGATTTGTCCAGTCCATATGAAGTTTGAGGCTACCATAATTATTATATTGCCTTTGGTGCAAGTTCCATTTACTTCTTGATTAATATTCCAACAACTAGTGTTGGGGGACTTCTAAACAAAACACCTGGTTTCTGACCCTTGTTATTCCTAATTTTCATTTTCCTGTTTTTACTTCCTGATCATTTGAGTCAAGGGGTGGGAATTTCTGGCTAAGCTCACCCCAAGGCCAGAAATTCCCACTTGAGGTCAATGGATCTTTGCATGGTCTTCCCCCATCTGCTAGGATTCCTGTGGTGGGCAGGATGGGAAAATTCCTGCTGTCCTTATGCCAACTTTTAAAGTCAGGGCTCCCCCTCCTCATTTTTCATTCTACCTGTCTTTTTGAAATGTGTACTCTTGGAAGATTCATTTCCCAATCTTGGTCACCTTGCAAACTATGTTTCTGTTTTATTAAATCAATTATCTTGATTAGTTTATCAATTTAGGTATGAATGTTTCATGCATTAAAAAAAGAGTTTTAATTCAATTTTATAACCACAATACTTGCTTGGAACTTTTTCACTGATGCACGATTACCATTTAAATTTTGATACTCTTTTGTCCCGCTCAGCTTCTCTTTACACCAAATTGTTATACCACGTTATCCCTTAAGATATTTTTCTTGAGGTTTCTAAATTTCCTTCGACAGATCTTTTCTGCATCTTTTAGTTTAAAGCTCAATCAAAACTCAATTTGCAGGGTTACTGTTTCCAGCATGGTTTAGGTGGAGTCCTTCCGAAAGAAATAGTTCCATCTTTCCCTAGTGCCCATAAAATAATTCTTCTTTCCACACTGCTCTTTGATCCATGTATTTGATTCTCTAATGTTCCTGCCTCTGTGCTAACTTGCATGGGGTTCAGGCAACAATCCTCAAGCTACTACCTTTGAGGTTGTGCTTACATTTGTATTCAAACTCCTAAAATTCTCTTAATAGGAACTTCTTTCTAATTCAACTTACGTAATTGATTTGTAGGTGGCCCGCAATAACAAGATCCTTTCTCTACTACTCCATATATATCTGCAACAGTGAGGTGATGTCTTTAACCTTGGCTTTAGCATGCAACACACCTTTGGAACTGCTGACTATAGCTATAAGGATCTATTTATCCCTCTGGAAATTCTGTCCCCTAACACCACTGAATTTAAACATTCAATATTGGAGAGATTCACTCTTTCTTTCATAAATATTATTAAAACCTCACAAAGTAAATCTGTCTCGCTGCAAAAACTTCAGCTACAATTACAGATACTGCACAGTCCTTCTCATTTCTGTCCGTCCTTATTTACTGATTTGGCCAGTTAATTGGCTATTAATTTGGTACTGTAAAAGAATAGCAAGCCACAGTTGCTTAAAGATAATGGAAAAGCTCTCATCAGTTTATGGGAGGCAAAACTAACAGATAAACAAAGTAAT
Organism: Sphyrna mokarran; assembly: GCA_024679065.1. Lineage (NCBI taxonomy): Eukaryota > Metazoa > Chordata > Chondrichthyes > Carcharhiniformes > Carcharhinidae > Sphyrna > Sphyrna mokarran. The sequence continues at coordinate 28,160,583 of JAGIQG010000011.1, forward strand.
TCCTTCTTCCTCCTCTCTACTAAATTCCCACTTGCACTAAGTTCCTTACTTTCGTGCTTATTTTATCAAATCTTCCCCAATCATTCTGGATCCTGGGCTCCCTGCGTCTATCTGGTAAGTAATACAATAATTGTTAACTTTGTTGAGAAGTCAATTATGTGGCACTTTAGTCCTGAATCATGGATTTTCCAGCTATTTCCTGACAAACTCACCAAATTCATCAAGATGAGTCCAACAGCGGGAAGAGCCTCTTCAGTGAACCTGACAGGCTGCGAAGTTACAATGAAGAGCTCCAGCCATTGAGAGGTGGCTGTTCAAAGCACTTCTAATCCCAGAATGCAATTCCGCTGCTGGACAGGTAATTGCTAACTTCGTTGAAGGGAGTGTCAGAAATCTGAACTAATGGATGCATAGAAAGCGCAGCCTCGAACATCTCATCACACACTGGCAATGGAGGAAGTAAACCTGTCCAGAGACAGTGTCCCTACCATGGAGGTTGCCACATTCTCTTTCACTGCCATGGCAGCAATGGAAGATTCCAAACATCTGGCTGGGTATCATAAGCTATACAAGAGGAAATCAGTTGTCCAAGATAGAAAGAACACCCTGGTGACTAACTCAAACACTCCACACAACATGGTGGCCTCCTCCTGTCATTCTTTGAGACTTGTCTCCTCACCCTCATGACCTCTGTTAAACCCATCCTAGTATTAATGAAGTGAAGGGCAGCCCTGCCCGAAGTGCCAATGCTCCTGGCCTCCTGTGACATCTCCTTTTGCCCTGGTGCTACAGAAAGAGTGGTAAGAAGTCTCCCAACACCAGGTTAAAGACCAATAGGTTTATTTGGTAACAAATTCATTGGACTTTAACCTGGTGTTCTGAGACTTCTTCCTGTGTTTACCCCAGTCCAACGCTGGCATCTCCACATCATTCCTTGGCCAATTAGAGGAATCTCTCCCTCAGAACAATGAACAGCCTCAGTGAAGGTTACCAAGGCAACCTTAAATTAGTTCCACACTCCATCTGACCCAGCTCTGCTCTCGCATCCAATGGCTCTGATTAGAGAAAGTACCCATCTTCAGATCAATTCAGGGTTAACCCCCTTGAAAATCAAATCTCTTATCAGTTTCCTGACTCAAAAACAAACCTGACTTCTGTTTCCCATCTCTGTTCAGCCCACAGTTTTCACAACAAACTCAAATTCAACACTTTTCAGTTTTGCTTTTGATGTTTCCAGGCAACAATGTCCTGTTAAATACAATGACCAAAATAGTGTGATCCATTTTGGCAAAAGACTGGCTTGCTGACAAATATTTTCAAGGTACTTAAGATATAATTTAAGTACAGGCTAAAAATAGGCCTCACTTGTCATTTTTCATACATGTCTATTTCTTTCATATCAAGGCTTGTTGTCAGCTCATGCACTCGATTGAATGGTCTCTTTAATTCTGCCTTCTTGCACATCTTGATCTTCACAAAGAAGCAGGCTTGAAAGAGTGTCTTCCGAGTGCAGGGCCCAATCTTATTGATTGTTCATGCCATGCTCTTGCGATGTTGAAGAATTTGGCACCCAACCAAATATCTATTCATGCAACGGGATGGGAAAAACATGCTGCTGTGAACAGTGGCTCAATTCCAACCATGGAGTTCATTTAAGCATAGATGTAAGAGAAGAAAACAGAGAAAACCTCATTATTGCTTTCTATCACCTGGTCACTCATGTCTAATTTTGTTAAACATTAGCTCAGAAAAAAATATATCCCAAGGGAGAACTAAGAAATGTTGGCCGCGATTCTCTCATTGCAACCCGCAAATGTTCTGTTGGGTAGCGGTAGGAGATGCGCGTCTCTGGCCTTGAACAGGGATTTGTGCATATACCGTGAAAGCATGTGCATCTCCCAGAGCCGGTGAACACTCACCGGTCAGACTATGCTGGAAATTGGCAGGAAAACAGATAAGTCATTTAAATCTTTTTAAAAATATGTTTAAATATGTATATGAATAATTATCAGCACCTTTCAGGGACCCAGGGGCGGTCAGTGGGGGTAGGGGTTCCCACTGCCATTTTACAGCCAGGATTAATCTGGGATGGGGGAAGGGTAGCGATTTGGGGGGAGGAGTGGTTGACTGGAGGGGGGGGGGGTTTGGCTGTCTATATGGGAGTTTGAGCCTGGGGGAGGGGAATTGTCACTGCTTTGGGGAGCGAGGCACTCTGGGACAAATGCATTTGCCTGAGGAAGACACAAGAGTGTTGAAAGCTCGCAATTTTACTATCAAATAAATCGGTTAGATTAAAAATTGGTGTTGCTGAATTCTTACTGAGCTCTTACCACCCCAATCCAACGCCGGCATCTTTACATCAGAGATTGAGCTGACAGTAAGCGGGGACACTGACAGATCAGGACCACTGTGCATGCACAGAGTTTCAAAACTGTTAGACTCCGGTGTGAATAGATCCTGCCTCTCTGGATTCTTAATAATACTCACAACTGGGACCTTTTCAGTGTACAGAGTGCGGAGATTCAGGTAAGAAGCTGAACTGTCAGGACAGTTGGGGTTTAGAACTGTTCTCCCACCAATTCAGCACTTCTGGGAGAATTGTGGCTGAAGTTTTTGCAGCGAGGCAGATTTACTTTGTGAGGTTTTAATAATATTTATGAAAGAAATAGTGAATCTCTCCAACATTGAAGGTTGTGGAGGAGGCAAGTCAATTTGCAGAATAATGACAAGAGCTTTGCTAACCAAATTGACATAGAGACACCCACTCTTACCCAGTTTTGTGATCTGTAATGTTTATTTTATACGTGCATTGCACTTTTAAATATTTGTGATTCATTTTCCTATTTTTAAATACAAGTGGTCAGTGGTTTGAGTAAGTTAGCCTCCAGTCTGGGTGGAAATACGTGCAATTTTGAACAGGATTCGGTGGCTTGGTGCAAATCATATCAAATCGAGGCAGATGGAATGAATATTTCCCCTGCATTTCTGAGGCTGAAATATAGCAAATGATACACCTTTCCAACCTTGGGAGCGAAAGATTTGTTAAAGAGAACAACTGTTAAAGTTAGGGAAAAATCCTGAAACTGTAACAGTTTCTTAATAAATGAAGTATTTAGTTCTCCAAAATATAACCTTCTCTAAATTTAATCTCTCAGGAATTGACATCAGAATCTGGCAGATTTGAGCCCTTGTAAGCAAATCATAGCAGACTACTTTATATAAAAACAACAATCAAACACACTTCAGCTGACAATTGCTCCTATTGCATTTGCAATAAAATATATAATCAAAGTTAGCAGTGACAACACCTTAACGCAATATAAGCAAGTAAGTGCCATAGAATTGTCACTTTTTTTTTATTTGTAACTTGCTCAATGGAAAGAAAACGCAACTTGAAAAGATATCACACAACAGATTTATTTAGTTTTAGGCTTTAGGTAAAAGCAAAACTTTCAGCTCCGGAGGCCCAAAAATTCAAGCGTTTGCTAGTTCCGCGACTGAGGTTCAAACTCTCAGGTAGCAGATATTCTCCACAGGTCTCTGTCAAACTGAAGAAGAGTTCTGCAAAGGGCAACACAAGTTAATTCCCTGTCTTTACTCCAACAAGAAGTGTATATCCCACTAATTCACTAGAGGATTGGACAGCGGACAATTAATTTCTGTTTCATTGTAGAAAAGAACAAACTCAGACAAGTGACTAATACCATTGTGCTTCCAATCGATAGAGGTTGTGTTTGGTAATGGTCTGATTGAAATGTACAGAATAATTTCACTATCAAGCCATCAATCTAGGGTACATTCTACCTCAAGTCACACAAGTAAGGTTCTTGAGTCAGTTACTAAGAGGAAATAGTTCAGATGATTACCCATTATCCTCACCTTGGTGAAGAACCAGTCAAGCCTTCATAATTAATTTTGGAGGGTTGAGTGGAATGTAAACATACCCATCAGATGCAAATAGCCACACTGGATGTTGTAATTATGGTATTCAGAACTCATGTTGCAGTCTTCATTCACTTGGGTTCTCTGGAAAGGGGATAAATTATTTAACAAAATTGTTCCTTGAACTAATGTTCACTTTATCCAGACCTCAAATCATAACTGAAACCATATAACTTTACAGAACACCTTAGGTTCCTCTGCAAGCAGAATCCAAAGCTTCCTATTGCTTGCCATTTAATACCCCAAACTGCTCTCACGTCCACATGTCTGTCCTTAGCCCTGTTGCAATGTTCCAGTGAAGCCCAATGCAAATTGGAGGAACAGCACTTCATCTTCTTATTAGGCATTTTACATCCTTCCAGAGTTCAACAACTTCAGATCATGAACTGTCTACTCTATCTTCACCCCATTTTTTCATTACCTATTTTATCTTGCTTTATATCTTTTTGTTGAGAAAATGGGGAATTATTGAATCGTACAGTGCAGAAGGAGGCCATTTGGCCCATCAAACTTACATTGACAGCAATCCTACCCAGGCCATATCTCCACAACCCCCATAGACTGGTTAGCTTGACACCAACGGTGGCGAAAATGCTGGTGTCTATTCCTAAGGGTGTAATAACTGAGAATTTGGAAAACGGTGACAGGATTGGTCCAAGTCAGCATGGATTCACTAAAGGGAAATTGTGCTTAACAAATCTGGAATATTTTGAGAATGCGGCCAGTGAAATGGACAAGGATGAATCAGTGAATGTTGTATATCTGGACTTTCAAATGAAAGGCTTTTGACAAGGTAGCGCACAAGAGATTAGTGAGCAAAATTAAAGCTCATAGTATTGGGGGTAATGTAATGATGTGGATAGAGAATTGATTGGCAGATTGGAAGCAGAGAGTGGAAATAAAGGGGTCCTTTTCAGAGTGTCAGGCAGTGACTGGTGGGGTACTGCAGCGATCATTGCTGGGACCCCAGCTGTTCATAACATACAGTAATGATTTGAATGAAGGAATTGAATGCAGTATCTAATAAATTTGCACACTACACTAAATTGGGTGGCAGTGTGTGCTGTGAGGAGGATGCTAAGAGGCTGCAGGATGACTTGGACAGGCTGGCTAAGCGGGCAGCAATATAATGTGGATAATTGTGAGGTTATCCACTTTGATGGCAAAAACAAGAAGGAAAAGGGGAAGTGGAACATGACCTGGGTGTCATGGTGGAACAGTTGTTGAAAGTTGGCATGAAGGTCCTCTTGTTATGAAGGCCAAAATGCCATTAGCTTTCCTCACCACGTGAGGAAAGCTAATGGCATTTTGGCCTTCACAACAAGAGGATTTGAATATAGGAGTAAGGATATATTGCTGCAGTCATACAGGGCCTTGGAGAGACCACACCTGAGTATTGTTTGAAGTTATGGTCTCCCAGACTAAGGAATGACTCTCTTGCTATTAAGGAGTGCAGCAAAGGTTCACCAGATTTCTGGAATGGCATATGAAGAGGGATTGGATCGACTGGACTTGTACTCACTGGAATTTAGAAGAAAGAGAGGAGATCTCATAGAAATACATAAAATCCTGATGGAATTGGGCAGGAAAGATGCAGGAAGAATGTTCGTGATGTTAGGGAAGCCCTGAACTAGAAGTCAGAGTCTAAGAATAAAGGACAAGCCATTCAAGACTGAGATGAGGAAAACTTCTTCACTCAGAGAGTTGTGAACCTGTGGAATTCTCTACCACAGAAAGCTGTTGGGACTGGTTCATTAGGCATGTTCAAGGGGAAGCTGGACATGGCCCTTGTAGCTAAAGGGATCAATGGATATGTACAGAAAGCAGGAGTGGGACACTAAAAGTTCATGATCAACCATCTTCATATTGAATGGTTATGCAGGCACAAAGGGCCAAATGGCCTACTCCTGCACCTATTTTCTATGTTTCTATGTCTCCATCACGCCACTCAGGTCATTTGTCATATGTCGCAGGTTGTCCTTTGATACTCTGCTTACATTTGTCCTGCCATTAACAGATCTAGATTTCTTCATGTGTCACTATCAACACCTTTCTTAACCATGATCCCCATTATTTCTATTCCCTTTGATTTTTTTTTGACCGTGATACACTGTCGATCTCTTCCTATCCTCCACTTATCATTGGCCCACTGCCCATTCACCCCACCCTCTGCCACTTCTCTCTCGCCCCCACAACGGGATAAATCTCATCCTTTTTCCAGTTCTCTCTAACTCTGATGAAGAGTCATGCACAAGTCTGGATGGCTCAATTTGACTTTCATCAAAATGGAAATGAGATTTCAATTTTCATCTCTCTCCACAGATGCCGTCAGACCTCTGAGATTTTCCAGCATTTTCTTTGTTTGTTTCAGATTCCAGCATCCCACAGTAATTTGCTTTGATATATACAGATAGAAGGGGATCCTCATTTTGACTTGGACCATTATTTGTGTCCAGTTATATTTAATGAAAATCTGGGCATCGACCATCAAATAAAGTAGCAACATCTGAGGTGATTCATTGACATCCAGGTTCAGTTGGATGTTGGAGTTTTAAATTTCAGAAATGGTGTGCTGAAAAGGGTTAAGATAATTACCATATGGAAAAATAAGAACATGGAAACCTCAGGCAATATGTGCCAGATTATTTAACTTGCCGGGTTTTAGTCATTTTAGGCTATCATTTTTGACAGTGTGTTAAATTTTGACTAAGTGTGTGCAAAGACTTGAACTGATACCTTTCTTGCCCAATTAACATGTCCACGTAGAATTGCCATTAATATTCTTTTTGGTAGGTTCAGTGTACAGTGCTGCTGATGTTGTCCTTAATCCACACGACAGCATTGGCATTAGTTCCTTGCACACAAACGCCAGCTGTGCATTTAGTTAAGCCAAAATAAATCGAAACTAAAAGCTACCAGTTAATAATGCCACCTCGATGTGAAGCAATCAAAGCTGAATAATTAAAACTAGTGCATTATTTTTAATTCTGTATTAAAACTGATGGATATATTCCAGCAGAGATTTCCATGCCACCATGTTGCTTAATTAATGCACTAACGGAATATCTATTCATTTTGACTGTAGATTGTGAAAAGCCAGGAGCAGCAAATGAAACAAAATTAGGAAAAACAGAAGATGTGAGAACGGGGGAGGGGGTGCGCGGTCGGGGGGGGGGGGGGGGGGGGGGTGCTGGTGCTGGTGCTAGATTGATCCTCAGGCAAACACAACAGGGATCCGAGTTACAGCTCATAGGTTTCATATTAACAGAACACGGTTGGGTTGTTTAAAATCTTGAGCCAATAAACTGTGGTGCTCCAGAAAAGCAAAAAGGAATTTTTTTTTTCGTCTTTCAAAGCAGGTGGCGGTGGGAGTTTCTGCATGGAGTTAGCTCAAATCTGCTTCACGACCTTCCTTTGCTCCAAAAAAAGAAATCATTGTCAGTGTTTGTATATTCTTACCTGTTGACTCACGACGTGGGTGGAATCTTATTGAGGTGAAGGAGCGGGGGGTGGGGGGTGGGTATCTCAGCCGGAAAGCCAGTGAGGCTTTTCGGGAAAGCCCATTGCCTCTAAATTTGTGCCATTCAGGCAATTAATAGGTCATCAGTAGGCCTTCACCCAAGGTGGAGAGGTTCTGCCCACTGAAAGCTAGCCGGCTAACGTTGTCTGTCTATACTTTGACTTTGAAGAAGGCTTTTAAACTCAATGTAAAGATTTGAAAACAGAAGTGTGCTTTTAAAAACTGTTAACCTTAAAATCCATTATGTCATAATTACACATTTGTGACACCTCCGTTTTACAATTCTCATCCTCCACGTCCTCACTCCTCCCTAGCTCTCTCACCTCTTCTATAACATTCCAAGGCAAGATCTCTGCAATTCTCCAATTTGGGCCTCATGCAAATCCCCGCTTCCCGTCCAGCCCATCACTGACAGCTGTACTTTTAGATGTGCAGGTTATAAACCTGGGAATTTCCTCCCCGGATCTCTCAACTTCTCTCACCCTCCTTGGAAATTCTTCTTAAAACTTCTGTATTCCAACTTAAGGATACCTGTCTCCTTAAGGGTCTCAGTATTAAACACCTTGGGATGTTTTCCTATTTAACAGCACAAATCAACTATTAGTTCGATTGTTGTCACAGAATCATCAAAAATAGGAGCAGGAGTAGACCATTTGGTCCCGTCAAGCTTGCTCCACCATTCATTAAGTTGATCTGATTGTGGGTCAATTTTCTTGCCTAACTCCCATAATCCTTGATTCACTTGTAATCAAAAATTTGTCTAACTCAGCCTCGAATATATTTAATCAGCCTCCACCGCACTCTGGGGAAGAGAATTCCACAGAGTAATTAACCTCTAAGAGAAGAAACCCCTTTTGACTTTGTCTTAAATGCATTCCCCCAGCATCTTCTCTATCAAGCCCCCTCAGTAGCTTACATGTCTCAGTAAAATCACTGCTCCTTATTCTAAACTCCAATGAGTACAGGTCCAATCTGTGCAACCTTTTCTCATAGTGCAACCCAGGAATGAATCGAGTGAATATTCTTTGAATTGCTTCCAATGCAAGTATACATTCTTTGCAGATGACACTAAAGTCGGTGGAGTGGTAGATAGTGAAGAGGGGTGTTATAGTTTGCAGAGGGACTTGGACAAGTTGCAGAGCTGGGCCGAGAGGTGGCAAATGGAGTTTAATGTGGAAAAGTGTGAGGTAATGCACTATGGCAGAAATAATAAATGTGTAGAGTATAGGGCAAATGGTAGGATTCTTAGTAGTCTAGATGAACAGAGGGATCTTGGTGTGTATGTGCATAGATCCCTGAAAGTAGGCAGTCAGGTCGAGAAGGTTGTTAGGAAGGCATATGGAGTCTTGGCTTTTATTGGTAGAGGGATTGAATTTCGGAGCCGCAACGTCATGTTGCAACTGTACAAAACTCTAGTGCGGCCGCACTTGGAGTATTGTGTGCAGTTCTGGTCCCCACATTATAAGAAAGATGTGGAGGCATTGGAGAGGGTACAGAGGAGGTTTACCAGGATGTTGCCTGGTATGGAGGGCAGGTCTTATGAAGAGAGGCTGAGGGATTTGAGGTTGTTTTCGTTAGAAAGGAGGCGGCTAAGAGGGGACCTAATCGAAACATATAAGATGATTAGAGGTTTAGATAGGGTGGACAGTGATAGCCTTTTTCCTAGGATGGAGAAAGCTAGCACGAGGGGACACAGCTTTAAATTAAGGGGTGATAGTTATAGGACGGATATCAGAGGTAGGTTCTTTACCCAAAGGGTGGTTCGGGAGTGGAATGCCCTGCCTGCAGCAGTTGTAGATGCGCCAAGTTTGGTGGCGTTTAAGAGGTTAGTTGATAAGTATATGGAAGAGAAGGGAATGGTTTAGTTTGGAGGGGCATTGCTTTTTATATTGGTCGGCGCAACATCGAAGGCCGAAGGGCCTGTTCTGTGCTGTAATGTTCTATGTTCTATGTTCTAAGTAAGGGGACAAACACTCTATAGTGTTCTGGGTGTGGTTTCACCAATACCTGTAAAGTTGTTGCCAATTGGAAGGTCCAGACGGAGCCTATCTTCATCTCTACACCTAAGCAATGATGACTTGCTAATGAATTGCTCATGAGACATGGAATAGGGTATGTGAGAGTGTGGGATGTGAGAAGGGATGGTGAAAACATAGGAAATGTATTCCATTCTCACCTTGGAGTTCATTTCTACAATTTGCAACACAGCTAAATGAAGGGCATTGAGGGACAGCATTTTATTACTCACTCACCTGCCCCATAAGTAAATTCATCTGGAAGATCACTCGCTCAAAGTCAGTCCACTCCTCAGCCATACTATGCAGTGAGAAATCCATATGAATGAAGAGTGAAGAGTTGCATCCCTCACCCTGGATTGGCCAGCAACCTTCCACACAGGATCAGGCTGAATAGTGAGCAAAAGTCTGAGGAACATCAAGGCTGTCTTGAGAGGGTAAGACCTGGGTTCAAGGGCAGAGTGGGATTCCAGAGTCTGAGCAGCAAATGGGTGGATGGAGGTGGAGGGGTAGGGAGGTAGACAAGTTCTGTCAGTGAAGGGGAAGACAGAGGTGGGATGATGGGCAGCTTATGTCAGGAATGGAGCAGACAGTGTTGGTGTAAGGGAGGGGGGTCCAGATGTGGGGAGGGGGCCAGGTTCTGTCAGGGAAGGGGAGATAGAGGTTGGGATGAGACAGGTTTTGTAAGGGAAGGGTAACGGAAGTAAGGGCATGCTCTCTTTGAGTGCCGGCACAGAAGGAAAGGGGGTGGCATTTTGAAGGCGGTGCCCCTTATTTACACAGGGCATGTCCCAAGTGTTGTCTTCCCAATCCCCACACTTCGTTTCTCATTTAGGCTTTTAATAGTGGCATTTGCACGGGCAGTACATTATTCAGTTGAATGGGCTTGTTAGCAAACCTGAACAATCCTTAGTTATTTGTTTATATATGATGCACAGGCTACTGATTTTGGCAGCCATGCTCTTAGTGTATTATGGGGGTGAACTCAAGGATGGATAGAAGATGGTGGGTTAGCCACAGTTCTATTTTATATGGACCTGACTTTGCCAATTAGTATCAGCCCATCGAATAGATATTTTGCCTGATTTTGCTCCTTTGCAGTTAGGGACATTATGGCTAATTATAGAATTTTGATCAGTTGAGATTAGTTACTTGTTTTGTTTTGTCAAAAGACATACCAGATGAATGTTTGACAGTGATTAACAGGAAAATCCCACTGGCCCACTAAGTCTGACCCACATAACTGCAATATCGAGTGCATCACAATATACACACACTCCAGCTCAGTTAAGGTCATGTAATTTCTGGGGAAACCAAATAAAACCCAGAGCAATTTGGAAAGAAAATGCGAGAAAAATTTCTCTCTAAATCCCTTCAGACAGTCAAAACTTGTCAGAAAGGTATTGCAGCTCTGATTAATGTTACACTGCCATTTATACTATATCATCTGTACTCGCCAGAAACAGGTCCAGTTTTCACAGAAGGAAGGGCCTGAGAATATTGTTTTCAATAGTGTCACCATAAATATGTATTGAAATCTTCCATCATCATTCGTGGATGGGATTCTCCACTGTCACTGAAAGTGCATGAAGTTTTGGCTGGGACGTCAAATTCTCTGTTCTCATTTGTAGCAGGGTGGGGTTGGAGAACCATCAAATTGTCATAGAAAGTAGAGGTTCAAGACCGGCACTGCTGACACACAGATTGTTACTGCATTGAAGCAAAAATACAACAAATCTGTATTGCATAAGAAAAGAAGTTGTAAAAAAAAATACTGTATAGAATATGAACAGAAAAGAGCTCCATACTTGCTTATAGAGTCGTAGTGGTTTACAGCATGGAAACTGCAGTGCAGAAGGAAGCCATTTGGACTATTGAGCCTTCACTGACAATAATCTCACACAGACACTATTCCTGTAACTTTGCTAAGTCCCTTGACATGAACAGCAACTTATCATGGTGAATCCACCTAACCTGCACATCTTTGGCGTGTAGGAGAAAACCCATGCAAACACGGAGAGAATGTACAAACTCTACACAGACTGTGACACAAAGCCAGAATTGAACTTGGCCACCTGGTGCTCTGAGGCAGTAATGCTAAGTGTGCCACTGCATCGTCCACAATCTTTTGGAAGAGACTTCTGGCACTCCGTTCCTTCCTTTATTCATTACCCTCCAGCCACATGTTCCAGCAACAGTGTGGCCAACACATTTTAATAAAGCTCACACAATGTACAAAATGATGAAATGCATCCCACAATGCTGTTATTTTAAAATATCGTAATAAACCACCAGGATCAAATTAAAATTGAAAGAAATTCGTGAGCCTCAGACCAAGGGCATCAGAGTGCATAACTAATTAATATTAATAATCATGTTAATATTGCTCCAAATTGCAAGGATTTGCCTGTGTAACATTAAAGCAGTGTGACGTGTATTTCTCATTAAGGAGCTCCTTTGAAGACAGCTTTGCAGATGCAGAGAGCCTATTTTGCTATTCATATTTCACCTGTCACAAATGTCACTCCCATTTTTTTTGAGTATCAGTCAAATTTAAATCTTCTCCCAATACAACAGTGTTTCTTTTTTCAAAATATGTCAAACAATTTATTGTGGAGGAAGCTTGTCACAATGTTAGTCAAAAACAACATTCCACCTTTTCCTCTGAATTTTGGTAACAAAGATATGTTAAGCAAGAAGATATGAATTTTCAGTGAAAATGTCTGTCAGCTACAAACATATCAAATAAAGGTTCAAGACCAGCACTGCTGACACATAGGTTGCTGCTGCATAGAAGCAAAAGTGCAACAAATCAGTATCGCATAACCAGTCTGTAAAGAAAATAATACTGTATAGAATATAAATTAAAAAAAGCTCCATGCTTGCTTATAGAATCACAGAGGTTTACAGCATTCAAACAGGCTCTTTGGCCCATCTTATCCATGCCGTCCTTTTTTTAAACCCCTAGGCAAGCCCCAATTGTCCACATTTGGTCCATATCCCTCTATACCCATCTTACCCATGTAACTGTCTAAATGCTTTTTAAAAGACAGAGTTGTACCTGCCTCTACTACTATCTCTGGCAGCTTGTTTAGGACATCACCACCCTCTGGATCCTTTTGTATCTTTCCCCTCTCACCTTAAACCTATGTCCTCGAGTTTTAGACTCCTCTACCTTTGGGAAAAGATGTTGACTATCTAGCTGTTCTACACCTCTCACTATTTTATAGACCTCCATAATATCACTCCTACGCCTTCTACCCTCCAGAGAAAAAAGCCCCAGACTATCCAACCTCTCTTTATAACGCAAGCCATCAAGTCCTGATGGCAACCTACTAAGTCTTCTCTGCACTCTTTCCTGTTTAATAATACTCTCTATAATAGGGTGACCAGAACTGTACATAGTATTCTAAGTATCCCAATGTCTTGTACAACTTCAACAAGATGTCCCGATCCTTCATTTAATGTTCTGACCATTGAAACTAAGCATGCTGAATGTCTTCTTCGCCAATCTCTCCACCTGTGACTCCACTTTCAAGGAGCTACTCCTAGATCTCTTTGTTCTGTAACTCTTTCCAATTCCCTATCATTAACTGAGTAAGTCCCACTCTGGTTCAATCTACAAAAAAGCATCACTTCCCATTTATCTAAATTAAACACCATCTGCCATTCATCAGCCCACTGGCCCAATTGATCAAGATCCTGTTGCAATCTGAGATAACCTTCTTCGCTGTCCATTCGGCCATCAATCTTGGTGTCATTTGCAAACTTACTAATCATGTCTCTTATCTTCTCATCCAAATCATTAATATAAATGACAAATAACAATGGACCCAGCAGAGATCCCTGAGGCATACCGCTGGTCACAGGCCTCCAGTTTGAAGAACAACCCTCTGCAACCATCCTTTGGCTCCTACCATCGAGCCAATTTTGTATCCATTTAGCTACCTCACCCTGGATCCTGTGAGATATGTTTCATTGCAGTTCTTTATTCTTTTTTTAGTAGATTTATTAACGATTAAAGAACATCGGGGCGGCACAGTGGCACATTAATTAGCATTGCTGCCTCACATCACCAGGGACCTGGATTCAATTCCCAGTTTGGATCATTGTCTGTGCAGAGTTTGCACTTTCTCCCATGTCCACTTGGGTTTCCTCCAGGTCTCCAGTTTCTTCCCACAGCCATGCTAAATTCTCCCTCTGTGAACTCAAAGAGGCGCCGGATGTGGCAACGAGGGAATTTTTACAGTAATTTTCATTGCAGTGTTATTGTAAGCCTATACGTGACACTCATAAATATTTATTCTGAAAAATATTTTTGAATTAAAGCTCTAGGTACAGTTGTTGGTATGTCAGGTTGTGCTGTAATCTAATCACATCAGTCATCGACCAAGTAGATCGTAAGTATGATCATAGATCACAAGAGCTCCATCATTGAATCAGACAACAACTCTTCTGTAGAAATGGCATGATGAGTCTTACCTTTTGACAGCAAAAGCAACAACTATCACTCTTATTTCCATACAGGACAATTACACCTTGTCCAGATAATGATCAGAAGATGCAGTAGCTACTTCAATCCAAATGGTTATTCAATCCACACTGATAGCATCGTGGAAAATAAATGGCTTTCTGCAAACTGCACGTCTATGATGGATATGATAGGCAGCCTCTAAGGTTGTCATTACAGATAAAATTGTATATTTTATGTCCCAGGGAATTTAAAAGTTGATTTCACCATTTTTGAGATTTATTTTGTTCACAATAACAGGCCTGTCATGTGGTTATATCATTATGTTATAAATTCTTGAGGGAGAAAAAAATAACTTTTATCTCTGACAACTGCAACAAAGCAAGATAGAAGCAGCAGCAGTCCCTGACATATGTTTGATTGGAAAGTGCCAAAGCAGTGAATAGAGACCAAATGTATGTGTATGAGGGCAGTGAAAGTAGAATGGGGGGAGGGGGGCGGTGGGGTGTGGGGGGATGTGGGGAGGGGGATGTATTTGTGCTGGTGGCAACTTTGGGAATGAGTTATTAGTTAGATGCAATACTTACAAGTGGTAGTTTAGCTTAGTGCAAGAAATATCTTGCTTAGCTAGGGAGGGGTTAAATGATTAGCTAGAATTTCAACAAATGGTTGACGTCTGATTATTCCTGTTGGAATGTGTGCAAGTGTGGCTATTGTTTCACACTCTCACATTAAATAGTGTGCACCAATAATCACCTATTCTCAAATATGAAAAATGACCCCTTGGAGTAATGCTGGAAACTTTCAAAATCCATTGAGCTTCCTTAGCAGTTTGAGGGGAAAAGGTAAGATTAAATAAAACAAGTACCATATTCACTATGAAATCTACAACATTTTCAGTGAATTTTGACCGATAATTTGATTGGAGAAATGAATTTAGTACCTGCAGAGATATGCATTATAAATATTGAACATTAAGTGTTTATTTATAGTGCTTTACACACATTGAATGCTGAAAATAACATTCAACTTAAAACATCAAGTGATTACTGAGTAATTAAATACCCTGCTGAGCAGTCTCAGTTCCAGAATTACAAAGGGAAATTGTTCTTTGGAGGAGTCCTATGGTCTAACCTGCATGAAGAATTCTCCAGCCCCACCTAAGTCAATGGACGTTTACACTCCAGTTCCTAAACCAATGGATTTGGAGAATGGGTGGGAGTTAAAGGCAGAAGCTCAGGTGTGATAGTAAGTGCATCAACAACGATAGTTGTACTCGGGACTACAAGCTTCATTAATCTGTGAGGTGCATCCTTACGTCCATCCTTCAGTAGTTGTTCAATGTTATAATTTTTGCTCATGTCCAGCAGATTCTCTTGGAATGGAATTAGTGCAATCATCAAATCAACAATTTTGTCTGCTAGATCTGCGTTTGAAAAATCACACTACATACTCTTTTCCTGCATCTGCTGACAAAGTGATGGATTCTCAGGCTGTTGTCGAAATGACATGAACTCCCATCAGTAAATACAGATGTTCCATCTGATTCTAAAGCAGGGTGGCATGCAGTGGTTAACATTGCTGCCTCACAGTGCCAGGGAACTGGATTCGATTCCCAGCTTGGATTACTGTGCAGAGTCTGCATGTTCTCCCCAGGTCTGAGTGGGTTTCCTCCGGGTGCCCCGGTTTCCTCTCACAGTCGAAATGACATGCTGGTGTGAAGCATTGGCCATATTAAATTCTCTCTCAGTGTATCAGAACAGACACCGTTTTCAGCATTACTCCAAGAGATCATTTCTCATGTGGCGACAAGGGGATTTTCACAGTAACTTAATTGCAATGTTAATGTAAACCTAACATTATGACTCTTAAGTATTCAATAAAGTCCATATCTTTTGGGGATCCATTAGCTCTTAATTCTGATGAGCTCATGCCTAAATTAAGTTCTGTACACAATTTAAACATTTTGAATTCTGATAGTAGGTTAGTTGCATTCCGATTCAAACTGGATATTCAGACAATATTTCTTGGAGCTTCCTTCTTAGTAGTAACTGGGATGAATGTCACTGTTATCATTTTTATGCACTTTTCCAAAGCTCTGCTCATGAAGATGTGTTGTGACAAGAACACATCACGGAATATTGTGTTTTTGCTTTTTATTGAAGTTATTGTTCAGCAACTCCAGTTAAGTTCGCAGAACTCCCTGGCCCGACTTCTTTTTTTAAAATTTGATTCTCCCTCACTCACTATCAATCTGGCCCACATGCTGGTTACTTGGCTTTCTCATCTGAGCTAATGCTGGTTCCCGCACAGTGCTTTGCCACTCATTGTATTGGCAGAATATATGCTGCAATGTCACCATTTGGGATTCATTTGCTTATTGGCTCTTTACTTGAGCCTTAGCTTGGTATTGTGTCTCTAAAACTCTTTTTTAATCACAGTTACCAAGCTGCATTTTCAACACTTCCCAATGTTTAAACTTCGTTGCTATCTGATCAAAAGATCGAGGTGCTTTTCATGCCGTGTGAAATGATTCTAGGCTGCTCACCGTCTCTTATTATATCTCATCTTGCTGCCATTATCTTGCCATCACTGGTTACCATTGTGTTATTATAATGAGATAATACTTTCGGATTTTTTACTGTGCAGGACTCAAGGCACAAATTGCTCATCAGGAATTGGATAAACATGTGGGTTCATTTATTTAGATTAGGCACACAAGAACAGTTAGACATAAGTATACAGCTTGAAGGTTCCAGAGCTGCGAGTGTGTGCTGTGCTCAAAACAAAAGTGAAACTAAGACTTAATCATGTGACACATTCCTTTTCAAGTTTTGTCATGTTGATTTCCCTTAAAGACATATCACAAAAGTCAACTAAATCTTCAACAAATTTTATCTAAAGAGGTAAGAGATTCAAAGCCAACAATTCTAGGCTCAACAGCAACTAAATTTTCAGTATTTTTTACTCACCATTTGGTGCATAATTTTTAATGGTGCAAAAATGGGGGCAGTGGATCGATTAGCATTATACACTCTACCCAAGTTACCTTTCAATTGACTAGCAGGAATGAATATTATTCAGTCATAGTTCTTAAAAAGTTTCTTACTGTGCTTTTCCTACCTCACTCTTATGAAGTTGAATCAGTTGTGCTGATCTGCTGTCTTGGTGTCAAATCATTCAAAAGGTACAGTTATTGAAAAGCCTTTTTTTCATTTTCTCTTTGCTTGATGGAAATTGAAATGTATTGAATTTTTTTATTTCATGTTAACAGGTCCAAGATAATAAAATTGCACAATGTAACATTTTCCATTATTTGGACCTCTTTTCCCCATGGACTATGATGGAGAATAGTGATGTATGCCAAGCACCTTTTTTTTAAGGAAACATGACTAAATATAACTATTTTTCAGCGTGTTACTGTGGCTTTTTTAATGACTTACAGCAGTAAATGTATGTTTATTATCATTATTATCACAATTATCCTGTGGAAATTAAATCAGGTGACTGTATCTTATTAAATTATCATTGATCAGAGTGTGTGGGTTGACATTTTGTTCCACTTACAGTGGGAAGCTTAGAAGTGCTTGCTTCATTTGGTGAAAGGTTGGCTGGAATGTTCCCACCCTGCCCACCATGGGAATTGTAGTGAGTGGAAATAAAATTCAGTGGACCATTCAAAAGTCTGTTGACCTCGGTTGGGAATTTTGAGGCTTTGAGTGCATGTGGCCAGGAAATCCAACAAAGAACAAAGAACAACACAGCATGGGAAACAGGCTTTTCGGCCCAACGAGCCAGCACCACCATTTTAACACTGAGTGTTCTCCTCCACCTATGACCTTCATCTACACCTATTGGGGAAGATTGAGGGAAGATTAATTTAGGAACAATTTGTTGCACCAATCAGCCTAACAGCATGTTCTTGGGATGAGATGGAAACCGGAGCACTCAGAGAAAACCCACGCCATCATGGGGAGAACGTGCAAACTCCTGCAGACACCGGCTCAAGTCCATCTGCGCAGCAAACAGTGATAGTCACTGAGCTGTCATGTTACCCGTCAGTTGGCCCAGTTTAAGCGTACACTAACGACATGAAGCTCAAGGCAACTCTTGAAGCAACTTCCAAGAGCAGCCCTCACACGATCCACCACGTGTATGCCCCTTGTTGGTCAACTAGATGGACCCAATCACCTGTGAAGTAGAAGAAAAGACATCAATAACCATGCAAAACTTAGACATTTATGGAATCCCCAGAAGCGCAGAAATAAAGCAAGTGAGTCTTGAAATACATTGGAAAGTCCACAGGAATCAGTTGATTCCCAGGGGCATCCCAAGGCTCTTGATTTTTATTTAGAAAAGTCTCCTGTATCCCTCCATCTCTAGTCCGCTCATGCACCTGTCTAAGTAAGCCTTAAACAACCCTAGCGTGCCTGCCTCTATCACCCTACTTGGCAGTGCATTCCAGATCCCACCTGTTATCTTTTGTTATTCCACAATGTATTGAACAATGAGTCCACATTGTAGTAATACACAGTTATTATACTACACTGGCACAGTGCCTGCTAATGGATAGGAATGAAGGTTTGTTTTGGAACAGTTATTATTCTATCAGTTGATTCAAATGTGTCAATCACATGATTCCCATGTTGTTGTTCAGGCCACAAAAGAAACCGTGTAAAGAATAAACGCAAAACATAGTTCAGTGATTTCTCCACAGGGATCAAACACATGTTTAATAATGGAACAATTATGGCTGTGTTGCTAAGTCTTTGTGCAATAGTTTAATCTTCAAAAGGACTGGTATTTATCATCTTCAGAAATTTTTTGATTCACAAAACATACATTTTCAGCAACTTGAGGAATTGAAAGTGGATTTGGACTGACAATTTATGCAATGACAGTGCAAGTGGAAGTGACCGCCAGCTTTTCCTTCCATGCAACTTCATAAATGGTCCTTCAGCAATGCTGGGTGGCAAAGTGGTGAGCACTGCTGCCTCACAGTGCCAAGGAACCGGGTTCAATTCCAGCCTCAGGTGACTGTGCGGAGTTTGCACATTCTTCCCGTGTCTGTATGGGTTTCCTCCAAGCGCTCCAGTTTCAACTCTCAGTCCAATGGTAAGGAAAGAATTCTTATACTCAAGTTAGGTCAATTGCCCATGTTAAATTGCTCCTTAGTCTCCCTGGTTGTGTGAGCTGGAGGGATTAACTTGCTAAATGTGTGAGGTTATAGGGTAATGTTGAGCCTGGGTAAGAAGTTGCAGAGTTGGCACAGACTGGACAGGCTGAATGCATCTTACTGCACTGTAGTGGTTCATGATTCTGGGAAGCATTGTGGTTCTGCTGCCTCACAATGTCAGGGACCCAGGTTCAATTCCAGCTTTGAATCATTGTCTACATGGAGTTTGCACATTCTCATCAGAGTAAATACATGGGGTTACAGGGACAGGACCTTGGTACAATTGTTGCCAGTGCAGTTATGATGGGTAAATAGCCTCTTTCTGCACTTTAGACATTCAATGAATCTATTAATACCCATTTCTCAAGAAATCTCTTCTGAAATAAGCTTTCTTTACAAAGAACAGTTACTGAAAAACAAACAGGAATTCTTAATGATTTTTAGACAATATTGGATATAGCAATAATTTCATTTTATGAACAGAGAACTTAATTAAAAATTAATTTTGCCATAATCCCAGATGACCGTAGGCAGTGACTGATGATGATTTAACCTGAGGATCAGCATATCTCTGGCGAGGGATAAGATTGAGAAGGCCGCAGCTTCATAAATATCCTCAACTGGTACAAAAATTGAATCCATGCTGTTGGTGTCGCTAACCAGTTGTCCAGCCAACTGAGCTAAACTAACCTCGTACATAGAACTATAAAATGGGAAACTCACATTCTTAAGTCTATAGACATCTTCTGGTGCCGGTAAGTTACATAGAAATGTAGAGATGAGAAACAGGATAGATCATTTAGCCTTTCGAGCCTGCTCCTTCATTCATTTTGATCATGGCTGATCATCAAATTCAATCTCCTGATCTCCTCCTTTCCCCATATCACTTGATCCCTCTCGACCCTACAGCTATATCTAATTTCTTCTTGGCTTCAACTACATTCTGTGATCGTGAATTTCATACATTCATTATCCTCTGGGTGAAGACATTTCTCCTCATCTCCCCCATCATTGGCAGCATTCTTTCTGAATCTACCTTTTTCAAGTCAGTTAGAATTTTATAAGTTTTTATGAGATCCCCTCTCAGTCTTCCAAACTTCAGTGAATACAATCCTAACTGACTTAATCTCTCCTCATGTGACAGACCTGCCATCCCAGAATCAGTCTGGTAAAGTTTTTCTATACCCACTCTATAACAAAAAAGGACACCAAAACTACACACAATACTCCAGGTGTGATCTTATACAATTGCAGCAAACCGTCCCCCTCTCTTTTTTCAAATCCTCTCGCTATGAAGGCCAAAGTACCATTTGCCTTCTTTACTGCCTGCTGTACTTGAGTGACTGATGAATGAGGACACCAAGATCTCGCTGAGTATCCACCTCTCTCAATTTACATCCATTCAAGTAATAATCTGTCTCCCCATTATTGCTCCAAAGTGGATAGCCTCACATTTATTCACATAATATTGCATCTGCCTTACAAATGGCCACATATTCAGTCTACTGTCCACATCTTGCTGAAGCATCTCTGCATTCTCTCATTGCTCACCCTCCCATCCAACTTTGTATCATCTGCAAACTTGGTGAAAATACATTCAGTTCCCCCTTCCCAATCATTAATATAACGTCAGACACACTTTAGACTCAAAATGGTGGTGCCTCATTGTATACATTTCTTTCTGATCACCAGATGGCTGGTAGATTGATACATTTTTACTTGGCATGTGACTTCAATGCAACATTGCACCTCAAAAAACATATTCACATAAGTTATCTCCCAGCTTTTCCCGATTAATTAAACCATCAATATAACTGTCCTGACAATTAGCTGTTAATTTATTTAGCTTAGAAAAAAATCAGCTTTTGTAATTAAACTGGATACTATAAGAATCTTTTATAACTTGATTTATTTTCTCAGAAAAACATTATTGTTTAAAAGATTTCATATTGTGTCACCATCTTGGTATTCATCACTGTCAGTAGTGGATTGACACACTGCACAGGTGATGTTGTGCACATTGCTTCTGGCATTGTCAGAGTTGATCTTGATGTTGCTAATGTTGTGTCCCTCATTGGTGACATTGTACATGTTTCACTGCTTGTTAGTGATGCTGTTATCTCACTGGTTAATGATGTTGCTGGTGTATTGATGATCTTTTTTGCTTCCTTAGCATAGATTAAATGTGTTCTCTCTCATTTGGTCACCAGTTTTGGTACCTTGGAGTCTCAGCTTCAGCAAGAATTTTCTCTGGATTTCAGGTTTTCATGATAGGACTCTATACATATAGAATTATCCTTTCAATAGTTGGGGCAGGTACTTAGCATGCTTGTTGAAGTGTTTACCTCCTTCTATCTGTGCACCTTGTTGTTTTACTTCCTCCAGCCTCTTGGTCTCTTGGAGGGAGCATCCTGCTTCACAGAGTTGGATCATAGAACCCCTACAGTGTAGAAGGAGGCCATCTGGCCCATCAAGTCTGTCCCAACAACAATCCCAAATAGGCTTATCCCCATAACCCCATGTATCTACTCTGCTAATCCTCCTGTTACTAATGATCAATTTACCATAGCCAATCAACCTAACCTGCATGTTTTTGGATTAAACCTTGTCTTAAACTTTCTTCCATTCAACAACTACTCAAGCAGTTTCACATTGCTCTTAAGAGATGTGGAGCAGAGTGACAAAAAGACAAGATTTGGGTCTTCCTTTGTCACTTGGCATTTTGTGAGGCTTCTCTTGATGTCAGGGTATGTCTATCTTTAAACCTTTTCCCAGGGTAGGAGAATCCCAAAACTAGGGGGAAAGATTTAAAAGGGACTTAAGGTGCAGCTTTTTCACAGTGGGTGGTACGTATATAGAATGGTCTACCAGAGGAGGTGGGTACAATTACAACGTTTAAAATACATTTGGACAGGTACACGGATAGGAAAGGTTTAGAGGTTTATGGACCAAACACAGGGAAATGGAACTAGTTCAGTTTAGGAAACCTGGTCGGCATGGATGAGTTGGGCCAAAGAGCCTGTTTCTGTGCTGTATATCGCTATGATTGCATGGCTATGTGATAGTGAGATGCTGATGTTAAATCCATACTGTTCAGTAAACTTCTTCAATTGTCTGGAGTAATTCAAGGCCTCGCTCCATAAGTCCTGGGCTGATTGGAGACAGAAGCAACAAAGTTTTACTTCTCTGTGGCTATGGTGGGACTTTAGCTCACATCTGCATCATCTGTCAGGAAGGTGAGCGTAAAACTAAAAGCATTAGGTGAACTCCCTTAAAAATGAGAATGTTCACAAGTGATCCTGTATGTATTTCCATTCCTGTGAGCGAGCACCTTTCCTTGAATGAATCCAAACCTGTTCCTGTGAAAGAATCCCAGTCTGTTCAATCTTTCATACCTTGTTGAAATGTGAATAATAGTGACTCAGATAAGTTCTGAAGGACTACTGGCCCAATTATTTGCCAGCCAGAGTCAGCAAAGGGAGGAATATGTGAAAAGATGAGATTTGGAAAATAAAACTTTAAAGACAGGAAAACTTAGCATTAGCAATGTTGTAAAGACTTTTCTAATCGCTAGCAGTCCCCTTTATAGCAATCTTTATGCTATAAATGCCTTGGGGAGATTCCACTCATCTTCTGCAAGAACATTGAAAATGATTAATAAAGAAGTAATTCCCCATTTATAAATGCAGGCAAATTCAAACCTCCTTTCTAATCTCATGCAATATTTAATCAAACTCAGTTGTATAGAAATGTTCATTCACTGAGCTTTTCCAATAGGATTTTCATTTGCAACTTTGGAAGAATGAGAAAACTTATATTAATTTTGAGGGTCACGTTATTTCCCAGAGACACGGGGAACAAATATTTCATTAAAATATATCCAGGCTATGATATTTCCTGCAAGAAGCAGCAAAACAAAGTACCCGACTTTAATTCAAATCATGTTTCGCCAGATGCACCAGTTAAAAAATATCAAATAACACAATAAAGTACGCTGCCTGATGATTTCCAGGCTTCCAGCCAGAACTAACAGCTCTAAATTACAGAATAGTTGCAACACAGAGAGAGGCCATTCAGCCCATTGAGTCTACACTAGTTCTTTGAAGGAGCAACTAACCTAGTGCCACTCCCTTACCTTCTTCCCATAGTCTGCACACTCTTTCTTTTCAAATAATTCTCCATTTCCATTCTGCATGCCTCAGTTGACCTTACTTCTACCATAGCCTCAGGAGGGCATGCCAGATCCTAACCACTTGCTGTGTGGAAAAGGTCATCCTCATTGCTTCCATTGTTTATCTTAAATCTGTGCTCCCTTGTTCTCAACCCTTCCACCAAAGGATGGAAATTTTCTCCTATTTACTCTGCCCAGAACGTACATTCAGAACTACTGGTCAAATTGGTTAAAGATTGGATTAAACTTCTCCAATCAGTTCCATTGGATGGATTATTAATTAATAGATTATTGATTCTGCAGTACCACCATTCACAGTGAGTGAAAAACAAAACTTTTAGAAGCGTTTAGTGCTCAATGTATTAACAGGACCATTGATTCCCTGTGACAGAGATGTTGGAGGCAGCACTGGGATGTGTGGGAGTTTTATAATATGCGTGAGTAAAGGGAGGCACACCTTGCAGTTTAGCCGATTGGTATGATTTGGGGGCACTGATTTGACAATCCTGAGTTCAATCTTTCCAAAATTGCAGAATGTTGGATTAGGTGAGAAAAGATGTGTGAACGTTATTGGTTTCACAAGTAGGTTTTCAAGTCTGAATTAAAGGCATTCTGGGCAATTTTAAAGTCCTGACAAGGATCACCCAGTCAGCTGGAGGGGCAGAGCCTAACTATGCTGGCTAAGCTGGGATTCTGCGTTTGGAATATCCTTTAAAAAGGCACAAAGCGGCAGGAGGGTGTTCTATACATTAGAAATTTAAAAACTCCTTTGACAACAATTTCCAATGCTTCCACCTCTACCACTTAGGACAAGGCAGCAGATGCATGGGTACATCACCACCTTCACGTTCTTCTCCAAATCACCCACAGACCTAACTTGGAAATATATAGAACATAGAACAATACAGCACAGAACAGGCCCTTCGGCCTTCGATGTTGTGCCGACCAAAATAAAAAGCAATGCCCCTCCAAACTAAACCATTCCCTTCTCTTCCATATACTTATCAACTAACCTCTTAAACGCCACCAAACTTGGCGCATCTACAACAGCTGCAGGCAGGGCATTCCACTCCCGAACCACCCTTTGGGTAAAGAACCTACCTCTGATATCCGTCCTATAACTATCACCCCTTAATTTAAAGCTGTGTCCCCTCGTGCTAGCTTTCTCCATCCTAGGAAAAAGGCTATCACTGTCCACCCTATCTAAACCTCTAATCATCTTATATGTTTCGATAAGGTCCCCTCTTAGCCGCCTCCTTTCTAACGAAAACAACCTCAAATCCTTCAACCTCTCTTCATAGGACCTGCCCTCCATACCAGGCAACATCCTGGTAAACCTCCTCTGTACCCTCTCCAATGCCTCCACATCTTTCTTATAATGTGGCGACCAGAACTGCACACAATACTCCAAGTGCGGCCGCACTAGAGTTTTGTACAGCTGCAACATGATGCTGCGGCTCCTAAATTCAATCCCCCTACCAATAAAATATCACTGTTCCTTTACTGCCACTGAGTCAAAATTCCAGAACTTCCTCCCTATCATCAAATAGGCTGCAGCAACTCAAGAATGCAACTCCCCATGATCTTCATCAGCGTGTTTAGGGATGGTCAAAGCTGGCCTTGCCAGTGACATTCATATCCCTTGAATGAATTAAAAAAATGCAAATTCTCTTCACGCAAATCTGAAGGAAGTATAACATGAGGTCAATGGATCACATTGGCATTTAGTGAATATTGACATGCTCTGATTTAGTATTAAATCACCGCGGCACAGTGGCAAAATTGGTTGGCACTGCTACTTTACAGGCCTGGGACCCAGGTTCGATCTTCAGCTTGGGTTACTTTCTGTGAGGAGTCTGCACATTTTCCCCATGTCTGCATGAGTTTCCTCCCACAGTCCAAAAGACATACTGATTAGGTGCATTGTCCATGCTAAATTCTCCCTCAGTGTATTCGGACAAGCACTGGAGTGTGGCAACTGGAGATTTTTCACAGTAACTACATTACAGTGTTAATGTAAACCTACTTGTGACACTAATAAATAACTTTTCAACTTCTAGAGCAAACCAAAGCAGGGTGTGATTCTATCCTACAGAGAGTCACACTTCCTCAGTTTTATTGTTTTACAAGATTCAGAAAGGAATCTGATTCCAATATTTAGATGACACTTTTCCACTGATGGAAATTTCAGATCACCCAAGTGTCAATGTAGGATCTTGAAATTACAGTGTTCTTAATATTGAAAATTGATCTTTTCCTATACACCAAATCTTTACTGTGTGACCGCACCTATTAAACTTTATTTGAGGGAAATTCTATAGTGTCACTGGAAGCTACAGAATCTGAGCATAGTGCACAGTGCTTTCACAGTGCTTGTGCCTCATGTAGTTGAATTGCTGAATGTATGTACAAAGTGTGAGCAATAGTTGTGGAGCTATGATCATTGAAATAGATGTGAGGTGGAAGACTGAATGTTATGTCTGTGTTCCGATTGCAAGGGAGGGGCTGCAAATGAATGAGTGATGGGAGTGTGGTTCCTTGAGCAATGTGAGATGTTGGCAGTGCAATATCTGGGGATGACATGTGAAAATGTGGTCACTGACTTTGACCCCCATTTGAGGTCTTTGAATTCTTTTTGACACTTGTTAGCAGATCCTTGGGCAAGGCTTCAGGCATTAGCACACCTGCTCCCATTCTTTTTAGAGAGCTCTCCTTAAGGACTTTCTGCCCTTCTCCACCCCATCAAAATTAACCTCTCTCCTTCTTTCAATCTGCACCAATAATGCCTCCAGCAGCACTATATTCATAAAGAAAGGAGCTCTCTTCACCCCTACCACTGTATCATTTGTATAACTCCTATTTGTAGCTAGTGTCAGAACAGGTAGCCAGCTGCAGCTCCCTTTTCAGAGGGACAGACTGGTTGCACCAAATAGGATCAGCTTTTGCAGCTCAGGCCCCTGCTCAGTGCTTAGTCTGTCAGCAGCATGGGCTCTATATAACAAAAGTCTACAATCATTCAAATGATAAGGTAGAACTGAGATGTTGCCGAACTAACGAGAGTGTGCATGGGCAATTTCTGAACCTCGACCTCTGCATCCAAAAATGGACCTGAACAAATGATCAGTCTCCAGTATATTGTTCATCATAGAGTAGGAATAAACATTTCCAAAATCCTCTACAATAAAACTGCATTAGATATAACTTCCTTTCCTGGTCCATTACTGGGACATAATGGGAAAAGAGAACAAGGTCAGCTCACTCTGATAATTTCAAAGCAGTGTATTAACAAAGTGACAAATGACCCTGACAGCTATTTTAAGGCAATCAATGAATATAAATGTTCTGCCAAGAGAATGAAAAGAGAGCAATATGGCGTTAAGTTTTAAATGGGGACAGAGGAATAGTCCAAAGAATGATAAACTTGTAAGGTTAATGTGTGTAGTGAGTGGAATAAAAACACATGCTGAAGGAGAGGACATAAGAATGATTTGCAGGATTAACCATTCAGCTCTTCCAGCCTCTTCTACCCACAATTCAAAGAGATGATGACTGATTTTTACGATAGCATCATTTCCCTGCACTATCTCCTTATCCCGTAATTTCTTCAAAATGGAGAAACCTATCAGTCTTAGGCCAGGATTTTCCACTTCCTATCCTGTCAGGCAGGTTTAGTGACAGGATCAACCGCATTAATTTTACATCAATATAAATGTGTGGCATAATTGTCCCCTCTCCCTGCCAGCATTGGGCTGCGTTTCTCAATGTTTATCAGGAATATCATTTGCATTTTTCAATATATCATTATCAGTCCTGTCACCCAAACCATTCCGCTCACGGCGTGTCCGGAAATCCATACATGTTGGCATGATGGCAGAATGACGTGAATCAGGAATGGTCTCCAAGGCAAGCTACCTGGCAAACAGCGCTCCCAAGGGGATTCGGAGTGAATTGGTAATGGGATGGGGAGGAGGGGGGGGGGGGGTAGTGGGGGCACAGAGAGAGATAGAGAGTGAAAGGGTCATGCTCGGGCACTACCTTGCTACTGGTCCAGCACTGCCCAGGGACTGATCCCTGGCAGTGTGCAGGTAGTACCTTGTAGTGTCAATGGGACAAAGCTGGGGGTAATGCCATGGAAGGGGTGTGGGGAGATTGCAGGGTGAAATCCTTTGGGCTGAAGCGACCTTTATAAATGGCACCCTGATCGTCATGTTGCTAAGTTGCCAGCGGGCAAATCAGAGATATGTTGTGGAACGCTCCCCATGATGCTTTTTCTCCTCAGTTGCTGCACTGTACGGTGGAGAAATCCACTATTGCTGTTGAAGGCTTCAATTCCACTTTTCCCACCTGACATCAGCTTTCACTGACTGCTGAGGAAACCTCACCCTCGGTCTTGAACCTGACAGCCTTTGCAGCCTCTGGGATAGATAATAATGTGGCACCAGAAGAAACACCTATCAGAATGAGAGGGTTGCTGTGTGGGTAGAGGAATTTTAATGTGTACTGGAATTCAACATTGAAGTATAAACTAATTCAAGTCCTTGAGGTTCATTTTCTGTGACATGATAGTGAAAAGTAGTGTTGCATAGAGCTACTTGGAAAACATCAGCCTTTGGGATCATCAGGATGGTTGAGCTCAGTTACCTTATCTTGAGAAATCTCCGTAGATGTTCTAGATTCAATAGGAGGAAGAATGTTTCTGAGTGCACACATTTGGGGGCAGGAAAGAGGTACAGGAACAGAAGTGGGTGACCATCTTTTGGGCAGTGGAATTGAATATTGATCAAGGAAGTAGAGAATGAGTTGGGCAGGGATGCTATATTGAGCAGGAAGCGAAGTTTCAAATTCCTGACTCCAGGTTCAACATAGGGTCTTCTCCCAGCTCGAAGGTGGAACAATCTTTGCAACTGCATATTGCAGGAGGCTAATTTTAGTTAAAGCTGGTTTGGAGCAGGTGGAACAGTCTTCTAGTTGGAACTTAAGCAAGTTGGGAGAGTCTGTCAGCACCAGCGGAGTGTGCGGGAATGGGGGAGAGATAGCTGAGAAGCATCATGGATCAGGTCAAGGGTGACCTAAGGCAACTCCATGGTGATTGATGGAGGGTCAAGGGTGACTGAAGGCAGCTGGAGGATGACTGAGGGATGGTAAAGAGCATTTGTGACAAGGTCGAGAGTGATGAAGGGAGAGTAAAGGGGGACCAAAGAAAGGTCAACAGTGATCAAGCGAAAGCCAAAGGGAAAGACAGGATTGGAATATTGAATTTGATGATCAGCCATGATCAAAATGAATGGCGGAGCAGGCTCAGAGGGCCAAATGACCCCCTCCTGCTTCTAAATTCTATGTTTCTAACAAGGAAAGGCCAAAGGTGATTGAGGGAAGGTCAAGGGACAGGACGGTTGGAGGAATAACATGTCAAGACCAGGCTGGAGCCCAAAGAAACATGGGTCTGCAGTAGACCAGGGTGTAGCTAAAGTTGAGCTTGACTTGTTTATAAGTTTATGGGGGGCCTTTGATTGAATGTTCATGCTGTTGGTTATATTGCTCCTTATCATTGGTCAGAAGTGAAACCCCACAGTGGAACCAACGTTGGTCTGGCAGGTCACAGCTGCAAAAATGCAAGAAAGCAGCCCTGAGATTTCCCTGTTTTTTCTTCAGCCTCACTATTGCTGTTGTTTCCACAGGTGAGTTCCAGGAAGCATGAGAAATCAAACCCACAGTCAAATAGCAAAACCCATGTTAATAATGAGCTGAGTGACTAAGATGTGGAAATTGACATTTCCACATCTCTTTCCTGAGGCTGTCGGTCGGACACAGCCTAGTGTGCTGCTGTGTTATGCCAGAGTCAGCAGGTTTGTGACTGCTTTAATGTTTGTGCTTTTAATCCTTATTAGTCCTATTCCTGCTTCTGCCAAATTATAATTCATTCCAATTTTCTGGGATTTCCACAGACCTAATGCACAATAGGCACACAGGAAAAATCACGGAAATTTGGAATTCATTAGTCTGCTGTCTTTAAGTGCAATTTCAGTCATTTCCAGCATTTTCAGAGATCATAGTTAAAAAAAGAGGTAGGATCCTTTTAGATTCAGATGTTGCCTCAATTTGTGTCTCCTGTGGGAAACAATTTAAATAAGAGATGGGCACTAGAAATGTTGAAGCAACATCACAAAGTGGCATGAGGACCTACGTGGGCATCAAGTCTTCATCTGTGCCCCAAGATTTTCAGATGCAGCAACGGAAATACCAGTGGAACCAGGTTATCTAAAGGAAGTGAGGTATCTTCTCCAAGGATGGCTTACAGATACCAGAGAAAATTGGTAAATGGCCATTGTGAGAGGTTGCATAATATGTAAATGCATCAGCAATTGCTCCAAGATCTGGCTATAGTGTCAAAAGGAACTTGATCTTTGCCAAGGGCAGGAATTCTGAAATTCCATGGGCACAAGCTTACCAGCTCACTGCATAGGTCACTGAGTGCGGTGAGCTGGGTATATTTCAAAAGTGGCCCTATTTAGCTGGCGATAATGGCTTTGTGCCCAGAAAGGATGTGAAGTCTATTTACATAAAACTGAGGTAATTTAAAACCACTTATCTGCTCTTGAACCACTTTTTCCAGCCTCACAACTGCTTCTCTCACCGAGAATCAACATGCTGTGCAGTAGCAGCGTCAGGCACTGGGGTCATGCCGGGATGTAGAGATGCCGGCGTTGGACTGGGGTAAACTCAGTAAAGTTTTACAACATCAATTTTAAATCCAACCAATTTATTTGATAGTAAATTCGCGAGCTTTCGACTCTATGGCCTTGGTCAGGCAAATGCAGTGTTCTGGTCGGCAATAGCACTCATATCCACACAGACAGTTACAGATTGCTGATTATAATGCGAATCCTTACATCTAACCTGCTATTCAAGTGTTAAAGTGGCTAACAATGTGTGTGAAGGGAATCCTGAGCATTGTTTAGAGAATTGTGTATTTTCTCCAGACAGCACAGTGAGTGAGGTTTTTTGCTAACCCAGGCAAGTTATGGGGGTTATAGATAGTGTGTCATGAAGCCAAGATCCCTGTTAAGACCGTCCTCATGTGTGCGGAACTTGGCTATCAGTCTCTGCTCAGCGACTCTGCGCTGTCGTGTGTCACGAAGGCCCCCTTGAAGAACATTTACCTGCAGGTCGGAGGCCGAATGCCCATGACTGCTGAAGTGTTCGCCCACAGGAAGGGAACTGTTTTGCCTGGTGATTGTTGAGCGATGCTCATTCATCCGCTGTCGTAGTGTCTGCATGGTCTCCCCAATGTACCATGCTTCGGGACATCCTTTCTTGCAATGTATTAGGTAGACAACGTTGGCCGAGTTGCAAGAGTATGTACCGTGTACCTGGTGAATGGTATCCTCACGTTTGATGATGTCGTCCATGTCTATGATCTGGCATGTCTTGCAGAGGTTGCTGTGGCAGGGTTGTGTGGTATTGTGGTCACTGTTCTCCTGAAGGTTGGGTAGTTTGCTGCGAACAATGATCTGTCTGGAGAAAATACACAATTCTCTAACCAATGCTCAGGATTCCCTTCACACACATTATTAGCCACTTTAACACTTGAATAGCAGGTTAGATGTAAGGATTCGCATTCTAATCAGCAATCTGTGACTGTCTGTGTTGATATGAGTGCTATTGCAGACCAGAACATTGCATTTGCCTGACGAAGGCCATAGAGTCGAAAGCTCGCGAATTTACTATCAAATAAATTGGTGTTGTAAAACTTTACTGAGTCATGCCAGGGTATCAGAGGTCATTGAATCCCCTGGGTTGTCGGAGTGCCAAGACTGCCCAGTTCACTAATTGGGCACCCTGCTCAGTGGTGCCCGAGTGCTCTGCAGCCTATTTCCTCTGCTCCGCTCACACCGCCACCTCCTGCAAACACAAAGCTTCCAGCTGTCAGAAAAACTGACAGAGTGTGGGAAGACTGCAGTGCTGAACTTGCCCAAAAGACCAATGTGGAACACTTGTTTTCAGACTTCTATGAAACTTCTGATTTTTTTGGGAAGATTCTGCCTGTATCTTTACTATCAGTTCTAACATTGCTACAGCTTTCCATAAATCAAGGCCTTCTTTCTGCTTGGAGTCACCTTTAGAAGCTGATACTGCTCTCTCAGAGCTATACTCACCCTCTTAGCTACAGCTGCCATCATGTACACAACGGAACCCAGTTCATTCTCCCACGGAGAAAGAGTTACCTCACCACTTCCACTCTTATCAAACGGGGATATGGCACACAACATGGCAGAGACAAAGGAGAAGGTAACTCTGCAGAGCAAACACTGAGTCTTCAAGAAGAGGCCATTATCACCATATTGAAAGATGCATAACAGCCAGATTCAGCGGTGTGCAGGCTGAAACCTCAGCACAGTGATGGCACACTCCCTACCCATTCTCTATTTTTACACTGGGCAAAGCAATCCTCTGAGAGATTGTGTTGCCACTGAACTGCTCCTGCCCATCCTTGTCTCCCTGAACTGTTGCTGGGTTATTCAGACATCTTGGGTCACTAGAGCCAGGCAAGGTTAATCCTAAAGCACTGGAAAGGGAGGTGAGGGGAGGTAAATTATATCCAGGTGAAGAAATGAGTGATAGAAAATCAATATCCTGTTTTACACTTCACACAATCTTAATTCCTCATTGACTTTCTATTCAGCAACCTAAACCCCACAAGATCCTAGTTTCCTTTTTTTTAACTGTTGCTGGTGGAACCTAGAAATTCCAATGCTTAATCTTAAAACATCGATAGGAAGAAACTTCTCCTCTTAGTAGGGAGATCACTAACCAGGAAGGGGGGGAGGCCATAGATTTAAAATAAAGAGCAGGAGATTTAGAGGGAATTTTCAGAAAACATTTCCACCCAGAGGGAATCTGGAACTCAGTGCCTGAAAGGCAGTAGAGACTGGAACCACTTAGTATATAAAGCTAAGAACCAAGTGCTGGAAAATGGGATGAAATTGGATAGGATTTTATTGGCTGGCACAGACACGATGGGCTGAAGAGCCTCTATCTGGGCAGTAAATCACTCTATAAAGAAGCATATCTCAAATGCCAACTGCACAAAACTGGAAATTCCTGCTGAAGGATGAATAATAATACCGTTCAAGGAAATTGATGAAGCCAAATTAAATTATAACACTTCCATAGCACGGGTTACCACAGCATGGGCCTACATTAATAATTTTCAAATAAGTTTAAGCATCATTCATGCGCAGCATGTATTAAAGCACCACCACATGACTTTAAAGATGAATAATTTACCACTCATTGCTATAATGAGGCAACTGGCCATTAACTTTAAAATTAGCCAAAATAATGGTGACAGCATTTCACTAGAGAAGAATTAACTCATTGGATTCCGTTCTTCATTCCATTTCTGGTCATTTTCTTTAGCGAATTTCAAAAATATTCCAGTTATCTCTCAAAAAGAAGTGCGGACAATGGAATCTGAACTAAGAACCGAGAAACTGGAAAAATTCTGACAGAAACAGAGTTAACTTTTCGAGTCCTGAGCCTCTTCATCAGAAGGGAGGGAGAATTTTGTTTATTTATTAGTGAGATAAGTCGGCTTACATTAATACTGTAATGAAGTTACTGTGAAAATCTCTTCTGTATTACAGCTGCAGAAACCGTGACAAAAAGTAGCATCTTTAAGAATGAATGGCAGATGGCCAGGGGGAGGGGATGGTTAGAATTCAGGCAAAATGCATGCATTGGATATTAAAAGGTGGATGGAGGAAGGGTTTAAGATGAGGAGAAAGGTTAAAATATAAAGTTGCCAAACTCAACATTAAATCCCAAGGATTGCAATGTGCCCAACTGGAAGATGGGATGCTCCTCCAGCTTGCGTTGGACTACACTGGAGCATTGCAACAAGCTGGGGACGGACATATGGACAGGGGAGCAAAATGCTGAATTAAAATGGCGCTCAACAGGAAGGTTGGTCTTATGCTTACAGACTGATGTCTCTCTAACTGATTGAAGCAGCAAAGTTAGTTTGTTTTTCCAGTGTTGATAATTTTCCTGAAAATTATTAGGAATTACTTTTAGCGTTGTGTAGGGAATACAAATGGCAATCTATTTTTCAAATTCAAGCTACACCTCTTCATTTATAATTTTAGCCGATGCAGTCAGTTGCAAAGAACGGGAAACGTGAATCAATTTAGATACGAAAGAATCTGGAGAGAAATGTGAGATTTGGAATTATGGAATACAAATGAAATGGCTGAGGATTGCAGGATTGCTAAATGATAAACTGTGAACAGTAAATAGGGGAAATAGATGCACGAATGAGCATATAAATATTCAAATTTAATTTAGGAATGTCAGATCACTGTTAGAGCTCAAATTGTCATGATGAGAATGCAATAGACTTAATAAACAGTTTCTTTAATAAACTGGAACAAAACACGATTAGTTAAATGAGGGTGTTCAGCAGACCATACGTACATAACCTCTGAGCTTCAGCAATCTAAGCTCAGGTAACTCAACTTAATTTGTTCTGAAATTTCTTGTCTGCTGATTTGTTCTGTTTAATCCTTATGGAGCTGGAGTTTTGAAAAGAGTTATTTTTAGCACTGTCTTCTTGTAGATAAAGACTAATTCAGTGGAGGGTTTTTGCCTGCTTCTCATTCATTTCAGTTTTGCTGGGGTCCTCAAGTCAATTAAAAACATTTCAGAATTGAAAGCTGGCCTCAGTAATGGTGACCATGAAACTATCATCAATTATAACAAAAACCCATCAGATTCACCAACATCCTTAGGAATGGAAACCTGCTGTCCTTATGTGGTGTGACCAGGGCAATGCTCAAATAACATCATAGAACCCCTACAGTACAGAAGTACAGACCATTCAGCCCATCAAGCTTGCACTGACAGAAATTTCACCCTATCTGCATAACACCGTTTATTTACCCTGCTAGACCCCTGAGACTAAAGAAACAATTTAATACGGCTAACATAAAACATAGAACGTAGAACACTACAGCACAAACAGGCTCATCGGCCCACAAGTTGAGCCGATCATGCCTATACCTACTAGGCCATAGAACTATCTGTAACTCCCAATCCCAATGCTGTAGTGTTCTACGTTCAATGTTTTATGTCAGCCGTTATAAAGTTGCAGCATTACCTCCCAACTCCTAAACTCATCCAAACGTCTTTTAAAAGACCCCAGGGAGTCTGCCTCCACCACCACTGACGGCAGCCGATTCCATTCACTCACCACTTTCTGAGTGAAAAACTTACCTCTAACATCTCCTCTGTACTTGCTCCCCAGCACCTTAAACCCGTGTCCTCTTGTAGCGACCATTTCAGCTCCAGGAAATAGCCTCCAAGAACCCATCCTATCTATTTCTCTCAACATTTTATAAACCTCTATCAGGTCGCCTCTCAACTTCCGTCTCTCCAGGGAGAAGAGACCCAGCTGTCTCAACCTATCTTCATAAGGCATGCCTCCCAATCCAGGCAACATCCTTGTAAATCTCCTCTGTAGCCTCTCAATAGCTTCCACATCCTTCCTATAGTGAGGTGACCAGAACGGCACAAAGTACTCCAAGTGGGGTCTGACAAGGGTCTTATAAAGTTGCAGCATTACCTCCTGACTCCTAAACTCAATCCCTCGATCAATGAAGGCTGGCACACCATACGCCTTCTTGACCACATCCTCCACCTGCAAGGCCGATTTAAGAGTCCTATGGACCCAGACCCCAAGACCCTTCTGCTCTTCAAAACGGCTAAGATTCCTACCCTTTATATTGTACTCCTTCATCCCCTTGAATCTGCCAAAATGGATCTCTACACATTTATCTGTGTTGAAGTCCATCTGCCACTTCTCCGCCCATTCTTGCATCCTATCTATGTATTGCTGCAACTTCTGACATCCCTGCTGACTATCCATAACACCACTGATCTTTGTATCGTCGGCAAACTTACTAACCCATCACTCCACTTCCTCATCCAGCAAGGGTCCTAGAACAGCTCTCTGGGGCACTCCACTGGTGATTGATCTCCATGCAGAAAAAGACCCATGCACAACCACTCTCTGTCTTCTGCAGGCAAGCTACTTCCAGATCCACGAGGCCAAAGCCCCTTGGATCCCATGCCCTCTCACTTCTCAAGAAGTCTTGCATGGGGGACTTTATCAAACACCTTGCTGAAATCCATGTAAACCATATCCACCGCTCTTCCTTTGTCAATGTGTTCAGTCACATTTTCAAAGAGCTCCACTAGGCTCGTAAGGCATGACCTGCCCTTGACAGCCCATGTTGACTATTTCCGATCATACTAAACTTCTCTAAATGCTCATAAATCCTGTCCCTCAGGATCATCCCCATCAACTTATCAACATAATCCGCACATCTTTCAGATTGTGGAAGGAAACCAGAGCATATGTGGAAACCCATGCAGACACGGGGAGAATGTGCAAACTTCACACAGCCAGTCACTCAAGGGCAGAACTGAACTCAAGTCCTTGGTGCTATAATGCAGCTGTGCTGACCACTGTGCCACCGTGCCATGTAAAACCATGCCATGCCACATCCCATGTAAAAATAAATAAAAGTTGATCAAAAGAGTTCACCTTACTGAATATAGTTTTAATGTAGAATTGTCTTTAATTGGATTTGAATGCTCCAGAAATCAGGGATGCAAACAGATAGTTGATTTCTTCACATGAAGTGGGGAATATCAGCCTTATTATAATCAATTCACAAACTTTCCGCTCAGCAACGCCCTAGTTTGAAGTGTTTACAAGGATTGTAACCTGGCCAGGTGAAACTGGTCAGAGACAGATGCAGAGAGAAATGAGAAACTCTGATCTCCTG
The DNA here is from genome assembly GCA_024679065.1 of Sphyrna mokarran. Lineage (NCBI taxonomy): Eukaryota > Metazoa > Chordata > Chondrichthyes > Carcharhiniformes > Carcharhinidae > Sphyrna > Sphyrna mokarran. The sequence continues at coordinate 28,196,729 of JAGIQG010000011.1, forward strand.
TCTAAAGGGATATATATGTGCAGGAAACATGCTGCCAGCAAAGGAGAAGTATGATTAATTCATTCAGGATAAAGCTGTGTAAATATTAGTTTGGATGCAATAGCAACTTTGTCCTTATGGGAATCAGTAAAGCAGGGCTGAATAATTGAGGCAGGAATATAGACAATGGACCTGATTTCCCTATTTTGAGACTAAGTGCTCCTGCCAATGGAAAAATAAGAGTGCATCATATTGCTGCCGACAGCAGTGTCCACAAGCCATCCCATTCTTCAAATGGAATAGCCCGGCCGCCACGTAAAACATGCGGATTCTCCAACTCCTGCTGATTCATTGGAATCTGGAATCACCTCAATGGGCAACAAGTGAGAGCAGCTTCAAAGCGTTCCCTGTACACCCTGCAGTCACAGCACCAGGGAAAATGGCCTGAAGCTCACAAGTCCCTTTTTCCCCAGGGTGGGCAGAAGAATATCAGCAGAGGTGGTGGCAAAAGCCTGGGAAGCAGTGGTTGAGTCTGACCAGGAGGAACACAATGCAATGCAGAAAGAAAATTAACAATCTCCTCAGAGCTGCAAGAACACCCACTTGTCCTCCACTGGCATCATTCCTGACCCTAACACAGCCATGTAACGTTCATCAACCCCAGCCTACTCGCATCTGCCTAAAAAAACCTGCATCTCCCCAACCTCAATAATCCTCATTATTACCATGCCCTCCCCCCAACACCATCATGATCTTTCACAGGCTTGCCCCAGGCCATCCTCTCAAAGTCTCCTTTTCCTTTCCCCAAAGGATAGAATAGTACAGCACAAGAGGGAGTGAGGGAATACTGACAGGTACATACTCATGCTGAGGGTCCTTATTCCCCTTTGAAGAAGGGGCTCTGGAATTCACAGGAGAGGCTCAGGAGTGGTCAGTCGCCAACTGCTAGTTCGGCATGCCCTGAGTAAATGAGGGTCCAAAGCATCTTTGTATTGCGAGTGAGTCTAATATTCTCCACACCACCGAGATCACCAAAGCTAACTCGTTCCACATTTAATTTTCACTTTCCCGCTCGACAATTACATCAAGATCCCATGGATACGTAAACAAAATTTTCTCTTGCCTCCTTGTCTTTGATAAAATCATCCTGTTGGATGGAATATCCCTAAGGTATTATTTGGATCCCCTTTTCCTTTATCTGGAAGACTTCCTCTTTCTGTGTGCATGTAGACAGGAAATAATATTGTACTATTGACCTTCAAGCACTCGAAGGAGATGCGATGGCCTACTGGTATTATCGTTAGACTATTAATCCAGAAACTCAGCTAATGTTCTGGGGACCCGGGTTTGAATCCTGCCACAGTAGGTGGTGGAATTTGATTTCAATAAAAAAACATTAGAAATAAGAATGCTGGTCAACCATTTGAGGCGATGTCCCACAAGTGGACTTTTTTTAAAAAAAAGTCAAGTCCATGGGATCTAAGTGCGAAAAGTAAATTGGATTTATAAAAAGGCTCAGGGAGAAAAGGCGTTTTTCTCGCTGCAGTATTATTTCCTGTGCAAGTCTGCAGCTTTCACTGTTTAGGTTCCTTGCTTTGTGTGGTATACATCAGTGATTTAGGCTCTCTCTCAGAAATATTTGTGGCGACTTTCTGATCTTACTGTGTCCGGCACAGATCAAAGTGATCTTGGAAAACGGGTGCGGGCCTAAAAGTCTATTTTGTAGTCAGCGTTAGAACATGGAATATTGCAGCGCAGCGTGGGCCCTTCGGTCCTCAATGTTGTGCCGATCTGTGAAAACCAGTCTAAAGCCCATTGAACCTACACTATTCCAATATCCTCATATGTTTATCCAATGACCATTTAAATGCCCTTAATGTTGGCGAGTCCACTACTGTTGCGGACAGGGCATCCCACAGCCTTACTACTCTCTGAGTAAAGAACCTATCTCTGATATGTGTCCTAAATCTATCACCCCTCAACTTGAAACTATATCCCCTCATGCTAGCCATCATCATTCAAGCAAAAAGGTTCACGCTGTCCACCTTTTCTAATCCCCTGATCATCTTGCATGCTTCTATTAAGTCACCTCTTAACCTTCTCTCTAATGAAAACAGCCTCAAGTCCCTTAACCTTTCCTCATAAGTCCTTCCCACCATACCAGGCAACATCCTGGTAAACCACCTCTGCACCCTTTCCAATGCTTCCACAACGTTCTACAATGCGGTGACCAGAATGGTATGCAATACTTAAAGTGCAGCTGCACCAGAGCTTTGTACAGCAGCAACATGGCCTCATGGCTCCAAAACTCAATCCCTCTACCAATAAAAGCTAACACACCATACGCTTTCTTAACAAGAAGGCCATTTGGTTCATTGAGTCTGTGCCAACCACAATCCCAATCAACCCTGTAGGCCTTACTCTGCCAATCCCAGGTCAATTTAGCATGACCGACCAACCTAACCCGCACATCTTTGGGAGGAAACTGGAGCACATGAAGCAAATCCACACTTACACGGGGAGAAAATGCAAACTCCACACACACAGTGACCCGAGGCTGGAATCGAACCTGGGTCTCTGGCACTGTGAGGGAGCAGTGCTAACCATTGCTGCTGTACTGACTCACTCTTGTGCACTGTATGATTCTATGACACTCCCAGACTGCTCTCTGATCCATTCTCCTCTTATCTGATTTAACTCACCCTCACTCTCTAACTACCCCTCAACTCACCTCCCTCCTAATCCTTTCACCTCCCACTGCCCTCCCATTTCTTCCCACCCACCCTACCAAGACTTGATTTATTCCCACCACCCAACTCCCTGCCAACTTGATCTGATCCCATCACCTGACTGCTAGCAACCATCCACCTCCATCCTGATCTGACTTGTCTAGCCTCTGACGTGACCTGACTAGCCCCCGCCACCCAATTCACTTCCCGACCCAACCTGACTAGCTCCTAACCTGAAAACCTCCCCCAATTTGAAGCGACTAACTCTATTCCAACCTACCTATGCACCCACTTGGCATCCAAAGGACCTCATCAACCTACTCACCTCACCCTTGTCCCTCTCACGACTACCATCCTGCAACCCCACACACCTGCCACCCTACCCCTTACCCATTTACCTACCAGTTACAATATCTTCTCTCCATAACCTCTGAAAGAAGTTTTGAAACATGAAGTAACTGAGTTACTCTAAAATTGACAATAATTTGCATTTACTGATGATTTGTGTGATTAATGAGACCAAAGATGAAGGCAAATTTAAATTAGAAAATTCAGATACTAGAAAAATTATGCAACATTATTTGAATAAGTGATTGGAACTAAAAATTCTGGTAAATATATTAACAGTGGGGTGAAAGGTTTTTCTCATAAAAAGAGCTTGCAAAATAAATATGAGTGATGTTGAAGGATAAGTATTGAGAATGGAGTTTATTCTCTTTTTTTTAGTCACACGTCAGGGAGGTGAAGAACATCTGAAATGTTTAGCAAGGGATTGACAGAGATTCGCTGACACAGTAAAAAATGTCAAACTGTGGGAATTGGCCCTTCCAAATTTCTTTACATCCTGCTCTGACCCTGCCATAACTGCAATCTTTATGTTGCTAAATGTAAGGGCGGCCATTAATCATTGCCGTGCCGGCGATTTCCACTCTGTTTAATTAAATAAATCTGTTCAGGAAACCACAATGTCAATCACGTCAGGATCTCCTCTCAAATTAAAAAAAAACTGACTGGTTAACATTGCCGTTCAGTATGTGACAAGGAATAAAATGCATCGCAAGTGAAATACAATTCTCAATAAATAAATACGTAGGTAAAGTTGACAACCAGACATGAACTATTGTAAATTATGGGTGCTTCCTTCTCTGAATGTCACCAATTGAACCAATCTGACTTTTGGTAGATGATGCGGTCGAGTGAGTGTTTTTTTACCTGTACTGTAACACTGGCCAACTTATATCCATTATTAAATGTATGCACATGTTTTTTCTTCTGAAGTCTTGACTTGTGTGTTATAATTGTTTAAGGGGAATAGTAAGGGGCTGGGAACATTGCCTTGTTGAAAATCAGTGCTGAGATAATTGTGGTGGAAGTGTCATTACGTATCCTTACTGATTGCGGTCTGTGGGTTACTAAGTCTAGAAACTAATCACAGAAAAAGGAGACAAACCATAGGCCATGGATTTTGGAAATTAGTTTTGTTGGGATAATTGTGCTGAAAGCAAAACTGTAGTCATTAGAAAGGAGTCTGACATAAGTGTTCTTGTTATCCAGGTGTTCAGGGGTTGAGTATAGCACCAGGGAGATGGCATCTGCTGTGGACCTTTTGCAGCGATAGATGGACGAAAGAAGCAGCCCATCAGTTATAAATGCTCCAAGTCTCACTTACCTGGGTTGCTGTAGATTACCGTCAGAAATCACTGTCATTTGATTCTTATCCAAAATGAGACTGACTCCTGTTCACATTTACTGCCACAAACTGCAGAAAATTACTGCACGACATCCCAGAGAACCGTTACCAAACAAGCCAGCTAGCTGAATGATCACAACTTTTAACTTATCAGTGGACACAAAACTCTACTGGTTCCTTGTTAGTCATTTTTATTTGTCTTGATGTGTTTTTTTTGCAAGGAAGTTAGTGCTTCTAGTGGATCTATTGGCAGAATGCATTTTCTCAGTTTTTATGGTGGTTAAGGCTATAAAACCTTCTGACCCAAGGGTGCAGTCTACTGATCTGTTACATTCCATCACTTACATGAGAAAAGTTTAAGTTTATATATTAGCCACAAATAGGCTTACATTAACATTGCAAGAAGTTATTGTAAAAGCCCCCTAGTAGCCATCCTCCAGTGCATATTTGGGTGAATTTAGCATGGCCATTACAACTGACCAGCACATCTTTTGGACAGCAGGAGGAAACAGAAGCACCCAGAGGAAACCCATGAAGACATGGGGAGAGTGTGCAGACTCCACACCGACAGTGACCCAAGCAGGGAATTGAACCCGGGTTCCTGGCACTGTGAGGTAACAGTGCTAACCACTGTGCCTCGGTGCTGCTGAAGCAGTTGAATTAGGATTACTCCAATTAGAAAATGGAAGGATTCTGCATTATTGTAGTCATCAAGTTCATACAAAAATTGGAGAAGGGCAGGGGGCAATAGAAATTTCTTGAGAGGAATTGGCCATGGTAAATTGTTCCTCAGTGCTCCAAGATGTGTAAATTAGATGGATTGGCCATGGTAAATATGTGGGATCATGGAGACAAGGCAGGGGAGAAGGCCTGACTAAGATATTCTGTCAGAGGGCCAGTGAGTCTCGATGTGCCAAATGCCTCCTTCTGCACTGTAGGCATTCTATGGTAAATCTGATCTAAATCCACAGATGTAAAGGATTAATGACTATTGTAATGAAACAATGATGATGAAGATGAAAGCATGAAACAAGGGTGAAGTAGCCAAGAGTCTCTACACCCTGGCTATGTCTGAAAAGCTACATTCTTCACTCTCTCTGTTCCTTTCTCAACGTATGGTATGGTTTGTAATGTGTGTGCAAGAAACAATATTTTTCACTGTATACTAATACTTGTGATAATAATAAATCTGAACAATCTGTGTTCAGAAAACCATAAGCTCATCACGAGGTTTTGTAAATAGTTCTTAATAAACAGTTTTGTGAAAAACTATTTACCAACTAACTCCAGTCATTCATTAAACAAGAAAGATACAATAACACACTGAAGCCTGGTGATACTACAAAGCAATAGTCCTAACACTCAAATTGTTACAAAATATTGAAGGGAAAAAACAAGTTGGGATTATTTCCTCTATGTTTTTTAAACCAGCTGGAAATATTTAATTATTTAAATTTTGAAAGCCAGAATTGTATCCATTTTTGAATTTATGTTACTTTTTAACACAATTAATATGATTTCCAAGGAAATGAGGGAATTTATGTGCAGTCTGAAGACTGGTCCTTGCTGTACCAGATATAGGTCACCAGTGTTGTAAAAGGTGGTGTGGCTTGTCATCCTGAGACCTTCCAGTACTGTGATGAAACCCTTTGTGGGATTGTAAGTCTGCATGTAACTACCTACAGTAAGAAAATTAAATCAGAGATTTGCAGATGCAGAATTCTCAAAGTTTGATGTCAAGCATAGTTATTGATCAGTGCATTTCATGGAGAAGTTCCAAGCACTATATATATTTCATACCCCCATCCAGATCACCTTGATTTCAACAATTTCCTTCCGGGCTGTCTCGTTAGCTAAGGTCTCTTCCAAACTCTCATGAATTGTACCATGATGTATCTATATGGGAGATGATTTAGCAGCGAAGAAAAAATGGTGCAAACACTGTGCTCTACATTTATTGACCCATGTAACAAGTAGAGAAGGAATGGTGTGCACCAGTCTGAAATGTGTGCAGCAGGTCAATTTATTCAGTTCTATTTATTCTAGTGTTGGCCTATGTTTCAATCCAAGCAAGGTAGATATTAAAACTGTACCAACACCATAAGATAAGGCCAATCGTTGAAGATATCCATGTCTTTTTAATTTTTTCATTCCATACATTTCCAATTTAGCTCAACAGTTTTCACTCGTGGCAGACGGGGCGGTAGAATTCCAGTGAGCATCATTAAAATGAAAGGGGAATAGTATGAAAAGTCTTTAAGGAATAGCAGAATGACATAACTGAAAGGGAAATGTGTTGTATGATCTTTTGTTTTAAGCTGAGTACACACACAGCTCCATGCCTCAAGCTTTATAACAATGTAAGATTGTTCACGTGCGCCTCTCTTTAACAAATGAACTCATATGTTTATCTAATGCCTTATGAGCAATTGGTGTCTGTATCATTAGAATAAAAATGACATCCCTTTTAATTGTTTTTGATACCACAGAGTTATTTCTGTGCCTTTTGCCTTTCAGTGACCCAAAAATTGCAACCTGGCCAGACATTGAAGGGTCAGCAAAAAAAAAACATTGATGATAAAGACGTTATGTCACTCAAATCCATGCTCACAACCACCAGCTAGGTTACTTATCCATACACACATGCAAAGATATAAATTACTAGCAGGATTTGGCCATTCAGCCCCTTGAGTCTTCTCTACCATTCAATAAGATCATAGCTGATCTGACTGAGTCCTCAGGTAGAAATTTACAGGACAGTTTGGAAGTGCAATCTGCACATTATGTAACACTGAGCATAAATGGGTTGTAGCCAGGGCAGAGAGCAAGGCCAACACAGATGTCAACTCATTGGGGATAAGTCACATGGATTTTGCTGCAGAGGACTAATATATGGGTTTTGGTGAGTGAGATTGCAGAGGAACATTGATGGCTATGCACAATTAACTACTTAGTGCATTGGAAAGCCTTTTATAAAGCTTGTGTTCAACTCCAAGAAAGACGGAGAACCCCAGTATCACCTTGGACCAAAGTATAGCGGTTGAACTCGCCATTCTTTTCTTGTGGAAATGGCCAAGCCCATTAACACATTGGGTGTACCTCCCAGTGCTATTTGTGTGGCTGGTGCTCCTCTTGTTTTGCATCAGGTGTCCAAGGTAGAACAGTGAAGAATGAGCCAAAGTCGACAAAGTCAAAGAGAATAAGAATATTAGAAATCGACTGTAAGGTAGTGAACGTGTACTCTCAGATGTCCCACTCCCTTCATATATTCAGGTAAGCGGCTTGCAATTTCAGCGTACAGAAATTTTCAAGAAACAACATATTTCTGATCGCTTTCACCTTATTGAACCTGACAAGTTTCAGAGACAGTTTTAGAAACCTCTGTGCTTGATGTTAAAGCCAAAACGATGGGTAAGAGTCTGAATTAATTGCCTCTTAGCATGTTGAAATTTGAGATCTACATCTCCACAGGGGTTTTCTGCACACCTCCGCATGTGCCTTGATAAAAGTCAGAAGTAGGTGGGATGATGTTGGGTTTCCAACATGTCACCATTTTTTGAGGAGTAAATGCGTCCCATCTCTTCTTGCCAGTTAAAATTCTACTTAATTTAATTCTCCCACTTGTGGGAGACAATCCAAAATTAGTAATTAATAATTACTCATAAATCGACTAAGGAAACAAGATATTCTTTTTTGCCCCAGTGAGCTAAAGAAGCTTACCTTTGGGGAGCTGAGACAACCAGGCCTGTGAGGGCCATTCTTCTGGGAGCGAAGGATGAAGGGAACATGAGGCTCAGGGACAGCTGCCAAAGGGCACGCTCAGTTTGAAAAAGTGTGGTTTTATGGGAAAGTGGTAAGCTGATTGTTGCTGAAGACTGATATTAGGGCCCATCTTTAAATAGCTGAAACTTAAATAACTGAACAAGGTAACTGTTAGCTAACAAAGAATGGAGGATAAAGAAGTAAAGAAGAAAATGAATCTAAGAGCAGAACCAGGTGGTTAAAAGACTGCAAGAAAGAGCGGAGTTATAAGTTTACATTCCTGAAGATAATCTAAACAGCTTTTTGGGTGAAGACAGTAGGGTAGGTACTTACCACTACTATTGGTTATAATTGTTAAAATATTATTCTGTGATTCATTGTTTGTGAGAAACATATTCTATAATAATAAAGAATAGAGAAGAAGGGCCCTAGTTGATATTGTTTGATAGTAAAAGGATGAATTTAGAAGGGTAATACATGGCAGGAGAACTCCAACTCCTGTGGTCTACTCTTTGTGCTCCAAGTGTGGGACCACATGTGTGCAGGAAGTGTGTCCAGTTCAGCCTCCTAGAAGCCCAGGTTTTGGATGGATGGATAGAAAGTTGGTTAGCAGACAGGAAGCAAAGAGTTGGAATAAATGGATCTGTTTCTGATTGGCAGACAGTGACTAGTGGGATATCTCAGGGATCTATGCTAGGATCCCAATTGTTCACATTAATATAATTCAGATGCGGGATCTAATGTATTATCTCCAGATTTTAAATGATACAACATTGAGTGGGAGGATGAGTTGTGAGGAGGATGCAGAGATGCATCAGCATGAGTGTGTGGGTATGCGTTGGAAGATGCAGTATAACATGGATAAATATGAGGATATCAACTTTGGTGGCAAAAATAGAAAGGCAGATTATTTGAACGGATGTAAATTGAAAGAGATGGATGCTCAGAAAGACCTTGGTGTCCTCATGCATCAGTTGCTTACCTGATGAAAGAACAGTGTTCTAAAAGCTCGTGATTCCAAATAAATCTGTTGGACTTTAACCTGTTGTTGTGAGACTTCTTACAGTTGCTTAAAGTAAATGCGTAGGTAAAGCAGGCAGTAAAGAAGGGAAATGGTATGTTGGCCTTCATAAAGAAGGGATTTCAGTATAGGAATAGGAATGCTTCACTATTGTGCTGGATGTTGGTGAGTCCATATCTGGAATATTGTGTGTAGCTTTGGTGTCCTTATCTTAGGACGGATGTCGTTGTTCTGGAGGGAGTGCAGTGATGGTTTACCAGGCTGATTCCTGGGATGGCAGATCTGTTATAGGAGGAGAGACTAAGTCAGTTAGGATTATTTTCACTGGAGTTCAGAAGAGTGAGAGGGGATCTCAAAAAAATGTAAAATTCTAACAGAGTTAGACAGGATAGATTCAGAAAGAATGTTCCTGATGGTGGGGGAGTCCAGAATTAGGGGGTTATAGTTTGAGGATAAGGGATGAATCTTTTAAGACTGAAGTGAGGAGAAATTCCTTCTGAATCTGTGGAATTCATTACCACAGAAAATAGTTAAAGCCAAAACATTGAATAATTTCAAGAAGGAATTAGTTTTAGCTCTTGGGCTAAAGCAATTAAGGGATATGGAGGAAGAGGGTATTGAATTTGATAATCAGCCATGATTATAATAAATGGTGGAGCAAGCTCAAAAGGCCAAATGGCCTACTCTGCTTTAATATTCTATAAATGTTTCTATGTGTGTTTCTATGTAGCTCATTGCCAAACTATGGAATATGTTAGCGTAGGAAGAGATTCCAATCTGAGCTTAGATGTTTCAAATGGTAATTAGACAAGGACATGAAAATCAAAGGACTGAGAGATATACTGGAAAACTCAGAGGAGCCGAATGGAGTCTCATGTTGAGATTGAACACAGACAAAAGCTGGGTGTGCTGATAAGCCTGTTTCTGTGAGTTATATTTTAGGAAATTCTATGTAATCTTATCAACAGATCAGAGGTTGTCTGGAGCTCATTGATTATCTGCCCCTCCATGAGATCTGGTAGTGGCCAGGCTATCAAATATGTTTTTTCTGTTGTTCGGGGAAGGCAAGGACATGAATATTTCAGGGAAAACTATTGACTATTCTTCACTCCACTTTTCTGTATTCCAGCAGAATGTACATTGATAGCAAGTTGATACCTCTTGCTCCATAAGACTTATGTTATTTAGCGATGCAGTCATTTATATTTTCTTCACACCTCCCACCCTTCCTTAGACTGATTCTGAATCATCTATTATCATCTAAGAAAAACATTTTGGACAGATTTCCATATTGTAGTGTGACTCTCCTGTTTTGATTTTATGATCTAAATCTCTTCCTTTCATTCAATTTTACACACCACAATAATTACAATGTTCAATTTAATTTTCCAAAAATCTTGTTACTTGGTACACAGCATTGGGCAGGAACCTCCTTGACTGTATGCCTCTATTCCTTCAAAAAAATAAAAAAAAACCCTTAAAATTCAGGATGAATTTCCTTTCATGACTGCTTGAAACAGCAATGCATAATAACTCATCCATTCCATTTCTAGGATGTTATGTCAGTTTGATATGATAAGAAATGCAAAACTATAGTGAGCAAAAATTTATTCATTTTACTATTTTTAAAATGGACTTTCTACTGAACCCAAAGAAGATAGATGCTACAAGCCACATGAACACAAGATTGACCCTTTGTTCTGGAAGCTACCAGAAGGAGTTACAAGAACAAAAGAATCCTCCTCATCATCCTGGATTCGCACATCCAATTGGAAGGACATTATAATCACAAAACCAGGGATTCGTTATTTCTGCGGAGGTGTTAAGGGATTCATCTCATACCTGGGTCAGTCCAGATCAATTTCAAAAGGGAACCGCTGAGGGCACATTAGATGTCATTTTCATCTTAAGAAGCTTACCCCTTTAGTTGAGTCAGGGTGTCAGCTTAGACAATGGTTTTATTCACAAGAACCCAGGAGGAAAATGAGAATTCTTAATATTTTTGCAATATCATTGTCATACCTTATACCGGGAAAATGTTTGTGAGTGTGAGTATGGGTATGACTGTTTAACTTAACAGGCAACAGTTAGACCGCAAAGGTTGAAACATCGATAAAGGAGGTGTGAAGGCATATCATTGCAATGGTAATCAAGAGGAGGCCAGGGAAGCAGCTTGACCAAGAATGTACAATAGGCAGAAAAAAGAAATGATTTTAAATTGGCTGTTGGATTTCAAAGGAAATATATAAAATTGGGAGATCATAAATGTGTAAGGCAAAACAGTAAGTTCACATTATAAATATAGTAGCAATAAATTAATAAAAAAGGTTGATCAATTCTGGGAAGAGGAAACTTCTAAAGGATTGCAGAAACATTAGAGTAGAAGATCAAAGGAGAAAATACTTTTTTATGGGGACTGAAAAATATTATGTGTGGCTACGAGATGTTGAATAAGACAGAATGTGCAATCTTCCCCCTAAAAAAATCTAAGTCCAGGTGGGCATAAAGATGGGAGAGTTTCTGATGAGTTTTTTTGTGTGAGTTCAAATCTGCAATCTTATGTAAGTAGACAAAAAAAAATGCCAGCAGAAACTGATACTCGCCTGTAGGGGGACAGAGCAGGGTCTAAGTCACTCGAGGAATGGTAGCTTGGATTGAAGTCCCGAGATGTGCCAACCAACCGATACTCAGCTTATTTCCTGCCCTTGACTCCCTAGCACTTGCCTGCAAATCCCCTCCTACTCCTGAGTCACCACATAACACATGCCCTCCAAGGGCCATCTCCTGATACCCTGAATGCTTCAGCCATGTCTCCTTCTGTCTACACAGGAAAAGAATGCTGTTGGAAGTTGTTCTTTCGTTATCTGCAGAGCTGACCCAGCCTCTGTATAACTTCATGTTATGGTATTAGTACCAACTGCAAAGAGAACTCTACAACTTCAAACTTCAGCCAGTTGAGATCACATCCCTGAAGGAGCTCCTCATTGGACTTCAACTTTGGACTCTGATAATTATGTGAACCAATAATCCTCTCTGTGGTTCTTTAACTGTTCTTATCCTTTTTTTCTATCCTTTCTTCGAGTGTGTGTGAGAGGTGTTGCTTACATTCCTCCCCCAGGTGTCAGTGTGTGAAATAAACCAACCTGCTGTGAGTTCTTAGTGAATCAAAGTGAGGATTTCGGAAATATGCCATAGCCTACTTTTAAAATGATTCAAAACACCTTCTGCTTATGGATTGTTAAGGAGAGAAACAAAGCTCAATTTGCCTTTCTGTCTAATAAGAAACAAACTATGCTTAGGATTGCAGAGACAGAAGTGTTTGCAACCACTTTTGAAGGTAACTCCCATATCCCATTGTCCTGCAAAGATCACTTTATAACTCTGTGAAGTCATTTTACGTCAAAAAAAATGGTGATCCTACAGCAACAGCACTCCTGCAGTCCTAGAACCTTAGGTTGCACTTGGAATATACTGTTTAATTCTGATTGCAACATGACCAGAAGGATAAAGAGGCTTTGGAGAGGGTACAGAAAGATTTACCAGGATATTGCTTGGTACATTAGCTATGAGGAGAGGTTGGAGAAACTTGGTTTGTTCTCACTGGAACAATGGAGGTTGAGGAGCGAATCTGATTGAAGTCTAGAAGATTATGAGGGGCATGTACAGAATGATAGTCAGAAGCTTTTTCCCAGGGTGGAAGAGTCAGTTACTTAGAGGCATAGGTTTAAGGTGCAAAGGACAAGGTTTAAAGGAGATGTATGAGGCAAGTTTTTTACACAAAGTGTAGTGGATATCTGGAACTTGCTGCTGGAGAAGGTACGATAGTTACTTTTAAGAGACATCTTGACAAATACATGAATAGAATGGGAATAGAGAGATACAGTCCCCAGAGAAGTAGAGGGTTTTAGTTCAGTCGAGCAGCATGGTCAGTGTAGGCTTGGAGGGCTGAAGAGCCTACTCTTGCACTGCAATTTTCTTTGTTCTTTGTTCTTAGCTTTGATTCAAGGGATCTCGTGCAGCACTATACAAGGTCTAAAAAGGTGTTTCATTTTGAATTTTATTTATCTGCTATGCAAGATATGTGTGATTCCAACACACCCAGGCAAGGTCAAAAATCATGGGCCCTACTGTTTTTTTCATTTCCCCACATTAACTGTCCTCTTACAATTTTCTGTGTTCAGAATTGGGAACCTTACTCACAATGGGGTTTTGTATAAGTTTGTCAGAGCTTCCTGGCTTTTATACTCTACTTGATTGGAAGCTTTATTGTTGAATAGTTTGGATGGGACACTTTTTGTACAGTGTGTGCAGGAGAGTTTCCTGACGCAATATGTGGATAAGCCAACAAGAGGTGAGGCCATATTGGACTTGGTACTGGGTAATGAATCGGCCAAGTGTTAGATTTGCTTGAGGGAGAGCACTTTGGAGATAGTAACCACAATTCGGTGTCTTTCATTATTGCAATGGAGAGGGATAGGGCCATACTGCAGGGCAAGGTTTATAATTGGGGCAGGGGAAATTATGATGAGATTAGGCAAGAATTAGGGAGCATAAGGTAGGAATAGAAACTGTCAGGTATGAGCACAAACGAAAAGTGGAGCTTGTTCAAGGAACAAATACTATGCATCTTTGATAGTATGTCCCTGTCAAATAGGAATGACCCTGGTAATTATCAGCCAGTTAGTCTTACTTCAGTGGTCAGTAAGTTAATGGAAAAGGTCCTGAGGGATAGAATTTATGACCTTTTGGAAAGATGCAGCTCAATCTGGGATAGTCAGCATGGTTTCGTGAGGGATAAGTCCTGTCTCAGAAGTTTGATTGAATTCTTTGAGGAGGGAACTAAATGTGTAGACAAAGGTAGAGCTGTTGATGTTGTATAATGGATTTTAGCAAGGTGTTTGATAAGATTCCCCATAGTAGGCTCATGAAGAAAGTAAGGAGGTTTGGGATAGAAAGAAATTTAACCCATTGGATAAATAACTCATGAAGAAAGTAAGGAGGTTTGGGATAGAAAGAAATTTAACCCATTGGATAAATAACTAGCTATCTCATAGAAAACAGAGGGACAGTTGTGGAGGGAGTATTTTCAGACTGGAAGTCAGTTACCAGTGGTGTACCACAGGGATCAGTGCCGGGTCCTCTGCTATTTGTGATTTTTATCAATGACTTGGAAGAAGGGGCTGAAGGGTGGGTTAGTAAATTTGCTGATGACTCCAAAATTGGTGGAGTAATGGATGAGCAGGGGGCTCTTGTAGGCTGCAGAGAGACATTGATAGAATGCAGAGCTGGGCCGAAAAGTGGCAGATGGAGTTTAACCCTGATAAGTGTGAGGCGATTCATTTTGGTAGGACAAACTTGAATGTGGATTATAGGGTTGGTGGCAGGGTTCTGAGGAATGTGGAGGAACAGAAAGACCTTGGGGTTCATATCCACAGATCTCTGAATGTTGCCACTCAAGTGGATAGAGCAGTGAAGAAGGCTTATAGTGTGTCAGCGTTTATTTAAGTTTATTTAGTGAGTTTAAGAGCCGTGGGGTTATGCTGCAACTATACTGGACTTTGGTGAGACCACATTTGGAATATTGTGCAGTTCTTGTCACCTCACTATAAGAAGGATGTGGAAGCATTGGAGAGAGTGCAGAGGAGATTTACCAGGATGCTGCCTTGTTTGGAGGGTAGGTCTTATGAGGAAAGGTTGAGGGAGCTGGGGCTTTCCTCTTTAGAGCAGAGGAGATAAGAGGAGACTTAATAGAGGTTTACAAGATGATGAGGGGGATAGATAGAGTGAACATGCAGAGACTATTTCCTCGAGTGATGTAGCTGTTACTAGGGAACATAACTATAATGTTCATGGTGGGAGATATAGGAGGGATGTCCGAGGTAGGTTCTTTACTCAGAGAGTGATTGGAGTGTGGAATGGACTGCCTGCTGTGATAGTGGAGTCGGTCACTTTAGGAATTTTCAAGCAGTTATTGAATGGGCACATGGAGCACACCAGAATGATAGGGAGTGGGATAGCTTGATCATGGTTTCAGACAAAGCTAGGCACAACATCGACGGCCGAAGGGCCTGTACTGTGCTATTAACCTGTCCCCCTTTAGTGAGGAACAGGAGTAAACCCTGTTGAAGGGAACCACTCCCGATTGGGGGAGATGCTAGCGGGCCAGGAGAATTCAGCCTCGGGCTCATGTATCACATTAAAAAATGATGAAATCGATGTGGAGCTGATTATGCTAAAAATTGTGTTCCTGAAGATGTGCGGAGACATTGACGTCCAGCAGGAAGCGCACAAAATGGCTCCCACTGATATCCTCTGATTCCCAGCGCTACTTGAGCAGCACTGCAGACTGGGATAATACTCCCCCTGGATAGCAACATCCTAAAGACTGGAACTTCATGTATCACAAAGAGTAATCCTGCAGAGTGTTACAGATAAGAATATCTTGAACTAACAGTGACATATCCTATTAGCACATGACTGCTGGTTTCATTTCCAAGTTTAATAGTGACAAAATCTTTCTGTAAATTAGCATTAGCTAATTCACTTGCAATAATCTGCTATTCCTATTCATATGAGTGGGCTTTGTTAACAAAAAAAACATACACTGTGCATTGGGTGATAAATACTTTTTCATTTTACATTGACACAAACCACACTTACAAATGCCCATCTTGGGGCAGATAACAGAAGAGCGAAGTACTGCGGATGCTGGAAAAGTGAAACATTGAACAGAATTCTCCAGCCATTGACAGCCTGCTGCTACTGCCAGCAACAACAAAGAGTTTGTACTCAGCCACAAAGAATTTGCACTCAGCCAAACCTCCATTCACTGCAGAGAGACTGGAAAATCCCAGCTGCAGAGCAGATTGGAGAATCCAACCAATTACCAGAAAGTGCTGGAGTGATCAACAGATTAACCAGCATCTGTGGAGAGGAAACACAATCAAAGTTTCAGGTCCACGATTTGTACTATTTCTAATGAACGGTCACTGACCTCTGTTCCCCTTTGCACAGATGTCACCAGACATCATTACTATTGGAGCAAAATAAACTGTTTAATTAGCCTTCCAATAAATATCGTGTAAGCCTCTCATTCCCGTTTAGCACAAAACTCAGCAGCCTGGGATCTTGTTCTCACAAAGCATTAGACATGCATTTCAAACAAAAAGTTAACATTCAAAGAACACATAAACAGCAATGTTAAAGCAATATGTTGATTATTAAAAAAAGGTAGCAATAATTAAAAAATGACCATTAAAAATTGCCAAACAGCATAACTGACTAATAAAATCTTTCTTCTCCTTGCCTTTTTAATTGAAGAAGCAGAGCCCAGTGACACTGTTTGACTATTACTGTAGGGAGTTAGAACCATGTGGAGTATTGTCAAGTGAGAGAGGAGAACCAGGAATAAGGGCTAAGAGCCCAGGGATGGAGATGCACTGCCACTGGTGAATTGGTTGGGTAGATCTCCCTGAGGGCAACCAATTAGGATACTGTGTCCGGATTCTATAAAATTGAGGATGTGGCTTGGTTTCAGTGTTGGATGTGGATCTGGCCATTGACTGGCTATGCTATAGTATAACTAATGATAACATTGGAGTCTGTTATAATGTAACCAAACACAAAACGATTTGGTGGTCAGTTAACCTAGTGTAACTAGAAAGCGGACGGGGATTGTGGAGAGTTTGTGTAGTTCAGGATGTAGCCTGAGTGTTGTGTTAATGGAGCTTTTTTATTAAACCTTTTTTCTTTGACTTACTTTCATAGAATCATAAATCATTGAATCTACATCATGGAGACAGGCCCTTCAGCCCATACTGGTCCATGCTGTCCAAAATGCCCATCTAAGCTAACCCTATTTGCCTGAATTTGGCCCATCTTCTTTTAAATCTTTCATGTCCGTATATCTTTAAATGTTCGTCAAGGTCCCTGTCTCAACCGCTTCCTCTGGCAGCTCATTCCAAATACATATCACCCTCTGTGTAAAAATGTTACTCCTCAGGTTCCCATTAATTCTTTCCCCTCTTAACTTAAACCTGCGCCTCAAATTCTTGATCCCCAACCCTGGAAAAAAGACTAAGTGTATTCACCCTATGCATGCTTTTCATAATTCTATGCACCTCTTTTTGAGATGTTTAGTTTTGTGAAAGATCTTTGTCAAAGGTCTAAGATCTTAGTGAAATTAGTTCTTTTATTGCTTGCAATTGAAGATGAATGGGCTATGCAAAGGGATGGTGTTGCCAGTATACTAAGAGCACATAACATTCACTCATTACCCTGAGGACATAAAGTGGCCACTTAGAGAAGTGTGGCGCTGCTCACACCTGGTTTTCCCCCTCCCACTGAAGGCATGGACTCCATGGGTTAGCACCATCTATACATTCCTCACCCAGGCTATGCGTTCAAGATATTCTGAAACCTCATGATTACATTATCCGCCTTGTCATTCTAACCGGTCTATGGGGCAAATTTAGAATGGGCTTGGACTTTGAGTTCTTTGAGTACCATAATCTAACATAACTTATTCACAATTTGGGTGGGATTTTCCAGACCTGCTCATCCCGAAACCATAATATCCCACTGGAGGTTAACGGACCTTTCCATTATCTGCCCCTTGTCCGCTCCAATTCCTATGGTGGGCAGGGCGGTAAAATTCTGGTGATTGTCTAAGTAATGTGGGCTTCTAAGCTCAATCCAAGGCAAAGATCAGAATTCTCTGACGTCAGATTCCCCACCACCCCTTCCAGGGAAAATGGAGAATTTGGTGCTCAAATACAACTGTTGTGAGCACTTAAACTCAGTAAGGATCCATTGGACCTAGCGTACAGAAGGTAACATTTTATCATCTGCAGAAATAAACCAAACTGGACAGCAATGCTTTGTAAATGTTTGAATTGATTTTAAACAAGAACATGTATTTTTCATTTAAACTGCTGAGAGCAATAACGATTTGAATTGTAATCCTACTAAAATACTTCAAAGAAGTTCAAATTGATTTACAGCCAAATAATTTCTTGCAATAGCAGCATAGGAGTTGTCACTGAAAGCTAACAACACACAGACTTTAAAATTAAAACAAAATGCTATGGGTGCTCGGCATCTGAAATAAAAAAAAGCAAATGATTCTCGAAATATTAAGTTCGTCAGGCAGCAATTATTAAATATTTGATGACAGTCATTACAACCTAAAATTTTAACATTTTTCTCTCCACAGATGCTGTTTGACCAACTGAGTATTTCCAACTTTTTTTTTGTTTTTAACCACGTTCTGTTAAGAGTGTGAATCTGACTCTGATAACAAGTTACATTTGCTAAGAAACTTTCGCACTAAAATGAAGTAGAAAGCAGCTCTTATCCTCTGTCTCTTTTTCTTAACCCTTTAGTTGAACTTCAAGTGTTCAACTTGTTTTTAATGTAACTGCCTTTCAGATTTTGTCTGTATGTAAGTTGACCTTCCTTTCTCCTGCAGTGCTTCATCTTTCAAACATTTATTTCAGCCAGCATTTTACCTTCAATCCTACAAAGAGTTTGCACTTGCCATCCCATATGTATTTAATTCAAAATTCTGAATCTCTGTGAGGATGTCTCTTGCTAGTTACCCCATGAGTTGACTTATGAACCCATCATGGTATCATCATTGATCCAAAAACCACTAACAGGTAAAACAATCTAAACATATTTACGTGTACAGAAACTTTGGCCAGGAATCTCCAAACTTGCCCATAGCTGAGATTCTTCGATCCTGCTGCTGTGAATTGAGATTTGACTGAGTGTCTCCGGCAGTACAATATTGGAGAATTTTGTCCTTTGTCTTAAACTGAGCTTTGAGCCCCCACATTAGTGAGACTATGGGTCCAATTTTACCAAAAATTTGCGTCGGGCATCTGGCCTGTAATGCGATCTGCACCCCAAACCAGGCAGGCCCAATGACTTAAATGCATTAGCATGCATTTAAATCGACTTAATGAACCGCACGCCCAACTCCCATGCCAACTGTATGCCAAATCCCACTTTACTGTCTTCAGATCCATTTCAGATCCATGCTGTTACCAACCTGCAGAATAAAAATCCGAAGTGGATTCCTATTCTGCAGGGGAACCTCCGAAGCCCATCCTCCTCAAACACCCTTCGCAGACTCCCTGCTAACCAACCTGGCAGACCCACACACCACCACCGCCTCCCCCACCCCCCCTGTCCCCCCCCCATGCCTCACCCCCGTGGTCCAAACCGCTTGGGAGGGAAGCTCAGATGGATCTCTGGTTGGGGAGGGGGCAGACTTGGATGGATCCTTGATTGCTGGGGGGCTGTGGGGAGTGATGGAAATTCTCCCAAGTCCATCTTCCCCCCATCCTCCACTACCCACCCTCCTCCCAACCAGAGATCCATCTAAGTCCACCACCCCACCATCCCTCCTGGCAGATTCTTGCGGAACATAGAAGATAGAACATTACAGCACCGTACAGGCCCTTTGGCCCTCGATGAGGCGCCGATCAACGTAACCAATTTTATGACCCTCTATCCTAAACTATTCCAATGCTATCCATATGCCAATCCACTGACCATTTGAACGCTCTTAAACTTAATGAGTCCACAACTGCTGCAGGCAGGGCATTCCACGCCCTTACTACCCTCTGAGTAAAGAATCCACCTCTAGCATCTGTCGTATAACTACCACCCCTTAATTTAAAGCTATGTCCCCTCATATTATCCACCTCCATCCGAGGAAAAAGGCTCTCACTATTCACCCTATCTAACCCTCTGATCATCTTATATGTCTCAATTAAGTCACCTCTTAGCCTTCTTCTTTCTAATGAAAATAACTTCAAGTCCCTTAGCCTTTCCTCATAAGACCTACCCATCATACCAGGCAACATCCTGGTAAACCTCCTCTGCATCTTTCCAATGCCTCCACATCTTTCTTATAATGTGGCGACCAAAACTGTACACAATACTCCAAGTGCGGCCGCACCAGAGTTTTGTACAGTTGCAACATAACATCTCGGCTCCGAAATTCAATCCCTCTCTCAATAAATGCTAACACACTATATGCCTTCTTAACAACCTTATCAACTTGAGTACCAACTTTCAGAGATCTATGCACCTGTACACCGAGATCTCTCTGCTCATTTACACTACTAAGAGTCCTACCATTAGCCCTATATTCTGCACATATTACTGTTACCAAAGTGAATCACCTCACACTTTTCCACATTAAACTCCATTTGCCACTTATCGGCCCAGCTCTGCAAATTATCTATGTCCCTCTGCAAACTGTAACATCCATCCTCACTGTCTACAACTCCTCTGACTTTAGTGTCGTCAGCAAATTTACTAACCCATCCCTCTACACCCTCATCCAGGTCATTTATAAAAACAACAAACAACAGTGGCCCCAAAACAGATCCCTGAGGTACACCACTAGTAACTAAACTCCAGGTTGAATATATCCCATCAACCACCACCCTCTGTCTTCTATCAGCTAGCCAATTCCTAATCCACATTGCTAAATCAGCATCAATCCCATGCATCTGCATTTTCTGCAGTAGTCTTCCTTGGGGAACCTTATCAAACGCTTTGCTAAAATCCATGTACACCACATCAACTGCCTTACCCTTATGTACCTCTTTGGTCACCTTTTCAAAAAACTCAATAAGGTTTGTGAGGCATGACTTTCCCTTCAAAATTCATGCTGACTATCCCTAATCAATTCATTTCTTTCTAAATGACTATATCCTATCCCTTATAGAACATAGAACATAGAACATTACAGCACAGAACAGGCCCTTTGGCCTTCGATGTTGCGCCGACCAATATAAAAAGCAATGCCCCTCCAAACTAAACCATTCCCTTCTCTTCCATATACTTATCAACTAAAGTTGGTAGTTATATACTTATAATTCTTTCCAAAACTTTCCCCACTACAGATGTAAGTCTCACTAGTCTATAATTTGCAGGATGATCTCTACTCCCCTTCTTAAACAAGGGGACAACATTTGCCATCCTCCAGTCTTCCGGCACTACACCTGTAGCCAACGACGACATGAAGATCAAAGCCAAAGGCCAGGAAGCTGCTTCAGGCTGTCCAATGAGTGCAGTAAGAAGTCTCACAACACCAGGTTAGATTCCAACAGGACTTTCACCTAGTGTTGTGACACTTCTTTTTGTGTTCACCCCAGTCCAACGCCAACATATCCACGTCAATGAGTGCAGATGAGAAGGATGGTGGAGGGACAGCAGCAATCCAAGTAGGATGGGGTTGTGCTCTGCCAAGGTGGGGCCTGCCATGGGGGGTGAGATCTGCCAGAGTTCTGCCTCCTGGGGGGCTCTGATCGGGGTGGGGGGGTCGCTGCCTCCCATGGGGTATCAGATTGGGGGGATGTCTGCCGGGAATCAGGGGGGCTGTTTCCCAGGGTGATCTGATCATGGGTCATCCCCTTCCTGCCCCCCCGATCTCTCTCTGTTTTGTCTTTTGCGCCCAGCCGCGCTGTTCCAGTTTTTTTTTGAGCTGTGCATGTGCAGTTCAGAGCTCCGATCGTTCTGGCAGGCTAAGCCCCACCCCACAGTGCAATCTGAACCCGAGCCGGCAAAAAGCATGTTCCAGAATGTGAATGAACAACTTTGCAGTGTCTACTTTTATCATACGCAATGAAATCACCTCTTATTCTTCAAACTTTAGCAATTATATGTCTAATTTACTAAACTTATCATTCATGGGCCAACTCTCTCAACCCAGGAAGCAATCTAGTGAGCCTTCATTGCACCAAAAACTGGAGACCAAAACTTTATTCCAGATGTGGTCTTACCAAAGCTCTGAACAATTGGATGTAAGATTTCTTTATTCCTGTAATCCAATTGCTTTTTATTTTCTTTATTTGCTCATAGGATGTGAGTGTTGCTAGCCAGGCCAGCATTTATTGTCCATCCCTAATTGCCCTGAACTGAATGGTTTGTTAAGCTATTTAGAAAGCATGTTTAAGAATCAACCACATTGCTGTGGATCTGGAGTCACATGTAGGCCAGGCCAGGTAAGAATGGCAGATTTCCTTTCCCATAGGACATTAGTGAGGGATGAGTTTTTACAACAATCAGCAATGACTTGGTTGTCATTATTAGACTTTTGTTCAATCCCATGATTTTTATTGAATTCAAATTTTAACATCTGCCGAGGTGGGTCCAGAGTTTCTGGATTACTAGTCCTGTGATAATATAACTATGTCATTACCTAAAAATATATTATTCTCTTCTAGATTGATTGCTGTATTTGAATGTTAGCTTTCTGTGTTTTTTTTTCACTAGTAGAACATAGAACATAGAACAATACAGCACAGAACAGGCCCTTCAGCCTTCGATGTTGTGCTGACCAAAATAAAAAGCAATGCCCCTCCTAACTAAACCATTCCCTTCACTTCCATATACTTATCAACTAAAAACTAAGTATGCCCAAGTCCCTCTGAATATCAATTGTTACAAGTTTCACACCTTTTTAAAACCTGCTTTTCAATTCTTGCTACGAAAATGAATAACCTCACATTCCTTACACTGTAATCCATCTGCCATCCTATTGTTCACTCACCTAATCTGTCGGTTTGCACCTAATTTGCAGCCTCTTTGAGTTCTCCTCACAGTTTGCATTCAGTGCAAATGTATTATCAACAAACCTTTCTCACACTTCTCTGAATCTTTATATCCAAAGTATTAATATGGGTTGTAAATAGGTCCCAGCATTGATCTTGAGGCACTCCACTAGTTGCAGTTTGCCAACCTGAAAATGCCTTATTCATTCTTTCTTCCAACCCATCATCCAATTCTTTACCTATGCTAATAGTGTATAGTGTGATTGACATTTTGGAGAGTGAAAATGAGGACAGTGTCTTAAGGCGTTACATTATAGGCTGGCACTGCTGCTTAACAGTGCAAGGGAGCCGGGTTCAATTCCGGGCTTGCATCACTGGCTCTGTGGAGCCTGCACTTTCTCTATGGGTTTCCTCTGGGTGTTTCAGTTTCCTCCCATGCATTGACTATGATAAATTCTCTCTCATGGTGTCCAAACAGGTGCTAGAGTGTGCCAAATAGGGGATTTTCACAAAAATTCCTTGCAGTGTTAATATAAGCCTGCTTGTGATACTAATAAATAAACTTTCATTATTCAGTACAGCAAAATATCAATGAACTAGCATAGGGAGCCAGCCCAGTCACATTGTACAACTTTAACATCTGTCTTAATTCTCTCAGGTAAACAACTACCAGTTTCATTGCAGAATGCTTGGCAGGCTGTTGAAGGAGAAGGAAGAGCCTTATAGAGCAATAACTACAGCAATCCAGATGAACCAACGCATTTAGAATATCCAATTTATTAGTACATACATCTGTATCCTTGAAACAGATTAAAGTTCACAATTAAGTCCTGACCTTCATGCAAACTAAATGGTTTATTTTATTTATTTTCGAGCTTGTGCAGAGGACCCAGGATGGGCAACAGATGGAATGAGCAGCTGTTTAAGATATCAGGAGAGCCACACCATCATCTAAACATTTAACTAATGACTCCTTGGAGAAGGTGCTCCTCTCTCCCATTCCGCGGAACCAGTCCAGGTGTGAACATATGTTCTTCAGAGGGAAAAGTCATTCAGGTTGCAAGGAACCGACAAAGACTGAATCAACAAAAAGCTGAGATGTATCATCAGATTTGAAAATAATGGTAGACAAACACGAGATTACCAAAGATAAGAAGGAGCCCGGAAAACTAGTTGGAGGTTTGCATGCACACTGTTATAATGCTCTCATGTTCATTGTATTATTTAATCTGACAAACTACATCAAGGTTAATTTTATAGCTCAATTATAGTGACATGTCCAGCAGTGAAGGCCTGTCCTTTTCATAACTTCAAACTTGAACTGTGTTCCTGTGGAAGCTTCTGGAACTGCCATTTATATTTTAAAATGGACCGTTGCAAAGACGGCTAAGATGGCTGCCAAGAGGTCAGGTGACTTTTGCTTATTATCCAGACTACCTCAGATTTCTGGAAAATTCTGACTGAATCACCCGAATTCAAATCCCGTCTTCAGAGGGTCAGAGATGGATGTAATAGCCAAGGTGGGACCCCGTTGAAGTCATAACACATTGGGCCCGATTTTACCATTGCGTTGCACCCATTTTCAGGCACGAAAACTTGGTAGAGATGCAAATAACGTGATTCGTACCTGCCTTTGCGCCGGTTCCCCCTTTATGAAGGCCCAAAACTAGCCACAAGCAGGACTGTGACAGAAATGGGCATGATGGCAAATTAAATGCATATGCATCCATTTAAATTGACTTAATGGGCTGCACACCCAACTTTACCGGCACTTCCCCCTTTACCGTTCACCCACCCAGAATCAGCGCGAACAGACATACTCCATGTAAGTGCAATTTGGGTGCTTCATCAATTAAGGTTAGCGAGGAGCTAAGTGCTGAGCGTCCAACAGCTCTCTGCTTGAGTTCGGTGGGAGTGGCATCACCTCACCCTGACAAAGCTGATCAAGCTTTGCCTCTTCAAGTGGAGATAGATACTCTCCTTCAGAGTTTCTCCAATACTTTCCCTGGCTTATCTCTACAACCCTTCTTAAATAGTGAAACCACATTAGTTGTTCTCCAGTCGAAGAACAAAGAACAAAGAACAAAACAGCATGGGAAACAGGCCCTTTGGCCCAATGAGCCCGCGCCACCACCCCAATGTTCCCACCTCTACCCGCGATCCCTGTCCATGTTTATAGATCTATGGATTAAAAACCAAATTTGAGACAATTTAGGGAGAATTTGTTTTGCCAATTAGCCTAAGAGCACATCTTTGGGATGTGGGAGGAAACCGGAGCACCCGGAGAAAACCCACGCAAGCACGGGGAGAATGCGCAAACTCCCACAGACACAGGCCCAAATCCATATATCTGCACAGCACAGCGATAGTCACTGAGCTGTCGTGTTGCCCATCAAATGGTCCAGGTCAAGTGTACACTAATGACGTGAAGCACTAGGATACTCTCGAAAAAAAAATCCTCTCACGACCCATCGCGTGTATTAGACAACAAGGTGGACCAAAGCACCTGTAGGATAAAAACAAGTACATCAATATCATCATCTATTTACACACTTCCCAGGGACTCCCAAGGCTCACGATTCCTATTTTAAACCAGTTTTCTATACCCCTCCATTCCCATTCTGTTCATGTGCCCATCTAAGTATTTCTTAAATAACTCCAGAGTACCTGCCTCCACCACTTCACTTGGCAGCGCATTCCATACCCCCACCACCCTCCTCAGGCACCTCTCCTGTGACCGGAGAGGAGTAAAAAATTTAAGTCAGAGCCCCTGCAATCTCTTCCTGTGCCTCACACAGTAGCCTAGGGCACAATTCATCCGGGCGTGTCGATTTATCGACATTTAAGATTGCCAACACCTCCAATAACTTGTCCTTCCCTATGCCAATTTGCTGTAGAACCTCACAATCTCCCTCCCTGAGTTCCAAACCATCTTCCTCATTCATTTTTTTCCCCCAGCAGTGATTTGAAAGCTATTTTAGATTTGTGGACTGAATCTACTGTACCTGAATTATATAAAAGACTCACAATTTTTGCAAATGAACTGATTGCAAGAGAGGGTTTACTTTAATTAATATTATGGAATAAACTCCTTTTGAAATATGAAAACAGAAACAGGAAGAAACTTGAACTGAGACCTGATGGACTATTTTAATCTTATCTTCCTGCTTCAAGCTGAATTGAATTTTCTCACAACATTGACCTTAATATGCCTACTGTGTCGGATTTCTGAGAGACTGCACCACTTGTAAAACAATCCATGATCTCAAGGATCATCTTTAATCATTATTTGATGTTGATTATAAAACTTTCAAAGAAGTAAAAAGGCAAAAGAGACAAAGGGAAATTGCCATATTAACATTGCAAGGTAAATAATGTTTACCCAGGCTATCTGTGAGTAAACAGTGTTAGGAAAATAAATAGACTCTTTTTCTCTGCCATGCCCAAAATAGCAAATTGCAATCTGCGAATTAAATGATAAGAAAAGAGAAAGTAAATTATATCAACACTAGTTTCATTTAGATTCTGGGAGACTGGCATCAATGGGAAGGTTCCCATATTTCCGTGATTAAATCTGAGTCTGGTGAATTCTGAAGGGGGAGTGCGAACAGTCAGTGATCATAGTACACATTGGTACAAACAACAGAGATTGAAAAAAAGGCATGAGGTCCTAAAAGCAGAATATAGGGAACTAGGAAACAAGCTGAAAAATAGGAACTCAAAGGTGGTGATCTCAGGATTATTACCTGTGCCATGTGCTGGTCAGAATAGAAATAATAGGATACATAGGATGAATATGTGTCTGAAAAGACAGTGAGGGAGAGGGTTTCAGATTCCTTGCGTATTGGGACTGGTGCTGGGGGAGGTGGGAACGGTACAAACTGGACGGGTTACACCTGGGCAGGATTGGGACTGATGTCTCTGGAGGGGGTGGGATGTGCTTTAGCTTTATAAAGAAATCTGTTATGTGAGACCCTGTAGAAAGCTTTCTGAAAGTCTAAATAAACCACATCCACTGGTTCTTCCTTGGTCAATTCGACCAGTTATATCCTCAAAAAATTCCAATAGGTTTGTCAAGCATGATTTGGGAGGAAAGGGGTTCAGGATATTGAATTGAATGACCAGCCATGTACAAAATGAATGTTGGTGTAGACTTGAAGGGCCGAATGCTTATTTCTGTTTCTAGTTTCTATGTCTTTATGGCACAAAATAAGTTGTGTTCTCAGCATATCCACATCTTTACTTCTGAGCAAAAAACAAAATATCTGGATATAAGAATCGACTTGGGGTTCATTGCCATCTGAATCTGAGCACTCGAATTGCATTGTGACAACCTTGAGTTGAATGAACTTCCATCATGATCATGGTTTCACCCCTGCCAGGCAAGTAACAATTCCAACTTGAACCAGGCTCTACAAGAGAAGTCTCAAACTGGTAACAGAAGAACAACTGAACTTAAAACATTGTTCCAAGACATTTATAACTATGAACAATTTTCCAGTGTGTAGAAAAATGAGCAGGTTAAATGGATTGGTCATGTTAAATTGCCCTTTAGTGTGCCAAGGTGTGCAGGTTAGGTGGATTGGCCATGGGTCCTGTGGGGTTATGGGAATAGAGCTGGGGAACTGGCCAAGTAACATACTGTGGCAGAGAGTTAGTGTAGACTCAATGGGCCAAATGTCTCTTCTGCCTGAAGGGATTCTGTGATAAGGAAGGGCAGATTTCTAATCAATTTATTAGCATGTCATATAGAATATCGAATAGGAGGTCTTATGATGCAGTGGGCAGCAACCTTACCTCTGAGTCAAGGTAAGGTTGACTCAAAAATCAAAAGTTCAAAGTTCAAGTCCCACTCCAGGTCCTGATGGTCTCAGGAGATGCATTTGTGGCTTCTCAGTGCCCACATTGCGGTTTTAAACTGAAATACTGCTTTATCCTGCAGCTGAAACAATGCACCATCTTGGTAAATGTGTTGAAGTTCACTCAGAATAGTTGTTCACAGGATCATTAGGAGGCTCATTGACAATTAAACAGTCTGTTAGCTCTCATTAAAAAGATAGGACTATACTTTGCTGACTACTGTTTCAACTAATACTCTCTTGTAACAAGTATCCAGATGAACTGGGGGATTCTAAATGCTGCTTTAAGATTTTTTTTGCTATCTATTTACTGCTGGAGGTTTGATGAGGATTATTAAGGGAAGCAGGAAGACTTTTCAGATAGATTGCAAGACTTTTTCACTATCGCTGTGCTGTGCAGATATATGGATTTAGGCCCATGTCTGTGGGAGTTTGCACATTCTCCCCGTGCTTGCGTGGATTTTCTCTGGGTGCTCCGGTTTCCTCCCAGACCCCAAAGATGTGCTCTTAGGCTGATTGGCAAAACAAATTCTCCCTAAATTGTCTCACAAATTTCGTTCCAATGCATAGATCTATAAACATAGACAGGGATCGCGGGTAGAGGTGGGAACATCGGGGTGGCGGCACGGGCTCGTTGGGCCGAAGGGCCTGTTTCCCGTGCTGTTTTTGTTCTTTGTATTTTTTTATTCTGGAAATTCTCTGAAGAACTACATCTAAAAGAGGGTGAGTGTTCTTTAATTGCATGTGAGTGGCTTCCAGATGGGATTCACTAGGAGAAAGGAATAAGTGGTCATTGGCATCTTGTTGGATCCTTGTGGCCTGCAGGAGGAGTGGATTGGGATCAGTGAAACAGCACTAACTGTTGAAGTAGAGATGGACAGGGGGGCTTTGCCTTTGGATAAAGCATATCTATTTACCTTTAAATCATTGAATCTTACAGTGCAAAAGAAGGTCTTTTGGCCCATTGAGTCTGCATCAAAGACAACCCCACCCTGGCCCTAATCCCATAACTCCATGTTTATCAGAGCCGGTTCCCCTGACATTAAGGAGCAATTTATAATGGCCAATCTACCTAACCCACACATCTTTGGACTGTGGGAGGAAACCGGAGCACCTGAAGGAAACCTATGCAGGAACGGGTAGACTGCGCAAACTCCACGCAGACAGTGACGCAAGCCAGGAATTGAACACACAGGCCCTGGCGCTGTGAGGCAGCAGCGCTAACCATTGTGCCACTGTGCCACCTTAGTGATCTCCTCCAACAGCAACACTGGTGCTGTGGCCAAAAATCTGTGCACCTCATATAAGCCAGAAATTGTTGAAGAATATTCTGGAGTCAATCTTTACATATTTTTGCATTTATTTGCAGTTTCACATTACAGTTGTAAGCATCCCAATCCATCAAACAGTGTTATAGTCTGTGTTTAGGTATTGCACCAAATGAATCCCCCAAATTATATACTATTAAACAAAAACAACAGATTCCCCTAACTCTTCTTAAAGATTAGAGTTAATATGCACAACCAAAATTTCAAAATGTATTGAATCATGCTGCTCTGTACAAAACCTTACATTGTGAGAAACATTCACTCCTCCAAGACTCTGAACAATTTCTTTCTACACACGTTCCAATTTGTAAAACAACCACACAGCTGATGAATTGCATCCACCATTTAATTTAAAAGATTTCCCTTTTCTCTAACATTTTTTTCATGGCAGAAAGGTCCATCCCTAATGTAATATAAAATCACAACAGAAAGTGCTGGAAAATCTCAGCAGGCGTTGCAGCATCTGTGGAAAGAGAAACAGAATTAATAGTTCAATTTTTTGAATCCAACAGGACTCCTTGTTTTGGAACCCTGAAATTCAAGCTTGGCTGAAAGCCCAGAAATGCAATAGAGTACTGAAACAGCGAAGTCCCAGGGAAAACATCATTTGACTGACAGAACTGGCCCCTGATCTATTCTGACAATTGCATAATATTTATTTACACAAAATAAAGAGGTTTCTAATGCTTGCAGTTTCAGCTATTGTTACTTTAAAGGGTTTCATTGGCAGCTTACTTATCTGCAAAAAGTAGGTTTTTTTAGTGCAAAATTAGAAATGAATGCCTGCTTTTTTCATATCCTACCATCTCTGCATCCATTGATTCTTGGATATATAGGATGAATGGGCATGGAAACACCATAGCTTGGCGTAGGGGACATGAGAGGATATAGAACATAGAACATAGAACATTACAGCACAGAACAGGCCCTTCGGCCTTCGATGTTGCGCCGACCAATATAAAAAGCAATGCCCCTCCATACTAAACCATTCCCTTCTCTTCCATATACTTATCAACTAACCTCTTAAACGCCACCAAACTTGGCGCATCTACAACTGCTGCAGGCAGGGCATTCCACTCCCGAACCACCCTTTGGGTAAAGAACCTACCTCTGATATCCGTCCTATAACTATCACCCCTTAATTTAAAGCTGTGTCCCCTCGTGCTAGCTTTCTCCATCCTAGGAAAAAGGCTATCACTGTCCACCCTATCTAAACCTCTAATCATCTTATATGTTTCGATAAGGTCCCCTCTTAGCCGCCTCCTTTCTAACGAAAACAACCTCAAATCCCTCAGCCTCTCTTCATAAGACCTGCCCTCCATACCAGGCAACATCCTGGTAAACCTCCTCTGTACCCTCTCCAATGCCTCCACATCTTTCTTATAATGTGGGGACCAGAACTGCACACAATACTCCAAGTGCGGCCGCACTAGAGTTTTGTACAGTTGCAACATGACGTTGCGGCTCCGAAATTCAATCCCCCTACCAATAAAAGCTAAGACTCCATATGCCTTCTTAACAACCTTATCAACTTGACTGCCAATGTTGTTGTTTGTCTATCGTCATCGGTAAGAACTTTGACACCTTAGTCATTTTGAGGCTGAATGCAGTGTGTCCGAAGTTGAGTGATCAGACCAATTTGGGCACGGAATGCCCTGGCACATATTGGGCAGACTTGTGTAGGTATTGTAGTTGTTGCAGTGGTGATCCTGAATTTGCGCAGCTCACGCTTAGGTTGTGCTTCAGCATTGCACCTTGCTTTGTGAGCTTGACAGCCCTTGTGGATGAGGCAGTGCAAAGGTAGGGTGGTTTTGTGCCAGCATTTCCCAAATGGTTGTGTCTAGATCAAGCAACTTCAGGGAGGCCCTCCGTGTGAGTGCCTTCCAGCGGAGAGTTCCCCAAAAAGGAGCTGTTTGGGCATGAGCTCATTTGACGTACGGATGACATGACCTGCCCACCGGGTCTGTGCTCTCATCAGCAGTGTGTGGACTGATGGTAGACTTGCTCTAGAGAGAACTTCAGTATCTGGTACTTTGTCTTGCCATCGGATGCGTAACATTCTGCGAAGACAAGTCATGTGGAAATGACTGAGCTGTCTTGCATGCCTTTGATACACAGTCTACGTTTCACAGGGATACAGGAGGGTAGTGAGTGCTGCTGCGCTGTAGACCTTCAGTTTTGTTGCTGGGCTGATTCATCGATGTTCCCATACAGTGGAGCACAATCTACCAAAAGCAGAACTTGTGTTTGCTATTCTGCAATTAATTTCTGTATCAATAGTCACTTCTCGGGAGAGGGTGCTGCCAGGATAAGTGAACTGGTCCACTGCCTGTAGTTCCTGCCCTTTGATTGTGTCTATGGGTTCTGTGCACAATGCATGAGGAGCAGGTTGGTGCATGACTTTGGTCTTTTTAATGTTGATGATGAATCCAAAATTGTCATAAGCCGTGGAAAATTTGTCCATACTGGCTTGCACCTCTGGCTCTGAGGCAGCATACAAGGCACAGTCATCAGCATAGAGGAAGTCTCTCAGAACGATTTCCTTCACTTTGGTAATAGTTTGAAGTCTCCTCAGGTTGAAGAGCTTCCCATTCACTCTGCGCTTGAAGCTGACTCCAGCAACACTGTCCAGGAAGGCATCATTCAACATGACAGTAAACATCATACTGAACAGAGTGGGTGTGGGAGCATACAGCCCTTAGTGACTGGGAATGCCTTAGAGGATTCTCTGCTGTCCAGTACTCTGGCCATATGCCATCATGAAATTGATGTACCATCTGAATGAATTTGTGGGGGGCAGCTGAACTTTGACACGATCCTTTACAGGCCTTGTCAGCTTACAGTGTCGAAGGCTTTCACAAGGTCAACATAGGTTGTGTAGAGCTCGCGATTCTGCTCTTGACATTTCTCCTGAAGCAAAATCATACCAATAGTCCTGTGACCTTTGCGGAAGTCACACTGTGACTCTGGAAGCAGCCCAGCTCCAGAAGAATGACCAGACGATTTAGCAGGACTCTTGTGAGGGTTTTCCTGTGATGGAGAGCAGCAAGAATCATCACATTCTTGCTGATTGCCCTACCTCTTGTAGAGGTGTACGATGGAAGCGTCTTTAAATTGCTGAGGAATGGGGCTTTGCTTCCAAAACAACTAGAACAACTCGGTGAGCTTCTCGATAAATACAGGACCAACAGCTTTGTAGATCTCTGTGGGTATGGCATCTTCTCCTTGGGTTTTGTCACTGGATAGCTAGCTGACAGCTTTTATGACTTTGGCCACTACCAGTGCGTCATCCATAGCGCTGTTGATATTGACCTGGAAAATCCTGTCTATCACCTCATCGTTAATAGATGAAGTCAGTGAGGACGTTTTCAACGTGTTCAGCTGCTCTCTGCAGGACCTGAGCCCTCTCTGTACAAAGAACAAAACAGCACGGGAAACAGGCCCTTCGGCCCAATGAGCCCGTGCTGCCATCCCGATGTTCCCAACTCTAATCGTGATCCCTGTCAATGTTTATAGATCTATGGATTAAAAACCAAATTTGAGACAATTTAGGGAGAATTTGTTTTGCCAATTAGCCTAAGAGCACATCTTTGGGATGTGGGAGGAAACCGGAGCATGTGGAGAAAACCCACGCAAGCACAGGGAGAATGCGCAAACTCCCACAGAGACAGGCCCAAATCCATGTATCTGCACAGCACAGCGATAGTCACTGAGCTGTCGTGTTGCCCATTAAATGGTCCAAGCATACACTAACGATGTGAAGCACAAGGATACTCTCGAAAAAGATCCAAAAGCAGCCCTCTCACGACCCATGTAATGAGAGTTGTATCATCTGTACTCAGGAGGGGGGATCTCCAGAGAGATTGAGGTCCATAGAGAGTGTTGAGGGTTTTATAGAACTGTTTGAAATCATTTCTGTCAGCACATCCCTGTACTTCATCTGCCTTGACGCTCAGCCAAGCATCCTGCATTTTACGCCATTTATTCTGGACTGTCCTACAAGCACTGGTAAAGGGTTTTTCTTGACAGCTGATGGGTCATTAAGACAGGCTCGATGAAGACAGTGCTTTTCAACAAGTACAGCCTGTATCTCATCATTCTCATCAAACCAGTCATGCTGTTTGTGGGTAGAGGGCCCGAGCATCTTCAGTGCAGATGAAAGGACAGCATCTCTGAAGCGTTCCCAGTCCTCCTCGGTGCTACCTGCGAAGTGTAGGTTAGCAGGCTTGATTTCTAAATCTTCAACTAGTGCTGAAGCAATGCTGGGGTTTTTTTAGCTTGTCTGCATTGATTCTTTTCATAACCTTTCTTCCTTGTTGTCGCTTCTTAGGTCTCATATGGAGCCTCATTTTAGAGGCAATGAGCCTGTGATCTGTCCAGCAGTCAGCACCACATCATTGCCTTGGTCACTCTAATATCCTGCCTGTTTTCTCCTCCTGACAATGACATAGCCAAGAAGATGCCAGTGCTTAGAGCGGGGGTGCATCCAGGAATCTTGCCACAGGTAGGCAGACGGAAGGTTGTGTTGGCGATGAGGATGTTGTGTGCTGCACGGGCCTTCATTAAGAATAGGCCATTACTGTTACAACTTGTCCACTCCGTGTCTCCCAATGACTCCCTGCCAGATTGCAGAATCACATCTTATTCTTACATTTTAAATCGCCAAGAAAGATCAGCTTGTCGGTACTGCTCACTGCTGATGTTAGGGCATCTAGCTCCTTGTAGAAGTAGTCTTTCATCTTGTTCATTGTGGGGTCATAGGCGCTGATTAGGAAAGGCTTGACTTCTATTCTGTAGTGGAAGCTGTAATATCATAAGCTGGTCGTTCACACCCTTGGGGAGACTAGCAAGTTTCTGAACAAAGTGACTCCTGACTGCGAATCCAACTCCAGCATCACAACCCTTATCACTGCCGAGACTGCTCCAGAAAAAAATGTATCCAGTCATCTGGATATGGGTCCGGGTCCATAAGACTCTCAAATCGGTCTCCCAGGTGGAGGATGTGGTTAAGAAAGCTTACGGTGTACTGGCCTTCATTCATCGAGGGATTGAGTTCAGGAGTCAGGAGGTAAGCTGAGCTTTATAGGACCCTTGTCAGACCACACTTGGAGTACTGTGCGCAGTTCTGGTCGCCTCACTATAGGAAGGACGTGGAAGCTATTGAAAGGGTGCAGAGGAGATTTACAAGGATGTTGCCTGGATTGGGAGGCATGCCTTATGAAGACAGGTTGAGGGAGCTGGGACTGTTCTCCCTGGAGAGACGAAGGTTGAGAGGCGACCTGATAGAGGTTTACAAGATGTTGAGAGGAATAGATAGGGTGGACTCTCAGAGACTATTTCCCAGGGCTGAAATGGTCACGACGAGAGGGCACAGATTTAAGGTGCAGGGAAGCAAGTACAGAGGGGATGCTAGGGGAAAGTTTTTCACTCAGAGGGTGGTGAGTGAATGGAATCGGCTGCCGTCGGTGGTGGTCGAGGCGAACTCGCTGGGGTCTTTTAAAAGACTTCTGGATGAGTATATGGGATCCAATGGGGTTGGGAGTTATAGATAGGTCTATGGCTGGGTAGGTTTTGATGTGTTCGGCACAACTTGTGGGCCGAAGGGCCTGTTTGTGCTGTAGTGTTCTATGTTCTATGTTCTATCTGACCTATGTTGGCAAGATGAGTTTCATTCAGGGCTGCAATGTCAATGTTGTATCTTGCAAACTCTCTGGCAACTAAGACTGTTCTTACATAGAACATAGAACATAGAACATTACAGAACAGAACAGGCCCTTCGGCCTTCGATGTTGTGCCGACCAAAATAAAAAGCAATGCCCCTCCAAACTAAACCATTCCCTTCTCTTCCATATACTTATCAATTAACCTCTTAAACGCCACCAAACTTGGTGCATCTACAACAGCTGCAGGCAGGGCATTCCACTCCCTAATCACTCTTTGAGTAAAGAACCTACCTCTGATATCCGTCCTATAACTCATACCCCTTAATTTAAAGCTGTGTCCCCTCGTGCTAGCTCTTCTTCTCGTTCCTTGTTCTTCTCTCTGGTCTGTCTGCTGTAGAGTTTTCCAAAAGCGTGCGTACGTTCCAAGTGCCAATGGTAAGCAGTGTCATCTTGTGTTTTATTTTGTTTGGTCGACCGCAAGATGGGATCCCTGCCAATCGCGGTAAACTGACCAGGGTGTTGTGCTGATGTGGAAATGCCGATGCTGGACTGGGGTAAACACAGTAAGAGGCCTCACAACACCAGGTTAAAATCCAACAGGTTTATTTGGTAATAAACACCACTAGCTTTCAGAACGCTGTTCCTTCTTCAGGTGAGTGGAGAGTTCTGATCACAAATAGGCTATATAAAGGCAGTTCTGATGCGCCACAGCGAAAAACAATGAAAAACCATACCAACCTCTTCAGAAGACAAACACGATGGACAGAGTACCCTTCGTCATTCGGTACTTTCTCGGAGCAAAGAAGCTACAACATCTTCTCCGGAGTCTTCAACATGTCATTGAGGAAGATGAACATCTCGCCAGGGTCATTCCCACAGCCCTTGAAACAACCGCACAACCTCAAACAGACCATTTTCCATAGCAAACTACCCAGCTTTCAGGAGAACAGTGACCACAACACCACACAACTCTACCACAACAACCTCTGCAAGACATGTCATCGACATGGATGCCATCATCTCACATGAGAACACCATCCACCAAATATATGGCACATATTTTTACAACTTAACCAACATTGTCTACCTGATATGCTGCTGGAAAGGATGTCCTGAAGCATGGTACATTGGGGAGATCATGTAGACAGTATGACAATGGATGAATGAATACAGCTTGACAATCACCAGGCAAGATTATTCCTGTCCTGTTGGAGAACACTTCAGCGGTCACGGGAATTTGGCCTCCGACCTTCGGGTAAACATTCTCCAAAGTGGCCTTCACAACACACGACAGTACAGAGTTGCTGAGTAGGAACTGATAGCCAAGCTCCGCACACACAAGTACGCCCTCAATTGGGATCTTGGGTTCATGCTGCACTATCTGTAACCTCTATGACTTGCCTGAACTTGCAACATCTCATTAACTGTCCTATCTGGAGACAATACACGTCTCTTTAATCTATGCTTAATGTTATCTCCACTCACATTGTCTGCATCTTTAAGACATGAATAGCAGATTAGCTGTAAAGACTCGCATTCTAATCAGTACCCTGTAAACTGTGTGTGCCTTTATATGCTCTGTTTGTGATCAGCATCCTCCACTCACCTGACGAAGGAACAGCATTCCGAAAGATGTTTATTATCAAATAAACCTGTTGGACTTTAATTTGGTGTTGTGAGATTTTTACAGGTGTAGTGAACCTTTTCTTGCTCCTTCCTCATTTTATGGCGGTGAGCAGTACGCTCCTGCAGAAAGTTGCCCAGGTAGATGCTGCTTTGTTCAGTGGAAAACGATGATTAGACCTGAGCTGCCTGTGTGCAGGTTCTTGACTGCAGCTCTCAGTGTATCTGCACCTACTGCTTCATTGCTCGCCCAATGCCACAGAACCTCAAAATTTGAACAGGACACTGATGATGATGATGGTGTTGAGACTAGTGCTTGATTGGTTCAAAGTGAGGGAGAGTTAAGCAACGTCAGCCTCACTCTCTCTCTTCCTAATTCCTATCTAAATCCAGTGGCAAGACAAGAGTGGAGACGGCTGGAGATGGGAACTAAGTGAATGAACAGGATGTCTTCTGTGTCTTGTCCTGCTCTTCGCGTTGCATGATGTTTGCAGAGACCGCTTGACCATTGGACCTCCCATTGGCCTCGTCCGCTCAATCCGCTGGAATCTATTTTCACATGCTGGGATAGACAACTCCCTGTCTCACCGAGGGTTGGGACCCATTGGCTACCCTCACCTGGTTTAGCTGGCTTTTCGAAGCCATTGCCTGGGTTGTGGCCGCTGTCGCACGCAAACAGCTACGGGGAACCACCGGTGAGAGTTGAGTGCCAGGTGGGGACCAAAGGTGGACAAACCACTTTGAAAAGGATGCGACATGTTCCCCCACCAGAGGTACTACCCCTCCCTCACACCCCATACACCTCAAGGGGTAGGAGGGTAGATGAAGGGAGTATCTTATCATGGGGAACTTGAGGCACTGTTGGGATATATAGAACATAGAACATAGAACATTTCAGCGCAGAACAGGCCCTTTGGCCTTCGATGTTGTGCCGACCAATTAGGAAAAAGCAATGACCCTTTAACCTAAACCATTCCCTTTTCGTCCATAAACTTACCTACTAACCTCTTAAACGCCACCAAACTTGGCGCATCTACAACTGCAGCAGGCAGGGCATTCCATACCCTTACCACCCTCTGGGTAAAGAACCTACCTCTGACATCTGTCCTATAACTACCACCCCTTAATTTAAAGCTATGGGGGCACATCTTGGCATAGTGGGATGAGGGGCCACAGGGGGTAGGTGAGGGCAAGAGGAGAACATTTGGAATGTGCCTCTCAAAGATTCCACCTATGCAGATTATAATCAACCCCCCTGAGCAAAGCCCACCTGGGGGGACTCTCCTTTGGCAGCCTGGTAATGGTAGAGGGGTACATGGCACTGCACTTGCCTCCTTGCCACCCACCCCACTCTTTAAAATCCAAAGCACCACGCCCAGATTTATCAGGACCTGTACCAAATCCCACTTGCTGGACTTGCTACTGGATTGGGGGAGGGTTGCAACATACCAGAAGCTGGAGCATCTGTCCTCAGACCTGGTGGTGATATTTAAATACCTCTTTTTGAATATCAGTTAGGTTTCCTTCCTTCCAATCTGGGTGGGAACCTGATTGGGCTCAGTGGGATGGGCTGGGAGATTCATGATATGCCTGATACCCCGGTGCAATTCCCATTTTAGCCACGACACCCGATTCATGGGGCTGTCAGGATTCCTGCCAGAGGCTACAGGGCCCTGTGAACCCTGGCCAAAGATGGATATAGACAGATCAAGTGAGAGGACAAAAAACTTACTCGAAAAATGTGAAGTCATACACTTCCATAGGAAGAATAAAGGAGTTGAATATCATATAAATGGAGAAGGACTGCAGAAAGCTGCAGCAGAGAGGAACTGGGGGTCCTTGTGAATAAATCACAAAAAGCCAGTATGCAAGTTCAGCAGGCAATGGGGAGGGCAAATGGAATGTTGGCCTTTATTTTGAAAGGAATGGAGTACAAAAGTTGGTAAGTCTTACTGCAACTGTACAAGGTACTAGTTAGACCACACCTGGAGTACTCTGAACAGTTTTGATCCCCTATCTA
This sequence comes from Sphyrna mokarran, assembly GCA_024679065.1. Classification (NCBI taxonomy): domain Eukaryota; kingdom Metazoa; phylum Chordata; class Chondrichthyes; order Carcharhiniformes; family Carcharhinidae; genus Sphyrna; species Sphyrna mokarran. The sequence continues at coordinate 28,234,977 of JAGIQG010000011.1, forward strand.
AGGAGGGATATGCTGGCATTGGAGGCAGTCCAGAAAAATTTCACTACATTTTTCCTGGGTATGGAGGAATTTTCTTATGAGGAGAGTTTGAGTAGATTGAGCCTGTACTCACTGGAGTTAAGAATGAGACATAGAGGATTCTTGGGAATCTTGACAGGACAGATGCTGAAAGATTGTTTTTCCTTGTAGAAGAATCTAGCACCAGAGGGTATAATTATCAGAGTAAAGGATTGTCCAATTAAGACAAAGATGAGAAGAGATTTCTTCTCTAAGGGTAGTGAATCAATTGTTTTTTTTACCGCAGAGGGCTGGAGTTTCTGGGTAGTTAAGCTTGTGCGAGGCTGAGATGGACATTAAGGCAGTAATGGTTTATAGGGATAAAGGTGGGAAAGTGGAGTTGAAGATTATCGTATCAGAGCTGAAAAGCAGCCAGCGTAATTAAGGACCCCCTACACCCTGGACATACTCTCTTCCATCTTCTCCTGTTGGGAGAAAGATATAAAAGTTTGAGGTCACATACCAACTGACTCGAACAGCTTCTTCCCTGCTGCCATCAGAGCTCTGAATGGACCTATCTTGCACCAAGTTGATCTTTCTCTTCACCCTAGTGTACACAGTGTTACAACTGTAACACTACATTCTGCACTGTCTCCTTTCCTTTTCTATGAACAGTATGCTTTGACTGTACAGTGTGCAGGAAATAATACTTTTCACTATATAAATGCATGTGACAATAATAAATAAGATCAATCATAGGCTCATTGAAAGATGGAGCAGACTCACTGGGCTGAATAGCCTACTTCAGCTCCTATGACTTGTGGTCTTAAAACTGATTGGGGTGAAGCTGTGCCTAACAGACCATACTTGCAATGTCCTATCTGGCGAATCATATATGAGTAATTCATCTTTTAAGCATTACATGACAAAAATAGAGATGTTTCTATTGTTATGCTTGGATGGCCAGTCAGGATAGATGCTCAACTTTAATTCTTTGTCTCAAAGTATCTGGCCCAATGCCAGTCAGTGAGATTGCTTTAATTTGCTATTTAATTGTGATGGTATGAATTGTGAACTTATGTATTGCATGCAAGAAAATGGAGGAGCACATATGACAGTTGACTGTCACAGTTGAGCAAACTAACTGAGATTCATGGCGCAATATTGTGAACATGAATGACTGAGTATTTTGAAACATTTCACTTGACTTCAGAATAAATTAGTGAGATGCTTTAATGCTGCAAGTCAAAATCTGCATTCCTGATTCCAAATGGATGTTCTAATCCCTTTTTGTGTATCTCTAAAATGCTAATAGGAAAGAAACTGATGGGCAGGTTTTTGTTTTATTTTACTGTAACAAGCTGAATAAAGCCAAAATAATTCAAATATTGATTTACCAGGTGGAAGAAATTTCAAGTAAAAGAGTAAAATTCACTTTCAGTGGTCAGTACAATGAAGAAAAGCGTAGTTAAAAAACATTAGTGTTACATCCCACATAAATATGGCACCGCATACAGGCTGGAAACTTCCTGGCACAAACATAGAACATAGAACATAGAACATAGAACAATACAGCACAGAACAGGCCCTTCGGCCTTCGATGTTGTGCCGACCAAAATAAAAAGCAATGCCCCTCCTAACTAAACCATTCCCTTCTCATCCATATACTTATCAACTAACCTCTTAAACGCCACCAAACTTGGCGCATCTACAACAGCTGCAGGCAGGGCATTCCACTCCCTAATCACTCTTTGAGTAAAGAACCTACCTCTGATATCCGTCCTATAACTCATACCCCTTAATTTAAAGCTGTGTCCCCTCGTGCTAGCTTTCTCCATCCTAGGAAAAAGGCTATCACTGTCCACCCTATCTAAACCTCTAATCATCTTATATGCTTCAATAAGATCCCCTCTTAGCCGCCTCCTTTCTAACGAAAACAACCTCAAATCCTTCAACCTCTCTTCATAGGACCTGCCCTCCATACCAGGCAACATCCTAGTAAACCTCCTCTGTACCCTCTCCAATGCCTCCACATCTTTCTTATAATGTGGCGACCAGAACTGCACACAATACTCCAAGTGCGGCCGCACTAGAGTTTTGTACAGCTGCAACATGATGCTGCGGCTCCTAAATTCAATCCCCCTACCAATAAAAGCTAAGACTCCATATGCCTTCTTAACAACTTTATCCACTTGACTGCCTACTTTCAGGGATCTATTGACACATACACCAAGATCCTTCTGTTCCTCAACACTATTAAGAGCCCTACCATTAGCCCTATACTCTACACATTTATTGTTCCTGCCAAAGTGCATTACCTCACACTTTTCCACATTAAACTCCATTTGCCACCTCTCGGCCCAGCTCTGCAACTTGTCCAAGTCACTCTGTAAACTAAAACACCCCTCTTCACTATCTACCACACCACCAACTTTAGTATCATCTGCAAATTTACTGATCCATCCCTCAATACCCTCATCCAGATCATTTATAAAAATTACAAACAGCAGGGGCCCCAAAACAGACCCCTGAGGCACACCACTCGTCACCGAACTCCACGATGAATATCTCCCATCAACCACCACCCTCTGTCTTCTATCTGCCAGCCAATTCCTAATCCAATTAGCTAAATCACCCTCTATTCCACACATCTGCATTTTCTGTAGAAGTCTTCCATGGGCCACCTTATCAAAAGCCTTACTAAAGTCCATATATACTACATCAACCGCCTTACCCCCATCCACCTCTCTGGTCACTTTCTCAAAAAACTCAATGAGGTTAGTAAGGCATGACCTACCCTTCACGAAACCATGCTGACTATCCCCAATCAATTCATTTCTCTCTAAATAACTATAAATCCTATCCCTAATAATTCTCTCCAATACCTTGCCCACCACAGAAGTAAGACTCACTGGCCTATAATTCCCAGGAAGGTCTCTCTTCCCCTTCTTAAACAATGGGACCACATTCGCTATCCTCCAGTCCTCCGGAACCACACCCGTAACCAACGAGGACCTGAAGATCAGAGCCAGAGGCTCTGCAATCTCCTCTCTTGCCTCCCAGAGAATCCTAGGTAAATCCCGTCCGGCCCAGGGGACTTATCCAACTTCAAACCCTCGAGAATTTCTAACACATCCTCCCTATCTACTACAATACTCCCCAATTTGCAACCCTGTACCTCAGTGATCTCCACAGCTACATTTCCAGCACTCTGCGTGAATACCGAAGAGAAATATTTATTCAGTGCCTCACCAATCTCTTCAGGCTCCACGCACAACTTCCCACTGCTGTCTATGACTGGCCCTAATCTTGCCCTAACCAATCTTCTATTCTTAACATATCGAAAGAAAGCTTTAGGATTCTCCTTAATCCTATCAGCCAACATCTTCTCGTGTCCCCTCTTAGCTCTCCTCAATTCACTTTTTACCTCCTTCCTAGCTAATCTATAGCTATCCATTGCACTACCTGAGCCTTCAAGCCTCATCCTGACATAAGCCTCCTTTTTCTTCTTAACCAGCAAATCAACTCTTTTTGTACACCAAGGCTCTCTTACTCGTCCATTTCCTCCCTGCCTGACAGGGACATACTTATCAAGGACTCGCAGCAGCTGCTCCTTGAATAAGCACCACATTCCAGATGTTCCCAGTCCCTGTAGTTCCCTAGTCCAATCTATGCACCCTAATTCTCTCCTGATGGCCTCATAATTACCCTTCCCCAGCTATAACTACTGCCCCCAGCTTCATGCCTATCCCTATCCATCACTAAGGTGAACGTAACCGAATTGTGGTCACTATCACCAAAATGTTCACTAACTTCCAAGCCTAACACCTGGTCTGGCTCATTGCCCAGCACCAAATCCAATGTAGCCTCACCTCTAGTTGGCCTATCTACATACTGAGTCAAAAAACCTTCCTGCACACTCTGTACGAAAACTGACCCCTCTAACGAGCTAGAGCTATAGCTATTCCAATCAATATTAGCAAAGTTAAAGTCCCCCATCACAATTACCCTACTACTTTCACTCCTAATCAGAATTGACTTCGCAATCCTTTCCTCAACCTCTCTAGAACTATTAGGAGGTCTGTAAAAGACTCCCAACAGGGTGACCTCTCCTCTCCTGTTTCTAATCTCAGCCCATACTACCTCCACAAAGTAGACCAACATTCAATGAATGAGTGGGGGGGGGGGGGGGGGGGGTAAGGAAATAACACTGTACCCACGCAGTCCTGGAGGTAGTCTGAGCAGTTCCATCGAGAGGCACTGCATTTAGACACATTTGCTCTTGGCAGCAAGAAACCCAGCCCCAAATTTCATGGAGGGCGCCCCAACACGGACATTGGATGCTGTGGAGCTGAGAATGACATCCATTTATCCACAGGTAGGCAGAAAATGTCTGGAGTTTCCCATTCCTCTGACTCACCCCTTTCCAGAAACTGAGCTAGAACTAGATTCTGCACTCTTGGTTCCTTCTCAATGAACAGTATGCTTTGTCTGCATAACACGGAAGCAACAATACTTTTCATTTTACACCAATACATGTGACAATAACAAATCAACTTAAATCCAAGGTGGCTCCGAGCCAGTAAATAGAACAAGATCTTTACAACTCTTCTTCCATTACATAGTATCTCTCACTTGTCATCCAATCATCTGAGCCCCAGTCACCAGCAGTCATATTCCATGTAAAGTTTTTGAATATGGTGACCATTGTCAAGGCACATGTCTACAAATTCTCTCTCCTGTCGGTACAGAATCCAAAGGCAAAGATACTCCTTTCTCTGACCCTTTATATAATTTGGTGAGATCTTGAAGCACTGAAACACAACAATGTGTCTTGTCCAATCCACAATTTCTTGTCTTTTCTTTCTTCTGCCCTCCACTATGTCCAACTGCACGATACACAGATTAACACCATCTCTGCTATATTCTCAGAACCTGGCTCCAACACTCGGATCTGTCTTTGTCTGCAGGTTCTGTTCTGAGCAGCACATTCATTTCTGAGCTGCCTGCCACAAGATAGGCTGGAAACCCACTACTGCTATTATCTTCCTATTCAAGATTTTGAATCTTAGCTGTTCATCCCCACAGCATAGATGATCCTTAGAACCAAATAATGTCTTAATCAGGAAAACAATTAATCCTCCTGTAGAATAATCCTCAGTTCATTTTAAACTTGTTATGGGGAACTTTGAAGGTGACTAATTGTGTTTTAAAACTAAGATAATTCAAAATTTGCAACGCAAATGCAAAAATGTAACAGATTCATTTTAAAAATAAAACATAGAACTAACAAACAAACATACAGCTGAATAGGGTCTTGCAAAGGGTTAAATAGCTCTGGGAATCGAGTGACAGAACATCTCAAAGATCTGGAGTACATTCAAATGCAGATCAATTATAGTTTCTTTCTAATCAATAATTCCACTTGCATTAGCTTAAAATCAATTTCACTTAACAGCCATACTTCAATTTCAATCTCTGTCAAGTATCTCAGCCAACCATATGGTACTCAATATGATCGGATATCTTCTTCATCCAACTAATATGGACACTGCCTGCCTTCTTGACTCTAACTATTTCCTGTTACCTGGTAATGACAAACACTACCATAAGATCAAAGCGGATATTTCCACTGGCTCACTGCCAAGTTGAATAGACTTGCGTTCCTGCATGCAGCAGCTTATCTATCCATGTGTCTGGACAGTGAATGCACCTACTCATTATATTGCAAGATACATCCCCTTATAGGAATCCTCCTGATAGATTCCTGCTGACTAACTGGTTCCCAAACCTTTGTCTTTAAACTATTGCCATTTACCCCCATGCCTTTCAGTAAATTTGATTGGCTAAAATGAATAATTTAAAATATGTTTAAAATATTAGCATTTATGTTTTGAAATCATAACTACATGTTTTGATTGTCTTACTGCATTCACATATGTGTAAACTGTGTTAACTTATAATAAGAATTAATTAACTCCTTACCAATCTCTTGTCCTCTAAAACATTGCATTCTACCTATGAAACTTATTAGCTGATCAGCAATTCCATTCTTCAGATCTTAAAGAGTGTATTAAAGAACAGAAAATCCAAGTTCTTCTCAAAGCACATGGGTCATCACACTAATCTAAATTCATAAATTGTAGATTACTGTTTGATGAAAGTAACTTATCACTAATCATTACATTAAGATTTCACTTAAGACAGTGTTTGAAGAATTATACTGTGAAGTGAAAATGCCAAATGGAGGGGAGAAGCTTTGTGGTAGTTGATTCACAATCTTTGAGGAATTAATACTTTGTCTTAATTTCCCCATCAATAAAGGGTAACCGTGGGATGTTTCAATACCCTTTATGTGTGGGTGTTATAGAGAATGTGAACTTTTTTATTTTTATTCTGTATCTAGTTTGGGAACAAATATCACATTAATGTCAGCATGAATCAGTCTCATCATATCTGCAGTAAGCCCTCTTCCTAAATTGACTGGAAATCCCACATCAAGTCCAAAAAGTGACTTATTGCGGTTGGCGTAATCATCAGATATGGGCTGAATTATCCTTTGTGGGAGCAGAATACATAAAAAATGTACTTAATTTTCTTTGTGATAAGACCTTTGAAAGAGAAAGCTGTGTCAGAAACACTGTCCAAGCTTTCTTGTTGTAATGTCAATGGGACATATTGGATTGCTTTTTCTCACAGGCTTGGAGCCCTTCCATTGGGACCACTTACCACCAATAGGACCAACTCAGAAATCTTCGCAGAGACAAATTTCTCATCAGTGACCTCCAAACCTACCCTCCTTATGAGTCACTTCCAAGGCACCTTCTTGGAAAATTCTCCAGCCACAAGAATTCTTTGTGAAATTATCCTTGTGTGCTGCCAATCCAGTCAGAGGGTTGGCAGCTCCACCATCAAAGGGATTGGCAGTTCTGAGAGAGGTTGGGGACTGCGAGAGAACCTCAACATTGAGCCACTCTCAGAGAGATTCAGCTAAGTCAGAAGTTTCAAGGCAGTAGGCCATTTGGAGCTGAGGAAAGACTCCACTCATGGATCGCGGTTGCAAGCTTTCCTACCCCATAATTGAGCCATGGAGCCTCTAGTTCGACCTCCCTCCTCCCCCACCCCTGGCCTGCCACAAGGAGGCCGCTTGCTTTGAACTGACAGCCTCAGCACATGTTGGGACAGTGTCCCATCTGGGGCAAGCTGCCAACGAGCCTGCAAAATATCACTCCTAATTGAGGTTTTAGTTCTGAAAATTGGCAGCTCATATTCATTCAGTGGGTAACTGAGCCACTTTGCAGAAACCTTAGAGAATACTGCAGCCGTAAGAGTTCTTTGTGGAATTATCCTGAAGTCTCCCCCCCCACCACCATCACCACCACCATTTTACTGCCTTCCAATCTCCCAGCCTGCCTGCCATCACAGGGCTTGGAAAAGTCAACACATTCCTGCTAGCTTTCAAGATTACATTTTTAATTTGTGTACACATGTAACTCATGTGTGCGAATATTAATCATTAAAATGAATTAAAAGTTCCCATGACATTTAACGTACTTCCAATTTCCTTATTCGTTGATGTTCTCCAGGGTAAATCATAATCCCAGGAGTAAAATATGTTTTAGTGCTACTCTCCTTGTTATTCCCCTTATATATCTGCTTCTGTATGTTCCCTCCTCTTCCCCCGCTCTCAGCGAAATTGAGGATATTAAATGAAAAGGGATGTTAAGTTTATTCTCTGAGAGAAATAGTTATTCCCCCAGCAATATTATACAGTAAGTCCCCTATTAATTTGCCTCATTTTAATTAATTCTGCTTTAACATCAATCAGTTAATGGGATCTATAATTGAGTTGAGCTTTGCATGTTTCATTTTAAAGTAATTCTGTGCTACTTTTTGATGAAGGGACCCAGTCAGCACAATTTTGGAGTTGCTTCTCCTGTTCCCTGACCCAGTGCTGAGACTCTAGCTTATGGTTTCTCTTTCTGCCTCTCCCTGATCATCTCCAGAGGCCTCGCCCACAGAGAGGGTGTGGTAGAGGGGAAATGAGTGCCATCATGTGGGGGGGGGGGGGGGGGGGGGGGGGGGGGGGGGGGGCGCAGGGACTAGGCATTTGGCTGCATTGAGATCAGGGTGCCATGTTTAAAGGGTGCCATGATCAAAGCAAAGAGTAACTTACCCCCACCCCAACTCGGAGGCCTCAGGGGCAACGGCCCACTGCGCGATCAGAGCCGGCATTCATCCCACACCCCTCCATCCAAATCGGAGCCAGCACCTTTCCATCTCTAACATCACCCCCTTCCTCTCCCCCTCCAGCAGCAGTCAATGCTGGCACCCATGTTCTCTTCCCTGAATATTGGACCCCTTCCAACCTCAACCAGTCAGTACTAGCACCCCCTTTCCCATCAAACACTGGACTCCTTCCTTCCACCTCCAGCAGTCAGTGCCGCAACCCCCCCTTCCCTCCCCCGAACACCTTCTGCCTTTAAACAGTCAATATCAGCGCCCACACCTCCTCCACAAATATTGGAGCCCCTCCTCCGTCCCCCACCTCCAGCAGTTAGTGCTGACAACATTTCCCCCCCCCCCCTCCACTTCCCCCTGAACATTCCCACCAACCCCACACAGCTATTGCCAGTACAGTTCCCTCCACGCCACTTGCCCTTATAGACATCACCGGCACTGTACCCCTCCTACTCTCAAATGGCCATTGCCAGCATCCCCAGCTCCCACATCCTCAGCTTCCATGTCCACTCCCCCCACAAATAAATGAATCCTGCCTCTCCAGTGAGACTCCCACTGGAATCTACCCCAGCACTGTGCCCTGCACAGGGTTGGTACTGCCAGGTTGGCACCCTGCAAACCTACCCAATATGGGCCTGGAAGTGGACAAATTCTGATGCCGTTTTTCAGGGTGAAAACCTCCCTTACACCCCCGATTCTACCTTGCACCCCTAAATCTGCCTCCTCTGGAAGTTTGAAATCAGTTTATCACTTTGCCTCTCCAAAATTCTTTGATTCTTTTCACTGCAGCATATCCTTTCTTCTCCTCCCATCCCCCTACTAGGCAGACTTCTTTACAAAGGAATAGATGGTCAAAGTACATGATAACTTGGCAGAAACAAATGACTGCATTAAACTGTGGCTTATGCTGACAAGTGTAAAAATGTTACAGTGGATAATAATGTTGGGTTGGGGATTGGATTTTCCACTTGGCATCAACATAGTGAGTTTTGCTGGTAATCAGCTTTTTCTCGCTTTTCTGAAATTGTTTCTATATTCCTCATGTATTTATTACCAATTCATATTTTTTCCCAGCGGAGGTTACAGCTTACAGTCGTTGCAGTTTATGACATCAACATGTAAACAGTTAGCACATTCATTCAACAATCCTCTCTCTAAGATTTTAACAGTAGTTGTTTTAAATGGCTGAATACCACTGTTAAAGATGAGTTATTAATTTCTGTTAATCCTCCTGCTTCATCCCTTTTTTACCTTTTGGAAAATTGGTTGCCATTGCCCTTTAGATATGAAGACAATCTGAAAAGCACCCTCAGAGTTTGCAAGCTGGATCCCAATAGACCAGAAACAAATAACTTTGGACACACCCAAGTGGAAAAGTTCTCATTTGAGGGGAACAGAATCAATTGCTTGCAGGACCAGCATGTATGGTGCAAAGCCAATGTCTCTAGTCAACTTCCAGCACTGCCCCAATATGCAGTATTCGCAATAGGAAATACAAATATAGACTTGGCCTAATGTCAAACACGAGACAACATCAGCTTATGTTGTGGACCAATCTTTTTTGTTTTGCTGAATAGAGTTGGACCTTTTCAGATCCCTGAGGGGAGGTTGCCCAAATCACAAAAGGCTTTAAGATTGAGGCATCCTCACCATCCTCCTCCCCCCGATACTTCCCACCAGAGATAGAGATTGTAAACTTTTTCTGTTTGACACCCTGTCCCAAACAGTGCCTGTCAGTCATGGGGGCTGAGTGGGAAATGGCCCTTTAAGTAATCACATTGGATGACACAGTGATTAGCCCTGCTGCCTCACAGCGCCAGCAATGTGGGCTCAATTCTGGTCTTGGATGACTGTGCAAACTCCACAGTGACATTCTCCCTGTCTGCGTGAGTTTTCTCTGCATGTACTGGTATCCTCCTGAGATGTCCAGATTAGGTGGACTGGCCTTGGTAAATGTATGGGGTTACAGGGATAGGATGGGGGAGAGGTGAGGGGGTGTGGGGTTGCTAGGTGGGATGCTTTCTCAGAAAGTCTGTGCAGATTTGATGGGCAGAATGGCCTCCTTCTATTCTACAGGGATTGTATGAGTGTCTTAATAGGGGCAAGGGTGGTCTTCCCATGCGAGGCATTATCCACCCCACCATGAAACAGTGGTCTGGGTTGAGGCGGGCAGAGGGTATCCCATTCATTCAATTTTACACTACCCTCCACCCCCACTCTCCAGGAGGAGGAACATTAAATTCTGGCCCAGGAAATTAGAGGCTTTTTACTTTAGCAGCAGTTGTGGGAAAGTTACTGGATTTAATTATTAGAGTGATGGTCCACTTGGAATAACATGAACTGATCAGACAGAAGCAGCATAGATTTGTAAAGAGTAGGAAATATCTAATGAACTGAGTTGAATGTTTTGAGGATGGTAGATAAGGGTGTATCAATAGATGCTGTTTATGTGGACTTACAGAGGCATTCAATAAGCTTTCAAATAAGAGGCTATAGCTGGGTTTTTCCTGTACTGCCATGGTGGAAACGTTGGAGATATGGCGAACCAGTCAAAAATATTCTTTGGACTGGAAAATCCCAGCAATGGGCAAGGCAGAAGCATCCCAGTTTGGGAGTACATGGAGATAATGTATTGACAAATTCAGGAATCGGAATACATGGAGATAACGTATTGACAAATTCAGGAATTGGTTCAGAGGTAGGAAGGGAATAGAGAGCATGGATAATCCTTATGTAGTCCAGTTGACAGGATGCTTCCTAAGTACTTGCACTGGGGCCTATATATTTATCAATTATTTAAACAAAGTAAGTAATTGTCCAGGTTTGCTGATAACACCAAGTTAGTGGCATTGTAAATGTGTAGATGAGGACAAAAAAGTTACCAAGGACATTGTTAGATTAAATGTGCAGGAAAAGCAGTGGCAGATGGTGTTCAGTGTGTGAATTTATGAGATTATCCACTTTGAACAGAAAGATACAGACCAGACTATTTTCTAAATAGAAAGAAGTTATGAGCCTTGGAAAAGAGAGTTTTCAGAGTTCAATTATAGAAATCATTAATCGCTCGTGGACAAGCACAAAGTGTAATTAAAAAGGCTAATGACATATTGACCTTTAACATAAGGGATTTAGAACTATGAAGGTAGAAATTAGGTTGCAGTAATTTAAAGAGCTGGTTAGATTCCATTTAGAGTCTTGCATTCAGCTTTGGGGATTACATTTCAGGAAGGATATATTGGTTATGGAGGTGTTTCTGACTGACCAGAATGATGCTGGAGTTAAAATACTTGGATTATGAGAATAAATTGCATGTATTACGTTCCCTTGCATGTAGGGATTGAGTGATCATCTGATAGAGTTGTTTAAGATGAGTCAGGTGTTCATACAATGGATGGAAAGTAAAGATTTCTTCTGGTTGGAGTAGGGGGGGGAGAGGGGCATTGTCTAAATTTAAATTTGGAGCTAGGGATTTCTTAGACAATGTCAAGAAGCATTTATTCACGTAAAGGTAGTGGAAATTGGGGTTTCTCTTTCTCCAGAAAAGCTATTAAGCTTAGCTCAATTAAAAATGTCAATACACAATTTGCAGAATTCTATAAGGATATATGAGGGTTTAAGAACCAAACCTGCAGATGGAATTCAGTTATGGATCATTTATGATTTAATTAAATGGTGAAACAGGCTGAAGGGATTGAATGATCCACCTCTGTCCCTGTGTCTCGATGAATTTGGCTTATAACAATCACTTAAGTTGATTCTTCAGGTTACTGCAGGATACGTTTCAAGTGATTGTGAGGCCTACGAGTAATCTGAAAAGAATAGACAAGATTTAGTTCTCATGAGCAATAACAGACAGGCTGTAGCTTCATATGAGATTGCAGGGTGTTGAAAATCCCAGGGGAGCTTCACTTGATTGCTTTAATCATTTTCATAGACTTCTAATTTAGTGCTCCATACGGCCCACATAAAAAAGCTGAATGCCATGAGAGTATATGACCAAATCTTATCTAAGATGTGTACTCTAGCTTGAAGATCCATGGAAGAGATTCACTGAACCTATTTGTCTCAAAGGAAAAATGAAATGTGGTTATCCATTCTCATCCAACCTTTTCAATCTGCTGAATGGTGTGCAGTGTGGATCCTGAGTTACTTTGTTGGTAGCGAGACGTTGTTGCTCGCATATCTAAAAGTATTACAGCATTTCATTTTGCCGATGATTGTGTGTTCTGGCAGAGTAACCCAGAAATATACTCATCAGTGAGCTAACAACATCCATAAACAAGCTGAAACATATCAAAGGATTACAAAATTGCTCAAAAACACACATTCCACTCTGCTGCTTAGATTTTTATTTTCTCTCAGATACACACTGGTGCACATGAATGAGCAAGATTCAACTGCCCAACCATTCAACATGTTGCAAATAGACAAACAATGCCAAGGCAAACCAATAGCTTTGATTGGGAGATTGTGAAAGCCAAGAAGTTACTGTCCAATATTATGTCCAACATTAATTAGGTTCCGGTTGGAGTATTGTGTCTAATTTTGGCACTACACTTCCAGAAGGCTTTAGAGAGGGTTTAGAAGTGACTTATTCAGATGTGTTAAGCATGAAGTATTACAGTTAGATGGATGGACTGGAGAAACTGGAGTTATTCTCCTTAGTGCAGGCAAGCGTTAAGAGAAAATTTGATAGAGGTGACTAAATTCCCGAAGTGTCTGGATAGCATGTGGAAAAACTATTTCTAGCAGCTGAAGACTCAGTGACCAGAGGACACAGATTAAGATGACTGACAAAAAGGGTGGCCTGGGGAAAAACTTTGAAAATGAGCAGGAATTTCTCGGACCGTCATGGCCAACATTTATCCTTCAAACAACATGAGCCAAATGTAGATTGACAGCTCATTGATTTCACTGTTCTTTACAGTACTCTGAGCAAATTGCTGCGCTTTCATTTGACAAAGTGACTGCACTTTTCAGAAGTAATTCTTTGGCTGTAAAATACTTTGGGATCTTCTGAGGTCAGAAAAGGTATTCATAGAAATATAAGCTTTTTTGATCTTCCAATGCATCTTGATGAAGATAGATATGTGTCACATAACTAATGAAACAGAACTATGGATGGTATTATCTAGAGGTCTGGTACAACAATATGCTCGAATATCCAATGGCTGACATGACTGAATTATAAAGAGACTATTGTTACTGAAGCAGTAAGTACCTGAATGATAATTTGTTTAAATATATGGAGAAGGGTGTCACTGGCTGGGCCAGCAACTATTGCCCATCCCTTGGACTGAGTGGCTGGCCTGGCTTTTTTGGAGGGCATTTAAGAATCAACTACTTTGCTATGGGTCTGGAGTCACATGTAGGTCTGTCCGGGTAAAGATGGGAGACTTCCTTGCCCATAGGACAGATAATAAACCAAATGTGTTCTAACAAAAATAGTTTCACAGTCATCATTCAGACAATGAAATTCCAGATATTTATTGAATTTAAATTTCAGTGGGATTCAAACCCAGGTCCCCAGAGAATTAGACCCAATTGGTGGGGGGGGAACATTGTCAAGAAAATTCTAAATGCCAAGCAAACTTGAGAATGGGAGGGAATTGGGGGGAAAAAAATGCAATGTGATTTTCATCGGCAGGGCAGTGGGCAGAGCCTAATCTAGCCAGGAAGCCGGCTGCTGAGCTCTGGGGGTGCTATTGCACTGGCGTCCTGATCTGTCAGTGTATTGTGTACAGAATATACACAGTACGCTGGAGATCTGTCTCTCCCCCTCACCAGCACTCCGATGCAGAATATCCTCCTATGGAGCACCCCAGCACCTCCCCACCATGGCCCTGCCCCCCTCATAGGCCCATCCCCATCAAGTCCTAGCCTTTTTTGGCACTGATGGACATTGACAGATACCCAGCCCTGCCTCCAAACACCCTGGCAGCTTCAATAGCCTTTGGCCCCACCGATGAGGCCATCACATCACCCGATCAAAAAATACGTGAATCTCATTAATTTCATAAAAACAGACAAGTGTCTCTGGTAAACATAAGTGGACATGAATTAAGAATAGATGATATAAAGCCTTTTCTCTGATTAATATTAAACCATGGTACAAATGAGCATTCAAAACCTCAGAGCTGTACATTTCCAAAGATTAAATGCTTGAATTGAGTGTACATGTGAGAAATTGGAGTTGTAACAAAATTATCCAGAGCTAAGCTTTCTTGTCAGCTGAAGATTTCCTTCAGAGAATGTATCTTTTTTCCTGACTTATTTCACATTCATTAGAAACATTTCTCATTTTTCAAAGTGATGCTTCTTTGAAATGGAAGGTCCCTTTTCTTTTGGATTTCTTTTTGGTAACCAGATCAATAAACGCTTGTTGAATTTATTTCATTGCTACATAACTCTCCTGAAGGTAACATCCTCCATCAGATATCAGATGTCAATTAACTATTTTCAATCCATTGGCAATGAAAATAAATTATTTTTAATATTTTACATTCAACTTTTAGAACAGATTCTACATAAAAAATGCTTCAGTATTCATTATAATTGCAATAACCAGGCAAACTTTCCAACATGATCTTCATCAATCAGGAGTAATGAGGACTGTCACGTCTGTTCTCTTAAAATGACTACTTTATATGCTAGAGCACGAACAGCACAAAATCAGTGGTTCCTGAGCACGACAGTAATGACAGTCTGTAGACTTTTAAAATTTATACTTGCTGTCTCTCGTAAATTCTTCTTCGATGCCCACCAACTCCCCACTCTTTCCAACTTCAGGTGACAACACAGGCTAGTCTGAACAACAGGCTTTAATTAGTTGACAGGAGATGTACTTCTCCCTATTTCTAGCCCTACTATTAATTCTTCTCTTGGATGAGTACTGCCTGCTGTAATACCCTCACTTTATGCTCTCACTTCGGAGACAGTTTGAAGGCAATAATCTTAACAGTATGTGTCTGCTGCTCTCCTTCCACTTCTTCTATCTTTGTTTACAGCTCTCAGTACCCCACCTCTTTTACAGTACAATGCCATGTCTCTCCATCAGGCACTGAATCCCTGACAACAAGTAATCCCCTTAGAAGCTCGTAAGAAAGATGCCTGGATTTGCTTTGTAGGTTTGCCTTTATTGGTCAATACATACCCAATTAAAAGTCAACTGGCGATGGGGTGGGAAGGCTGTCTCAAAACCTTATTCAGGGAAGTGGTGAGAGGATGGTAGGGGCCAACCCATATTTCTCCCACCTGATTAAATATCCTTTGCCACCAAACTTGCCTATTTTGCATTAAATTCTTCCCGACATCGTAATCTCTGTAAACTAGTGTAAACTCGTAATACAAAAGAATATAGGAAGAATTTTTTTTCAATAAATAGAAGGTAAGAGGATGGCAAAAATAGACATTGCATCAGTAGGAAATGAGGCTTGAAAAGTAATAATAGGAAACAAAGGAATGGCAGAGGAACTGAGTAGTTACTTTGCATTAGCAATGGTAGAAGATACTAATTTCATGGTAGAAGATACTAGTGAGAAGCCAGAACTCCAGGAGAATCAGGAAGAACAGGTGTCTATAGTGGCCATCACTAAGGAGAAGGCTCTGGGGAAACTGAAAGGTCTGAAGATGGATAAATCACCTGAACCAGATGGACTACACCCTAGGGTTTTAAAAGAGATAGCTGGGGAAATTGCAGAGACATTGGTGGTGATCTTTAACCAATCACTGTAGGCAGGGAGGGTTCTAAAGTACTGGAAAATAGCTAATGTAACATTACTGTTTAAAAACAGAGGGAGGCAGCAAGTGGGAAATTATAGGCCTATCTTCAGTCATTGGCAAGATTTTAGAGTCCGTTATCAAAGATGAGATCACTGAGTTCTTGGAAATGCAGGAGACTGAAATAGGACTGAGTCACCATGGCTTCATCAAGGAGAAGTCATGTCTGATAAATCTGTTAGAGTTCTTTGAGGAGGTAACAAGGCAGTTAAATAAAGGAGAACAGTGGATGTGATTTATTTAGATTTCCAGGAGACCTGTGACAAGGTACCGCATAGGAGACTCCAAAATAATTTAAGAGTCCATGGTGTTAATCGTAAGATCCTGGCATGGATTGGCTGAATGGCAGAAGGCAGAGAATGAGGCAAAAGGGGGTATTTTTCAGGATGGTAGCTGGTGACTAGTGGTATGCCTCAGAGGTCAGTGCTGGGACCATACCTTTTCACAATATACGATAATGATTTGGAAGAAGGAACTGAAGGCACGATTTCTTAATTTGCAGATGATACAAAGATATGTAGAGAAACAGGTAATATTGAGAAAGCAGAGAAGCTGCAGAAGGTCTTGGACAGGTTAGGAGAAGGGGCAAAGAAGTGTCAGATGGAATACAATGTGGAAAAGTGCACTTTTGGAAGGAGGAATAGACTATAAATTATTTTCTAAATGGGGAAATGCTTAGGAAATCAGAAACACAAAGGGACTTGGGAGTCCTTGTTCAAGTTTATTTTAGGGTTAATGCTATTAGGAAGGCAAATGCAACGTTTGTGTTCATGTCACTGAGACGATATAAGGCTCTTGTCAAATCCCATTTAGAATATCGTGAGCAATTTTGGGCCCCATTTTTAAGGAAGGATATACCGGCCTTAAAAAGGGTCTAGAGGTTCTGGAATGAAGAGCTTGTTGTGTGAGGAACGGTTGGAGTTCAGATGGAAGAGGGGGATCTTGTCGAAACTTACAGGATAATGCAAGGCCTGGATAGAGTGGATGTGGTGAGGATGTTTCCACTGGTAGGAAAAACTAGAACTAAGGCCACAACCTCAGGCAGAAGGGACAATCCTTTAAATAGAGAGAAGGAGGAATTTCTTCAGCCAGAGAGTGGTGGAGGGCAGGTCATTGAGTGTCTTTAAGATAGAGGTAGACAAGTTCTTGATTAATAAAGGCATCAGGGGTTATGGGGAAAAAGCAGGAGAATGGGAATGAGAAAATTATTAGCCATATCATTCTGAGGATACAGGGTAGACAATCGAGTACAGAAATAATGCAAAATGTCTTCACCTAGAAGGAGGTCAACCTATGGAATTTTCTACCACAGAAAATAATTGATGCCCAGATGTTGTGGCTGGAATTCTCCTATTCTGCCTGCTACTGGAATTTTAATAGATGGATTGCGGAGAATGTGAATGCCATTGACGGTCAGGAGGGAACTTCTGGCTTTTAGACCAGTGTGGCCAGAGAATTCCATCCTGTATGTTTTCATGAAGCAGTTAGATGTAGCACTTGGGACAAAAGTAATCAAATGATATGGGGAAAAGGTGGGATCAGCCTATTAAGCTGGATGATTAGCCATGATTGTAATGAATGTGGAACAGGCTTGAAGAATCGAATGGCCCCCTTCTGATTCTATTTTCTAGTTTCCTATATTTCAACCTCATTGGTGTGTATCTGGAGTAACACATAGATCAGACTAGGTAAGGGTAGCAGATTTCTTTCCTTGAAGAACATTAGTGAAGCAGACATGATTTTATGGCGATTGATGATAGCTTAATGGTCATCTTTATTGGTACCAACTTTTTAACTCCAGTTTAATAAAAAAAATTAAATTCCACCAGTTGCTATGGTAGGATAGGCACCCACTCACTGGAGCATTATCCTGGGCCTCTGGATTATTAGTCCAGCAATAGTACCACCACACCTCCATGTTTCTAATGAGATGTCAAACCAAGTAGATATCTTTGTTCTGGCTCTCCTGGGGGTGATTTCTGAAAAAGAATGAAGAAAAAAGTTGCATTGCAGCTCACAATTTTCCAGCATTTTAAATCTGTTGTAACAGATTGAGACAGACTGTAGAATTCTCATTTAAACACAGTTTGTGACCCTTTCAATTCATAGCTAACGATTTACAGAATTCTGAGAGGTTAAATGTTTAAATAAATGCTGGAACCATCGATTTTAGATGCAGTGAAGCCATTCGAAGTAAAAATACGGTTCCTAATATATATGACACTGAATATATCACCTGGAAGTCATGAATTTAACTTAAAATTGATTCTGTACTAATTATCAAGGAAAAGTGATTGTTGTGACCAAAACATGTTCCATTGTAGTCCTATACAATGGACTTCTGAGAAGACTTTGGCAGATAGGATTAAGGAGAATCCTAAAGCTTTTTACAGGTATATAAATAATAAAAGATTGATTAGGGCAAGATTAGGGCCAGTCAGAGATAGCAGTGGGAAGTTGTGCGTGGAGCCTGAGGAGATGGGAGAGACACTGAATGAGTATTTTTCATCAGTATTCACGCAGGAGAAAGACAGTGTTGTCGGGGAGAATACTGCGATACCAGGTTGTAGACTGGGTAGGATTGAGGTTCATAAGGAGGAGGTGTTAGCGAATCTTGAAGGTATGAAAATTGATAAGTTCCCTGGGCCAGATGGGATTTACCTTAGGATTCTCTGGGAGGCTAGAGAGGAGATTGCAGAGCCTTTGGCTTTGATCTTCATGTCGTCGTTAGCTACAGGTATAGTGCCGGAAGACTGGAGGATGGCAAATGTTGTCCCTTTGTTCAAAAAGGGGAGTTATAGACCGGTGAGCCTGACTTGTGTTGTGGGCAAGGTCTTGGAAAGAATTATAAGGGATAGGATTTATAAGCATCTAGAGAGGAATAAATTGATTAGGGATAGTCAGCACGGTTTTGTGAAGGGTAGGTCATGCCTCACAAAACTTATTGAGTTCTTTGAGGAGGTGACCAAAGAGGTAGAAAAGGGTAAGGCAGTTGATGTAGTGTATATGGATTTTAGCAAAGCGTTTGATAAGGTTCCCCATGGTAGGCTATTGCAGAAAGTGCAGATGCATGGGATTGAAGGTGATTTAGCAGTTTGGATTAGGAATTGGCTAGCTGATAGAAGACAGAGGGTGGTGGTTGATTGGAAATATTCAACCTGGAGTGCAGTTACAAGTGGTGTACCTCAAGGATCTGTTTTGGGGCCACTGCTGTTTGTTATTTTTATAAATGACCTAGATGAGGGTGTAGAGGGTTGGATTAGTAAATTTGCTGACAATACCAAAGTGGGGGGAGTTGTAGATAGCGAGGATGGATGTTACAGTTTGCAGAGGAACATAGATAGGTTGCAGAGCTGGGCCGTGAGGTGGCAAATGGAATTCAATATGGATAAGTGTGAGGTGATTCACTTTGGTAGGAATAACAGGCATATGAAATATAGGGTTAATGGAAGGACCCTTAATAGCGTTGTCGAGCAGAGGGATCTTGGGGTACAAGTACATAGCTCTTTGAAAGTTGGCACCCAGGTCGATAAAGTTGTTAAGAAGGCGTACGGTGTGTTAGCTTTTATTGGTAGAAGGATTGAATTTAGGAGCAGTGAGGTTATGTTACAACTGTACAAAACTCTGGTGCGGCCGCACGTGGAGTATTGCGTACACTTCTGGTCGCCGCATTATAAGAAAGATGTGGAAGCATTGGAAAAGGTGCAGAGGAGGTTTACCAGGATGTTGCCTGGTATGGTGCGAAGGCCTTATGAGGAAAGGCTGAGGGACCTGAGGTTATTTTCATTAGAGAGAAGAAGGTTACGTGGTGACCTAATTGAGGCGTTTAAGATGATCAAGGGATTGGATAGGGTGGATAGTGAGAGCCTTTTTCCTCGGATGGTGATGACCAACACGAGGGGACATAACTTTAAATTAAGATGTGGTAGTTATAGGATGGATGTCAGAGGCAGGTTCTTTACACAGAGGGTGGTGAGAGCGTGGAATGCCCTGCCTGCAGCAGTTGTGAATTCGCCTACTTTGGGGGCATTCAAATGTTCAGTGGATAGGCATATGGATGATATTGGAATAGTTTAGGTTAGAGGGTCCACTGGCCGGCGCAACATCGAGGGCCGAAGGGCCTGTACTGCGCTGTAATGTTCTATGTTCTATATTTAAATATGTCATTTTTATATTTTCCATCTTTAAGATGTTCATCTTTTGTAATTATTATTTTTAATATTCACTTCCAATGTGTTTCTTCTCCCTTGTCCAGAAATATGCATAGTGGCTTAGACTATTTGTGATTTGATTGAAACACTTGCAAAGCATCCAGGAGCCATCACTGGTTAAGATTTAATTGTCAAACAACTCTTGGGGGTTTGGTCAGGTTTGATCTCTTAATTCGTTCATTGGAATGAGAAGTGGACAGTTTGTAAGTCATTGCTTTCAAGTGCTGGTCACTGATCTACAATCCTGGGGTGAAAAAGAATGATGGTTCTATGATTGAATGGTGGCTGAGTAATCATTCCACATGCAACTGTGGAGATCCTGGGAAAGCACTTCAACATTGTTAAATACCATGCCTGTCCTATGCTTCTATGGAATCTCTTTGCTTTTTGGAATGACATTACTTGGATAACTAATAAATGAAATGGGTTAGGGGATGGCAGCTTCATCGGATGAATTCCTGGAAATTTCATTATATAAGCTCCTGCATCTAACTTGCCCGCATCCAATGAGAAACAACAGCTTATTTAATGAAGCAAAATAATGACTGGAACAACTTTTATTACTAACTGTGATAAAAAAAAACTGAGAATAATATATCTAAGCTTGCTGATGCCACAAAACCAGGTGGGAAAGTAAACTCTGAGAAAGGCACAAAATGACTTCAATGAGATAAAAAAAATCAAATAAATCATCAGTGAGATGGCAGATGAGGTATCATTATGGGAAAGTGCCAAACTATTCACTTTGGTAGTAAGAACAAAAAGAAAGAATGCTTTTTTAACAAAACAGTAGAAATTTGTTAACAAATACAGAAAACGTTGAAAAATTGGAGCAAGTCTGGAAGATCCAGTCTGGAAATGTTGGCTCTATTCTCTCTCCACAAATGAAACCCATCCATCCTCTTGCACGATGCTCTTTTTACCCAGTTGGCAATTCTTGAACTGTCAGTCAAATAACCTTCTTTTTTCCTGTTACCAACACTTTTATAAGTGTTTAAATAATTTTTTAATGCCCCTTTGTATTTTCTCCTGAGCTGCTTCAATGAATGGCTTCAAAAATAATCTTCAATTCCTGAAGACTCCAGGAAAATTCTGGAACATTGCCATCCCTCGTTGGGTTTTTATCTTGCATTCTGTGACTTAACTAGACTGGGCTGTACTGCACAGGATCAGGCCATATTACCCCAATGCAATGGCTCAGATCTAGGCAGCATGGTAGCATAGTAGTTAACACTGCTGCCTCACAGCGCCAGGGACTTGAGTTCAATTCCCAGCTTGAGTAACTGTCTATGTAGAGTTGCATGTTTTCCCTGTATCTGCGTGGATTTTCTCGGGGTGCTCCGGTTTCTTTCCACAGTCCAAACATGTGCAGGTTAGGTCATGCTAAATTGCTTCTTAGTGTCGGGGGACATACATGGCTAGGATAAATGCGTGGGATTTTAGGGACAGTGCCTGGGTGGGAATGTGGTCAGTGCAGACTCAATGGGCAAATGGCCTCCTTCTGCATTGTAGGATTGTGTGATCTTCCTTTGCTTAGATGTACCTCGGAAGATGCATTGACGAATCCAATCTGACAGTGAATGCTATTGATAGAACCTTAGAATCCTACAGTGCAGAAAGAGGTCCTTCAGCTCATCGAGTCTGCACCAAACACAATCCCACTCAGTCCCTACCCCCATATCCCGACATATTGTACCCAATTGACCCTCTAACCTACGCAACCCTGGACACTAAGGGACAATGTTTTAGCATGGCCAATCAACCTAACCCACACATCTTTGGACTGTGGGAGGAAACCGGAGCACCTGGAGGAAACCCACGCAGACACGAGGAGAATGTGCAAACTCCACATAGACAGTGACCTGAGCCGGGAATTGAACCCAGGACCCTGGAGCTGTGAAGCAGCAGTGCTAAGCACTGTCCTACCATGCCGCTCAAATTCCACGGCAGATTCAGCCCAATATTTACAAACAGGAATATTAGAAAATATTGACATGTTTATCATTTTTGAAATAATGACTGGGTACTACTAATTCAGTAAACACAGCCGATATTATTCAATGGATTGGGTCTCCTCTATAACCTATAACAACCTCGTGTGTCTACCTGAGAGGCCAGACAATGTTTTAGTTTCTCCTTCATTAGTGCAGTACTGCCTCATTACTGTGGTAGAATGTCAGTCTTGATTTTCGTTCAATTCCTGGAATGATATTTGAACTCAGAGCTTTGTGACTCCCAGGCAGTGAGTCACAAACAGATTATAAAAGTTGCTGGGTATAATCCAGTGAGAAACAACAGCTTATTTAATGAAGCAAAATAACAACTGGAACAACTTTTATTACTAACTGTGATAAAAAAAAACTGAGAATAATATATCTAAGCTTGCTGATGCCACAAAACCAGGTGGGAAAGTAAACTCTGAGAAAGGCACAAAGTGACTTTAATGAGATAAAAAAATCAAATAAATCATCAGTGAGATGGCAGATAAGGTATCATTATGGGAAAGTGCTAAACTATTCACTTTGATAGTAAGAACAGAAAAAACGAATGCCTTTTTTTTAACAAAACAGTAGAAATTTATTAACAAATACAGAAAATGCTGAAAAATTGGAGCAAGTCTGGAAGATCCAGTCTGGAAATGTTGGCTCTATTCTCTCTCCACAAATGCTATCAGACTTGTTGAAATTTTCCAGCATTTTCTGTTTGTGTTTCAGATTCTAGTATCTGCAGTATTTTGCTTTAATCTCAGAAACACGTTATTGACAATGTTCAGAAGGAACTATGTGTACTTGTATAAGGAACATTTAGGTATTTTAGGTACAACCGTTTGATCAACATCTGGCTATTAATGCCAAAATTCAGAGAGATTCCCAAAGACCACTCAAGCAACAGTCTGACAGTCATTCTCATTGAATCATACTTTACAGGCACCATTGTCACTGTTCCTGCCTTATCCCATTAGCAGGACAGACCTATCACGAATGCCAACATAGTGGTAAAAAGTTGGGAGTCCTCGCCAACTCCAGAAGCTATGAATTCTCGTGGCATCAGGTGAAACATGGGTTTTATGTTCTTCTATTCATTGTAAAGATAGCAATCTGATAACAAGGATTGGTAAAACAATAATATGGCTCTGAGGTAATGTGGCCCCTTTAAGGGCAATCTTTTGCAGGCCAGCTGATCAAGCCGGATCCTATGAAGCAGCCGTCGGGAAGCCAAATCAATCCGGAGTGAGGGCATGTGGCCTGGGATGGGAGATCTTCATTTGGAGCCAGGGGAGATAACAGAGTAACCTGTGCATATGTTCTGTCAGGCCCTTATTTTGAACAAAGATATATTGGTTAAATGAATCGCTTGTTGTTGGAGCCACATCAAGTTGTTTCCACTTACTACACTGGTGATGTGGAATAACTACGTTAGTCCAAAGATGTGTGGGTTACCTTTATTGGCCATGCTAAAATTGCTCCTTAGTGTACCGTGATGTGTAGGTTAGAGGGATTAACAGGTAAAATATGTAGTGATCCGGGGGTAGGGCCTGGTGGGATTGTGGTCGGTGCAAACTCGATGGGCCGAAGAGCCTCTTTCTGCACTGTAGGGTTCTATGATTCTATGATGGTCATCAGGAGGAAAGTGATCTTCAAAGCTAAAAAGAAAGAGGTATAGACGCCCTCAAGATGCCTTTTATAGGGAAGATAGCATTGTTTGACCTAGAGCTGAGGGCGCTATATTGAAAAGGTGCATTCATTCATTGTGGCTAACAAAATCACTATAGAGGAAAAACAAAAGATTCTCAGATTGTGGCCCACAAACTTACAGCTTGGTGAAAGCCTAACATCAGCTGACATCTTGGACATGAAGGGTGGGATTTTATGGCCTCGCTCGGGTAAGATCGGAAATTCCAGTCTGAGGTCAACAGAGATTTCCATTATTGGACTCTCGCCCGTTCCAATTCTATGGCAGATGAGGTGATAGAGTTCTGATTGAAGTCTTTCTATCAAATAATGGGATTGAGGTAGAAGTTTCATTCATCTGTGAGGGAACCAGGGGAGAAGGTCTCTGGATTCATGGTCAGATTGCAATATTAAGCAAACACTTGGGCCAGCATTGGGGTAAATGTTAAGAGATCATTTGGTTCATTTGGAATCAACATCCTAACCACCCAAAACAAAAGCTGCAGGCTGAGTTTAAAATCTCTTTAGGAAAAATCTGTAGAGATGGCCCAGTTGACTTACTGAATTGAGAAGTGTAAGTGAACAAGGTGTTCCCAACAAGGTGAACCATTTGTGGTGGGAAACAACTCTGAGTGAGGGCGCAGCAGAGCTTGAGAGGGATAGTACAGGGATAGAAGCGAGTTTTTGTTGTGGAGGAAAAAATTATACGTGTTTTCGCTGCAAAAAGAAGGGTCATTTACAGGTTTGATGCAGAGTAAAGCACAGTAAGAAGTCTCATAACATCATGTTAAAGTCCAACAGGTTTATTTGGTAACACAGGAGCACTGCCCCTTCATCAGGTGTGCGGGAGTTGTGTTCACAAACAGGCATATAAAGACACAAACTCAATTTACAAGACAATGGTTGGAATATGAATCTTTACAGATAATCAAGTCGTAAAGGTACAGACAGTGTGACTGGAGAGTGGGTTAAGCACAGGTTAAAGAGATGTATATTGTCTCCAGCCAGCATAGTTAGTGAGATTTTGCAAGCTTGAGCAAGTTTTGGGGGTTACAGATAGTGTGTCATGAACATAAGATCCCAGTTGAGGCCATCGTCATGTGTGTGGAACTTGGTTATCAGTCTCTGCTCAGCGATTCTGCGCTGTCGTGAGTCATGAAGGCCACCTTGGAGAATGTTTACCCAAAGATCAGAGGCTGAATGCCTGTGAGTGCTGAAGTTTTCCCAAAACGGGAAGAGAACACACCTGCCTGGTGATTGTCGAGCGGTGTTCATTCATCCGTTGTCGTAGCATCTGTATGGTCTCTCCAATGTACCAGGCCTCAGGACATCCTTTCCTGCAATGTATCAAGTAGGCAACATTGACCTAATTGCAAGAGTATGTACCGTGTACCTGGTGGATAGTGTTCTCATGTGAGATGATGGTATCCGGTGTCGATGATCCAGCACGTCTTGCAGAGGTTGCTGTGGCAGGGTTGTGTGGTGTTGTGGCCACTGCTTTCCTGAAAGCTGGGTAGTTTCTTGCAGACAATGGTGTGTTGTGCGGTTTTTTTGAAGGCAGGAAGTGGAGGTGTGGGGAAGGCCTTGGTGAGATGTTCGTCTTCATCAATAACATGTTGAAGGCTCTGGAGAAGATGTTGTAGCTTCCCTGCTCCGGGAACGTACTGGACGACAAAGGCTACTCTGTCTGCTGTGTCACATGTTTGCCTTCTGAGGAGGCGGTGGCACATCAGAACTGTCAATCAATGAGTCAAGCGCCATATCCTGTTCTTGTGAGGGCATCTTTCATGATTCTCCTCACCTGATCAGTTTCCGTGTATAGGAAGGGCTTGTCCGTAGGGGATGGCTTCTTTAACGTGTTTAGGGTGGAAGCTGGAGAAGTGGAGCATTAACATTAAAGAAACTATCTCCTACGGACAGGCCCTCTGATCTTCAGGTAAGCTTTCCCCAAGGCGGCCTTCATAACACATGACAGCGCAGAATCACTGAGCAGAAACTGATAGCCAAGTTCCGCACACATGAGGATGGCATCAATTGAGATCTTGGGATCATGTCACACTATCTGTAACCCCCACGACTTGTCTGGGTTTGCAAAATCCCACCAACTGTCTTCGCTAGAGACAATACACATTTCTCTAACCTGTGCTTAACACTCTCTCCACTGTCTGTACCTTTTAAGACTCGATCACCTGTAAAGGCTCTCATTCCAAACATTATCTTGTAAATTGAGTTTGTATCTATATATGCCCTGTTTGTGAACACAACTCTCATTCACCTGATGAAGGGGCAGTGCTCCAAAACTTTGTGGCTTGTGCTATCAAATAAAATAAACTTTAACCTGGTGTTGTGAGACACTATAGTGTGCTTGACCCAGTCCAACACCGACATCTCCACAGCAAAGTAAATAGGCAGGACAGAATGCTTAAATTACGGTTAAGGCAACATAATTAAACCGAACGGCTGAGGAGCCCAACAAGGGATCCAAAATTATAATGCTTTATACAAGGTCCAACTCAACAAGATCCCAACTTTCAAGATAGCCCTGTTGGTCAACAGCAGATTTCTAAAAGATGGAGTTTGACACTGGAGTTACAGCCATAGTTATAAGTGAGCAAGCATTCAGATATTTCCTGAAAGGTCTGCAATCCTTGAGGTTGAGTCATTACGAAGCCATCTTATCCACCTACATGGGAGTGATGCTGAAGACAGTCAGATCAGTGGCATTAACAATATCCTATAGAACACAGCATAGTTCCAGTGATTGAGGATCACTGATCTTGTCGCACTGATTGAAGCAGATAAAATTGGACTGCCTGGAGATATTGAATGTTTGGGATGGGGATTTTTCAAGAGCTCCTGTGTGAATACTCAGAGGTTTTCTAGAAAATACTGGGTTAAAGAGCTAAAGCCAAAATTTACTTGTATCCCGGGGCTACACCAAAATACTTTTGAGCTGGCCCAAATAGAATTTATAGTCACATTCAATGCAATCAAGTTTGTCATCTTCTGGAATCTTCTATCGTCTTTGCTGACTTCTTTTGTGTTTTGTTCCTTTATTGGTACCTTTACAATTGAGATGAGGCTTTCTTTTAAGACATAAATTTAGCTATTACACTATTAGAGAATGGTTAATGTCTAACTCTCTCTCTCACTGTGATCCGTGGCAATTGCTGGCAAGTGGTCTTCTGGGAGTTTGGAGCTGACAGCTATGGCCTTTATACCCCTGATGACACACCAAAAACCCCCACAATAGGATTGGTTTACAGGTTATCAAATCATCAAATTCAAATTCAATAGGCTGCTGCTATTCAAACGCCTATTTAAAATGATTGGGTAAACTTCAAAAACAACCTGCTGTTATTGAAACACTTTTGCCTAGCCACCCAATACAATGTTTCACTTTGAGTCTTTCTGTGTATTTGCATTTGCACCTGCATCTTTTTTTCAAACAATGTAATTTTACAACTCTTTTTACAATATTTTATAATTTTACAAACACTAACCTCGCAACATTTATAATAATCCTTTGTTTCTACCAAGTTAGTAAATAATAGCACTAATTTTTGCCAAAGCTATGTCCCCAACATAAAGTTCATTGAAACTATTTTGCACATAAAGCAGACATAATCAGTGATTACCCACTAATCTAAGACTTTTCCCTTTGGAAGTATTGAAATTTGCATAAAGATACTTGCATTATAACAAATTGGAATATAATTGAAATGAACGACTGATAACTGGAACATTCAGCAAACCTGCGTAGAAACATATTTGCATATATTCACATTACGGATAAATATGTTGATTGCATTATAAAGAAGTTGTGTTTAATTGGAAATGTTTCCATAAACAAATGCATAAAACTTTATTGAAGTAATCTACAAATATATTGCATGAAATATGTTTTGCAAGTTGGTAAGGTTCTAATTTGTTTGTTAATGAGCAAACAAATAGTGTTCCCATGACCAAAGTTACATTGAGGCAATCAAGATTGTATCTTAATGACTTTTTTAATGTGGCTTTAATAATGTATGAATATAAGTATATTATAATTGTCATGCTTATTGCAGTTTCGATAGTCTCAGAATAAATAGTTAGATCTTGAATTAGCATGCAAACACTTTATCTATTTGCAAGTTGGTTCCGTTGTCAGTTATCTTAAGAGGGATTAACCTGTTTCTTTGACACTCGAGTGAACAAAATCAAGTATGCACCCCTTCCCACGGCAGGTTTTCCAGCAGAGGAGGTGGTTCGCCATTGGCTGCAAGCAGGATCTTCCTGTCCCGCCAAAGTCTATGACTTTTTGATGGCTCACCAGTCTCTCGACAGGAACATCCAGACCAGCAGAAGACAACCTGCGGCAACAGAGTCCCTAGCTGTGGGCCAGGAAAGCCACGCAAAATATCCTGGGCTTTGGTGGGTTGCCTTTGGTGGCACTGGAAGATCCCACTGGTAGCAAGGGCCAGAAAATTCCAGACAGTAGAACATAGAACATAGAACATAGAACATTACAGCACAGAACAGGCCCTTCGGCCTTCGATGTTGTGCCGACCAAAATAAAAAGCAATGCCCCTCCAAACTAAACCATTCCCTTCTCTTCCATAAATAAACTAAATAGAATTTTAAAAACCCAAAATACAACATTTTGACACAATACCATGGCTGTAATTTAATTTGTTCATGTCATGTTGTTTATGGACTTCAACGTGGATAAATGTGTAGTGGTCCATTTTGGCAGGAATAATGGGATGAAGGGGTACAATATCAAGGGTAGGAGTCTTAGTTGTGTTGAAGAGCAGAAGGATCTTGGGGTCCGGGTACATAGGACTCTTAAATTGGCCTCGCAAGTGGAGGATGTGGTCAAGAAGACGTATGGTGTACTGGCCTTCATTAATTGAGGGATTGAGTTTAGGAGTCGGGAGGTAATGATGCAGCTCTATAAGACTCTTGTCAGACCCCACTTAGAGTACTGTGTGCAGTTCTGGTCGCCTCACTATCGGAAGGATGTGGAAGCTATTGAAAGAGTGCAGAGGAGATTTACAAGGACGTTGCCTGGATTGGGAGGAATGCCTTATGAAGATAGGTTGAGGGAGCTGGGACTCTTCTCCCTGGAGAGATGTAGGTTGAGAGGCGACCTGATAGAGGTTTACAAAATGTTGAGAGGAATAGAAAGGGTGGATTCTCAGAGACTATTTCCCCAAGCTGAAATGGTCACTACGAGAGGACACAGATTTAAGGTACAGGGAAGCAAATACAAAGGAGATGTTAAGGGTAAGTTTTTCACTCAGAGGGTGGTGAGTGAATGGAATCGGCTGCCGTGGGTGGTGGTAGAGGCAAACTCGCTGGGGTCTTTTAAAAGACTTCTGGATGAGTATATGGGAACTAATAGGATAGGGGGTTATAGATAGGTCTGTGGATTGGTAGATGTGATCGGCGCAACTCGTGGGCCGAAGGGCCTTTTGTGCTGTAGTGTTCTATGTTCTATGTTCTATAAGTTGGTCTGGTCTCCCGCTGTTGATGATGCATTGAGAAACACATGGTGGAGAGGTCAAATAAGTCCTCCCCTCACCGCTATCGCATTTAGAAGTGATGTATAAAAAACTGCATGCTCCTGCTTTATCTTTCTTGTTCTGGCACTCCTCATTCTCTTGGACACTGGTATCTGTATATGGTTAGACACAACCTAATTTCCAATGGTCTATGATTTCCCCACTGCCCTGTGCAGTTCGATATATTGCACCTCTACTCACACTGCTCAGGCTGGTCTGCTTCAAGCTTTCCCACCCTACTTGTGCACCCTTCATACTCTCCACACCTGTGACCTACAGAAACATCCAATGGACAGAGTTCAGTTTCTAATCAATGACAACCATCAGGGTGTTGATAGTCAGGGATTCAGTGATGGTAATGCCATTGAATGTCAAGTGGCAACGTTTCAACATTCTCATGTTGCCAATGATCATTACCTGGTACTCGTGCGGTGCTAATGTCAACCCAAGCCTGGATACTGTTCCTGTCTTGTTGAATTTGGACTGCTTCACTTTCTGAAGTCATGAATGGTGCTAAACGTTGTGAAATCATCAGTGAATATCCCTACTTCTGACTTTAAGATGAGGGGAGATCATTGTTGAAACAGGGGTAGATGGTTGGACTTACATCTTTTTAAAAGACAAAATTACCCGCCTCTACTACTACCTATGACAGCTTGTTCTAGACACTCACCACCTTCTGTATGAAAAAATTGCCCCTCTGGACACATTTGTATCTCTCCTCTCTCACCTTAAACTTATGCCCTCTCATTTTAGACTCCCCTACCTTTGAGAAAAGATATTGACTATCTTGCAGTGAGATTTAACTTTATGTATCAACCTACCATGTAGTACCTTGTCAAGGGCCTTGCTAAAGTCCATGTAGTGAACATCTGCTCTCAACTACCTTCTTGGTTATCCCTTCAAAAAACTCCAACAAACTTGTGAGACGTAGATGAAATCGTTGAAGACAATAGGGTTTACAATACTATCCTGAGGAACTCCTGGAATGATGTCCTGGGAATGAGACAATTGACCTTCAACAGCCACAACCAACTTCCTTTCTGGTAGGTTTGACTGCAACCAGTGGAGAGATTCCCCACCATTTCTCACTGACTTATTTAGTACGAGCCACAATGTTCAGGAGCATTCACTATCTCTCAAATGCTGAAGCAGACCATGCGACAAGGCCTGGAGAATGCTAAGACTTGGATTAATAATGGCAGATAACATTTGTACCACACAAGTGCCAAGTGACCATTTGATGGGCAACATGACAGCTCAGTGACTATCGCTATGCTGTGCCGATACATGGATTTGGGTCTGTGTCTGTGGGAGTTTGCGCATTCTCCCCGTGCGTGCGTGGGTTTTCTCCGGGTGGTCCGGTTTCCTCCCACATCCCAAAGATGTGCTCTTAGGCTAATTAGCAAAACAAATTCTCCCTAAATTGTCTCAAATTTGGTTTTTAATTCATAGATCTATAAACACGGACAGGGATTGCGGGTAGAGGTGGGAACATCAGGGTGGTGGCGTGGGCTCGTTGGGCCGAAGGGCCTGTTTCCTGTGCTGTTTTGTTCTTTGTTCTTTGTTATGAGGGGTTTGGGAGGAGTCAGCAATTTATCTAGCCCCACTAATCACAGTTCACATCATTAGTTTAAAAGTTAGATTCATTCACCAAAATGGTCAATTTCTCACCTTTACAACTGTTCCCAGAATAAATGACACTCTAACCAGGCTTCCTTCAATCAACAAAACTCATTTGTTTGTTATAAAATCAGTCTTACCAAAAAAATAATAAAAATTGAGGAATTCTACCAAAGGTTAAAAGTCAATGGTTCGAGGGAAAGTGAAAGATGGTGGAGTCCTCGAGGTGATGTCTGTGTTCTATGGTTGTTCTCTTAGTGCTGATCTGCAAAACAATCACTGAATCTTGCTCTGCTTTTCAGGTGGGTTCGAGGAATACTTGTGGTTATTCAATCCCAGCATGCATAACAACTTAGGAGCAGTTTCTATTCATGTCCAACTATGGATTGGCTCTGGGCTGTGATATCACAACCAGTTGCTCCTTCATCTTCTCAAACCAAAACTGTTTTCCAGGTTTATTTATTAGTTCAGAGCCATAACCATGTGACCATCTTTGCACACAGTCTGCCATGTGTCTAGATTCTTTGGAACTGCTGAATTACCTTTTTTTAAAAATGGATGTCTCTTCCAAGAAAAGCAATCAGAGTTCTTGCATCATTACAACACACATTTTTCCAAAATATTCTTAGGGAATTAGGGAAAAAAAATTCCAAGTGCCAAACAAGCATAAAGTTGGAGGGGAATCGTGTTGATTTTTTTGCTAAATTAGAAACCCAATCTTACCAAACCCTGAGCAAAAAATGAAGCAAGATCTGTTTCCCGCCAGTAGGAGAGGGGAGCAAGGCTAAGATGGCAGATTACACGAGAAAGCACCATTGTTCATGCAGAGATCTCCCTCTGTTCTGTGCAACAGCACAGAGAGACATCTGTCAGGCATTCAACGCTGGATACTGTCTCATTATCAACAATCTGGATGTTATCATTGACTAGAAACTGAATTGGATCTGCTATATAAATACTCTTGCTACAACAGCAGGTTAGAGTCTAGGAATTCTGCAGCTAAGGATTCACTTCCTGACTTCCTAAAGCCTGTCCACCATTCACAAGACACAAATCTTCACTTGTCCTGATGACTGCAGGTCCAGCAACACTGAAGTAGCCTGACACAATCCAAGACAAAGCAACCCATTTGATCTGAACCAATCCACCAACTTAAATATTCACTCACTTCACCATCAATACTGGAAGCATCATACTATCTACAACAAGATGCAGTAAGACATCAACAGTCATTTGATAACATCTTCCAAATCTGGAAATGTATCATCAGTCCTTCACTTTCACTTTGTTGAAATCCTGGAACTCCCTCTCTAACAGTGTTGTGTTGACACCATAAGAGGTGCAGAGATTCAGAAAGTTAGTTCACCATCACGTTCTCAAGAGCAATGAGAAATGGACAATTAATGCTGGCCTAGCCAGTGACATCCACATCTGTGAAAAAATATTGGGATGCATTAGTTGGATGTGCAATGGTTGGATGGTTACATGTACAGTATTGTACAAAATGTAGGGATGTGTGTGTGTGTGTGTGTGTGTGGGGGGATGATTGCAGTGATGACTGGTGGTGGCGTAGTCATGATAACAGATGAAGGATTTCATTTCTCATGTTTTTCTGTTTCAGTCATCACTAGCTGAAACTTTGCACTATTAGACTACCCTCAACAGCGACATGCATGGCTGATCTGGTGATTGACAATTCATCCTCCTCCTCTTCCTCCATGGTCCGTCTTATCCAATGATAGGTGGTCAATCTTTTTATCCTTTTTTACCCACACTGCTTTCTGTTGCTGTACATCATTATTTTTCTAGACATCCTGGCTGAAAGATATCTCCAGACCCACCCTGCTATCCTCAACACTTTGAAGACATACTCATTGACATATCTGGTAGTCATTGGCTTTGGTTGTGGTGTTTTGATGCCTTATCGGTGGGTGTCTGTCTCACAGGTGTCTGAAGAGAATATCTTCATCACCGATACACCAACTCTTAAGTCTGTTTCTTGGAATGAAAAGTCCTGACTGAAAACACTGTCACTATATAAATGCACCATGACAATTCCCAGAGAACCTGATACAAATACTGCACAATTCCATTCATGTGATGACACACACATTAGTTATTCATTGAATTTTGAATATCCCTTGGGATATAAAGAATGACTCATTGGTGGTACTTGGATTGACATGTTTGTACAATGGATTGTATCTATACCTCTGGGAATCCAGTTAGATATGAAACTTGAGAGTTTTCTTATTCTAAACTTAATCCATATCCTGTGTACATCCTTCCTGTGCACTTTCTTTTCATAAACCTTCCTCCTGTCACACCCATGTGCTTCCTCTGTGTGTATCTTACTCCTGTCTCTTCTCTGTGCTTCTTCTGTATGTACCTTCCTCCTCTGGCACAGTAGTGCAGTAATTAGCAATGCTCTTTCACAGTTCCAGGGACCTGGGTTCAATTCCCAGCTTGGGTCATTGTCTGTGTGGAGTTTGCACATTATCCTCGTTCCTGCATGGGTTTCTGCCGGGTGCTCCGCTTTCCTCGCACGGTCCAAAGATGTGGGAGTTCTGTTGATTGGCCATGTTAAAAAATTGCCCCTTAGTGCCCTGAGATGCGTAAATTAAAGGGATTAGCAGATGTAGGGATATGGGGCAAAGGCCTGGGTGGGGTTGTTTTCAGTGCAAACTCGATGGACCAAAGGCCTTTTTTTGCGCTGTAGAGTTTCTATGATTCTATGATTTTGTTAATGTTGTGTGCTTCTTCTACGTGTACCTTCCTCCTGTTGCTCCGACATGCTTCCTCTGCATGTACCTTACTCCTTTGCAGCTCCCTCAGACACAGATCATTTCCATGTATCTTCCACTTGTGCACTTCTCTCCACTGTACCTCTTTCCTGTGCCTGCACTGATCCCACCAAAGCACATCCTCATTGTCTTTCACTCTTGCAATGCCGTAAACACATTCAACTCATCGCCTATTCTCATCTTATTAGATTGAAAGCCTCCAAAATTTAGAAACAGCTGTAAGAATATAGGAGCTCGCTGCCATGCATTTACCCAAGTGAACTGAGAGCCCATTGTAAGCTGTAAAGTTTTATTCAGACAGAGCAATCGTAAGTTTTAAAATCCACCTGAATTGCAGCTCAATCTCACTTCTGTTTCGCCGGCGAAATTCTTTGCTGGAGGGATTAAATCTAAAGGCAAATACAATTGACTGCTAAAATGCGTTGCATGGGCATTAATTCCAGAGATGCCAACACTCCCACCTGTACTAATTCAAGCTCTGACTTCTACAAGCAGCTTTCTTGCAGACATTCAAACACAGCTGTTTTAAACTGAAAAGTGGACGTGATTGAAAAATCAATTATTTAACTACCCACTCCTTCTTGGGCACTAAAATCACCCCCCTCCCCACCTTTTTCTCTATTTTCATTAAGTCAGTAACAGTTTGTCATGATTGAAATCTGGAAAGACAGATGATGTACTCAGTTATTGGTCAAATTATCCATTCTCAAGAAAAAAAATGAGAAATGCTTTTAAATTGTCCTTATGTTATCGTAAGTATCTTCCTACTTGAATATCTATACTCATATATATTAACACACATGCATTATGTGATTGGTAGCTCAGGAGTCCAAGAGGGAGCTGTATAACTAACTGCCTCCATTTCTGTGTCCATGCATGTAGGATGAAGGCAGCGGCGGGATAGGGGAGGGGTCGGGGTGCCCGTAAAAGGGAGTGGGGATATGAAGCAGCTAAGGCGGAGGAGGGAGATAAGGAGAGACTAAGGATGGGTAGGTAGGTGGGAGAGACAGGGTAAGGCTTGGAGGGAGTTTGGGGAGTTAAGGGGGGTTTCGGGGGTAAGTGGGATTGGGGTAAGTATGAGGGAGGGTTAAGAAATGAGGAGTGAAGAGAGAAGGGAGTGGGGCCTAAAGATGTGCAGCTTAGGTTATTGGCCATGCTAAATGGGTTGGCACGGTGGCACAGTGGTTAGCACGCCTGTCTTGCAGTGCTGGGGACCTGGGTTCGATTCCCAGCTTGGGTCACTGTCAGTGTGCGGTTTGCACATTCTCTCCATATCTGCATTGCTTTCCTCCAAGTGTTCCAGTTTCCTCCCATAGTCCAAAGATGTGCGGGTTAGGTTGATTAGCCATGCTAAATTGACCCTTAGTAACAGAGCAACTGGCAAGGATAAATGAAGGTTGGGATCGTGGTTGGTGCAGACGCGATGGGTCAAATAACCTCCTTATGCACTGTAGGATTCTATGATTCTCTCAATTGTCCCTTTGTTTGGGGGGAATTAGCAAGGTAAATATACAGGGTTACAGGGATAGAGCCTGGGTGGGATTGTTATCGGTACAGATTCGATGGGTTGAATGGCCTTCTTCTGTACAATAGGGATTCAATGATTCTACTATATTTCAATATTTTTATAAATAAAAAAGATTGAATATCTCAATGTATCTTTCTGTGGCCAAATTACCAAAATTTATTTTTCAGATTTTTGTTGTCTAAAATAAGAGTATCATTTACATCAATGCCCAAATCTTTATTCCACAGCAGTTAGTGCTTCCTGGGCAATTTACTGTGAGAAGATTGTCAAGTCATGTTGATAATATCTCTTGTAACTTAAGTGTAAATTTGTTCTCAAAAGTGATGGACTAAACAAGATATTTTTGTCTTAGTTCACAAATGACTGTGTTCATTATAGAAACAGATTTCTATGGCTTTATAATCATTTTCTGGGCCATTTACCTGCGCAATTGATTGTTCCATCCTCCCATCTATTTAAACTGACTGCAAAATATTGCTTTCAAGACTCTGCCTCTCTGATCTGGAATCAGTTTTGCTTTGCTCCTAATCTTTGAGTAAGTACCAGAACTGTGAATGATGAAAGAACAATAGTACAATCCATTATAAATGAAAGAAACTGCACTTCTTCTCAATCCATATTTTAAATAATAATTACCCCTGAAGCCCATGATAGATACCTTTAAAGTGCAACAGAGATGTTTGTATTTCAGGTTAAGACTCTGGGATTCTCCAGAATTTAACTGCAAGGCTTTAATATTTTCTGGCAAGACAAACCTCAATGCTGTTTCAGCCTGGAAGGAATAATTTCTTGAAAGGGTACTTCAAAAAGAACTTTCACTTTAATCACTCAGCGTGATGATATTGTTACACATGCCATTTTTCAACGAATTTACAATGCTAGGA
This sequence comes from Sphyrna mokarran, assembly GCA_024679065.1. Lineage (NCBI taxonomy): Eukaryota > Metazoa > Chordata > Chondrichthyes > Carcharhiniformes > Carcharhinidae > Sphyrna > Sphyrna mokarran. Next base: position 28,271,264 of record JAGIQG010000011.1, read on the forward strand.
GTTCAACTCCATCCCAGTGGTAGTCAAGATGTTAGGGTTAAATTTCCCGAGGGCTTCCACTGTTCTGGGCAACAGACCGCAAATGAGTTGAATAAACCGGGAAAGGAATTAGTGCTGGAATTTTGTGCTGGCCCTCGTTAATGTACTGGGGGTCAGCTTTGGGCAAATGGAAGTGCACAGTTGAAGCAGATGCCCCCTGCCTAGAGGCTGACAGGAAACTTAAGTAGTGAGCAAGCCTCCGAAGCCCAAGGCTGATTAGAGAGGCGAGGAATAACAGGAAGCCAATGCTGAAGCATTGTTTACTGTCCCTGAGGTTTTTGGCAGAATCAAGTGACTGCTTTGACTGCTCCTAATGGTTCAAGTGTCTTTAAAATTAAAGCTGCCTTAAGGTATTGTATAAAATGGTTAAAAATATTCTTGATTGAAAATCCTCCCTGGAGAGCATGTGCTCTTGTTGTTTCCTGTGTTTGTATATTGTTCCGTTTCATGTTAATGTTTGTCTGCTCTTCCAGGAAGATAGGCTGGCAGTGGTACAAAGCAGAGTTTTTGGTGAGTTGGAGGGAAGTGCTGTACCCCACTGTGGACAGGTAAGTCTGATAAACTGCTGGAGATAAAAAAAAGATTAAAAAATCAGTGGCTTGTTTGATACACCTTTTTTTGTCCCAGTGAAAAAGAGACAGTTGTGAACATACAATTGACAAAACAACTAATTTCCCAAGCAACTGAGTATTGATCCACACGCATGGCTGGATTACCAAGAGAAGTCCACTGACCACATCAGAAGGAGCACAGTAGACAACTGGTTTTGATTCTCACCAGAGAAAAGGGGATTGCTCGGGGCATTTATTGCATCTGTCTCTCATAATCTGTGTACTGGGCGACACAGTTGTTAACATTGCTATCGCACAGAGCCAGAGACCTGAATTCAATTCCAGCCTTCGGTAACTGTATGGAGTTTGTACATTCTCCCTGTGTTTGTGTGGGTTTCCTCTGGATGCTCTGGTTTCTTCCCACCGTCCAAACAGGTGCAGCTTAGGTGGAAATGCCGTGGTAAATGTGTTGTAGAGTTATGAGAACGGGGGGAGAAGATGGGTATGGGTAAGATTCTCTTTCGGAGAGTTAGTGCATTCTCAATGGGTCGAATGGCCACTTTCTGCACAGTGTGGAGTTTGCACATTCTCCTTGTGTCTGCATGGGTTTCCTCTGGCCCTATGGTTTTCTATGATTCCTTAAAACTTTGGAAGACTTTGGCTACAGCTACTAACTACAGTGTGATTACTGTTGAAAGCTTCCAATCTTGAATGCCTCCAAGGAGATGCGGGGCAGATGGTGGTAATATTACTGGACCAGTAATCCAGAGACCCAGGTTAATGTTCGGGGGATATGGTTAAATCCCATCACACCAGCTGGTGACATTTAATAAATACATTTGGAATTAAATGCTAACTTCAGTAATAGTGACCATAAAACCATCACCAATTGTCATAAAAATATCTCATCTGGTTCACTAATGTTCTTTAGGAAAGGAAATTTTCCGTCCTTATCTGGTCTGGCCAAGATGCAAGTCCAGAACCACACTAACGTGTGGTTAGTGTGAAATACCCTGTCAAGCCACTCAGTTGTATCAAACCAGTACAAAGTCTAAAAAAAGAATGAAACTGGACAGATTACCCAGCATTGACTTAGTATTGCGAATGCCGATGGTACAATCAGCTCTCTTGACTTGTAAAGTCCACCTTACAAACATCTGGGGACTTGTGCCAAAAGTGGGAGAACTGTCCCACATGACTCGTCAAGCAAGAGTGTGACATATGCAGGAATTTTATCAGCCTGCCCACCATAGAAATTGGAAGTGGGTGAGGAATGGAGCATGGACAGGATTTTATGCTTTTGGGATAAACGAGGCTGTAAAACCCACCCACAATCACATGCACAGAATCATACCTCACAGACAAGGACACACCCCTGGTCATGTTCTGTATCACCGACAGGACAGACCCACCACAGTTCACAGCACGTTGGTGTGCAATCAGTGGGGAGTTAAGAGTCAACCACATTGTGTAACTCTGGAATCATATATAAGCCAGACCAGTTAAGGATAGCAGATTCCCTGTCTCAAAGGACATTAGCGAATTAGATGAATTTTCAGGACAATTGACGGTAGTTTCATGATTACCATTTTATTCGCTGAACATAAATTCAAGTAGATGCTGTGGTGGGATTTGAATCCATATCCCCATGGTCCGCTGGATTACCAGTCCAGTGACATTACCAATAGGCCATTGTCTTCCCACCAAAGGAAATAAGCTGGAAATCTCCCACTAGAGAGGCCACCTCACATTCCAGCTGCTCAGAGAACTAGATGCCAGCAGTCCAGCTATTCAGAGAAAGATGTTTTCTAAGGAAAGAAGTATTCAGACACACTTTTCACATTCCATGAAGTGTGAACATTGTTATAATCATATAATCATGGAATTCCCATAGTGCAGAAGGAGTTCCTATGGCCATTCAAGCTGATAACAATCCCAGCCAGCCTCCATTCCCGTAACCCGACTAATCCATCTAACCTATGCATCCCAAGATTAACAAAACTGATTTCATTTACACTGTCACAGCCAACACATTAGAAGACCTTGTCTGCATTGAAGTCTTGTAGAGGATTTGAACCTAAAGACAGAAAGGTGGGGGGAGGGGGGGGGTGTGGTAACCAATTGCTCATTCTTGACAATCAGAGTTTTATAAACAGTCACTTGACTTTGGGAGTTTAATTTCAGCAACTTAATTATGGCATTCTCAATGAACAAAGAACAAAGAACAAAACAGCACGGGAAACAGGCCCTTCGGCCCAACAAGCCCGCGCCGCCACCCTGATGTTCCCACCTCCACCCACGATCCCTGTCCATGTTTATAGACCTATGGATTAAAAACCAAATTTGAGACAATTTAGGGAGAATTTGTTTTGCCAATTAGCCTAAGAGCACATCTTTGGGATGTGGGAGGAAACCGGAGCACCCGGAGAAAACCCACGCAAGCACAGGGAGAATGCGCAAACTCCCACAGACACAGGCCCAAATCCATGTATCTGCACAGCACAGCGATAGTCACTGAGCTGTCGTGTTGCCCATCAAATGGTCCAGGTCAAGCATTCACTAACGACGTGAAGCAGTAGGATACTCTCGGAAAAGATCCAAGAGCAGCCCTCTCATGACCCATCACATGTATGCCCCTCATTAGACAACAAGATGGACCAAAACACCTGTAGGATAAAAATAAGTACATCAATATCATCATCTATTTACACACTTCCCAGGGACTCCCAAGCCTCATGATCCCTATTTTAAATCAGTTTTCTATACCCCTCCATTCCCATTCTGTTCATATGCCCATCTAAGTATTTCTTAAATAACTCCAGAGTACCTGCCTCCACCACTTTACTTGGCAGCGCGTTCCATACCCCCACCACCCTCTGTGTGGAAAAAGCTCCCTCTAGCATCCAAATTATACCTTACCCCCCCTCACCCTAAGCCCGTGACCCCTCGTGCTATTTGAGTCCATCCTAGGAAAAAGCTTAACCCTGTTTACTCTATTTATCCCCTTCATAATCTTGTACACCTCTATCAGATATCCTGTAAGTCTACGTCTTTCTAAGGAATACAGTCCCAATTTGCCTAATCTCTCCTCGTAACTCAGACCTTCCATACCAGGCAGCAACCTGGTAAACCTCCTCTGCACTCTCTTCAGAGTCTCCACGTCCTTCCGGTAGTAAGGCGACCAGAACTGGACACAGTATTCCAAATGAGGCCTAACCAGCATTTTATACAACCGCAACATTAAAGGCCAGCTCTTGTACTCTATACCCCTTCCTATAAAGGCTAACATACTATATGCTTTCTTCACAACCTTCTCCGCTTGCTCTGCCACCTTTAGAGACTTGTTCACCTGCACCCCCAGGTCCCTCTGCATTTCTATACTCTTAATAGGTCTACCCTTTATCATATACCTCCCCCCTACATTCTTTCTACTGAAATGCATCACCTCACATTTATCAGGATTGAATTCCATCAGCCATCTATCTGCCCAAGCTACCAGCCTATGTCCTGCTGCATCGTCTGACAATATTCCTCACTATCCGCAAGTCCAGCTATCTTTGTATCATCTGCAAACTTGCTGATCACTCCACTTACTCCCTCTTCCAAATCATTTATAAATATTACAAATAGAAGAGGTCCAGAGTTATACTAAAGGCAATTTAACATGGCCAATGCACCTAACCTACACATCTTTGAACTTGGGAAAAAACCGGAGCACCTGGAGGAAACTCACACAGACATGGGGAGAACATGCAAACTCCACACAAACAGCTACCCAAGACTGGAATTGGTCCCTGGCGCTGAGAGGCAGCAATGCTAAGCACCGTATGCCAGAATAAGTTATTGGGTCCGTGCTAATCTATCAAAAAATTTCTAAGCTTTTGCACCAGTTATGGAAGTTAGTAATGGTTAGTTTGGAGAACTACAAAGATCTTTGGATAGAATTGCAAAGTAATTTGTGATACAAACTGCTGCCAGAGAGGCTGTATTGACAGCTCAGAGAGCTATGCCCCAGGTCTCTGAGATACACTATTACCACATCATTGGCCACAATCACTGACGAGCTTATTTGAATGAGCTTCTGCAGTATAATTGAAGCCACCGGATGTGGACAGCTGCAGATCCCAGGATACAGAGTTAGGAAACATCCTAAATCGGTTCAGGACAAATATATGTGGATATATCTAGAATATTTTTCTAACCCCAACAACCAGCGTATATTTAAAAAAAACATTTTCAATGTAGCAGTATGTCCCAAGGCACTTCACAGGAAAATCAGATCAAAGCTTATAAATGGGTTTTAAAGTGCAACTGTAGGGAGGTGTGATAGATGAGAGGAAATGTTTGATTGGAAATTCCAGAATGTTGGGTCTTGGCAGCCCAAAATTGGAGCAAAGGGAATTGCAGTGTGCTGCTCTTGAGAAACTGCTAAATAATTAGAATGTGTTACAAGAAAATAGTAGTAAAGTATGGATTTCTAACTCCCAAGACCTTGAATTGAAAAGTTGAAACTCAATAACTGTAGCATTTAGTCAACAATTCACAAGCAGTCACATTACAAATAGCTCATTTATAAAAAGAACAAGAACTTCATTATTATAGAATATTTTTCTCAGCTGCTAATTTGATATAAAAGACCTAACGTGTACAACTTTTGGAATTTTCAACCCTGGGTGACTAAAAGCAAAAAGATGACAAAATATGAATTGAAAATTGCAACTTTTATACATGTATAAAAGTATAATTCAAAGTCAATCTCTGTTGACTTTTCTCCTGATTATGCTGAGAAAAGTATCTCCAACTGCACAAAGTTCAGTTCCTGCCACTGCCCACAACAGTGGTCCTCACAGACCTCCAGAGCAAGATGGCCATTTTAATGCAAATTGTGAGTGGCTTTGTTTTATGAAATGATATTCACCAGACCAAGATTAACAAAACTGATTTCACTTTGCACTGTCACAGCCAGCACATTAGTGGACCTTGGCTGCATTTACATCTTGTAGAGGATTTGAGCCTGAAGACAGAAAGGTTGTGGGATAACCAATTGCTCGTTCTTAACAATCAAGTTTTATAAACAATCACTTGAGTTTGGGAGTTTAATTTCAGCAACTTAATTATGGTATTCTCAATGAAAGTCACGCTAATTGCAGTAAACCATTGAATTGAACCATTAAATTATTGGGAAATTAAGTTACTTTACATGTTTCACTGTGAAAATATATATTCTCAAATATTAAAATTATCATGAAGGACAGACATGTCCTTCATGACGTAAAGGCATCAATCCCAGATCAAGGATTGGGCAAACACATTGTGAGCTCTTTATTATTAGGTACATGACCAGAAAGCTTGAGGACATCAGAATTGTGTGTTTGTGCTCTGCTCCAGGGCATTCACATTCAACTAAAGCTGGATCTCATGACATAGTTCCCTTAAAGTAATAGTACACTGCTATTCCTTAAAGGCACTTTACAATATATACAGATAAGCATTCACGTGAATCAACATTTTGGTAAAAGACTCTTTTCAGTCACTATCTTTGAGATTCCTCTTAGATTGTTCTCTTTAACATAAGTGTAATAATAAGGTGCCCCAGGGAGAGAGAGAGAGAGAGAGAGAGAGAGTGTTAGTGTATGTGTGTTAGTGGAAAACAACTTCTAATTGCAGTCAGATTATCAAAGAGAAAGAATGGAGCTAATTCTTGCCTGCAATTACTGAATGAATAGACTTCAAATTTTGGTGAGAATTGACACAAATATGTGCGAATATATTACCCTCATTTGTATCCTTAATAAATGTCTCCATCATATCGCTACCAAACTATTCCAGATTACGTCCAGCCTTTAACTTTAGGCCTTTACTTTGGACTGCTGGAATGGAGCGCAGTCTTCAAAATGTTGGTCTTCAGATCCAGCTGTGCTAGTGATCTCTTTCAGTACATGTAATTTAAAAAACAAATGAACCTCAATTTGCTGGTACAGTAGTTGGCACTGCTGCCTCACAGTGCCAGGGACCCGGGTTGAATTCCGGCCTTGCATCACTGTCTGTGTGGAGTTTGCATTCTTCCCATGTCTGCATGGGTTTCCTCTGGGTGCGCTGGTTTCCTCCCACAGTCCAAAGATAACTGGGTTAGGTTGATTAGCCGTGCTAAATTGCCCTTAGTATCAGGGGGATTAGCAGAGTAAATATGTGGGATTATGGGAATAGAGCCCGAGTGGGATTGTTGTTGGCATAGGTTCAATGGGCCAAATGCCTCCTTCTGTACTGTAGGAATTCTATGAACTATTCAAAAAGATGTTACAATATAAAAGCATGATGATTGTGAAATGATTGCCAAATGTAAAAGTTTATATGTCATGTGAACTTTTGAGTCCACCATTGGGTGGACTCTTAACAGATGCAACTAGGACCACAGCACCACTGGGTGGCACAGTGGCACAATGGGTAGCAGTGCTGCCTCACAGCACCAGGGTCGCAGGTTCAGTTCCTGGCTTGGGTCACTGTCTGTGTGGAGTCTGCATATTCTCCTCATGTCATGGGTTCCTCCGTGTGCTCTGGTTTTTTTTTCCCACAGTCTGAAAGACGTGCTGGTTTGGCGTACTGGCTATGTTAAATTCTTCCTCAGTATATTTGAACAGACGTCGGAATATGGAGAGTAGGAAATTTTCGCAGTAATTTCATTGCAGTGTTAATGTAAGCCTACATGTGACACTAATAAAAATCTTTAACTTTATAACATAAAAAATATAATTTCTGGCAGGATTTTATTGTGCTTAGCTAAAGAAGAGCAGTAAATGTTTATTATGCACAAATTAGACAAAGATTACTGATGTTCATTCCCATTTTCCAGTCAATTGTACTGATAGTTGGACCTAATTGCTAAGAAAACCAAGGCTATCCTTTTCTCCACTAAATCAGTTGTTCATCTGGACATTTCTCTTGTTGTTATCCATCTTCGCTCCCTCTCTAACATTTGATTAGAATCTTTTATTTTCACTTTTGGCCTTTGCTTTGTATTGTATTATTGTAGTACACAGTCAATTCAGTAAAATGACAACAATTTGTAATCAAAACTCTAAGTTCGCCACATAGATTGCACTTCTTAGATTCAACTCTGTACTTAGTGTCCTGGTCTTAGAATAACAGAATAGCACAGCACAGAAGGTGACCATTCATGCATGTGCTACCTCTTTATAAAAGCTTTCCAAATAGTCCCAGTCCCCTACTCTACCTTCATGGCTCTACAAATTGCCACTCTCAGATATTTAATCTAATTGCCTTTCAAAAGTTATTATTAATACGGCTTGTAACAATCCTTTAGGCAGTGCATCCCAAAACAAACATTGTGTAAAAGAAACAATTCTCATCACCTTTTCAATTCTTTAATCAATCACGTTAAATTTGTGACCTTTATTACCACACCTTCTGGGCACTGGAATTAATTGCTACTTACTTATTCGACCAACATTTTTCATGGTTATGAACACCTCAATCAGATCTCTTTTTAACTTTCTCTGCCTTAAAGGAAACAACTCCAGCTCCTCCAGTCTCTTTGCATAATTTAATCCTCTTTACACTGGCTTCATTCTAGTAATAATTTTTGCTCTTTCTCCAAGCATTTGACATCTATCCAAAAGTGTGGTGACCAGCATTGGCCAACTGAGACCTCCTTAGGGGGTTTTATAAAGGAAGTAGCCTTGGTTTTTGTATCTTCCTTGGCCAGATTTATAAAGGCAAGAACCCTGATCGCTTTTCTGACAGATTTCTTAACTTGTACTGTTACTTTTAAAGACATGTACAGATATGTACAGATACCAGGTCTCTCTGTATCTGCACCCACTTTGAAATGCCTCGATTTAGTTCATATTGATTCTTTTTATTCTTGTTTCATTTTCTCTATATTAAATATAATTGTCTGCCCATTTTACCAGCATGTTTATGCACTTTTAACATCTTCCACAATCTTCCTAACTCCTGATTAGATTTCCAAGTTTTGCATCATTACTTTGAAGTTATACCCAGTTATTTTTTATTCATTTATGAGAAATGGACATTGCTGACTAGGCCAGCATTTATTGCCCTTCCCTTAGCATCTTTCAAAATGGTGAGCTGTCTTCATCCAACCACTGCAGTCCCTGAAGTGTAGGTACACCCACATTGATGTTCAGAAGAAAATTCCAGGACTCTGATCAGTGACAGTGAAACAACAGCAACATATTTCCAAGTCAAGATGGTGAGTGGGCTGAAGTTAAATCTCCAGGTGAAGATATTCCCAGGTATCTGCTGCACTTCTAGATGATAGTGGTCATAGGTTTGGAAGGTGATTCCTGAGGAACCTTGGTGAGTTCCTGCAATGCATCTTTAGCTAAGCACTGGCATCAAACAGAGATCCCAACCCTGATCCTTAAGGAACACTTTTACATGTTTTCCTTCACTCTGAAAAACAATAACTCACAAATACCATCTTTGTTCTATCCCTTAGCTAATTCCATATCCACTAAGCCACTACTTCTTTTAACCCAATGGGTTTCAATTTTGTTTGTAAGTCTATCGTGTAGTACTTTGTGAAAAACCTTTTGAAAGTCTAAATACACCATAACAAATGTACTACCTTCATCATCCCTTTCTGTTACTTTTTTAAATAACTCAGGCAAGCCTGTCAAACATAATTGGCCTTTAACAAATCTGTGTTGGCTTTCACTTACTATCCCATGTTTTTCAGGATACCAATTAATTTTGTTCGGGGCAACTGGGCTGAAATTTCCACTAGGCTTTTTCACCCAGATATCAGGAACACATAAGGCGCTAAGTTCAAACTTGCTGGTGATAAAACTGACAAAGGGATGTTTCTGAGGCAGCTTTATAATTGGCTGCCTCCAAGTTTGCCATTGTGTACAGTATGTCCGCTCTTGAAGCTACCAGCCCAATCACAACCCAGCAACTCTTAAGCCTTGGCAACCTCCACTGAGAGGTGGGCACTGTTGAGGTGTTTATCCAGAGGATAGCCCAACATGGAAGTGCCCTCAGAGGACTAGGTTACACTCTAGTAGGCCTTGCCAAAAGATGCATTGTGGTCTCAGTCATGGCCTTTCATGGTGGGGGTCCCCACTTTGGGAGAATGGAGCCTTTGACTATGATGGCTCCCAGATATCTGCAGAATGCCCATTAAGTTCCTCAAATGCTGGTACTAATGCTAGGATTTTAAATATGCAGATTAGCTGCCTGTCTGTGTTCAGCAGGAAGCCAATCTCTTACCCTGTTTACCAAAGAAAAGCCCCCACTGGATGAATTGCATAGTGGAGGCATCTCCACACAATTCCCTACTAGTTTTCCAGCCGTCCCCTCCCCCTTCATGGCTCTCAACCTGGGGCCAGGAAAATTCTGCCTCATAGCTCAAGAAGCTTCCTCCATTATCAATGTTAAACTAATGGTTTTGTAGTTATTGGACTTTTTTCCTCCCCTTTTCTGAACATGGAGTAAAATTTGCAGTCCTCCATTCCACTGGTGCCTTGGAGGTAGTACAATGTGACTACATCCACATTGGAAACAATTCATAAGATTCAAAGCTTCCACAATGGTAACAATAATAGGAAGACAGATTACTTGAATTGTTTAAATTGAGAGAGGTGGATGTTTAGCGAGACAAAGAACAAAAAAAAAGCATGGAAAACAAGCCCAACGAGCCAGCACTGTAACCCTGATGTTCTCTACTCGTGATCCCTGTCCATGTTTATAGATCTATGAATTAAAAACCAAATTTGAGACAATTTAGGGAGAATTTGTTTTGTCAATTAGCATCTTTGGGATGTGGGAGGAAACCGGAGCACCCAGAGAAAACACACGCAAGCACGGGGAGAATGCGCAAACTCCCACAGACACAGGCCCAAATCTATGTATCTGCGCAGCACAGCGATACTCACTGAGCTGTCGTGTTGCCCATCAAATGGTCTAGGTCAAGCGTACACTAACGACGTGAAGCACTAGGATACTCTCAAAATCCAAGACCAGCCCTCTCACAACCCATCGCGTGTATGCCCCTTGTTAGACAACAAGGTGGACCAAAGCACCTGTAGGATAAAAACAAGTACATCAATATCATCATCTATTTACACACTTCCCAGGGACTCCCAAGGCTCATGATCCCTATTTTAAATCAGTTTTCTATACCCCTCCATTCCCATTCTGTTCATGTGCCCATCTAAGTATTTCTTAAATAACTCCAGAGTACCTGCCTCCACCACTTTACTTGGCAGCGCATTCCATACCCCCACCACCCTCTGTGTGAAAAAACTCCCTCTAGCATCCAAATTATACCTTACCCTCCTCACCCTAAGCCCGTGACCCCTCGTGTTATTCGAGTCCACCCTAGGAAAAAGCTTAACCCTGTTTACTCTATTCCCCTCATAATCTTGTACAGCTCTATTAGATCTCCTCTAAGCCTACATCTTTCTAAGGAAAATAGTCCCAATTTGCCTAACCTCTCCTCATAACTCAGACCTTCCATACCCTTGCAGTCCTCACGCATTCATCACTGAAAATAAGAACGCTGGTAGAGCAGGCGGTAAAGAAGGCAAACAGTATGTTTGCCTGCATAGCAAAAAGATTTGACTACAGGAATAGGGATGTTTTGCTGCAATTGTATAGGGCATTGATGAGGCCACACCTGGAGTATTGTGTGCACTTTTAGTGTCCTTATCTGAGGAAGGATATCTTTGCTATAGAGGGCGTACAGCAAAGGTTTACCAGACTGAATCTTGGGACGGCAGGTCTGATTTGAGTTACTTAGGATTATATTCACTGGAGTTTAGAACGGTGAAAGGGTGAGGGGCCGGGGGGTGAGGGACCAGGGGGGTGTTGTCATAGAAACATAGAGATCAGGGTCAGACGGGGTAGATTTAGAAAGAATGTTCCTGATGGTGGGGGAGTCCAGAACTTGGGGTCATAGTTTGAGGATAAGAGGTAAATCTTTTAGAACTGAGATGAGGAGAATTTTTTTTCACCCAGAGAGTGGTGAATGTATGAAATTCATTACCACAGACTATGGTTGACTGACCTCAAGAAGAAATTAGATATAGTTCCTGGGGCTAAAGGGATGAAGGCAAATGAGGGGAAGGGACGATCAGGATATTGAATTTGATGATCAGCCATGATTGTAATGAATGGCAGATTAGGTTCTAAGGGCCAAATGGCCCATGCCTGCTTCTGGTTTCTATGTTTCTCTATCCACCTTTGCTTTGTATGTTACCAAAACTGGATTGAATTTTCCACTTTTGAGCACTGCCAACATTTTCAGTACCTCCTCTTTTCTATTTTTATCTTATTCAATTCCTCTACTACCTTACTCTTTACTGTAATAATATCAGCATCCTATTACTTCATGAAGACAAATGCGGAGTACCCCAGCATCCATAAGAAGATTGCCTTTCTGGCCCCCAATCCACTCTATGCTTCCTTTAACTATCCCTTTACTGCTGATACGCTTACAAAACAATTAATAGATGCTGACAAGAGTTGGACTGGCACCTATTATTTGAAAACCAAACTGATTTTGGAGCCTGTGTACCTTGTAATGATATATCACTTCCCAGCTTCATTATTATTGGCTCACTTAGAGGGTTCATTAGCCACAACAGAATGTGAAAGTTCTGCTGTAAGGGGGTTTCCTTTTGGTTACCAGCTAATCTATTCTCAGGCACACTCCTTGCCCCTCTTAGCAATAGTCTTGGCAGTTGTCTTGGCAGTTCTTATACTCTGTCACTCTATACAAAGTGTGCCATCACATGGTGTTTACAGCAGAAGTTTCACATTCTGTTATGGCTACCAACTGCTCTAATTTGCAACAACATTAACTAAGAAGGAGATGATATATCAATATATAAGATGCACAGATTTCAAGATCAGCATGAATCTCTAATTCCAGGCTCCAGTCCAAATCTTGTCAGAATTTATTAGTTTGAACCCTAATGATAACACTTCACAATAACAAAGTAACTATGCTTCTAGGTCATGTCTATGAGCCATTCATTATATAGCTAAATCAGGACAGCTTTAATCTCTTGCTCAGATAGATTCTGTTTTAAACATTACATCTTCCTTGGAAGAAAATCTGATTAATCTTATTAGTAAATCATATAAACACTATCGCACTCAGGTAATGCAAAGTGCATTGACTTACCCAACTACTCTTTACAAGGTTACCTCTCCCCCACCCCAGCCTTTGTTCACAGCTAGTTTACTGGTAATAGATTAAGTTGCTCCAGTTATTTTAGGCTAAAAATCTAGCTTCTACCTTGATCGGAATTCTCTGATGCAGATGCCTGCCACAACTACAGGTGAGAATGGAGAATTTGTCAATAGCCAAACCTGCATTGGCTGCAGTGGGATTGAAGAATCGCAGCTTCGAATGAGGTCAGAGAATCCCAGCTTATATTTCACTTCTTGAAAGCCTATCAGGAATAAATAGATTTGCTTATTTCAATCAGTGCATCTGAGTGAATCGGAGCTGTTGCAACCTAGTTCCAAGTGAACATGCATCGACCTGGTCTCACTCATAATCCAACAATTTGATAAACATCAGTCAATATGATCATTGGGATAATTGATGTGGGGATTGCGTTTGGCAATGCTTATTTGAGGTTATAGCTATTGCATGTTTCTTTGCAACCAATGTATATCAAAATCATATGTCTGTTTGCAAAGAAAATAAATTGAGTTTCACTATTGTAGTACACACACACACACACACACGTCTTTGGGCAATGGAATAGCAGATATATTTTGAATCTAAGCCATGCCAAAACTGATCCAGATATAATTAAAGTGACATTGGGCGTAAAAGTGGAAAATTTCTCAGCAGTAACTTCCTTCCCTTTGATTAACACATACATGAGCAGGAAAATAAGCAACATAATTCACTAATGCCAAGTCTGTAAATCTGCCAAAAATTTCACCGCTTTTTCTGAATTATTTATCATGCAAATGAAACTTATTGCAGATTATAAACTAATATTAGATTATGCTTCTTATCTCTTAATTGATTTTCTTTCAAAAATGAAACAGTTTGAAACAAGATCAGGTCAAGAAGGACTTTAACAAATTAAATCTAAGTATTTTCAGTAAAAGAATCAAAAGAAGACAGAAGGTTAGAGGCTAAATGTGAACTGCACAGCACCGCTTGCCTTGAGAGGAGTTATTGCAGTCAATGTGTACTTACTGAGTCTTTGTTGGAATAAAATATCAGAACTTTTGTTCAGGCAATGTTAAATCCTGTAACATGTTAACCTTGATTTTGTAAAGGTTCAGACCTCCAACTGAGCCAGTACTTTGCTGATCCAAGCTGAAAACTCAGGCCCAGAATGTCACATTCCAGAGTCCAAGTGCATCTAATTTTGAAAAGCATTCACACTTCAGATTAGCATCCAAAATTTAGTTTCTGACTGATCTTAGCTCACTATTTGTGCTGTGAGTAAGATGCTGCCTAGAGAGATGACCTTGTCCATAGTCCTGAAATCAGCTGAAACAACCTGGAAGGCCTTCTTAAAGGGGAATGGTACCGTTATATTTTCAAATTATTTTCTATTTTCAGCACCAGGTTCTATGCATCCTCCAGGAATTCTTGTAGTACAGGTATGGTAGTCATATTGTGACATCAGGACTCTTGACTAATTACCAGGTAAATCCCACAATGACATTTGGGGAATTAAAATTGAGTTAATTAAATACTGTAAATCTGGAAGTAAAGGCAGTCTCAATAATGAAACAAGGAACTACCAGAGAGTCAGAAAGACTCAGTCAGTTCTTTCATGTTCTTGAAAGAAACCTGCCATCCTTATCCAGTTTGGTTTATCTGAGATCCTAGACAAATTGCAATTTTAATTATCCTCTGAAGAGACTGAGCAAGCTATTCAATGTTATCAAAACTGCTTTGAAAAGCTGTAAGCTCTGGTTCAAGGGCGTTAGGGATGATAATAAATGCCACAAAATGAGGAGCACATAGATGCCAGAACAGAAATGTCTTTTCTCATAGAAATGCATATTATCACAATACTGAGTTTATATGCCATTGTGCCCTTCCAATTCACTCCATGGAGATATGTGTCACACCTGGCAGCCTGGAATGCATTCGTATAGCAGACCAATGACAAATGCTACATTTGCAAAGGAATGACCTCCAGTACATCTCCAAAGGAAAGGAGGCATCGGCCGGGCAAGATACAAAAGTCACTGCTCAACAAGTTTCATTTCAGTGTGGGCGACAAGCATGGATCTGTGTGGACATTAAGAACCTTTCTATCAAAGCTGAGGTCATTATGTAGAGAAAGAATTTGCACTCAGTTAATGTTCAAGTTACACTAACAATAATAATATCAGCGGTTAAATCTAGCTGCCGTCGTTGTTCAACAATCCATTGTGCCTACATAACCTGAAGAAAGAGAAGTATCAGGAGGATAGAATGCTGCTTCTGTGGCTGTTTAACTCAGTAAGAAACTCCATCCAGCTCTGCAGCTCCTCAGCAACCTCGACACCTTCAAATAAAAAGAAAGCTCAATGTTTATCCATAATGAAAGAGAGTGTGCGACATGTTAATGATTGCAACAAAGTTAAAACTAGTTCCTTCAGAAATAGGGAAGTGCCAATATCAATTTGTGCCATTCTCAAGAACATAAATTCAAAGTGAGAAATTCAACTTCTTTAATTCATTTGTTGGTTATGGGCATTGCTGGCTGGGCCAGTGTTTGTTGCCCATCCCTAATTGCCCTTGAACTGAGTGGCTTGTCAGGCCACTGTAGAGGGTAGTTAAGAGCCATCTATATCGTTGTGGGTTTGGAGTCAGATGTAGGCCAGACCAGGTAAGGATGGCAGATTTCCTTCCCTAAAGAATATTAATTAACCAGATATGTTTTTACAGCCATCAATGACAGTTTCATGGCTACCATTATTGAAACTAATTTTATATTCCAGATTTATTAATTGATTTCAAATCCCACCAGTTACCATGGTGAAATTTGAATGCATGTCTCCAGAGCATTAACCTGGATTACTCATCCAATGACATTACCATTACATCTTCACCCAGAAAACCCTTGTAGTAAAACATTCATTTCTCATTTGCAACAAGGCTCTTGCTGGATGACTGATAAGATTCACACAGAAGCTCCCTTTATACAGCTAGTTTCATCAGTAATCTTTCATTGAAGCTACTCACTTTCTTTATTCATAGAATCATTTATGGAACGTGAGTATTGCTGGCAAGACCCATGTTTATAAAACATCCCCTATGCCCATTGAGAAGGTGCTGGTGGACTGCATTCTTGAATAACTGCAGTTCATCTGGTGGAGGACACTCATAGTGCTGACTACGGAGGCAGTCCCGAGCTTGACCCAATACCAATGAAGGTAGAGCAAGATAGGGAGCGATTCTCCCCCCAAAAATTCTAAGCCTCGAATTTGCATAGAAGCTGGATTAAACCTGCTTTTTTTTTTTCAGTGGGAGTTTCAAAATGAATTTCCCACGCTCTGTGCACTGCAGAGTGCAGTAGTGTGAATCATGCTACAAATCAGTGGGCTGAGAGGAGCAGCAGCTGGAGAGGCCTGCAGCATAGCGTTGAGTGGGCCACTGCACATGCGCCAATCTGTCAGTATGGAGATTAACACATGCGCAGTAGCCCCATATTGTGCTTCCCGATTGCTGGTTACTCAATTGTTGGCTAGTCCCATGAACACTCATCCCTGCCCCTCCGACTCGCCCACGGCCTGATTGTTGGCCCCCAAATATGTCTGGGCCAGTCTCGATCCCCTCCCTCCCCCCATAGCCCTGACACCCACCTACCACACCTTACTTTGAAAGCTGATGTCCACCCAAATACCCCAGTGGCCAGCCCCGATCACTGGCTTCCCTCCCTCTGCCTATAATCCCAAATGCAGAGGCCCCCCACCCTCCCTGATCTCCTCACAGAAGCCCACCCCCTTAGCACTGCCCAATGCCCAATGTGTAGTACCAAGGTGTCGTGGGCATTGTAACTTTGCCTCTTGGGCAGTGCCAGGACCAAAGCGGCAATGGCCGGGGAGCACACCTTTTTATCCCTGATCCTCTGAGAAGCCTTGATGACCCCCCTCTTCTCTCCAGTGGGGTTGAGCTACCAGCTCCCCGCAAGTGGAGAGTGACTGTAAATTCCTTTGGAGTGATACACTCTCTGAGGCGGGAGGGTTAGCTCCATGCCAATTTCTGGCATGGAGCTGACTGCATTGGAAGTCCAGCTACCGGAGGCTGGCGGATGTTGTGGCACCCAACAGGAAGCCTGCAAAACAGCCTCCGCTTGAGAAAAGCAGTGCAGCTGGCAGGAAGAGTCACCCACATAGTATCAGGTCAAAATGCTATGTGATTTGAATGGGGGAGGGGACTTATACAAAGAACAAAGAGCAACACAGCATGGGAAACAGGCCCTTCGGCCCAACAGGCCCACGCCGCCGTCCTAACGTCCTAATGATATATCCTTGTCTTTAGGCTATGCCTATTGTTGAAGATTCCCATATAGGGACCAATATAGGGACAATTTGTTATCCAATCAGCCTAAGAGCACATTTTTGGGATGTGGGAGGAAACCGGAGCACCCGGAGGAAACCCACGCAACCACGGGGAGAACGTGCAAACTCCCACAGACACAGGCCCAAATCCATGTGTCAGCACAGCAACAACGATAGTCTCTGAGCTGTCATGTTGCCCATCAGATGGTCCAATTTAAACTTACACTGTAAGTTTACACAACATACACTGACGACGTGAAGCACTAGGCAACTCCTGAAGCAACCTCCAAGAGCAGCTCTTGCACGACATGCCACATGCATGCCCCTTGTTGGTCAACAAGGTGGACCGAATTATAGGTGATGATGTTCCCATGCAGCTACTGCCTCTATCCTCCCCGGTGGTAGAAGTTGCAGATTTGGAAATTGCTGTCGAAGGAGGCTTGTGGATGGCACACAATGCTGCCATTATGGATCAGGTGTACATATTGTCAATATTTAAAATAATGGATTAAACTCCCAATCAAGTGGGCTGTTTTGTCTTGGATGGTACTGGATTTTTTGAGTGTTGTTGGAGTTGCACTCGTTCTGGCCAGTGGAGAGTTTTCCATTCCATCCTTGAGTTCCATCCTATAGTTAGAAGACTAGTTTTGGGGAATAAGGAGGTGATTTGTTTGCCACAGAATTCCCAGCTTCTGATCTACTCTCATAGCTGATCTACTCTAATCTGAGTCATGAATGCTTTGATGGCAGGTCCTGCCAAATGTTAACCCCCAGAATGTTAATGATGGGGATTTTCAGTAATGGTAATGTTGTTCAATGCCAGTGGGGAATTCCCTTTTGTTGACGATGGCCATTGTACAGTGTGAATCCAAATCTTGCTAGATATGGATACAAATGCTCCTGAATCTGAAGGGCCACAATTGCTACTGAACCCTAAGCGACCCACCACTGATAATGGATAGAAGGTTATTGTTAAAACGTTCACTGATGGTTGGACATTACCCTGGAAAAACTCGTGCAACAATATCCTGGGACTGAGCTGATTAGCCTCTAAAAAACACCACCATCTTTCTTTTTGCTACATATTACATAATTAATTTTCCCTCTTTTATTCCCTTTGAATCCAGGTTTGTTTGGCTTCTTACTGGCATACTTGGTCAAATGTTGCCTTGATGTCATGTCTAATCACTCACACCTCACCTTTTGAATTCAGCTCTATTGAACAAAGAACAAAAGAACAAAGAACAAAACAGCACGGGAAACAGGCCCTTCGGCCCAACGAGCCCGCGCTGCCATCCCGATGTTCCCACCTCTACCCGCAATCTCTGTCTATGTTTATAGATCTATGGATTAAAAAACAAATTTGAGACAATTTAGGGAGAATTTGTTTTGCCAATTAGCCTAAGAGCACATCTTTGGGATGTGGGAGGAAACCGGAGCACCCGGAGAAAACCCACGCAAGCACGGGGAGAATGCGCAAACTCCCACAGACACAGGTCCAAATCCATGTATCTGCACAGCACAGCGATAGTCACTGAGCTGTCGTGTTGCCCATCAAATGGTCCAGGTCAAGCGTACACTAATGACATGAAGCACTAGGATACTCTTGAAAAAAAATCCAAGAGCAGCCCTCTCACGACCCATCGCGTGTATGCCCCTCGTTAGACAACAAGGTGGACCAAAGCACCTGTAGGATAAAAACAAGTACATCAATATCATCATCTATTTACACACTTCCCAGGGACTCCCAAGGCTCATGATCCCTATTTTAAATCAGTTTTCTATACCCCTCCATTCCCATTCTGTTCATGTGCCCATCTAAGTATTTCTTAAATAACTCCAGAGTACCTGCCTCCACCACTTTACTTGGCAGCGCATTCCATACCCCCACCACCCTCTGTGTGAAAAAACTCCCTCTAGCATCAAAATTATACCTTACCCTCCTCACCCTAAGCCCGTGACCCCTTGTGCTATTCGAGTCTATCCTCGGAAAAAGCTTAACCCTGTTTACTCTATCTATACCCCTCATAATCTTGTACAGCTCTATTAGATCTCCTGTAAGTCTACGTCTTTCTAAGGAAAACATCCCCAATTTGCCTAACCTCTCCTCGTAACTCAGACCTTCCATACTAGGCAGCATCCAGATAAACCTCCTCTGCACTCTCTCCAGAGTTTCCACGTCCTTCCGGTAGTAAGGTGACCAGAACTGGACACAGTATTCCAAATGAGGTCTAACCAACGTTTTATACAACTGCAACATTAAAGGCCAGTTTTTGTACTCTATACCCCTTCCTATAAAGGCTAGCATACCATATGCTTTCTTCACAACCTATTTCACTTGCTCTGCCACCTTCAGAGACTTGTTCACCTGCACCCCCAGGTCCCTCTGCGTTTCTATACTCTTAATAGGTCTATCCTTTATCATATACCTCCCCCCTACATTCTTTCTCCCAAAATGCATCACCTCACATTTGTCAGGATTGAATTCCATTTGCCATCTATTTGCCCAAGCTACCAGCCTATCTATGTCCTGCTGCATTGCCTGACAATGCTCCTCACTATCCGCAAGTCCAGCCATCTTTGTATCGTCTGCAAACTTGCTGATCACTCCGCTGACTCCCTCTTCCAAATCATTTATATATATTACAAATAGAAGAGGTCCCAGTACCGAGCCCTGCGGCACACCACTAGTGACTGACCTCGAGCTAGAAAAAACACCCTTCCAATGTTACTTCATAGCATTATGAAGTGCTTTGAAAGGTTAGTCATGGCACAATTCAATACCAGCCTTCCAGACTCCCTGGATCCACTATGGTTCACCCTTCATCATAACAGGTCCACGACAGGCGCCATCTCACGGCTCCTCCTTCTGCAATTGGATCCCAGACTTCCTAATCCACAGACTGCAGATCATGGAGAAGGTGCAACAACATGATCATCCTCAACAATGGTGCTTTGCAAGGCTGTGTTCTCAGCCCCTTATTATACACCTTATCCACCTTTGACCCTGTGGCCAAATTCTCCTCCAACTTGATTTTCAAGTTTGCTGATGTAGGGGGTCAGATCTCAAGTAATGACGACACACAATACAGCAAAGATATAGAGAATCTGGTGAACTGGTGCGACAACAATAATTTCTCCATCAATGTCAACAAAATGAAGGAGATAGTCACCCACTTCAGAAAGCATAGTGGAGGGCATGCCCCTGTCTACATAGATGGGGATGAAGTAGAAATAGCCGAGAGCTTCAAGTTTTTGGGTGTCCTGATCACCAACGACCTGTCCTGGTGCCTCCATGCTGATAGTTAAGAAAGCCTGAACTTTCTCCACAGTCTAAAGAAATTTGGCATGTCCATTACAACTGTCACCAACTTCTACAGATGCACCATAGAAAACATTCTTTCTGGTTATATCACAGCTTGGTATGGCTCCTGCTCTATCTAAGACCACAATAAACTACAAAGGGTTGTGAAAAAGCCAAGTCCATCAATTAAATCAGTCTTCCATCCACTGACACTGTCTATACTTGCCACGGTGTACGCCTTCTCTCTTCCACCTTCTTATATCAGAAATAAGATACAAAAATCTGAAGACAGGTACAGACTGACTTAAAAACAACTTCTTCCGTGCTTCCATCAGACTTTTGAATGGACCTACCTGATATTAAGTTGATCTTTCTCTAGCTATGTCTGAAACACTACCTTCTGCAATCTCTCCTTTTCTTCTCTATGTACGACATGCTTTGTCTGTATAGTGTGCAAGAAACAATACTTTTCACTGTATCCCAATACATATGACAATAATAAATCGAATCAAGGATGTAATGAAATCCAGAGCTAAATGCAGAATCCAAACCAGACATTGTTATTGTTGTGTAGGTGCCACCTGATAGCACTGTTCTTGATGCCTTGTATTATTTTGCTAATGAGCGAGAATAGGCTGGTGGAATGATGATTGGCTGAATTTGAATTTTTTTGTGGACAGTACATAACAAGCCAATTTTCCACCTTGTCAGGTAGATGCCGGTGTTGTAGTTGTACTGGGACTATTTGACTATAGGCAGCGCTAGCTCTGGAACACAAGTCTCCAATACTATTGCTGGACTCATGTCAGAGCCCTTAACCTTTGCTGTATCCAATACCTTCAACCATTTCTTGATGTCGCTTGAAATGAATCAAACTTTGATAATCTGGGGCTGCATTAAGCTGCTGCTTCTTTGCAACTGTATTCCCTGTGCCCCCTGTTCAGTTGCTTTGTTGCCCCCCACATCCTTCAGGTGACTCGGAGCTTGCACTGCCACATAGAGAGGGAAATGTTGGGATATGTTATATGTCTCAGGACTCTGCAGCAATGACAGACTAGTTTATATGTGTGTCACAGAGTTCATTCACAGTGTTTTTAAACGCCTGCTCTCTCGTGCTTTAGGCAGTTAACTTTGTTTATTTTTCTCAGTGTTTGCAGCCAGGTTTAATTAAATGATCATTGTGATCAACAATAACAAATGGGCTTACATAATCAAACACGGGACAATTGAATGCGACAGGAAATCCCCATCCTGAAAATGCACTATCACTCATACCATTCCAAGCACAAATACAGGAATTCATGTGCATTGTGAATTAGACAGACATGTACAGTGTGAGAAGCAGCACAAGTAAGCAGGTGCAGGTGTAAGTGTGAAAGGCAACCAGGGAAATAATTTTATCAGAGGGAATGTTCAGGTACTGATTCTGCTGAAGAGAGCAGTAATATAAACTTCTAATGGATAGATCACTGAGGAAGATTCCTTCAGTGCGGCAGCAATTGTGAATATCTTGAACTGCCTGCCAGGGAGATGCTGTAACACGTCAGAGAGCTTGGGGTAGTCTCTGGTAGAAACTGGTGCATGACATTAATGCTGTGCAGTCAACCAAGGAGTGTGTGATCATCTCAATAGACAGGTGTAAGTGGCGTGGTGAGGAGAGAAAAACTGTGTCTTTCAGTCTTAAAATGGTGCCAATTCTAGTGTTACAGATAATGTTAAATAAAGTGATTTATTAGCAATGGGAGTGCTCTATTGAGTCCTTGATATTTTCTAAGTGTGTTATGAGTCAGTAAATCTTTGTAGCGCTGCATTACACTCACATTAATCACTTGCTGTGACAGGTTCTCAAACGGAAGTGACTTATGCAGGATAAACTCAGCATCTTGTATTAAACGACAGACAGAAACAATAAATCCCAATTCATTCTTTCTCATATAGAATGTCTTGGTAGAGTAGAAACAATAAACAAACAAAAAGCTATAGATTAACTTCTCCAAAACAAACGGGCATTTGTTTAATGTGACAGTAGACTTAAGGCCTCAAAAACAGTACAAACTGAAGTGAAATAGTTCTGATGCTGAAAATCTGGAACAAAAACAAAAATGCTGGAAATACTCAAAATGACCCTGACTTTTCAGTTATTTACCATTTCAATTCTCTGCTACACTCCCATTCTACACTTTCTGCTTTTGGCTTTCTATACTATTCCAATAAAACTTAATGGCAGTTCAAAGAACAGAGCTTCATCTTTCAGTTTGCCCACTTTACAGCTTTCTGGATTCAACATTGAGTTCTTGATTTCAGATTGCTGCTATCATTTTTTGGGCAGCTGTTATCAATGATTCTACTATTTCTATTTACACTTCCTCTAGATACATTAAAATGGCATATTACCATCTCATTTTACCTTGCATCACTATTATACCTTTTGTCATTTAAACTCTTATTTCAAAGACCTTTTCTCAGCTTTCTCCAGTCCTTCCTTTCTTTGCCTCCGAATTTGCTATATATATATATAAAACCTTTTCCAGCGCTGTTATAAGGATATCAACCTGAAATGTTAACTTTGCTTCTTCCTGCATAGTTGCTGCCTGACCTGCTGAGTATTTCCAGCACTTTTTAAAAACTTTTCTAGCTATATAAACAATTCAAACTTTTAGACTATGAAGTTATGGACTTTAGTAAGGCGTTTGATAAGGTGGCCCATGGAAGACTTCTGCAGAAAATGCAGATGTATGGGATTGAGGGTGATTTAGCTAATTGGGTTAGGAATTGGCTAGCAGATAGAAGACAGAGGGTGGTGGTTGATGGGAGATATTCATCTTGGAGTTCGGTGACAAGTGGTGTACCTCAGGGGTCTGTTTTGGGGCCCCTGCTGTTTGTAATTTTTATAAATGATCTGGATGAGGGTATTGAAGGATGGATTAGTAAATTTGCAGATGACACTAAAGTCGGTGGAGTGGTAGATAGTGAAGAGGGGTGTTATAGTTTGCAGAGAGACTTGGACAAGTTGCAGAGCTGGGCCGAGAGGTGGCAAATGGAGTTTAATGTGGAAAAGTGTGAGGTAATGCACTATGGCAGGAATAATAAATGTGTAGAGTATAGGGCTAATGGTAGGATTCTTAATATGTTGATGAACAGAGGGATCTTGGTGTATATGTGCATAGATCCCTGAAAGTAGGCAGTCAAGTCGATAAGGTTGTTAAGAAGGCATATGGAGTCTTAGCTTTTATTGGTAGGGGGATTGAATTTCGGAGCCGCAACGTCATGTTGCAACTGTACAAAACTCTAGTGCGGCCGCACTTGGAGTATTGTGTGCAGTTCTGGTCCCCACATTATAAGAAAGATGTGGAGGCATTGGAGAGGGTACAGAGGAGGTTTACCAGGATGTTGCCTGGTATGGAGGGCAGGTCTTATGAAGAGAGGCTGAGGGATTTGAGGTTGTTTTCGTTAGAAAGGAGGCGGCTAAGAGGAGACCTTATTGAAACATATAAGATGATTAGAGGTTTAGATAGGGTGGACAGTGATAGCCTTTTTCCTAGGATGGAGAAAGCTAGCACAAGGGGACACAGCTTTAAATTAAGGGGTGATAGTTACAGGACGGATATCAGAGATAGGTTCTTTACCCAAAGGGTGGTTCGGGAGTGGAATACCCTGCTTGCAGCAGTTGTAGATGCACCAAGTTTGGTGGCATTTAAGAGGTTAGTTGATAAGTATATGGAAGAGAAGGGAATGGTTTAGTTTGGAGGGTCATTGCTTTTTATATTGGTCGGCGCAATATTGAAGGCCGAAGGGCCTGTTCTGTGCTGTAATGTTCTATGTTCTATGTTATCCCTTTGTAGTGTTGCTTATTACTTTAAAATTAACAGCAATGAAATTTTCTCAGTGCGAAGGAAATGTGAAATGTAGCAGCTGATTGGGGTAAATAGAAAGCAAAATTCCAGCATTATCTAAACATGTTTAGTCCACCATCCACCAATTCCCCAGTTACTTGCATGATAGCCTTAGCAGCTATTTTTTCTGTCAGTACCTTCCAAATCCTCTTTCTCCTGAAAACATTAAGGCCATTGTCCCTTATGTATTAAGAGTCATCAGTCTCCTGCCTCAAATAACCAATGTTCGTCGGTGAATTTTAGCCAAAATCAGGCAATTTAGCCATGAATGGCTAAATCTATCCCAACCTGCAATCAATGCCACCATATATGCTCAGTAAGAATCTAGCAACACCAATTTTAAATCCAACCGATTTATTTGATAGTAAATTCGAGAGCTTTTGACTTTCGTCTTCGTCAGGCAAATGCAGTGTTCTGGTCTGCAATAGCACATATATCAGCACAGACAGTCACAGATTGCTGATTAGAATGCAAATACTTACATCTAACCTGCTACTCAAGTGTTAAAGTGGCTAACAATGTGTGTGAAGGGAACACTGAGCATTGGTTAGAGAAATGTGTATTTTCTCCAGACAGCACAGTAAGTGAGGTTTTGTGCTAACCCAGGCAAGTCACAGGGGTTACAGATAGTGTGACATGAAGCCAAGATCCCTGTTAATACTGTCCTCATGTGTGCGGAACTTGACTATCAGTCTCTGCTCAGTGACCCTGCGCTGTCGTGTGTCATGAAGGCCCCCTTGAAGAACATTTACTTGAAGGTTGGAGGCCGAATGCCCGTGACTGCTGAAGTGTTCGCCCACAGGAAGGGAACTGTTTTGCCTGGTGATTGTTGAGCAATGCTCATTCATCTGCTGTCGTAGTGTCTGCATGGTCTCCCCAATGTACCATGCTTCGGGACATCCTTTCTTGCAACGTATTAGGTAGACAACGTTGGCCGAGTTGCAAGAGTATGTACTGTGTACCTGGTGAATGGTATTCTCACGTTTAATGATGTCGTCCATGTCTATGATCTGGCAATGTCTTGCAGAGGTTGCTGTGGCAGGGCTGTGTGGTACTGTGGTCACTGTTCTCCTGAAGGTTGGGTAGTTTGCTGCGAACAATGATCTGTTTGAGGTTGTGCGGTTGTCTGAAAGCAAGAAGTGGGGGGGTGGGGATGACCCTAGCAAGATGTTCATCGTCATCAATGATATGTTGAAGACTCTGGGGAAGATGTCGTAGCTTCTCCGCTCCGGAGAAGTAATGAACAACAAAGGCTACTCTGTCCACCGTGTCCAGTACTTCCCCGGAGTGGAGAAGCTACGACATCTTCTCCGGAGTCTTCAACATATCATTGATGACGATGAACACCACGCTAGGGCCATCCCCACCCCCCCACTTCTTGCTTTCAGACAACCGCACAACCTCAAACAGATCATTGTTCGCAGCAAACTACCCAACCTTCAGGGGAACAGTGACCACAATACCACACAACCCTGCCACAGCAACCTCTGCAAGACATTGCCAGATCATAGACATGGACGACATCATCAAACGTGAGAATACCATTCACCAGGTACACAGTACATACTCTTGCAACTCAGCCGACGTTGTCGACCTAATACGTTGCAAGAAAGGATGTCCCGAAGCATGGTACATTGGGGAGACCATGCAGACACTACGACAGCGGATGAATGAGCATTGCTGAACAATCACCAGGCAAAACAGTTCCCTTCCTGTCGGCGAACACTTCAGCAGTCACGGGCATTCGGCCTCTGACCTTCGGGTAAATGTTCTTAAGGGGGCCTTCATGACACACGACAGCACAGAGTCGCTGAGCAGAGACTGATAGCCAAGTTCTGCACACATGAGGACAGTCTTAACAGGGATCTTGGCTTCATGTCACACTATCTGTAACCCCTGTGACTTGCCTGGGTTAGCACAAAACCTCACTTACTGTGCTGTCTTGAGAAAATACACATTTCTTTAACCAATGTTCAGTGTTCCCTTCACACACATTGTTAGCCACTTTAACACTTGAGTAGCAGGTTAGATGTAAGGATTTGCATTCTAATCAGCAATCTGTGACTGTCTGTGCTGATATATGTGCTATTGCAGACCAGAACACTGTATTTGCCTGACAAAGACGTAAGTCGAAAGCTTGCAATTTTACTATCAAATAAATCGGTTGGATTTAAAATTGGTGTTTTAACTCCTAAAAGTTCTAGAGAGGTTGAGGAAAGGATTGCCAAGTCAATTCTGGTCAGGAGTGAAAGTAATAGGGTAATTGTTATGGGGGACTTTAACTTTACTAATATTGATTGGAATAGCTATAGCTCTAGCTCGTTAGAGGGGTCAGTTTTCGTACAAAGTGTGCAGGAAGGTTTTTTGACTCAGTATGTAGATAGGCCAACTAGAGGTGAGGCTACATTGGATTTGGTGCTGGGCAATGAGCCAGACCAGGTGTTAGGCTTGGAAGTTGGTGAACATTTTGGTGATAGTGACCACAATTCGGTTACGTTCACCTTAGTGATGGATAGGGATAGGCATGAAGCTGGGGGCAGTAGTTATAGCTGGGGGAAGGGTAATTATGAGGCCATCAGGAGAGAATTAGGGTGCATAGATTGGACTAGGAAACTACAGGGACTGGGAACATCTGGAATGTGGAGCTTATTCAAGGAGCAGCTGCTGCGAGTCCTTGATAAGTATGTCCCTGTCAGGCAAGGAGGAAATGGTCGAGTAAGAGAACCTTGGTGTACGAAAAAAGTTGATTTGCTGGTTAAAAGGAAAAAGGAGGCTTATGTCAGGATGAGGCTTGAAGGCTCGGTTAGTGCAATGGATAGCTATAGATTAGCCAGGAGGGAGCTAAAGAGTGAATTGAGGAGAGCTAAGAGGGGACACGAGAAGACTTTGGCTGATAGGATTAAGGAGAATCCTAAAGCTTTCTTTCGATATGTTAAGAATAGAAGATTGGTTAGGGCAAGATTAGGGCCAGTCATAGACAGCAGTGGGAAGTTGTGCGTGGAGCCTGAAGAGATTGGAGAGGCACTGAATAAATATTTCTCTTCGGTATTCACGCAGGGTGATGTAAATGTAGTTATGGAGAACACTGAGGTACAGGGTAGCAAACTGGAAGGTATCGAAGTAGATAGGGAGGATATGCTAGATATTCTCAAGGGTTTGAAGTTGGATAAGTCCCCTGGGCCGGACGGGATTTACCCTAGGATTCTCTGGGAGGCAAGAGAGGAGATTGCAGAGCCTCTGGCTCTGATCTTCAGGTCGTCGTTGGTTACGGGTGTGGTTCCGGAGGACTGGAGGATAGCGAATGTGGTCCCATTGTTCAAGAAGGGGAAGAGAGACCTTCCAGGGAATTATAGGCCAGTGAGTCTTACTTCTGTTGTGGGCAAAGTATTGGAGAGAATAATTAGGGATAGGATTTATAGTTATTTAGAGAGTAATGAATTGATTGGAGATAGTCAGCATGGTTTTGTGAAGGGTAGGTCGTGCCTTACTAACCTCATTGAGTTTTTTTGAAAAGTGACTGAGGAGGTGGATGGGGGTAAGGCGGTTGATGTGGTATATATGGACTTTAGTAAGGCGTTTGATAAGGTGGCCCATGGAAGACTTCTGCAGAAAATGCAGATGTATGGGATAGAGGGTGATTTAGCTAATTGGGTTAGGAATTGGCTAGCAGATAGAAGACAGAGGGTGGTGGTTGATGGGAGATATTCATCTTGGAGTTCGGTGACAAGTGGTGTACCTCAGGGGTCTGTTTTGGGGCCCCTGCTGTTTGTAATTTTTATAAATGATCTGGATGAGGGTATTGAAGGATGGATTAGTAAATTTGCAGATGACACTAAAGTCGGTGGAGTGGTAGATAGTGAAGAGGGGTGTTATAGTTTGCAGAGAGACTTGGACAAGTTGCAGAGCTGGGCCGAGAGGTGGCAAATGGAGTTTAATGTGGAAAAGTGTGAGGTAATGCACTATGGCAGGAATAATAAATGTGTAGAGTATAGGGCTAATGGTAGGATTCTTAGTAGTCTAGATGAACAGAGGGATCTTGGTGTGTATGTGCATAGATCCCTGAAAGTAGGCAGTCAGGTCGAGAAGGTTGTTAGGAAGGCATATGGAGTCTTGGCTTTTATTGGTAGAGGGATTGAATTTCGGAGCCGCAACGTCATGTTGCAACTGTACAAAACTCTAGTGCGGCCGCACTTGGAGTATTGTGTGCAGTTCTGGTCCCCACATTATAAGAAAGATGTGGAGGCATTGGAGAGGGTACAGAGGAGGTTTACCAGGATGTTGCCTGGTATGGAGGGCAGGTCTTATGAAGAGAGGCTGAGGGATTTGAGGTTGTTTTCATTAGAAAGAAGGCGGCTAAGAGGGGACCTAATCGAAACATATAAGATGATTAGAGGTTTAGATAGGGTGGACAGTGATAGCCTTTTTCCTAGGATGGAGAAAGCTAGCACGAGGGGACACAGCTTTAAATTAAGGGGTGATAGTTATAGGACGGATATCAGAGGCAGGTTCTTTACCCAAAGGGTGGTTCGGGAGTGGAATGCCCTGCCTGCAGCAGTTGTAGATGCGCCAAGTTTGGTGGCATTTGAGAGGTTAGTTGATAAGTATATGGAAGAGAAGGGAATGGTTTAGTTTGGAGGGTCATTGCTTTTTATATTGGTCGGCACAACATCGAAGGCTGAAGGGCCTGTTCTGTGCTGTAATGTTCTATGTTCTATGGTGTTGCTAGATTCTTACTGAGTTCTTACTACCCCAGTCCAATGCCGGCATCTCTACATCATGACCATATACGCTACTAGAGATGGTTGTGCTCAGGGGCAGTAACTATCGCTAACTTTTCTTCCATAATCCACAACTGGTTAGATTTTAAATATTGACCATTTTTCTTCATTAATGGGCTATTTAATTGCAAGGTCTTCTTGTTGTAGTGTTACTTTCTAGTGAAGTCTTAGCTGCTCCACAGTTCCTTCATGGTTGATACTATATTGACATAACGGCCCTCAATGTGCTAAATGGACGATCAAATTTATTTAATCTTTGTTTGCAGCAGTAATTCACATTTATATAATTATGTTAATGTAGCAAAATGCCTCACAGCACATAATTCGCTGAAGCTTAATAAAACAAAATTTGTCAGACTCGAGTTATTAGATGACCAAACATTTAAAAGGTAGGTTTTAAGTAGCATTTTGAAGGGAGAGAGAGAGGTGGTGAGGTAAACTGTTTAGAAAAGGAATTACAGATTTTAAGGCCTTGATAGCTGAAGGTATGTCCGCCAATGCTGGAGCAATTATAATCACAGATGTGCAAGAGATAAGAATCGGATCAGTACTGAATTCTCAGAGGGCTATTGAACTCAAGGAAGTGGCAGTGATGCAGAGGTGCAAAACCATGGAAGGATTTGAAAATAAGGATAAAAATCTTAAAATCATGATGGTGCTGGACTGGGAGTTAATAGAGGTCAGCAGCTGTAAGAGTGTAGGGTGAACAAGTATACGTTAAGGTATGAGATGCTGAACTACACAAGTAGTTCTTTGACAATAAAGCATGACAGTTTTCAAAATCTAGTTATACCAAGGACTCAGTGATGTACATGACTGTTCTGGCAGTCCTTAAAGATGGAAATGGAATTATTTCCTGTACAAAGTACAGGGACATTCTATTCAGTTCCAATGGGATTTGAATGAAAGTTCTCCTCAGATTTGGTAAGACAATACTGGATTATTACTGTTTAAGCCTATGTTTTATATATGTTAGATGTATCTCATGTATTCATGTGGTTATAATGGATGAAAAACATATGCAATGGTATTGATGATAATCTTAGTACATAACTCAGGACAGAGGAAATGCAGGCCACTATACCTTAGAAGTTGTTGTTCTGAAGTTGTGACTTTAGGCTTCAAGTGTTTCAGCTGCTCTGCATGCCGTATAGCCCATTCACCTTCAGACTAGGAATGTCTAATATAGCCAGAATGGAAAAAATATTGTCCTTCAAGCTGTCATCATTCATCTTGCAGATCAAAAGTCCTCACCAAAATAAAAGCGTGAGAGAGAGAACAAAAGAAAATACAAAAAAAATGAAAGTGCAATCTCACACTTATAAAATACCTTTCATCATCTCTCCAAAGTAATTTGCGCACACCGAAATATTTTTGAAGTGTAGTGACTGTTGTAATGTAGGAAAATGAAGTTAAAATTTATTTATTAGTCACAAGTAGGCTTACATTACCACTGCAATGAAGTTACTGCAAAAATCCCTCAGTCACCGCACTCCGGCACAATAGATAATTTAGTGCACAGCAACGTGCCACAAAGAGCAATGAGATAATAAGTAGGCAACTTGTTTTAGTAATGTTTCTTGGGGGACATTGGCTGGAACGTGAGAAATAACTCCATTGCTCTTCTTTGAGCAGTGCCAGCAGATCGTTTGCATCAACCCAGGGAACTGAAGGGACTTTAATGTCTCATCTGAAACACAGCACCTTTGATATTGCAGCACTCCATCTCCCAATACTTCCAGGAGAACTCAATAGATGTACCAACCCACAATAACATGTCTTTTAAGATATGCTATTCAGAACTCACAAAAATAATCTTTTGCAACAATGTTCACTCCTATAGGTACTACGGTGTCTTACAGGATTAAGTAGGAACATTTGCAAGATTCCATAAGATTTTTGACAAATCCACTAATGCACCCTTTTCAAAGAAATTTTGTCTGATACTTTCATCTTAATCTGGTAGATGTTCAAACTGAACGCATTGTCTCCATGGAGCTAGTATTTAGGATGATGATAAAAACTTCATTTCTCTATCACTTCCAGTTAATGAGTTGCCACAATGTTGCAGCTGGTAGTTATTCTAACCAGGAAATCTGCTACCAGGGTTTGTCACACTCGCTGCTCTGGCATCGTTCCTCACACATTTGCTGTAACTTGTCTGTGATCTTTCTGTGATGTCCATCATCCAACTACATCAAGGTCGACCCTCTTTTTTGTTGCTCTGTACTTTTCCTTCCAGAAGAGATCTTTGTAGCTTTTCAGCTCAGGTCGAATGACTGAAGTCATCATATTTTCTTTGCTGGCTGTCATTTTTAAGTGTTTTTTTTTGCTTTTGCAATTTCAAACACCCCTCCATTGATTTTATGGGCTGGAATTTTCCAGCTTTCACACCAGTAGGATCTTCCAATCCTGCCGATGGCACATGCTGCCGCGGTTTACCGAGGGGACGAGGAATGAATTCAACAAGAGGCCCTATTGAGGGGAACAGAAGGTGCTGCCAACGGCCAATGGTGAGCCATCTCCACTGGCACAAAACATGAGGCAGGTTGCGTGGAAAATCCCACCTATAGTCTGAAAAAGAAATTTTAATCATTCACATTTCAAAAGGCTCTATTTTCTTCCACAGATTTCTATTGATTGTCTAGGTTTCTGAGGCAGGTACGAAAGTGCAGGAGTTTGTGAATTTTCTTCCTTGTTACAAGCTCTGAGTTTTCTGATTGCTAACACATCTTCATCTTCACAAAATTACTTATGGCTATCTCTATACTCCCAATGTAGACACCACATCTGCCATCCTATGTTATCATTTGTCATAAAGAGAAAAAGTTATCTACTTTTTTTCCAGTGTGACACCATCCACTTCAGTCATCACTCTAGTTTCGAAGAATGTATTCTTTCCAATTACTATTGCATTTGTTTTTATGGTGTTCATACTCAATGCATATTCTAACTTCTAGATATTATTGATGTATGGGCTGGAATTCTCAGATCATTCACTCCAACGGGATTTTTCAGTCCCATAGGCAGCTCCTGCCCATGGATTTCCCATTGGAAACCTTATTGAGTTTTTTGAAAAAGTGACCAAAGAGGTGGATGGGGGTAAGGCAGTTGATGTGGTATATATGGACTTTAGTAAGGCGTTCGATAAGGTGGCACATGGAAGGCTTTTGCAGAAAATGCAGATGTAAGGGATTGAGGGTGATTTAGCTAATTGGATTAGGAATTGGCTAGCAGATAGAAGACAGAGGGTAGTGGTTGATGGAAGATATTCATCGTGGAGTTCGGTTACTAGTGGAGTACCTCAGGGATCTGTTTTGGGGCCCCTGCTGTTTGTAATTTTTATAAATGATCTGGATGAGGGTATTGAAGGATGGATTAGTAAATTTGCGGATGACACCAAAGTCGGAGGAGTGGTAGATAGTGAAGAGGGGTGTTATAGTTTGCAGAGAGACTTGGACAAGTTGCAGAGCTGGGCCGAGAGGTGGCAAATGGAGTTTAATGTGGAAAAGTGTGAGGTAATTCACTTTGGCAGGAATAACAAATGTGTAGAGTATAGGGCTAATGGTAGGACTCTTAATAGTGTTGAAGAACAGAGGGATCTTGGTGTATATGTGCATAGATCCCTGAAAGTTGGCAATCAAGTCGATAAGGTTGTTAAGAAGGCATATGGAGTCTTAGCTTTTATTGGTAGGGGGATTGAATTTCGGAGCCGCAACGTCATGTTGCAACTGTACAAAACTCTAGTGCGGCCGCACTTGGAGTATTGTGTGCAGTTCTGGTCCCCACATTATAAGAAAGATGTGGAGGCATTGGAGAGGGTACAGAGGAGGTTTACCAGGATGTTGCCTGGTATGGAGGGCAGGTCTTATGAGGAGAGGCTGAGGGATTTGAGGTTGTTTTCGTTAGAAAGGAGGAGGCTAAGAGGGGACCTTATTGAAACATATAAGATGATTAGAGGTTTAGATAGGGTGGACAGTGATAGCCTTTTTCCTAGGATGGAGAAAGCTAGCACGAGGGGACATAGCTTTAAATTAAGTGGTGGTGGTTATAGGATGGATGTCAGAGGTAGGTTCTTTACCCAGAGGGTGATAAGGGTATGGAATGCCCTGCCTGCTGCAGTTGTAGATGCACCAAGTTTGGTGGCGTTTAAGAGGTTAGCAGATATGTTTATGGATGAAAAGGGAATGGTTTAGGTTAGAGGGTCATTGCTTTTTCCTAATTGGTCAGTGCAACATCGAAGGCCAAAGGGCCTGTTCTGCGCAGTAATGTTCTATGTTCTATGTTCTATCGGTGGGATGTCATCAATGGGAATTCCCATTGACAGTGACAGGACCAAAGAATCCCACCGCTACCGAACAATGCACCACACCTTCCATCAGCAGGAAACACGCAGCTGGGAGGCTGAAGAATCTCACCCATGATATTTTTCAGGACCATTTCTGATTCAACCAGTAGCACTGTGCCGTCAGCATATTGCAAATTAATTATGTTCTTGCCTCCAATTTTTAATCCTGGAAATACATCCAATCCTTAGAATATTTATTCTTGGACAGGGTGAATAATTTTGGCAATATTGGATCAATATTGTATGAGAACAAATCTGTCACAAGTGGACAATTGGCCTTTCACAGTTGTTGAAAGCTTCATTGTACTAGGTAGCAGAAGGGACAGTGTCAGTGAGCGAGGGCACTGAGATGTGATATGCTGGGGTCCCAGGTCATGATTGGCTAACAGAGGGTCTCATGGTGGTGTTTTAGAAATTGAATGTTATTTGTTGGTGCAGAAGAAGATGGAGAGAGTTTTGTCATCCTTTACAGACTCTACTGTGAGCCTGAACCAAAGACAATAATTTCATTAATGTCTGCATGCCAACTAGATGGGAAGAAGTCAGAAGGCCAAAAACATGGGAAAGGGGAAGAAAAATGCTTAGAAGCTGGATGATGGAAAGCTGCAGAGAAACATACTGGCAGTGAGCTGGGTTCCCGTGGATTAGCTAACTTTACTTTGATTCATGCTCTTTCAGAAGGCTGTAACGAGGAGTTAGAGAAACCCCTAGAGGGATTATTATGGCAGTGTTTTCTATTATTCATGCTAAGCTAGATGATCTAGCATGGTTCTTACAAAAGCCATTTCAGAGCAACAGAGCAAAGGCGTCGTTCACAATACTTCGCTAGTTGTTACAATTTTTTTTGCTGCAAGCATAATTTAGGAGTTAAAACCACTGTGATGGCGAGACAGTCTAGTGCTATTGGTAAACTCTGCGCAACTCACTATTGAAGTAAAAATTGCCTGAAAATATTTCAGACTTATGTCAGGCACATATAAATTAAGATTTCATAACCATGGAATTTGACAATATTTTATAGTTAATTCAATTCCTTTAATTTTATACGACTCAAATTCCAAAATATCTGAAAACTCAGTAATAGTTAATAAGCCACTGGGTCCAAAATTAATTACAGAGATAAGGTTGACAGTCCAATCATGAATCAATGATCTGAATTTTCCTCTCTGCAGACAGCAATGGGTTATTGCCATCAGTAAATTCACCCACATGCTACTTTGCAGGCTTTATACTGATGGCAATAAAAGTCAGATTAACGTCTTTAACGTGCAATGCTACTGTGGTGGTGTTTACTCGAAAAGCACAGTCAAGCAGCAAGTGGAGAACAAGATACCTGATGGGTTTTAGCTTTTAAAATGTATATCATGGCTCTTCACCATGCTGAGATTCAGATTCCGCAGAGGGGATGTCTCACTTCACCGAGGGCGACAGTATCTGAAAGGATGCAGATGTTGTAAAAAACAAAACCTCATTGGTGTGGACATCACACCATTTATCAAAAATGGAAAATCTGGAAAGCATCTCTAAGATGATTGACAGAAAATGTTCAGCTGGTTTGAACAACATCTGTGGAGTGAGACAGAGAATCAATGGGCAGGATTTTATAGCCTTGCTTGTCCTAAAACCGAGACCAATGGACCTTTCCATTGTCTGACCCTCGCCTGCTCTGATTCCTGTGGTGGGCAGGATGGTAATATTCTGGCCAATGGGTCAAGTCCTCTGCCACTTCCAGGAGCAGGAAGCATAGAGAGTGGGGAACTTCATCGAGCAAGAAACCAAAAAACAGTTTCCTGGCAGTGGGAAGAACTGTGGCAATTAAATTCAGGGAGGCTTGATGGCATGTCACGCTTCCTAATGGAAGCACCGGGAAACAGATGTCATGCATGCTCATTAAAAGGCCACTTCACCAGAATTAAGTTCCCCTCCCTAATTAAATAATTGGCAGGCAAGCAATGGCTGTATATCATGGCATGCAGCAATTGAGGTCATTAACTTGCTAGAGTTGGAGACAGTGGGCACTGTTTTCCCCTCTTTTGGGAGTATTTCTTCATTGATTGTGTGCTGGCTGTCTACAAGATACAAGGCAGAGAGACTGGTTGAGGTGGGATGAAGATTAGAGTGGCAATGGTGCCAGGGAGGGAAGGACATGGGTGCAGGAGTGTGGGAGGGAGGGCAGAACTCTATAAGTTGGGTATGAATGTCCTGTTAATCGGTGATTTCCAGGCAGGGATGGCGGAAGAGATATGATTCTAAAGGGCATGGTCATTACTGTATATCTTGAGGTCTTGAGAATTGAACTGAGGTACTTGTCAGCAGAGGAAGCAGTGAGAGTGAGAATGGGTAAGGGGATTTGATAGAGTGACAGGTCCAAGCGCATGATTGGGTAGCGGATAGTCTGATGGGTTGTCATAGAAATGGACAAAACAGATGGTAAGGATAATGGGGAGGATCATCATGAGAACAGCAAGAGGTATAGGTTCAAATGGCGCTACAGGTTTTGATGTCAGCTTTTCAATTGCTCACAACTTTACTCTTCGAGTAGCCAGACAAGTAACAGAGTTTTCTTAAACAGTTGTTTTAATGCAAACTATAGCAAAGATGCTAAGAAACTACAGTTCACATCCCTATAGTTGGCCAGAGTGGTGTATTCCAAGGTACAAAGGCAAATGAAGTATTCAAAATCGGTTACAAGCAATTAGCATAAACCAATCACAATCACTTTATGCTTGCTTCATTATAATATCCAATCAGCGCAAAAATGTCATAGTACAGCTCGTTTTTGTATCTGTGAATCACTCCCATTTTCAAGTTATAGATGTCTGATTTATGTGCTTTGCCAGACTAATGGACTTGGTGTCTGTGAAGGCTCTTAGAAAAAGATCTTTGTTTCTCAGCCTGTGTGATTTTTAAACATACGTGCCTATTAATCTTTTCAGAGGAGATGGGAAACGTATGGAGGGTAATGTTCATAGGCTCAAGGGTAATGGTGGGAGATGAATGGTTATATTGGGTGTGTCAAGGGTGCTGAGTGGGATGGGGGTTGCAATTGGTAGATGACAGGGAGACAATACAAGGTGGTGGATCATGTCTGGAAGTAAACCCACACCACTATCTCAAGGAACTTCTTTACATATGAATTGCTCCGTATGTGAATCTTCAAATTGAGATGAGGGCCTTTTCGCGTAGATGGAGCTAATTGTAAGCACAATTGGCCAACTAAAGGAATACACTAATAATTATGAGTCAGCTGGATGAAAAACATGCTCTGGTGTGTACCCACCCTCTATGGTGAAGCCTGCACGGGATTAGGTTTGCTTCATGACTCATGCGTCTCTTAACACCGAGATTCCAGCAAGATTGGAAGCTGCAGTAAAGCCTCTACTGAAGGGCAACTCAAGTTGACCGGGGCAGGAGTGGCAGGGGTGTGGAGCATTGGGAAGCAAAGGTAAGGATGGAGAGAGAGAAGCAGGGATTATCTCCGTTTTGAAGAGGGAGAAGATGACAACAATGTTTCAGATTAGAATCTCGAAGGTCAAGGAAGAGATGGTTAAAGCTCATAATCGGGTTGGTGGTGGGTGGCGTGGTAGCATAGTGGTTAGCACTGCTGCTTCACAGCTCTAGAGACCTGGGTTCAATTCCCCAGCTTGGGTCACTATCTGTGTGGAGTTTGCACATTCTCCCTGTGTGTGCTTGGGTTTCCTCCGGGTGCTCCAAAGATGTTTGGGTTAGCCATGCCAAAATTGCCCCTTAGTGTCCTGAGATGCATAGATTAGAGGGATTAGTCGGTAAATGTGTAGGGATATGAGGGTAGAGCCTGGGTGGGATTGTGGTCGGTGCAGATATGGTGAGCCACTCTCTTTCCGCACTATAGGGTTTCTATGATTCTATGATTTTATGATGGTCCATCTATAATAGTGACAGGCCAAGTTGATAAGACTAAAATAGAAGAATGCAAGATCCTTGGATATTGTGGCATGGACAACAAAACGTTGAATCATTAGAAAAATCACCAGTTTGCCCTCAGCTGGATTTAGGCTTCAATTCTGGCCACAGTTTAGTAAGCATGGCATTGCCCAGGGGAAAATGCAGAATGATATCAGAGTTGAGAGTCTTCAGTCACTTGGAAAAATTTAAAAAGCTGCCGGTATTCTCCTTCAAGCAGATTAGTTAAGGGACAGTGGAAGAGAAGTATGCAAAATGATCAAAGGTTTTGCTGCTTCCACTGCCAGGAAGGCTGGTAACAAGGAGGCCACAGACTCAAAATAATTGATGAAAGAGCTAGAGGGGAACTGAGAAGAGTTTTTGTGTGCACAGCCAATCGATATGATCTGGGATGCACTGTCTGAAAGGGCTTTGGCAGCAGATTCAATAGTAACTTTCAAAAGGAACTTGGAGGTGGGGAGATGATCATGCAATAGTAATGTCACTGGTCCAGTGATCCAGAGGATAATACCTAGGGACGTGGGTTCAAACCCCATTATGGCAACTGATGGAATTTAAATTCAATTAAGAAATCTGCAATCGCTAGCCTCAGTGATACTGACCATGAAACTATTGTCAATTATGGGAAAAAAAATGATCAGGGATTCACAAATGCCCTTTTGGGAAAAAAAATCTGATATCGTTATTTGGTCTGGCCTACTTCTGACTCTAGATAATGGTATAACTCTTGATTGCCATGAGAAAGAGCCTCTCAAACCACTTTGTTTAAGAGCAATGATAGATGGGTAACAAATGCTGCCTTATAAACAGCAACCCGTCCCATGAAAGAGTGCAAACAAACCTCGGAAAGGATAAGTTTATCAAGAAAGTATAGGAGAATACAACTAATTGGACAGTTATTTGAAAGACCATTATTCTTACATAATTCATCTCCACACTCTGTGGTCCAGGCCTCGGATCTTCCCTCTGCAACTGGATCCTGAACTTTCTAACCACATTCAGTAAGGATAGACAACAACACTTACTCCACGATCATCTGCAACAGCGCTGCCACATAAGGCTTTGTTCTCAGTCCCCTACTATCCACCTTAGACTGTGTGGGCAAATTCCCCTCTCAGTTTGATTTTCAAGTTTGCTGATGACACCACTGTGGAGAGTCAGATCTCCAACAATGATGAGACAGAATACAGCAATGAGATAGGGAATCTGGTGAACTGGTGCGGCAGCAATAATCTCTCCCTCAAGGTCATCAAAACAAAGGAGATTATCATTGGCTTCAGGAAGCGTAGAGGAGAACTTGTCCCTGTCTACGTCAATGGGAATGAAGTAGAAATGGTCAAAAGTTTCAAATTTTTAGGTGTCCCAATGACAACAAACTCCTGTTCCCTACATACCAACTCTATAGTTAAGAAAACCCACCAACGCCTCTACTTTCTCAGAAGATAAAGGAAATTTGGCGTGTCAGCTTCGACTCTCACCAAATTTCACAGATATACCATAGAAAGCAATCTTTCTGGTTGCTTCACAGTTTGGCATAACTCCTGCTCTGCCCAAGATTGCAAGGCATTACAAGTGTAGCCCAATCCATATGCAAACCAGCCTCCCATTCATTGATCCAGTATACACTCACACACCCTGGATATTCTCTCTTCCACCTTCTTCCATCGGGAAAAAGATATAAAAGTCTGAGGCCATGTACCAACTGACTCAAGAACAGCTTCTTCCCTGCTGCCGTCAGACTTTTGAATGGACCTACCTTCCATCTTTCTCTATATCCTAGCTATGACTTTGACACTACATTCTGCACTTTCTCCTTTCCTTCTCTATGAATGGTATGTTTTGTCTGTATAGTGTGCAAGAAACCATAGTTTTCCCTGTATACGTGTGACAATAATAAATCAAATCAAATCAAATCAAGAATCTGCACAGGAAAAATTAGCTAATTGATCATAATCTGCGCTGTATGATTCTGTGATAGTTGTTTTTTGCAATAGCTATAAATTGTGTTGTTTTGCATTACTATCTGGAAATTAAAGTATCAGGGATGGCAGCGCAGGCAGTACGTTGCACTTCCTGCGGTATGTACGAGGTGAGGGACACCAGTAGTGTTCCTGCTCATTATACCTGCAGGAAGTGTGCACATTTGCAGCTCCTTGAGGATCGTGTTAAGGAGCTGGAACTGGAATTAGAGGAACTCAGGGTAATTCAAGAGGTTGAGGAGGATGTTGGCAGGAGTAACAAAGAGATAGTCACTCCTAAAAGTGATTCTTGGGTAACTATTAGGAGGAGGGGTAAGAAGCAATCAGGTAGACAATCCCCTGGGGCTGTTCCCCTCCAAAATAAATTTTCTGTCTTGGAGGCTACAGTTGAGGACGAATCAACTGGAGAGGACCAAAGGGAGCAGGTCTCTGGGGGTGAGCCTGCTGAGAATGCTCAGGTGGGTGGGGGGAATAAGAGATTGGGCCTAGTAATTGGAGACTCCATAGTTAGAGGGACAGATAGGAGAGTAAGTAGTAATAAAAGTGACTCAGGGCTGGTGTGTTGCCTCCCAGGGGCTGGAGTCCAGGATGTCGCAGATCGGGTTTTTAAGATTCTTAAGAGAGAGGGGAGTCAGCCCCAAGTCATAGTTCATGTAGGGACACATGATATAGGAAGGACAAGGGAAGGGGATATTAAACAGAAATTTATCACGAGACATCAACATCACGAGAAGATGTTGGCTGATAGGATTAAGGAGAATCCTAAAGCTTTCTTTCGATATGTTAAGAATAGAAGATTGGTTAGGGCAAGATTAGGGCCAGTCATAGACAGCAGTGGGAAGTTGTGCGTGGAGCCTGAAGAGATTGGTGAGGTACTGAATAAATATTTCTCTTCGGTATTCACGCAGAGTGCTGGAAATGTAGCTATGGAGAGCACTGAGGTACAGGGTTGCAAATTGGGGAGTATTGTAGTAGATAAGGAGGATGTGTTAGAAATTCTCGAGGGTTTGAAGTTGGATAAGTCCCCTGGGCCGGACGGGATTTACACTAGGATTCTCTGGGAGGCAAGAGAGGAGATTGCAGAGCCTCTGGCTCTGATCTTCAGGTCCTCGTTGGTTACGGGTGTGGTTCCGGAGGACGGGAGGATGGCGAATGTGGTCCCATTGTTTAAGAAGGGGAAGAGAGACCTTCCTGGGAATTATAGGCCAGTGAGTCTTACTTCTGTTGTGGGCAAGGTATTGGAGAGAATTATTAGGGATAGGATTTATAGTTATTTAGAGAGAAATGAATTGATTGGGGATAGTCAGCATGGTTTTGTGAAGGGTAGGTCGTGCCTTACTAACCTCATTGAGTTTTTTGAGAAAGTGACCAAAGAGGTGGATGGGGTTAAGGCGGTTGATGTGGTATATATGGACTTTAGTAAGGCGTTTGATAAGGTGGCCCATGGTAGACTTCTACAGAAAATGAAGATGTGTGGAATAGAGGGTGATTTAGCTAATTGGATTAGGAATTGGCTGGCAGATAGAAGACAGAGGGTGGTGGTTGATGGGAGATATTCATCGTGGAGTTCGGTGACGAGTGGTGTGACTCAGGGGTCTGTTTTGGGGCCCCTGCTGTTTGTAATTTTTATAAATGATCTGGATGAGGGTATTGAGGGATGGATCAGTAAATTTGCAGATGATACTAAAGGTGGTGGTGTGGTAGATAGTGAAGAGGGGTGTTTTAGTTTACAGAGTGACTGGGACAAGTTGCAGAGCTGGGCCGAGAGGTGGCAAATGGAGTTTAATGTGGAAAAGTGTGAGGTAATGCACTTTGGCAGGAACAATAAATGTGTAGAGTGTAGGGCTAATGGTAGGGCTCTTAATAGTGTTGAGGAACAGAAGGATCTTGGTGTATGTGTCAATAGATACCTGAAAGTAGGCAGTCAAGTGGATAAAGTTGTTAAGAAGGCATATGGAGTCTTAGCTTTTATTGGTAGGGGGATTGAATTTAGAGCCGCAGCATCATGTTGCAACTGTACAAAACTCTAGTGCGGCCGCACTTGGAGTATTGTGTGCAGTTCTGGTCCCCACATTATAAGAAAGATGTGGAGGCAGTGGAGAGGGTACAGAGGAGGTTTACCAGGATGTGGCCTGGTATGGAGGGCAGGTCCTATGAAGAGAGGTTGAAGGATTTGAGGTTGTTTTCGTTAGAAAGGAGGCGGCTAAGAGGGGATCTTATTGAAGCATATAAGATGATTAGAGGTTTAGATAGGGTGGACA
This sequence comes from Sphyrna mokarran, assembly GCA_024679065.1. Classification (NCBI taxonomy): domain Eukaryota; kingdom Metazoa; phylum Chordata; class Chondrichthyes; order Carcharhiniformes; family Carcharhinidae; genus Sphyrna; species Sphyrna mokarran. The sequence goes on from JAGIQG010000011.1 coordinate 28,312,883, forward strand.
GTGATAGCCTTTTTCCTAGGATGGAGAAAGCTAGCACGAGGGACACAGCTTTAAATTAAGGGGTATGAGTTATAGGACGGATATCAGAGGTAGGTTCTTTACTCAAAGAGTGATTAGGGAGTGGAATGCCCTGCCTGCAGCTGTAGTAGATGCGCCAAGTTTGGTGGCGTTTAAGAGGTTAATTGATAAGTATATGGAAGAGAAGGGAATGGTTTATTTTGGAGGGGCATTGCTTTTTATTTTGGTCGGCACAACATCGAAGGCCGAAGGGCCTGTTCTGTGCTGTAATGTTCTATGTTCTATGTTCTATAAGATGATTAGAGGATTAGATAGGGTGGACAGTAATAGCCTTTTTCCTAGGATGGAGAAAGCTAGCACAAGGGGACACAGCTTTAAATTAAGGGGTGATAGTTATAGGACGGATATCAGAGATAGGTTCTTTACCCAAAGGGTGGTTCGGGAGTGGAATGCCCTGCCTGCAGCAGTTGTAGATGTGCCAGGTTTGGTGGCGTTTAAGAGGTTAGTTGATAAGTATATGGAAGAGAAGGGAATGGTTTAGTTTGGAGGGACATTGCTTTTTATATTGGTCGGCGCAACATCGAAGGCCGAAGGGCCTGTTCTGTGCTGTAATGTTCTATGTTCTATGTTCTATGTTCATTTTCAGCAGTAACCCTTATAAATGGTTACGGAGGGAGTACAGTACAAATTTACCAGAATGATACGAGGCCTTGAATGGTTAAATTATGAAGTTAGGTTGCATAGAAGACAATTCCCTTGAGTAGAAGAGATTTAGGTCATTAAAATAAAAAACATTTTATGGGATGGACACGTGGAAATTCGTTCCTGTCTATATTTAAGCATCCAGATCAAAGGGGCATCATTTTGAAATTAGAGCCTGCCTATTCAGGAGTAAAATCAGGAAGGAAATCCAGAACTCACTCTTCAAAAAGGCTGTGAACACTGAACCAAATGAAATATTTCTATAGATTTGGTCCTGGGGCTAGAGGGATAAGGGGCCATGGGAGGAAGGCAGGATCTCGATATTGAATTTGATGATTAGCCATGATCAAAATGAATGGTGGAGTAGGCTCAAAGACAGTGGTGGTATGTTGACATAGTGGTTAGCACTGTTGCTTCACAGCACCAGAGACCCGGGTTCAATTCTAGATTCAGGTCACTGTCTGGATAGAGATTGCATATTTTCCCTGTGTCTGTATGAGTTTCCTCCCAAAGATGTGCGAGTTAGATTGATTGGCCATGCTAAATTAACCCTAGCGTTCAGAGGTAAATATGAGGATCTCCGGGAATAGGCCTGGATGGGATTGGGTTCAGTGCAAACTCGATAGGCTGAATTGCCTGGTGCTTCTCTGTAGATGGAGATCACTGAATCTCCATCTTCACTGGAGATTCTATTCTATTCCTATTTTTTATGTTCTAAGTCTTCCAGACTGAACTTGATAGATTCTTGTTATGTATGGATCCGAAGGGTTACAGTTCAAAAACAGGAATCTTAAGTTGCTGTACAGTTCAGCCATCATTCAACAAAGTGGTAGAACTGGGTCAAACAATCCTCAAGCACGTGTTATGGTTTGTATGAGAAAATGCTCTGTTTCAGTAGGGGGAGCTCTTACAATGTTGTGGCTAAATCCCATTGCCTGGACAGGGAGTGAAGGAGATTTACTCTGTATTTAACTTCACTCCACCTGAACAAGGAGTTCTTGATGCCAAAATGTGGAACATCTTCTATTTTCCAGTTTTAACATTCCTTGTCTGGATCCACTGCTTAATAAACAGAAAGAAATCAAACACATTATGATGAAATAAAACCATAGTTACAAATAAGCTGTTTTGACCTAGATCCAAGATTACAGAGGATTACATCAGATATTCAGCAAAGAAACAAGCCATTTGGTACAACCAGTTTGTGCCAGCATTTATGGTTCACTCAGATCTCTTCCTGCCTTTTCTCATCTAATTCTATCAGCATGACTATCTATTCTCTTTTCTCACATGCTTATCTGGCCACCCCTTGCATGAATCTATATTATTCAGTTTAACATCTCCCTAAGGTAACAATATGCACATTCTCACCACTCTGAGTAAAGACGTTTCTTCTCAATTCCGTTATTTGCTTTCTGGGTGACTACTTTACATTAATAACTTCTGGTTTTGTTTTTCCCACAAGTGGAAACACACACACTCTCTCTGTATCTCTGTGCTCTCTCAAAAGTTTTTAGATCTCTATTCAGTTGCCCCTCAGCCTTCTCTTTTCAAAAGAAATATGACCCAGAGTATATGTCTTCTCTTGATAATTATGCCCCAAATTTCTTTATCATCACTGTTGCCCGAAGGAAACCCTCGTAGATAAGGGGGAGAATATGCAGACTTCACACAGACCGTGACCCAAGCCAGGAATCAAGCCCTGGGTCCCTGTTGCTGTGAGGTGATAGTGCTAACCGTTGTGCCACTGTGCCCGATGCTCCAGCTTCATCCCATAGTTCAAAAGACATGCTGGTTAGCTGCATTGGCTCTGGGTTGCACAGTGGCACAGTCGGTAGCAATGCAGCCTCACAGCACCAGGAACCCATGTTCGATTCCTGGCTTGGGCCTTTGTCTGCGCAGAGTCTGCACTTTCTCCCCGTGCCTGCACTTGGGTTTCCTCCAGTTTCCTCCCACAATCCAAAAGGTCATATTGAATTCTCCCTCAGTGTACCCGAGCAAGCATAGGTTTGTGGCAGCTAGTGGTTTTCATAGTAACTTTGTTACAGTGTTAATGTAAGTCTACTTGTGACTCAAATAAATAAAATAAACAAATAACTAAATAAGTCTGTTCTTCAGCTTCTCCAGTGCCCCATATCTTTTTTGTTTCGTAACATTAGAACATAAAACTTAGAACACTGCAACACAAACAGGCCCTTCGGCTCACGAGTTGCAATGATCATATCCATACCTATTAGGTCATAGAATTATCTGTAACTCCCAGTCCCCATTAAAACCCATGTACTCATCCAGGAGTCTTTTAAAAGACCCCAGCGAGTTCACCTCTACCAGCACCGATGGCAACCAATTCCACTCATTTACCATCCTCTCAGTGAAAAACTTATCTCTCTAACATCTCCTCTGTACTTGCTCCCCAGCACCTTAAACCTGTGTCCTCTCGTAGCGACCATTTCAGCCCCGGGAAATAGCCTCCGAGAATTCACCCTATCTATTCCTCTCAACATTTTATAAACCTCTATCAGGTCGCCTCTCAACCTTCATCTCTCCAGGGAGGAGAGACCTAGATCCCTCAACTTATCTTCATAAGGCATTGCCTCCCACTCCAGGCAACATCCTTGTAAATCTCCTCTGCACCCTCTCAATACTTCCACATCCTTCCTGTAGTGAGGCGACCGGAACTGCGCACAGTACTCCAAGTGGGGTCTGACAAGGGTCTTATAAAGTTGCAGCATTACTTCCCAACTCCTAAACTCAATCCCTTGATCAATGAAGGTCAGTTCACCATACGCCTTCTTAACCACATCCTCCACCTGCGAGACTGATTTAAGAGTCCTAAGGATCCGCATCCCAAGGTCCTTCTGTTCCTCAACACTGCTAAGACTCCTACCCTTGATATTGTACTCCTTCATCCCATTGGTCCTGCCAAAATGGACAACTACACATTTATCCACGTTGAGGTCCAAATTTTGTCCAAATATTGCGACCAGAAATGTATGCAGTACTCCATAGAGTGGTTATAACACAACAAGGAAGCCATTCAGTCATCATGTCAGCTCTGGCTTTCTGAGGGAACATTCATCCAGTGTCATTCCCCCACCTATCTTGAGTAACATTAAGCCTGTGACATCCCTGCAAAGTTCCGATAGCAGTTAGTACAGAAAATCTGGTCTGTGCTCAGTCTTTCACATGGAAGAGTAAAGGATTAGGCACAGAATTTATGTGAAGTGGAAACTCTGACAATATGAAATGATGTGGATATGCCGATATTGGACTGGGGTAAACATATTAAGAAGTCTCACAACACCAGGTTAAAGTCCAACCAGTTTATTTGATAGTAAACCCAATAACGTTCGGGGTCTGCCCCTTCATCAGGTGAGTACAGAGTTCTGATCACAAACAGGTCATAAAAGGCACACACAGTTTACGGAATACTGGTTCTAATACTAATATTGAATACTAATATTGATTAACTGTAAAGACTCGCATCAGTATATAAATACTGATTTATAAAATCAGTATTTTATAAACTGTATGTGCCTTTATATGCTCTGTTTCTGATCATAACTCTCCAAACAACTGATGAAGGGGCAAACCCTGAAAGCTAGTGGGTTTACTATCAAATAAACTTTAACCTGGTATTGTGAGACTTCTTACAATATAAAATGAGGCCAGAGAGGATTTTATGGGCAGCTGATATATTGGAACAGGGGATAAAGTAAAATCTTCAAGTAAGAAGGTGTAGTCTAATCGAGGTTCGATAGAATTTTTTCCATTCTACCCCACTAGAATTAAAGCCTAGCATTTGTTTTGCCTTTTTATGGCCTTATTTCCCTGTGTTACTTTTAGTGATTTGTGTATTTTGTCTCCCAGATCACTTTGCTCCCCTATCTTACTTAGATTCTAGTTTTCTAAGTAAAATGCGACCTCCTTATTTTTCTTGCTGTAATAGCTCACTGATATCCATATTGTCCATTATATATATTAATTCTATAATTTGTTAATGTCTTTTTGTAATTAGTAAGATAACCCCTTTTATGATATATGAAGAAGGTTATTACACAGAGGCAATGGATAACACATTTTATAGAGTTTATAGGTTATCTGTAAACAAAAGCTTCCCAAAATAAAAATGCTATATTGGAAGTCGAGAAAACGAGAATTGAGAAATCCCCATCTGACCCATTAACTGACTTCTTCCACAGATGACTTACTACCTTATTTATGTGGTCACTGCCCCACTTATTTATCTTCAGCAAAATACTGCCAAGTTTGTCCCTCACTCCCAAAATAGCTGAGCCAAACTGCCCATTGTACAAACTTACAACTCCCATGTTTCTGAACCTGAATTTTATAGACAGCACTGACATTATTGTGTGAGGGGTAGAAGTGGCTTCAAAGCATCACCAAAAACAGGTCATTCAGCTCAACTGGTCATTGTCAGATTAATATTCCACACAGTATTTATTCCTGTATCATTCAATCCCAATTAAAGCCAGGGAAATGTTTTTCCTACCTGGCACAGATCGCGCTGATCCCGGAGAATAGCATGTGGGCCTAAATATTGGTTTTGTGCCCGACGTCATGTGGTTTGCAAGGTAAATTAGCATATTTTAAGGAACATTTAAATATGCCTTGTCCGTTGACATTTTCCTCTCCCTGCTCCCTGGACCTTCCAACCTTCAGGTGTAGCGCAAGATCAGAGAGAATCACTACTTGCCTCTACTATTGGAGACCAGATGTGATGGCCGTGCCAGGGTGGGGCAGCTTGAAGCCCCTGAGTTGCCAGGAACATGGCTGGACAGTGCCCATCTAGCAGTATGATAGTACCTACCAGGAAATGCCCATCTGGCACCCTGGCATTACTAGTTAGGCACTCACAGTGCGCCAGGGACATTGCCAAAGGGGTCTGGGGGGGGGTATATCGAGGACTGTGATGCAGGGGGGGGCTGTGCAGTGGGGGGCCATGCAGTGGGGAATGGGCAAGAGTGGGAGCATGGATGGAGGACATGTTGGGGGTCATATAGGGCCATGTTGGGGATCGTGAAGGGGGACTCATTGGAATGGCCCCAATGCCCTACTACTAGTGATCCATGTTAGGGAGGGGTGGAAAACATGCTGCTGGAGCGGGTTGTGAATCCTGATCTTCATGGTGGGAAGGAGGATATCTCGCAGTGCTTCGTGAAATTGGAACGCCTTTTTCAAAATGGTGCCTGAGTGCTTTGCAGCCAGCCTCACTGGCATGAGATTATGCCGCTTGCAAACTCTCTCCTCCACCCCGCACCCCCCCCAGAACTGGCACATAACACACTGCTCTCCCAATGACTGCGTGCGGCATGATTGCAGACTGGACGATGCTTGACAGACCATCCTGGTGTTCATGCAGGATCCATCATTGCTTCAGGCCATTTGAGCAGCTGGTGGAGAAGATGCAGCAGTGAATTTCTGACATCTCCGTACAGACTGAACAAGCAGCCGATTAATGTGGGACAAGTGGCATTTCTCAATCATCTCTAAAGGAGCTCAAAAACATGGAGGATACAATCACTAAACAACATTTCTTCACAAGTGTTATAAATGTCACTGACTTGTTTGTTGTTTCATGGGACGTGGCGTGGGTGGCGAAGTGGCACAATGGTTAGCACTGCTGCCTCACTGTGACAGGGATCCAGGTTCAATCCCAGCCTCAGATGACTGGCTGTGTGGAAACCTGTGTCTGTGCGGGTATCCTCTGGGTGCTCTAGTTTCTTCCAACATTCCAAAGATGTGCAGGTTAGGTTGATTTAGCCATGATAAATTGCCCCTTAGTTTCCAAAGATGTGTAGGTTAGATGGATTAACCATGGTAAATGTGTGAGGATACGGAAATAGGCTGGTGGAGATGAGATGGGTAAGATACTCTGTCAGAAAATCAGTGCAAACTCAATGGGCTGAATGAACTCCTTCTCACTGTAGGGATTCTATGATGTGAGCATTATTGGCTAGGCCACTGTTTATTATCCATCACTAATTGTCCTTGAGAAGGAGATGGTGAGCTGCTGCAGCCAATGTGGTGTACGTACACCCACAGTGCTATTGGAAGGGGGGAATTCCTGATTTTGACTCAGTGACAATGAAGAAATGCTGATGTATTCCCAGGTCAGGATGGTGCACAGCTTAGAGGGAGATTCTGGATGGTGGTGTCAACTGCCCTTGGTGTTCTAAGTGGTGAACGTCGTGGGTTTGGAAGATTGAAGGGGCCTTGCCGAGTTACTGCGGTGCGTATTGTAGTTGGTATGCACTGCTGCTGCTGTGCTCCTGTGATGGAGGGAGTGAATATTTAATATCATGGATAGGGTGACAATTAAGTGGCTGTTAAGTTCTGGGTGGAATCGAGTCTCTTGAATATTGGCCTCATTCAAACAGGTAGAGTATTCCATCACACTCCTGACTTATGCCTTATAGATAGTGAACTGGCTTTGAAGGATAATGAGTAAGCTACTTACTTACTGTCGAATTCTGAGCCTCTGGTCTGACCTTGTGATCACAATATTTATGATGCAGAGATTCAGTATTGGACTGGGATAGGCACAGTAAGTAATTTCACAACACCAGGTTAAAGTTCAACAGGTTTATTTGGTAGCATGAAGTTTCGGAGTGTTACCCCTTCATCAGGTAAGTGAAGAGTTCAGTTCACACGCAGGACATATACAGACACAAACTGAATTAGAAGATAATGGTTGGAATGCGAGTCTTAACAGATAGTCAGGTCTTTACAAGTGAGGCAATGTAAGTGGAGAGAGGATTAAGCACAGGTTAGAGAGGTGTAAATTGTCTCCAGCCAGGGCAGTTAGTGAGATTTTGCAAGCCTAGGCAAATTGTGGGGGGTTACAGATAGTGTGACATGAACCCAAGATCCCAGATGAGGACATCCTCGTGTGTGTGGAATTTGACTATCAGTTTCTGCTCAGCAATTCTGTGTTATCGTGTGTCATGAAGTTTGACTTGGAGAACACTTACTACTGAAGTGTTCCCCAACTGGAAGGGAACATCCTGCCTGGTGATTGTTAAGCTGTGTCCATTCATCCGTTATCATAGCATCTCATGGTCTCACCAATGTACCATGTCTTGGGACATCCTTTCCTGCAACATATCGGGCAGACAATGTTGGCCATGTCACAAGAGTTTGTACTGGCACCTGGTGGATGGTGTTCTTAGGTAAAATTATGGCATTCGTGTCGATGATCTGAAGAAGTGAGGTTATCCATGGGCTTGCATTACAGTGAAATGCTGAGGTGACTGTCCTTGATGGAGATCCATGTGTCTAAGAATGCAACCGATTCTGGAGAGGAGTCCATGGTGAGTCTGATGGTGGGATGGAACTTGTTGATATCGTCATAAAGTTGTTTCAGTGTTTGTTCATCATGAGTCCAATGGAAGTAAATGTCATCAATGTATCTGGTGTACAGCTTTGGTTGAAGAAGTCTTGTTCAAACCTGTGCATGAAGATATTAGCATACTGAGTTGTGAATTTGGTCCTCATGACTGTTCCATGTGTCTGGATGAAGGTGAACTGGTTGTTGAAGGTGAAGATATTACGGTCCAGGATGAAGTGAATGAGTTGTAGAATTCCATCTGGTGATTGGCAGTTGTCGTCTTTGAATACTGAGGCAGTTGCAGCAATGCCGTTGTTGTGGGGGTGATAGTGTAGAGGCCAAGACATCCATTGTGATGAGGAGTGTTCCTGGTTCAACTGCTCCACGTGTGCTGAGTTTCTCTTAGAAGCCTGTAGTAGTGTGACAGAAGCAGGAGTTCTTTGTACGATGGATTTCAGGATGCCCCTGACGTAGCCAGAGAGGTTCTCACACAGGGTCCCATTGCCTGATACAATGGGATGGCCTGGAGTGTTGTCTTGTATATCTTCCACCCTAAACACGTTAAAGAAGCCATCCCCTACGGACAAGTCCTCCATATATACAAGATCTGCTCAGATGAGGAGGATCACAACAGGCTGAAAGACGCCCTCATAAGAATGGGATAAGGCGCTCAATTCATTGATCAACAGTTCCGACACGCCACAATGAAAGATCAATGTAAGTGAAAGAACAATGAAAGTGTTCGACTCCACTATCACAGCAGGCAGTGCATTCCATACCCCAACCACTCACTGAGTGAAGAATCCACCTCGGACATCCCTCCTATATCTCCCACCATGAACCTTAAAGTTATGCCCCCTAGTAACAGCTACATCCTACCCAAGGATCAGAGGCTGAATGTCCTTCTCTGCTGAAAAACCACAATGATCTCCTCAGAAAATAAACACAGGTAATGGAGGAGTGAGTGTCTTTCACCACCCACTACTACTGGAATGGAAAAATACGACACCTTCTCCAGAGCCTTCAACATGTCATAGGTGAAGACGAACATCTCGCCAAAGCCATCCCTACACTCCACTGCTTGCCTTCAAACAACCACATAACCTCAAGAAGACAATTGTATGCAGCAAACTACCCAGCCTTCAGGAAAACAGTGACCATGATATCAACAACCCCGCCACAGCAACCTCCGCAAGACGTGCCGGATCATTGACATGGATGTCATAATCTCATGTGAGAATTCTGTCTACCAGGCATATAGTACGTACTCTTGTGACTCGGCCAACATTGCCTATCTGATATGCTACAGGAAAGGATGACCCGAGGCATAGTACATTGAAGAGACCATGCAGATGCTATGATAATGGATAAATGGACATCACTCACAATCACCAGGTAGAAGTATTCCCTTCCTGTCAGGGAACAGTTCAGTAGTCAAGGGCAGTCAGCCTATGATCTTTGGGTAGGATGTAGCTGTTTCTAGGGGGCATAACTTCAAGGTTCATGGTGGGAGATATAGGAGGGATGTCCAAGGTAAATTCTTTACTCAGAGAGTCGGGGTGTGGAATGCACTGCCTGCTGTGATAGTGGAGTCAGACACTTTAGGAACTTTCAAGTTATTGGATAGGCACATGGAGCACACCAGAATGATCGGGAGTGGAATAGCTTGATCTTGGGTTCAGACATAGTTTGGCACAACATCGAAGGCTGAAGGGTCTTTACTGTGCTGTACTGTTCTATGTTCTGTGTTCTAAGTTCTCCAAGGCAGCCTTCATGACACACAATACAGAATCGCTGAGCAAAAACTGATAGCCAAGTCCATACAAGGTAGAACAATCTCAACTGGGTTCATGTCACACTATCTGTAACCCCCATGACTTGCCTGGACTTGCAAAATTTCACTAACTGTCCTGGCTGGAGACAATTCACATCTCTTTAACCTGTGCTTAACCCTCTCTCCGCTCAAGTTGTCTGCATCTGTAAAGATGTGATTACCTGTTAAGACTCGCATTCCGACTATTATCTTGCAATTGAGTTTGCATCTATATATCCTCCGTTTGTGAACCAAATTCTTTATTCACCTGATGAAGGAGCAAAGTTCTGAAAGCTTGTTCTACCAAATAAACCTGTTAGACTTTCACCTAGTGTTGTGAGACAACTGACTGCACAATATTTATGTAACAAACCCAGTTAAGTCGCTGGCCAGTGTTAACTCCCAGGATGTTGGCTATGGGGCTTTCAGCAATCAGGATGGAAATGAATATCAAGGGGAGATGGTGAGAGCCTCAAAATGATCATTGCCTGGTATTTGTGTGATATGAATTTTACTTGCCATTTATTAGTCAAAGTCTAAATATTGTCCAAATCTTTCCTCTCGCGGGTAGGAACTGCTTCAATATTTGCGGAGTCGTTAATGGCACTAAACAGTGTCCAATCATAAGCAAACATTCAAATTACAGAGCCAATGGAAGAAAGGTCTTTGATGAAATAGTTGAAGATGTTTGGACGTACACTGAGGAATTCCTAGTGATGCTACAGGACTGAGATGTTTGGCCTCCACCTCTAATCAGCCTTGATATATATCTGTAACTGTTAGGTTTCAGTGTCAGTGTTGAAAAGAACATTGTTGGTGCGCTCAGTTCACCTGGGTAGACTGTTTCCATGAAGAATGCTGGTTGCCCAAATGGGTAACAGCACCTGGGGCCTGACAGAAAATGGGGCAGATGGGAAAGCATTGCTTAAAATATTGTTAACATGCAAGATCTCTGACAGCCATTGTGCTGCTGGATGTGTTGCTGAATGTGTTGCCATGTGTTACAAGGTCACTTTACAACCCTACATCCAGTGATGGAAGGCTACAGCATCTTTACGTAGTTGCCATAGCTGAAGCAGCCTTCCATCACAATTGCTGCTCATTGTCAGCTGATTGAAAACCTGTTTGGGGTGATGGAATTCCTTCCCTAAACTGGTCCATCTCTCTTTCCCTTTCAAAACATTCCATAAGGCATCCTTTTTTAATCAAGCTTTTGGCCAGCCGTTCCACTATTTCATGTGGTTTGTTATCAAATTGTTTGATTCTGTTTTTAGTGATGTTTTGCTATATTGAAGGCATCATATGAATACAAGTTAATGTTCTTATTGTGTGTAAGCTATTTTGAATTTTTAACATCAGGATCAATTTTATTCAAATGGCCATTTTCTTCAGTTTTCTTGACAATGTGGGTAAGAAATTTGTGATTGTTTGGTTCTGTTTTTTGGGGACTATAAGCTGAAAAATGGTGCCCACATTAAGCACACACTCTTTTAGGGTAGATCATCTGAGCACCTTATTGATGAGGGTATTAGCGCACACGTGCAGTGCCAGAGGTATGCAGAGCAGGCAGATTATGATATTAACTAGCATATAACACTGGTTTGCCATTGGCAGTACCATTTTGGAGCTCAATCCTCAAGCCTTTCTCTTAACTTTACATCGCTGAACACACATTCAGCACCAAGAAGGACTTTGCACTAATGCTATTTAAAACAATTACAAACTATTAATAGAATGGCATCTGGTTGATTTCTCCTGGCTGGTTATTGAATTATAATACTGTCCGCTGCCTTTTATAGTTGCTTGAAGTTGCAACACTACATAGGGAATGCTGTAGCAGGTTTAATGTGCTAACAGCTGTAATTCCACTCCCAATCCCCATTTATCAACTGGAGCTTTTTGCTGACTTCAAAGCTTCTGTACAAATGGGAAAATGTTGGAGCGCTCAGCGTATCTGGCATCATTGGTGGACTGAGAAACAGATTAACAATTTAGGTTTATGAACTTTTCACTCTCTCCACAGATAGGAGGCAAACGATGAGATTGGAGAGCCCTTGGCTTTGATTTTTGGGTCCTCACTATCCATGGGGATAAGTGCCAGAGGACTGGAGAGTGCGAATGTTGTTCCTTTCTTCAAGAAAGGAAATAGGAATGACCCTGGTAATTATAGGCTGGTTGATCTTCGGTGGCCGGTAAGTTAATGGAAAAAGTCTTGACGGATAGGATTTATGACTAGTTGGAAAGATGCAGCTTAATCTGGGATCTTCAGCATGGATTCATGAAGAGTAAGTCTTGCCTCACAAATTTGATTGAATTCTTTGAGGAGGTAACTGAGTGTGTAGATGAAGGTAGAGCATTTGATGTTGCATACGTGGATTTTAGTAAGGCGTTTGATAAGATTCCCAACAATGAATTCATGAAGAAAGTAAGGAGGCATGGGATAGAGGGAAATCTGGCCAATTGGATAAGTAACTGCCTATCTCATAGAAGACAGAAGTTGGTGGTGGATGGAAAATTTTCAGACTGGAGGCCAGTTCCATCAGTGTACCACAGGATCAGTGCTAGGTCCTCTGCTATTTGCGATTTTTATCAATGACTTGGAGGAGGGGGCTGAAGGGTGAGTCGGTAAATTTGCTGATGACACCAGATTAGTAAAGTAGTGGATGAGGTGGAAGGCTGTTGTAGGCTGCAAAGAGACATTGATAGGATGTTGAGCTGGGCATTTTGAATCGAAATGCAATCCATTTGAATGCGGATTGCAGGGGCAATGGCGGTGTTCTGAGGAGTGTGGAGGAAGAGAGAGATCTTGAGGGTCATATCCACAGATCTCTGAAGATTGCACTCAAGTGGAGAGAGTTGTGAAGAAGCTCTATAGTGTGTTAGTGTTTATTAACAGGGGATTTGAGTTTAAGAGCCGTGGGGTTATGCTGCAACTATACCGGACCTTGGTGAGACGACATTTGGAATATTGTGTTCAGTTCTGGTCACCTCACTATAAGAAGGATGTGGAAGCATTGGAGAGAGTGCAGAGGAGATTTACCAGGTTGCTGCCTGGATTGGAGAGTAAGCTTATGAGGAAATGTTGAGGGAGCTAGCGCTTCTCTCTTTAGAGTGGAGGAGGATGAGAGGCAACTTAATAGAGGTTTGTAAGGTGATGAGGGGGATTGATAGAGTGGATGTTCAGAGACTACTTCTTCAGGTGGATGTAGCTGTTACTAGGGGGCATAACTATAAGATTCACAGTGGAAGATATAGGAGGGATATTCGAGGGTAGGTTCTTTACTCAGAGAGTGGTTGGGGTGTGGAATGGACTGTCTGCTGGAGTCAGACACTTTAGAAACTTTCAAGCGGTTGTTGGATGGGAACACAGAGCACACCGGAATGAAAGGAAGTGGGATAACTTGATCTTGGTTTCAGACAAAGCTCGGCACAACATCGAGGGCCGAAGGGCCTGTACTGTGCTGTACCGTTCTATGTTCTGTGCTACCTGGCCTGTTCAGTATTTCTTGCATTTCAGTAATTGCAGTATTTTGCAGTTATACTTCTGTATAGATCCATGACTTTCAGACATGGATTCATTCTTAGTCACTTGTCTTGGAGTACATAATGACTTGTCATTGACCACAGGTCAGGCAGAACAAGTCAAGCTATGGGAAGTGGGAGGAGAGGGCAAAGAGCTTCAAGCAGGATGTTTGAACCCGAAATGTCTATACTTCAGTAAGGATATACTCACTGAGATTCTGCAGCCACAATAGTTATCTCAGAGCAGGGCAAAAGTGGCATTGCCAAGGGTGATTGTGGCTGTGCACTTACTGGAACTGGGCTAGAACTAGAGATCGTATGTAACTCATGCAGTTTCTCACCTACTGATATCTAAGTGAGGTCACTGAGGCCCTCTATTCAATGACAGCTACATTTACATTACATTGACAATTGCCAGAGGGAAGCAGGTAAAATGAGCATGTGGGTCTGTTAGGATTGTTGGTTTCCCCAAGATGCAGGGAGGTATTGACTGCACTTCTTCACTTTGCAGGCTGTAATTCTACGCTCTATTGCAACATTGCCTCAATACTCAGTTGGGCAGCCTATCATGTCAGTCAATTTCTGGTATCCGGTAGCAATCAGGACACTATTTGTGTATAGCAATTTGCAAGGCCAGTTTATGTGAGGCACTGCAACAAAACAAAAAGTGACTGCTGGGTTATAATTGGTATAAGCTGATTAGATGCCTAAGAATCTCAGCAAACAAACCACTGCACTTGCTCAGCATGCCTACAGTAAAAGCCATGCTGACATGCAAAATGTGATGGGTCTATTGTAGTGCTGAAACAATGCTTCTCCTGTCCAGGCCGCCCTGGGGGAGCCCTGCAGTACTAAATGATGGAGTGGGTGTCAGGAATTGTGCTGCTTTTTGTATGCCCATCAGGAAGGAACAGACCCTGACATCAGTGTGAAAAGATGAGCAGGAAAGAGCAGAGGCATGAGGAGGAGGAGGAGACAAAAGTGGGGAAGAGGCAACCCACGCAGCTCCTTTCTGGCCAAATTGTCCGTTAAGAAATCATTGAGTGTGGTATCTGTCACCCCACTCCCAGTCCCCATTCATCAACTGGCACACACCTTCTATCTGTGGGATTACACTGCATAAATAAAGATCATTGTCTAATAAATACATAAAACAAAATGTATGTAAAAACTTGTTCCATATTGCAGACAAAAGTCATTAAGCACCTTTGTACATTTCCTCACTGCCTGTCCTCTGTGAGCCTTGGTCTATCCTAGTTCACACCCAGTACCTGAAACATATCTAGGGCGAATCTGCTGAATTTCAGTGGAGAAGACAGTGCCTCTGAACTGAGAAAGCCTTGCCTTACACTGTATTAGCTCAACATACAGAGCCACTCAGTGATTAATGACTTTTGTCATTAAGGTGCTTAATGACTTTTGTCTGCAATATGGAACAATTTTTTACATACATTTAGTTTTAAGTATTTATTAGACAATGATCTTTATTTATGCAGTGTAATCCCACGTGGCAGATAAAAAGTGTGTGCCAGTTGATGAATGGGGACTGGGAGTGGGGTGACAGCTACCACACTCAATGATTTTTTAACGGACAATTTGGCCAGAAAGGAGCTGCCTGAGTTGCCTCTTCCCTGTCTTTGTCTCCTCCTCATACCTCTGCTCCTCAGTTCTCATCTTTTCATGCTGGTGCCAAGGTCTGTCTCCTCATGATGGTGGGCATACAAAAATCCTGACACCTGCTCTGTCATTTAGCACTGCAGGGCTTTCCCCAGAGCGGCCTGGACAGGTCATTGCATTGTTTCAGCACTACAATAGCCCCATCACATTTTGCATGTCAGCATGGCCTTTGCTGTAGGTATGCTGAGCAAGTGCAGTGGTTTGTGTACTGAGATTCTTAAGCATCTGGTCAGCAGCAGTATGAACTAGCAGACACACGACAGCGCAGAGTCGCTGAGCAGAGACTGATAGCCAAGTTCCGCACACATGAGGACGGTCTTAACAGGGATCTTGGCTTCATGTCACACTATCTGTAACCCCCATGACTTGCCCGGGTTAGCAAAAAACCTCACTTACTGTGCTGTCTGGAGACAATACACATCTCTTTAACCTGTGTTCAATGTTCTTTCCACCCACATTGTTAGCCACTTTAAGACTTGAATAGCAGGTTAGGTGTAAGGATTCGCATTCTAATCAGCAATCTGTAAACTGTCTGTGCTGATATGTGTGCTTTTGGAGACCAGAACACCTCATTCGCCTGACAAAGCACAAACACCGAAAGCTAGCAAGTTTACTATCAAATAAATTGGTTGGATTTAAAATTGGTGTTGCCAGACTCTTACTGAGTTTACCCCAGTCCAATGCCGGCATCTATACATCCTGGCTGACTCAGGCAGAGAAAGATTACTGTGTGAATGGCAAGGTTTAAAAGGCAAATGTTATCAAGACGGCAGAAAGGAAATTAGGAGCAACAGTAGGCCACTCAGCCCTTTGAGTCCGCTCCAATATTCAGTAAGATTTGATTATAAAATCAACTCCACATTCTTGCCCTTCCCCAATAACTTTTTACCCCTAGCTATCAAGAATCTATCAAACTCCATTTTAAAAATATTCAAAGGGGGGGAATTTCCCGTCCCGCCCACCAAAGGAAATGTAGTAGGCGGGGAGCGGACTGTGTTAAGGTCTGTTCAGCTCGAGCAGGATTTTCTGGTTTTGGGGTGAGCGCAGCTGGAAAATCCCGCCCAAAGACTCTGCTTCCATTGGCTTTTTGAGAAAGAGAGTCCCAATGACTCATGATCGTCCGAGGGAAAGAATTTCTTTTCATCCCTGTCTTAAGTAAACGATCCTACATTTTTAAACTGTGGCTCTGAATTCTAGATTTTTCCAGAAGAGAAAACACCCAGTCAAGACCTTGCTCCATGAACTCACTGTCACTTCCCCGGGCTAACACCACAAAGACTTGACCATATTGGCAATGAAGGTTCACCTTAAATGTTGCTGGTCACTAATGATGTTGATGTGCCCAGCAGTGAACAGTGTGATTTGTGCTGGCTGAAAGCTGAAATCATCAGGGGGTCTGCTACTAGATGAATAGTGTGGTAATCTCCCCACTTTTACATTCATATCACCTTCTATCACCATCCTGTCTTTCTCGACTGCTCTGATTGCAAGCTCATGCTACTGAAGTCCGGGTGTTTCCAACTGGATTCAGAAGTCATTCTTGCTAAATGTAACCATAGTTTGTGCCTGGGATCTTCAGGTAGTGAGTGATGCATAGACTGCTGTACAATGCAAACATCACAGGTCCTCTGGGGACCAAAGAAAATGCAAAATTATTATACAGAGATGCCCTACTCTCTTTGTGTATTCGTGTCTATATTAACGTCCGCAATGCTATAAATTGAGTTGAACAGAGCCAGTTAACATTCAAAAATGCAACCGAAATAAAAAAAAGCATGCACTCTGAGATGAGAGCTGACATGTTGGAATAAAGCAGGAAACATGCTACAGACAGGTTCTCAAAGTGAAGTTGTTAAAATCGACCGCAAACCAACATACACTGTCAGAAACAATTGAAATAGAAGCTTTAAATTTTCCAGATAATTTGAAACTAAATGGAAATGTGATGGAAACATGGAGAAAATGGAAACCAAGTGTTGAATTGTGTGCAATCAGAAACATACCCACGAAACAAAACAGGTAAGTTCCTATCAGACTTTACCAGGAACAGGCGAACAAGTGATAGATTCATGTATGGAGAGTGTGAAGAGAAACAAAATATATTATTGGACATGTTTGACAAATATTTCTCAATTCTGAAGAATATGAAAAACGTCTCTTTAAGGAAGATATCAATCGTATGGAGAAGGAAGTCATCAATATGGGGTAGATTTGTGAAGTAAACCCAATTCATTGTGCACAGCTCCCTTCTTGGAATATGGCTTCAAAAATTTAGAGACCAAAACACCAGAAGCCAGTGAAACTTTGTTTTCTCAATCTATTTGTGGGATGTGAGCATTGCTGGCTGGGCCAGTATTTATTGTTTATTTATTCCTAATTGTCCTTGGTGGTATTGAGCTGCCTTTTTGAACTGCTGCAATCTATGTGGTGTAGGTACAGTGCTGTTAGGGAGGGAGTTCAGGTTTTGACTCAGCAACTGTAAAGTTGTACGTAAAGGTGCAGGATGTCAGGATGGTGAGTGGCTTGGAGGGGAACTTCTAGGGAATGGTTCTGTTACGTGTCTACTGCCCAGGTCCTAAATAGATGGCAGTGGTCGTGGATTTGGTTGTCCTAGGAATGTTGCTGAGTTCCTACAGCGCATCCCGTAGATGGTACACACTGCCGGCAATCTCTGTCAGTAGTGGATGGAGTGAACATTTGTGGATTGAGTGCTAATCAAGTAGGCTGCTCTGTGCTGAATGGTGTCAAGCTTCTTGAGTGATGTTAGAGCTGCACCCATCCA
This sequence comes from Sphyrna mokarran, assembly GCA_024679065.1. Lineage (NCBI taxonomy): Eukaryota > Metazoa > Chordata > Chondrichthyes > Carcharhiniformes > Carcharhinidae > Sphyrna > Sphyrna mokarran. Next base: position 28,330,748 of record JAGIQG010000011.1, read on the forward strand.
GGTAAGAGTCGGGAGGTGAGCTACTTACCGCAGAATTTCCAGCCTCTGACCTGTTCTTGTAGCCATAGTATTTATACAGCTGGTTCAGTTCAGTTTCTGCTCAATGGTAACCGCCAACAGGTTGTTGATTGTAGGGGATTCAGTGATGGTAATGGCACTGAATGTCAAGGGGTGATAGTTTGGTTTCCTCTTGTTGGAGATAATCATTGCCTGGCACTTATGTGGCCTGAACGTTATTTGCTACTTGTCAGCAAGTGGATATAATGGATGGGATCTTCCAGTTCAGCTAGCAGTGGGAATTGTAAAGTGCTGAATTGATGGATAGCAACAAATCTGTTCCCTGACAGTGGGATAAATTGTCGGAATTTTTGGTACATGCGAACATAGGAATTAAGAGCTAGGGTAGGCAATTCAGCCCATCAAACCTGCTCCATCTTTCTATATGATCATGGCTGGTCTCCATCTCATCCTAACTCCACTTCCCTGGCTTTTTCCTATCGCCCTTTATCCCAAAAAGTTTAATCAATTTTGTCATCCTGACTTCCATGGAGGAAGGAATGCAGCGAAGGGGGAGAGGACACTGCTAAGAGAAGTAGGGGAGACTACGTGTCAGAAGATGGGGTGAGTGGTGTTAATGTTGGGATCTAAGTGGGGTGAGTGAAATCAGGGCGGTGGTGATAGGAGGGAACAGAGGCAGTCTAAGTTTTAACTTCATTTATTAGTGTCACAAGCAGACTGACAGTAACACCGCAATGAAATTACTGTGAAAATCCCTAGTCGCCACACTCCAACGCCTGTTCAGGCACACTGAGGAAGAATTTAGCATGGTCAATGCACCTAACCAGTTCATCTTTTGGACTGCGAGAGGAAACCAGAGTACCCAGAGGAAACCCACACAGACACAGGGAGAACAGCACAGTGGCACAAGAGTGATACAGCGGTTAGCACTACTGCCTTGCAGCACCAGGGGCCTAGGGTCAAATCCCGGCTTCGATCGCTGCCTGTGTGGAGTTTGCATGTTCTCCCCATGTCTGTGTGGGTTTTCTCCAGGTGCTCCGATTTCCTCCCACAGTCTGAAAGACATGCTGGTTAGGTAGATGGATCCAAACAGGTGCCGGGATGTGGTGACATGGGGATTTTCACAGTAACTTCACTGCAATGTTAATGCAAGCCTTATTTGTGTTGAACAAATAAACAAACTTTAAACTTGCAGACTCTGCACAGACAATGACCCAAGTTGGGGTTCAAACTTGGGTTTCTGGTGCTGTGAAGCAGCATTGCTAACCACAGTGTTACCATGCAGCTGAGAGTCAGAGACGGGGAATGGGATGCACTAGGATGGCAGGTCCAGCATGAAAGTCTGGACGGTGAGTGTCGCACTGGAGTTTCGGAGTTATGGAGCAGGACAAGGCAGGTGACTTGGAGTTTTGGAGTGAGTAGGGTCAGCATGGGGATAGAAATCAGTGTTGGGTCAGAGAGAGGGAGAGAATGTGGAGATGGATCATGATGAGGTTCAAAATAATGTGGAGAAGAATGGTGATATTGTGAGGGTCTATGGTGATGGGGAAGAAGTTGATGGGACACACAGAGACAGTAGAAGAATGTGGAGTGTCTCTGAAAAGTTAATGCAGTGTTATTCTGAAATTACTTTGACCACGTAGTTAGAGAGATAGTTAGCATTCCTGCCTCACAGCACTAGAGATGCAGATTTGATTCCCAGCTTGGGTCACTGTCGGTGTGCATATTCCCCTCGTGTCTGCATGGGTTTCCTCTGGGTGCTCTGGTTTCCTATCATAGCCCAAAGGTGTGCTGGTTAGGTTGATTGGCCATAATAAATTGTCCTTTATAGTAGGATAAATACATGGATTTATGAGGATAGGGCCTGGGCGAGATTGTTGTCAGTGCAGGCTCGATGGGCCGAGTGGCCTCCTCCTGCACTGTAGGAATTCTATCCCTCGAAGGGATGTCTTTTTAAGTGGGTGCTATTCAAGGTCAGCACAAGTGGCCGACTAATGGGCCACCCTTATAAATATGAGGCAAGATGTCAAACAACTCAGTGGTATTCTCCCTTTGGTGATGCCCACATTGCAGCAGGTCTGTTCCCAACTTGTAAGGCTCAGCGAGGTGTGGAGCTGCTGTTCATTTTCTACCATTTGCTATCAGCTGCTGAGCAGCAGCCAACTGGTGACTCCAAACCTCTATTCAACTGGGTGAATGGTCATATGGCTGACAAAGGGCACATGACTTTCTATGCTGACTGATTTGGTCACTTCTGGGAAAACATCCATCTTTTCCAAATCTTTCTGAGCTATTCACACATCTTTCTAGATTTCAGACCTTCAGCCAGCTCACACATTGCCTTCATAAACTCTTGTCTCCTTTTCTGCCAAATGAAAAAGTTGATCTTTTTCTTTGAGAGATTTGCTTCTCCCCACAATAATGCACTGTATTCCCCTTTCCGTCTGTGTTCTGTTTGTGTTTATATCTGTGTGCTGCTTGGTTTTAATCTCCAGCTCCTCTGCTTGTAGTGCTGCTTTGTGCCTGAAGCTCTCCCTTATAGTCAGTGGTGGAAGATCGTTGTGGGAAAGGAAATAGCAGAACTATCCCATTGGGAGCTATGAAGCATTGTGGCTTGGTTCCAAGAGGATTTGAAATCTACTTAAGTGACTGAGTAATGTAACAGATTTGGGGTTTCCGCTTGTCAGTAAAAGTAGAAAGATGCTTATGTAGAAACGACTTATGTAGTTCCCCCCCTTTGGCATTCTATAAAAATTAGATTTACCACCTCAAAATTCCTTTTTTGTCCAAATTAAATAGAGTTCAATTCTTGGAGTGTTTCCTCATAACTTGAAATTCTCTGAAGACTATCAGTATTATTATATACTCCTTTCCAAACTGTTCTCAATGCAAGGTTGTTTGTGATTCCTGGAATGACACATATGCACCAAATGTGGCCTCAGAAACGTACTTTAATTTTTGCTAAATATAGATTTTTATAACTTGGTTTATAACTGCTTTATAGCTAATTAATGCATTAGAGACAGCTCTAGAGAAATAAATTGGGAATATGTGTTAGGAAGCAGCTAACATGAAAATAAAAATCACTTATTGGTTATTTGCATGTTCTGTAGCTAGAAAAAAATGCAAGTCATGTCTTAATCCATTTGTTTTAACTACTTCATCAGTGTTGATGCCATTACTTATAAGTGTGGGATTTACAGAATTATCATGTTTTAGAACCATATATTTTCGTTTATGAGATTATCATAGTTTGGGATTGTTTCTTTACATATAAAGAACAAAAAAACAAAGTGATCATGATGTCTACCTAAACTAAAACAATATGCACTTACAGAGTAATTAAGTAAGCAAACAAATAGATGAAATTAAAGGGATCACGTGGCCGCTGTACAGCCTGAATGATAGTAAGCCAGATGGTTTAATTCTTAGATCAATGGGATCCGTTGTTTTATTGAGAAGGATATGCCAGATATTTAAATGTTTGAAGTAGTGACCACCGTTTCTAACTCCATAATCCTATATTTCTTAAGAGTTAGAAAGATGCTATCAATATAATGTTATAAATAGTTGCTGGAAGTTGGTTCTTTGCTTCTAAGGTGAAGGGCAGTGATGATTAAGGATAACTGATTGATATTTCTATTTGGATACACAGCTGATTGAGGAGGCCATTTTGAGATCAGGTTACCGGCTTCCCCCTAAAACCTAGAAATATCATAGATGGGAAAGCTGCAGTTCTTCTGGTTTGGTGTGGACTGCGGCCAACTGAGAGATTGACAACAAAAGGTAGATGTTTATCAGGCCCACATATGAAGCAGAGAGAAAGCTGACTCTGTTGTTCACCACTCAAATGGATGTGAGAGCTCGCACTCAGTTTGAAGACTGAATTCGTGAGGAGATAAAATAAGACTGGAACTTTCACCTAGTTGAATTCTCGAGGGAGAATCGCTGGAAAAAAACTCTCTTAGTAGAGACAATATTGGGTAAAGAAAGAATCGCAACCAAACCCATGGGGACTGTAATTGATGTCAAGAGGATTGGATATCTACTCCAGAGAGCAGTAACAAAATAAAATTGGGGTTTCTGGTTGTCAGTAAAGGTACAAATTCTGTTCAGTTGTTTGAAATAGAAGTTGCTTAAGAAAATAAAATAATGTTTAGTTAATAATGTTTTGCCTTTAGTTGTTAGTATTTTTTTAAAAAAGTGAAATTTTGATGTATAATTCCTTTAGCTAACAGGTGGAAATTTTAATTTCTTTTTGGAAAATGATTGACCTCTACAGAGATCATACTACATTCAATTGCATCTTTGTGAATTATATTAATTCCTAGTAAAAAGAAATTTAAATGCAAATAATTTCTTTACTCTAATAAAGTCATAAGATATAGGATCAGACTTAGGTCATTAGGTCTGCTCCCAATCATGACTGGTAAGTTTCTCCATTCTTCTGCCTTTTCCTCGTAATTTTCGGTCCTCTTATGAATCAGGAAGTTACTTATCTCTATCTTAAATACACTCACTGACCTGGCCTCTACAGCCTTCTTTGCCAATGAATTCTGCAGATTGACTTCTGTGGCTGAAAAATTCCCCCCTCATCTCGATTCTTAAGGGTCGTCCCTTTACTCTGAGGCTATGCCCCTGAATCCTAGTTTCTCTTATTAATGGAAACATCTTCCCCACATCCACTCAATCCCCCTTTCAGTATTCCGTTAGTTTCAATGAGAACCCCCCCTCATCCATAATGCTTGGAAGAAGTTAAATTAATGGTGATTTGCTTATTTGGAGGAGAAGGGATATGGTGCATCTGTTGCAATGTTGCCGGCTCGTTGGGTATTTGGCACCCAATCAGCTGACCGGGAGAAAGGATCAACAATCTATTTAATGGTTGCGATTTATTAAGGGTACGTAAATACATAGATCCATACTAGCGCAACAGACTTCAGGATTTGATAAAGGTGCATTATTGAATTTGGAATAATATGCATTTCATGCTGCATTTCTGGCCAATTCCAAGTTATTAAATATATTTTGTTGCAACTAGAGGGTGATTCTAATTGGCAGATGGAAAGAAACAAGGAACAGAATACAAAAGCAGCATAACTGGCCTCGGCACTTGCATGTGAGCTTCATCAGCGAACAATTGTGAACCATTAATGTAAATATATCTCATGTAGTGATTTTCTATTAATTGGCTTCCATAGAGACTTGATAGGATAAACATTGGCTTTAAAGGAATAATACACAGAGGAGTACACTGCCACATGTACACAGCAATGTCAGTGAGACAAATTCAACAAATCCCACAATTAGCAAATAAAAAACTTGAGTTTCTTACACCCAAATTTACCATTATTTTGTCCTGAAGCAACACCAAGGAACAATTATGTAGTTGGATGTTTGAGTTGCACTAATGGTGACAAGTCTGTAAGCTGCTGTCAGTCTTTGTACTTTATCCCTTTCATGTTCTTCTTTTCTGTCAGTTTAAATCATTTTCTCCTGGTCAGTAAATATATTTAATCAGAATAAAATCAGAGTCCTGGAAAAATTCAGCCAGTCCGATAGCACCTGTGGAGACAAAAAAAGCGTTAATGGGCTGTAATTTATGGGGATGTGGAGGTGGGGTGTAGAGGATGAGAGTGCAGGGGCTGTGGGGAGGTTGGGGGCGGGGTGGGGAGGCGGGGGGGGGGTTGCCCTGCCCCCCCTGAAGGAAAGTCAATAGGAAGCCATCTTGCTCCATGTCTGTCTTTCCCATCAGCCGTCACAAGATGCAGGTAGGTGGGGTGTGGGGCTTTTGCACTTCGCTAAAGGGTGGGTGATTGGGTTCTGCTGTCTTTATCCCTCCCCTGGGAGGATTTCATGCCAGACCCTCTCCCCCACCTTATCCTTGTAATCCCACACATTTCACTAGTATGGATACGTCGGCACATACCTGAAGAAGGCCTGGGACAGCCTACGGAGATTGGAATGGAGGCCTTGGATCCTGAAACTTTGAACATAGCATGCAGGAACTTCCAAGAGGTAGAAGTTCAAGTTGCAGATGAACAGCTGCAGGAGGGATTGTTGGGTGGTGATGGTCTGTGCTGGGAGAGGGCAATGGAATTTGATAAACAGGACAGCGATGAAAAGTGAGGCAGGTATGGCAAGTTGGAAGGTCTGGGGGATGCTGGGGCTGGTAGGAGAAGGAGTGAGTTGCTGCACATATCATGGAATGGGTAAGATGTTATGAAGGCAGGTGACAAGGGTTGTGCTGGAATAAAGGGGTGTGGAAGTGTGAATGGGCATTGGGGTGGTTGTGCAAGTGTGAATGGGCACAGGGGTGTGTAAATGTGAATGGGCATTGGGGAGTGTGCGGATGTGAATGGGCACAGGGGTGTGAAAGTGTGAATGGGCATGGGGAGGAAAGAGGGAAGGGGTTCAGTAGGATGGGTTATTGGTGCTAGTTGGCAATTGGTGACAGGACAGGATAGTGAGAGTTAAAGGAAACAATGGGAACCTTCGGGGTGGGAAATGAGTGTTGGGTGATGATAGGTGCTGTGTATTATTTTTTTGGTTAGCTTGGTTGACCTTATCAGAGCTGGTGCAGTTAGTGATCACTTTCATGCCTTCAGAAATGACAAGTTTGGCTAATAATTCTCCCTGGCAGCGATTAGAACTCCCCATTCACCTGATGAAGAGGCAGAAAGCTAGTGGCATTTGCTACCAAATAAATCTGTTGGACTTTAACCAGGTGTTGTGAGACTTCTTATTGTATTTACACCAGTCCAACGTCAGCATCTCCACATCATGACCACAATATGAGATACACATGATTCTCCCTGGCTGGGACGATGTGCCAGTTGTTGTAATGAATGAAGCATGAGGCTCAATGTGCTCAATAAGGTTGATGACAAAGCAGCTTACGGTCCTCGTGACCTTGGATGAGATATTGGTGGAAGGGTGGGCCTGAGTCAGCACCCAGTACACTGAAGTCCCAGCGAGCTTTCCTGTGCTTTTCTTGGGCAGCTCCTTGGTGAGTTCAGTCAGTGACTGCTTCCAAAGCTTGCCCTGTCCTTAGCTGCAGCCACCACTTCAGGCATTCTGCTCCAATTCCGCCAACTCTTTTGGAGGGAAGGAGTGAGACAGTTCTGGGCGATAGTAGGATGAATGCTGGTGGGGGTGGGTGGTGGGGGGGGGCAGGGGGTGGTTGATCTACTGTCATGGGTGTGGGTTCCTTGAGAAGATAAGGATATTATCATTCACCTGCATGGGATGGAGGGTGAGGGGTGTGGTTAAAGGGTAATTGTGAGAAGGTCAGATGTTACAACTGTTGTTTTGGCAAGGAGAGGGGGGTGGGTGTGGTTTCAATTTTATTGGGAAGAATGTGTAAGTCATGGGGGATGGCCAAAAGTATTGGGCTGAACATCAGAAGTAACCATGGCAGCTCACAACTCTACAAAGCTTCATGGTGGAGATCTTAAGATGCTGCATGGGAACTGGATCATTGGGCATGGGCAGAGATGCAGGCCACCTCAACCGGGCAAGTAAAGGGGGACCCCAACATGTAATACAGACAATGCAACAGGGCACTGGGATAGATAAGAGTGTGAATGACAAAGGTTCAGCTTATGTGGGAGACATAAATGACCCTGGCATATACCTTTGCTTCTCTGTGCATATTCCTGGGGGCATAGACCCAGCTGGCATCTCCCTCAAAAACTGGTATAAAAACAGAAAATGCTGGTAAGTCTCATCAAGTCTGACAGCATCTGTGGAATGAGAAGTAGAGTTAAGGTTTCAAGTCTGTCACTCTCTGGAGCTGGTGTTTGGCGGGGGCTGGTCCACAGGGTTAAGGACTATGAACTGCGAATAAACTACATCAGAACTCATTAAACTATAAGTGTGCCTTTACTTATAAACTGTCATAACAATCGTAATGCCCCAGTGGAACCGCATGTAGAATCAAACCTTCTCTTGCATTCCGTAACATATCTACATGCTCTCCGACATGCCGCCTGCTGGCCAGTTTCCCCTGATATCTTGGGTGACCTTGGCAGACGTCCTCTGGAGACTTTGGCTGTCCTGCTACTTCCTGAGTTCACAACTAAATTGAAGGAGTCGCGGGCAATGGAGATTTGGAAGTGTCAGGCACCTTCAGAGAGTTGCGAGTGCATGGAGGTCCCAAGGGTGACTAACAGGTGTTCCTCCTCCCTCTTGGTTACTGAGAGCTCCTGAATGGCTCATTGAGGTGAAGGGGAGCCTGGAGGGAGCTTGAGGTTGTCTGTTCACTCTCTTTTGTGTAGCCACAGCGAAAATTCATTCACTGGATGGAATCACTAGCAGAAACTGAGCATTCTGCTGGATCAGGATCTCCATGGCACCTGCCATCCTCCCCATGAAAGCCTCGATCAGGCAATATCGACACCAAGCTTCCTGCAGCTCCCCCAACATTTTGTGGAGAGCCATCCCAGAGGATAATCTTGGATGCCGTAGATGCCTCTTCTTCAGCAGTCATATGAATGGGTGAGCTAGGTTGACCCAGCCTCCTCCTGCTGCAAAATGTTTATCCATGAGGTGATCACCAAAATGTAAGATCCAACCTATATCACACCTGATGCCCACAGAGGCATCTGTACCTAGGTTGGTGGAGGGTGCATATGCCTGCTGTGACATCTCTAGAGATACACCCTCTTCCTGTTCCCCACTGTCCCTGATCCTCTGTGGATTGGACAGAGGCTTCCTCTTCTTCTCTTCACCTCTTCCCATTGGCATCTATAAATGGAGAGGAGAGAATGAGTGACTGTAGCAGCCAACATAAAGGAATGCTTGACCCTTAGCTTTCTATGTGATATGCAAAGATTGCCACTGGATGGAGGTTGTCCGCAGCCTCTCCAACTCTGCAAAGGCTTAGTCTGCTGCCTCCTCAGTCAGCTGTGCTGCCCTCTCCCTGAAGTCAGTGAGCTTCTTTACATCAGGCTGGCCCTTCCCATCTCCCTTTCTCTCATTATGCCCCATCTCTGCTTGTACAAAGAGAGAAAAGATAGGATTGAGAGCAATTGGATTTCATGCACCCATCCCATGCTTCCCAAGCACCCAATTGATGGCTTACAAGTTGCCCAGAAGAGTTCTGGGGCAGCACCCTTCAGAGTGATACATCCATGGTGATTGCAGGGTAAGTCACACACAGACGTGCCATTAGCAGTGCTTGCTGGTCCCCTCGACATGGAACCCACCTTTCGCCTCCTCATAGATAGTATCTGAGCTCTCTGTGTGGAAGGGTCAGGGACCCAGAGTGACATCTCTACCTGCAGTCTAGATGGGCTGTAGTAAGGCAATGAGGCATCATTTTTTCATGTTGAATAGCTTTTTTATACATTGCCACAGGGTTGGTGCCGTTACCACTGAGGTTCATGTCCCCTGTACCATTCAGTCAGATGCGTGTGATTGTTGAATGTTCACTTACCCTGGTGTAGTCGATGAAATCATTTGTCTGTTTGCAGCATTGCAGGCCGGCCCACTTGTGGAGGCTCTGGACACTGACATCTCTGGACAATTCCTCTCATGCAGGGTTGGTCTGGTGTTTCAGACACCTTCTTCCATCTCTTCTGGCCTCTAGTACGTTGAGCAGAACTTCTAGGAATATATCACTGAATCTGGGGGCTGGAGCCCTTTGTGATTACTAGGCCATCACATTCTTTTAAAAATGATGCGCACTATACCAACGTGCCACTCACCTTGAGACTGGCATCGCACTGTCCAATACAAATTTCCACCGGCATTCCGGTTCACATTCCAGAGTGGAAAGTTCCTCTGCTAAGTTTTTATACTTTTTATAATAATTTTTATAAACGGGGACGGCACAGTGGCATAGTTTAGCACTGCTGCCTCATGGTGCCAGTGACCTAGGTTCAATTCCGGGCTTAGGTTACTGTCTGTGCAGAGTCTGCATGTTCTCCCCATGTCTGCGTGGGTTTCCTCCCACATTCTGAAAGGTGTGCTGGTAAATTGGTCGTGCTAAATTCTCTTTCAGTTACCCAAACAGACGCCGGTGTGTGGCAACCTGGGGATTTTCATAGTAACTTCATTGCATTGATGTAAACTTACTTGTGACACTAATAAATAAACTTCAACTTTATTCACAGTCAAAAGCATACAGCGTAGTTTTCTGTTGTCCTTGTCTCAGCTTGAAACTGCATTATTCTCAACTCTCCTGGTTACACAATGCTGACTGACTTGTTTACCTAAATGTCTAAGTTAAAGAAAATCTGTTTCCTTTAGAATACATCAACCATTGTCTATTTGACTAATTCTCAAGGAGCAAAATATGTTTTCCTTTCAAAAGCAGTCGCAGTGCTGTCTGTCCCCCAAAATGGAAAAGTCTCATATCAAGGCCTTTGCATCTGTAGAGTGTGTGAAATTAATGTCACTGCTCTCTTCTTCTGCTCCTTTGCAAAGTGTTTCCAACTCTGCTTTTAACTCAGTCAAATTTTTAACCCTTTCATTGACTGCGTCAGATTCTTAACCGGGAAGTCCTGCCCTCCGGAAATTCCAGTCAATCTGATTGGCTGGCAATGACAGTAGTCCCACTGGCACTAGTCTCAAGTAGGAGGCCCAATGGATCCTGAGTAAGATAAGAATTGGGCAGAGAGTGTTAGAGTAGCCAGGGAGAAGGATGTGGGTGCATGGGCGGGTGGAGCAGTTGGGGGGGGGGGGGGGGGGTGCGCGGAGAATGGATTTTGGAGAGTAGGCTGGAAGAAAGTAAGGTGGGATTCTATCTTAGTGCAATGGACATTCCCTGATGATAATGTCTCCTTTCTCCTCACCAGCCTGAGCTCCCTTGCACTGCCCAAGGAGTAAAATGCCAATGCCCCGAGAGCATCTTAACATCAAACATGGGGCAATTCCATATGGGTGTAGGGCCTGGGGGCAGAGTCTGTTGAGGTAGGCCCAGGGCGTGATAGATGAGTTGGGGGGTTGGGGGGGTGGGTCTCACTGCCATTTTGCATAGGGATTGGTGGAGAAAGGAGAGAGGTCAGCGATTGGGGCAGGTTGAGGAGAAGGGGGTCAGTCAGATCAGGGGTCAGGATTGTGGGAAGGGGGTCAAGACTGTTGGGAAGGGGTGGGCCTTTGCCGGGAGGGGTAACTGTTGAGGGGTAGGGCTGGGGATCAGGGCAGGACGAGAGGGGGGAATTGGAGCTGGACCAAGGAATGGTCATGGGGGTCAGCTATCAGGCCATTGGGGGTCCAGAGGGTTGACAATGGGGAGTCACGAGGCTGGCCTGTGATCGAGCCAGCCAGTAATTGGGAGGCCGGCAGTGCAGGGTCACTGTGCATGCACCAATTTTGGCACTGACAGATTGTTTCATGTGCAGTGGCCCACTCTGCATGCTGATTTCAGGCCCTCCAGCAGTTATAGGCTCTGTCCCCCCCAAGGTTTTAATGATATTTTTGCTGGTGGCCTCTGTAGTGCACAGAATGTAAGAGATTCATCTCTGAACTCCCACTGAAAATACTAGCGTGAATTACTCCAGTTTTCAAATTCAACACTTAGAATTTTTTTGGGAGAATTCTGACGAATGACTGGATTTATTTTCATGTTAGGTTGACTATCTTCAAATGAACCACTTTAATTTGCTTATCCAAAATTAATATGTCTCATGTTCAAACAAAAGAGGATAACATGATGTCTCATGTTCAAACAAAAGTGGAATTCACACAACAATAAAACATCTTTTTCATGTAAAGCTGCAAATTCTCAGTGAATGACTGGAATCTCACCAACACAAGTATGGAATATAATAAGAACATAAGAACTAGGAGCAAGAGTAGGCCATCTGCCCCCTCAAGCTTGCTCCACCATTCAATAAGATCATGGCTGATCTTTTTGTGGACTCAGCTCCAGTAATCCACCTGCTCTCCATAACCCTTAATTCCTTTACTGTTCAAAAATGTATCTATCCTTGTCTTAAAATGAGGTAGCCTCAACTACTTCGGTGGGCAGAGAATTCCACAGATTCACAACCCTTTCTGTGAAAAAGTTCCTCCTCAACTCAGTCCTAAATCTGCTTTCCCTTATTTTGAGAATCTACCCCCTAGTCCTAGTTTCATCCTCCAGTGGAAACAACTTCCCTGCTTCTATCTTATCTGTTCCCTTCATAATCTTATATGTTTCTATAAGATCTCCCCTCGTCATGCCACATGTGTTTTATGGAGTCAATTTTCTTTTCCCCTTTAAGGCAATTACATCACAAAACAACATAAATCAAATTGATTCAATTTTTGTCATCTCCAGCACAAAGGCACACTAATAGTGTGGTAAAAACAGGCGCTAAACGCATGGTGTTGACTTAACACTATTGTTCCAAAATTTAGACTTGTTGAAAATACATGTTTAACTTTTTTAAGTTTTGCAGCAAATTTGCAGAAATATAATCTTAAAACCTGACCAAGTGTGAACTTATAAAAAAATTTGAATGTTTTAAACAATGAAAATTCTATTTCTGCAGATGTTCATTTTCGTTTTATAATTTAAGATGAAAACCAGAATTCTCCGATGTGGAACGCCCCTCCACTGCTGCCAGCGAGAACGGAGAGCTTGGCACACAGCCTAATCTCCATTCACAGCAGCAGTCTGGAGAATCCCAGCCACAGACAAGGTTGGAGACTTCCGGCTCAGGTTTTAATACTTGTAATGATTTTCATAAAAACAAAAGCTTTTCTTTTAAGATACATTAGTTCAATCTGCTATAAAATTTGCAAGAGGGATCATAAAGCATTTTGCATTATACAGTCAGTCACAATAGGCCTCAAGTAACATGTGTCTCGCCGCAAGAAATTGATACAAAGCATAAATATTATATATGGTTGAATTTCAAGTGCTATTTTAATGGTAAGCAGTATTGATAACTGTGTTGCATTCTGGCTGCCTTCTTTTAATAAGGAATGTGTAAGTTAATTTTAATGAAGTGCTAAGATGACATTTATCCCAGGCTGCTTAGGGAGGTGCGAGGTGAAATTGCTGGGCCTCTGACGCAAATCTTTGTCTCTTCTTTGGACACAGGGGAGGTCCCAGAGGACTGGAGAATAGCTAATGTTGTACTGTTGTTTAAAAAGTGTAGTAGGGATAACCCTGGAAATTATAGGCCAGTGAGTTTGACGTCTGTGGTAGGAAAGCTGTTGGAGGGGATTCTTAGAGATAGGATGTATAGGCACTTAGAGCATTGCAATCTGATTAGGGATACGCAGCATGGCTTTTTTAAAGGGAGGTCGTGCCTTACGAATCTGGTAGAATTTTTTGAGGAGGTGACGAAAACGGTCGATGAAGGGTGAGCCATTGATGTTGTCTATATGGATTTTAGTAAGGCGTTTGACAAAGTCCCTCATGGGAGGTTAGTTGAAAAGGTCAAGGCTAATGGGATACAAGGACAGGTAGCTAGATGGATAAGTAACTGGCTTAGTAATAGGAGACAGAGAGTAATAGTGGAAGGTGTTTTTCTAGCTGGAGGTCGGTCACTAGTGGAGTGCCGCAGGGCTCTGTACTGGGACCTCTCCTATTTGTAATATATATGAATGACTTGGAAGAGGGAGTAAGTGGAGTGATCAGCAAGTTTGCAGACGATACAAAGATGGCTGGACTTGCGGATAGTGAGGAGCATTGTCAGGCAATGCAACAGGACATAGGAAGGGTAGCTGGTAGCTTGGGCAGATAGATGGCAGATGGAATTCAATCCTGATAAATGCGAGGTAATGCATTTCTGGAGAAAGAATGTAGCGGGGAGGTATATGATAAAGGGTAGACCTATTAAGAGTATAGAAACGCAGAGGGACCTGGGGGTGCAGGTGAACAAGTCTCTGAAGGTGGCAGAGCAGGTGGAGAAGGTTGTGAAGAAAGCATATAGTATGCTAGCCTTTATAGGAAGGGGTATAGAGTACAAGAGCTGGCCTTTAATGTTGTAGTTGTATAAAACACTGATTAGACCTCATTTGGAATACTGCGTCCAGTTCTGGTCACCTTACTACTGGGAGAACGTGGAGACTCTGGAGAGGGTCAGAGGAGGTTTACCAGGATGCTGCCTGGTATGGAAGGTCTGAGTTACGAGGAGAGGTTAGGCAAATTGGGGCTGTTTTCCTTAAAAAGACATAGACTTAGAGGAGATCTAATAGAGGTGTACAAGATTATGAGGGATATAGATAGAGTAAACAGGGTTAAGCTTTTTCCTAGGATGGACTCAAATAGCACGAGGGGTCACAGGCTTAGGGTGAGGGGGGTAAGGTATAATTTGGATGCTAGAGGGAGTTTTTTCACACAGAGGGTGGTGGGAGTATGAAACACGCTGCCAAGTAAAGTGGTGAAGGCAGGCACTTTGGAGTTATTTAAGAGATACTTAGATGGGCACATGAACAAAATGGGAATCGAGAGATATAGAAAACTGATTTAAAATAGGGATCATGAGCCTTGGGAGTCCCTGGGAAGTGTGTAAATAGACAATGATATTGATGTATTTGTTTTTATCCTACAGGTGCTTTGGTCCACCTTGTTGTCTAACGAGGGGCATACACGCGATGGGTCGTGAGAGGGCTGCTTTTGGATTTTTTTTCAAGAGTATCCTACTACTTCATATCGTTAGTGTGCGCTTGACCTGGACCATTTGATGGGCAACACGACAGCTCAGTGACTATCGCTGTGCTGTGCAAATACATGGATTTGGGCCTGTGTCTGTGGGAGTTTGCGTATTCTCCCCATGCTTGCGTGGGTTTTCTCCGGGTGCTCCGGTTTCCTCCCACGTCCCAGGGATGTCCTCTTAGGCTGATTGGCAGAGCAAATTCTCCCTAAGTTGTCTCAAATTTGGTCTTAATGCATAGATCTATAAACATGGACAGGGATCACGGATAGAAGTGGGAACATTGAGGTTGCGGCGTGGGCTTGTGTTGTTTTGTTCTTTGTTCTTTGACTTGTCTGTGGCCATGCCAAATGTACATCTCTTGAGTCCATTAGTACCACCAGATTTTGCTTTCAATAAGCTTTTGCCATTTTAAATCTAAGGTTTTGGAGTTTAGCCAAAGTACGTTAAAATCGGGAGTTGTAAGTTTTGGGTCTGCCTTAGATATTCTCTCTGGGACAGCCGTAATAGTCATTCTCATAAGTGGTTCAAGCACTTTGCACTCAGAAGATTAAGTACACATGACCCAAAATCTAATTAGATGGTGGTGTAAGCCGGGGCCATCGAAGTCATACCCTGCATGGCATATGCACACTCTGATCATTTTGCAGACAGCGTGAGAAACATTTGTGGAGACAAAGCCAGATGTAAGTTGTTAAGCTGCTTTATTTCACAGAGAACAGATGAACACAAAGTACCGGTCAAAGCAAATTCCACTTACTTAATTCTACTACTTCCTCAAAAAGAGGGAAATGGAAGTCTCCTTTGTGAGCTGGCTGAGCTTTTTCTAACGTTAACTTTTTCTTGATGACTTTCAACTGCACAAACAAACCTCATGTGTTGTAACTCATAATTCTACCATAGATGCCAGATCTCTTGAAACAACCTGATTGCTCAATGTCATTTTATTTATCATTTCACCTGTGCCCCTGGCCCAGGGAGATCTGCAGAACTGTCTTACAAACAAAGAGAACAAAGAGCAACACAGCACGGGAAACAGGCCCTTCGGCCCAACGAGCCCGCGCCGCCGTCCTAACATCTTAATGACATATCCATGATTTTAGGCTATGCCTATTGTGGAAGATTCCCATATAGGGACCAATATAGGGACAATTTGTTACCCAATCAGCCTAAGAGCACATTTTTGGGATGTGGGAGGAAACCGGAGCACCCGGAGAAAACCCATGCAACCATGGGGAGAACGCGCAAACTCCGGCAGGCACAGGCCCAATTCTATGTGTCTGCACAGCAACAGCGATAGTCTCTGAGCTATCATGTTGCCCATTAGATAGTCCAGTTTAAGCATACACTAACGACTTGAAGCACTAGGCCACTCCTGAAGCAACATCCAAGAGCAGCCCTCGCACGACCTGCCGAATACATGCACCTTGTTGGTCGACAAGGTGGACCGAATTGCCTGTGGAAACAAATAAGATATTTAGATAGTCCTGCTATATCCCTCTATCTGCAGACCGCTCATGTGGCTGTCCAAGAGACCCTTAAACAACTCTAGCGTGCCTGCTCCCACCACCTTACTCGGCAGTGCATTCCACACCCCACTACCCTTTGTGTGAAAAACTGCCCTCTAATATTCGTCCTATACATAGCCCCCCTCACCCTATGGCCATGACCTCTCGTCCTATCCATTTCTAAAGGTGGAAAAAGTTTACCTCCATTTACTCTATCTTTACCCCTTATAATCTTATACACCTCTATGAGATCCCCTCTAAGCCGACGTCTTTCAAGGGAAAACAACCCCAGTCTATTTAATCGTTCCTCATAAGACAGTCCTTCCATACCGGGCAGCATCCTGGTAAACCTCCTCTGCACTCTCTCCAAGGACTCCACATCCTTCCGATAGTACGGCGACCAGAACTGGACGCAGTATTCCAAGTGAGGCCTAACCAATGTTCTATACAATTGCAACATCAAACTCCTACTCTTGTATTCTATCCCCTTTTCTATGAAAGCTAACATACTATACGCTTTCTTTATCACCTTCTCCACCTGTGAAGACACCTTCAGAGACTTGTGAACCTGCACCCCCAAGTCTCTCTGCGTCTCTATACTCCGAATAGTTTTATCTTTTATCCTATAACTCTCTTCTACATTTTTCCGGCCAAAATGCATCACCTCGCATTTATCCAGATTAAATTCCATTTGCCATCTATCTGCCCAATCTACCAGCCTATCTATGTCCTGTTGTATTGCCTGGCACTGCTCCTCAGTACCCACCAATCCAAGCATCTTAGTGTCATCAGCAAATTTGCTGATCACACCACCTACCCCCTCTTCCAAGTCATTTATATAAATCACAAATAGAAGCGGTCCTAGTACTGAGCCCTGTGGCACACCACTAGTGACTGACCTCCAGTTGGAAAAAGAGCCTTCCACTACTACCCGCTGTCTCCTCCTCCCAAGCCAGTTCTCAACCCATCTACATACCTGGCCCTGTATCCCATGCACCTTCACCTTTTTTTATCAGCCTACCATGGGGAACCTTGTCAAACGCCTTACTGAAATCCATGTAGACAACATCAACGGCTTGTCCTTCATCAACCGTTTTTGTCACCTCTTCAAAAAATTTCACTAGATTCGTAAGGCACGACCTCCCCTTAACGAAGCCATGCTGCGTATCCCTGATCAGATCGCAGCGCTTCAGATGCTCATACATCCTGTCCCTGAGGATCCTCTCCATTAGCTTACCTATAACTGAAGTCAAGCTCACTGGCCTATAGTTCCCTGGGTTATCCCTCTGACCCTTTTTAAACAACGGTACTACATTTGCTATCCTCCAGTCCTCTGGGACCTCACCTGTGCCCAAAGAAGAGACAAAGATTTGCGTCAGAGGCCCAGCAAGGTCATCTCTCACCTCCCTTAGCAGCCTGGGGTAAATGCCATCAGGCCCAGGAGCTTTATAAGTCTTTATGCTGCCTAAAAGCCCCAACACCTCTTCCCTCGTAATGATTATTTCCTTTAATGGGTCCTCAAATTTCTCAAAGCCGGCACCAGACATCAGGCCCCTCTCCCGCGTGAATACCGACACAAAGTATTCATTCAGGATCTCCCCCATTCCCTCAGGCTCTAAGCATAGTTCCCCTCCTCTGTCCCTGAGAGGTTCAATCTTCCCTCCAACCATCCTTTTGCTCCTTACATAGGAGTAAAATGCCTTAGGATTTTCCTTAATCCTACCTGCCAAAGCCATTTCCTGGCCCCTTTTTGCCTTTCTGATACCCTTTTAAGATCCCGTCTACACTCTCTATATTCTTCCAGCGCTGTCTCTGTCCCCAGTTGCCTAGATCTAACGTACGCCTCCCGCTTCTTCCTGACCAAGTCCTCAATATCCCTAGTAACCCACGGTTCTCTAATCCTACCTTCCCCATCCTTCCTCCTTACTGGCACGTGTTTTTCCTGCAAAGATTTTAGTTTTCCCTTGAAAGACTCCCACATGTACAGCGTCGACCTACCCTCGAACAGCTTATCCCAGTCGGTATCCTTAAGATCCTGCCTAATCTGGCTGTATATAGCCCTCCCCCAGTTTAACACCCTCTCCTTAAGGCAGGCTTCATCTTTTTCCATTAATATCCTAAAGCAGACAGAGTTGTGGTCACTATTTGACACATGCTCTCCTACTACAACGTCAACCACCTGCCCTGGCTCATTCCCCAGAACCAAATCCAATCTTCCTTCCTATTTAATCATTCGCATATCAGCTTGTCAATAGAAACTCCACCTCCTGCTCGGTTGTGGTCTTGTGAGAGAGAAAATAAAACTCCTGTTGTTCTCAAGATAAACATGTGTCATTCTGGCCAATATGTGTGGATTAAGATTGCCATCTCTGGTCGAATGTATAACTGGAGGTTCGATTGTGTAATATTTGAATACACAAGACTGGATTTTACAGCTTCTGTCTGAGTGTGTGGGCAGAACAGGAATCCCATGATTCACTTGTACCCTTCCTGCTGTCCACCATGATGGATCAAGTGTCAAGGAACAATGGAGAAAGAACAGTACAAAACAGGAACAGGCCCTTCGGCCCTCCAAGCCTGTGCTGATCATGATGCCTGTCTAAACTAAAACCATATGCATGTACTGTATCTGTATCCTTCCACTCCTATTCATATATTCATCTAGTTGCCCCTTAACTTCTGTTATCATACCTGCTCCCACCACTTCCCTGGTCAGTTCGTTCCAGACATTCACCACCCCCTGTGCAAAAAAACTTGCCTCTCACATCTCCTTGAAACTTTTCCCCATGCATCTTAAACCTATAACCCTAATACTTGACTTTTCTGCCATAGGAAAGGGCATCTGATTACCTGCTCTGTCCATGCCATTTATAGTCTTGCAAGCCTCAATCAGGTCATCATTTCAGTAAGAACAAACTGAGTTTATCCAACCCCTTCTAGCTAATACCCTCCAGACCAGGCAACATCCTGGTAAACCTCTTCTGTGTCCTCCCCAAAGCATCCACATCCTTCTGGTAGTATTGCAACCAGAATTGTATACAATATTCTAAATGAGGTCTAACTAAAGTTCTGTATAGCTGCAGCATGATCTGCAAATTTTTATACTCAATGCCTCGACTGATGAAGACAAGCATGCCTTATACTTTCTTGACTACCTTATCCACCTGCGTTGCCAATTTCAGTGATCAGTAGATAGGTACACCTAGATCTCTCTGCCTGTCAATACTCCTGAGGGCCCAACCATTCACCGTATAAGGTGTCTGACAGCCTCCCTAGAGAAGAGGGCGAGCCGGCATTGGGAAGGGAGGGGGTGGCTCTGCACCAAATCAGGCGTTGGGGAGAGTAGGATTATGCAGTGAAGCTGAAGTTGATCACATGCCCCATTTAAAAGCACACTGCCTTTGGGCTGGTGATGGCTGCAGGAGAGAGTCATGTATTGTGAATCACATAGATTGAAATCAGTGTGGGATAAAGGCAATGAGGCGGTGGATTTTCTGGGCCTGTCTGCTGCAGTCACAGATCCCGTTATGGCCAGGAACTTTTGACATTCCCCAGCTCAGATGATATAATGCTGGTGGAAATCAATACTGCTGCCCAACAGCGGAGATGAGCATGCCAGATTGGCACTGCCAAGGGATGGGGCTGAGGAATGGGGCCACGATGCAGACCATAGCACAGTTATGATTGCATAGTTGTCTGCGGAAGGGAGATTGAGGGGCAATGCAGCTGATGCATCCATTCTAATAACTAAGGGGAGAAAGCACAGGGGTTTAGGTTGCTGATACCAGCAAATAGTGGGGAAGAACCCATTTCCCTGAAGATCCAATGTCAGATGGATGTGGGTAGGGATCATACTGATGCCTGTGTGGTTTGGTAGGGGAAACCCCAACCTTGTGGAAAGCTAGGGAGGAAATTGCGGGTCCCCTAGCACAGATATTTAAATCATTGACAGTTACGGTTAAGGTGCCTGAATATTGTAAGTTTGCAAATGTTGTGCCTTTGTTTAAGAAGGACTGCAGGAAATTAAAAGGAAACAAAAGCCTGGGGACTACAGGCCAGTGAGCCTAATATCTGCTATGGGTAAGTTGTTGGAAGGTATTCTGAGAGATAGGATCTACAGGCATTTAGAGAGACAAGGACTGATTAGGGAGAGTGAGCATGGCTTTGTGAATGAAAGTCATGTCTCATGAGTTTGACTGAGGTTTTTGAAGGGGTAACCAAGAAGGTAGATGAGGGCAATGTCTAAATGGACTTCAGCAAAGCTTTTGATAAGGTACCACATGGTAGGTTGTTGCATAAGGTTAAATCTTACAGGATCCGGGGGGGAATAGCTAAATAGATACAAAATTGGCTTGATGACAGAACACAGGGGGTGGTTGCAGAGGGTTGTTTTTCAAACTGGAGGCCCATGCCTCAGAGATCGGTGCTGGATCCACTGTTATTTGTCAT
This sequence comes from Sphyrna mokarran, assembly GCA_024679065.1. Classification (NCBI taxonomy): domain Eukaryota; kingdom Metazoa; phylum Chordata; class Chondrichthyes; order Carcharhiniformes; family Carcharhinidae; genus Sphyrna; species Sphyrna mokarran. The sequence goes on from JAGIQG010000011.1 coordinate 28,351,320, forward strand.
TTATATTAATGATTTGGATGAGATTTAGGACACATAGTTTGTAAGTTTGCCGATGATATTAAAATTAGTGGCGTAGTGGACAGTGAAGAAGGTTATTTAGGATTGCAACGAGATCGTGATCAATTTGGCCAGTGGGCTGATAAATAGCAGATGGAATTTAATTTAGATAAATGCAAGGTGATGCATTTTTTTCAGATTGAACCAGCGCAGGACTTATTCAGTTAAGGGTAGGGCGTTGGGGAGAGTTATAAAACAAAGAGTTCTTGAGGTACAGATTCATAGCTCTTTGAAAGTGAAGTCTTAAGTGGTGAAGAAGGCATTCAGCATGCTTGGTTTCATTGGCCAGAAGATTGAATACAGAATTGGGACATCACGTTGAAATTGTACAAGACGTTGGTAAAGTTACACTTGGAATACTCTGTGCAATTCTGGTCACCCTTTTATAGGAAGAATATTATTAAACTAGAAAGAATGCAGAAAAGATTTACTAGGACACTGCTGGAACTTGATGGTTTGAGTTATAAGGAGAGGCTGGATAGACTGGGACATCTTTCCCTGGAGTATGGGAAGCTTAGCAAGGATCTAATAAAGGTCTGTAAAATAATGAAGGGCATAGATAAGCTAGATAGTCAACATCTATTCCCAGCAATAGGGTAGTTTAAAACTAGAGGGCATAATTGAGAGGGAGAGGGTGTGTATGTCTGGAATGAGCTGCCAATGATATTGGTAGTAGAGGTGAGTACAGTTTTGTCTTTTAAAAAGCAGTTAAACGGTTACATGGGTAAGATTGGCATGGAGCGATATGGACCAAATGCAGGCAATTGAGATTAGCTTAATAATAAAAACTGGGTGGCATGGACAAGTTGGGCCAAAGGACCTGTTTACATGCTGCAAATCTCTGACACTATAACTCTTTAGTGGTGGGTCCCTCAGTGGTAGATGGTTAGGATCTGTCCCTTGTTTACAGGGAGTCCCAATATCTAGGTGGGGGCAGAGAGGGTTGGAAATATCTCTTCACTTTAGATAAGGGATTCCCAGTCTCTTCAGTACTGGCCTGCCTGGCATCTTTAGGCTCTGCCGCTGAGCTACGATGGCTCAAAACACATCCCTCAGGGGTCTTTCAGTAAGCAGGGAGAACGCGCATCACGTGACCCCAACATGAGGACCTCCAGCCGAGGCGGATTCCCTCAATCTCCTGCACTCATGGGGGCCTCCTGCTTCACCCCGTGCTATAGCAGTGGCTGACTCACCCCTTTACATCGGTTGGTGCACACCGATACTCACCTCCTCATTCACCCCTGTGATTGTTGCAGTGGGAACACACTTTAAAGGAGCAGCAATGATTTGCACCCATGTGAGATCACGCTGGAAGGTGGACGCATTCTGGAAGAGGGGTGGGTTGCGTGCCGAATTCACTAATGAGATTGAAATACTAATTAGCCTCATAGCCAAAAAAGCTGCAAATGTGCACAGATTGCTTTGCAAAATTAGAAAGGAGCAGGGAGAGTTACAAATGAGAATAGAGCCAATGTTTCAAATCCAGATGACCCTTTGTCAGGACTGCTGAGATTTTCCAGCATTTTCAGTTTTTCCTTTATGCACGGAGTTGGAATCAGTGGCTTTTCCTGACAAGATTCCTCCGTGGCCTTATTCTTTCTGAGAGTGCATTATTATAGACAGTACAGCTTGGCAGTGCAGAAATACTCACTCATTAGTAAGTCTAATCACAGTTCATGAGCAGACACTGGAGCAAGGAAAATTATGTTAGGGGGCACAATCCTTTCCAGATATTTCTGATGCCAAACTCCAAAGGACAATGGAAAGAAGAATTAAAACAGGGCAGCATGCAAGAAATTTATACTGTGCTGACAAACATGCCACATACTCTCCACAATCATGAGAAGAATCAAGGAATCCTGTCCAAGCATTAATAGATGTACCCTGATTTAAGAATTTAGCAAGGTCTGTGAGTAAAGAAAGTGATTGTGAGTGGTTGTGGTGGCTGAACCAGAGATGGTAAAAGAGGACATAGAAATGGGGAAGTCACTCAGAGTCCTCATGTCTCATCCATTGTCACCACCTTAGTCAATACCAGAAATATTACCTCATCCCCCTGTGGTTGAGTCTGCCTTGGCAGAAGTACAGGCACAGCAGTCTCTCATGGGCCTTCAAGAGCTCCAAAACCCAAGGGTCATTGGTGAAGGAGATTTAAGCAGTCAAAGCGGGGATCTGGCCTGCTTGTCTCTGCAAAACTGCATGTGTTGCAGTTCATTCTGGCTAATACTGCTGATCCAGCAGAAGGAACTCATTGGTTATAGGCAATAAAATGAATTAAAACTTGCTCCAACTTGTTAATCAAAGAAGAATCTTTAATAAAGAAACATCATTTCTCCAAAACTAGAGGCCTCACCCTGGGCCATTCTGAACTCCCACAAACCCCAGCAACTTCTTATTTATATTGTCAGCTAGTCAGCTGACCACCACATTGGTTACATGGTTTACTGGGTCAGCTGACTTTTACAGCACATTACCATTGGTCACACTAAATCGGGTCCAATGTAATCATTGATTACATTCTATCAATTGCTATTGCAGAGAGTTGATATCATGTGCAAACTATCCATCCCCTTGCCTATCATATGTCTTTATCTTGTGCAATAGGGATGTCTCTGGTGGTGATCTGGAAGGAAAAAGAATTGGGGGCAATGGCGACGTTCAAATTGACTGGTAACCATCAGGTCCAACAGGGGACAGGCCTTCCTCTAGGAGGCTGCATATGTCTGACATTGCTTGATGTGTCCAGAGTCTTCAGAGGCACTGCTCTTCCTGGAAGTCAAGGTAATTGAGCATTTACCTTTGCACCTTATTAAGTGGGTAGTGCAACTTCCAAATTTGGGCTCTTTGGTTCTCTCTTTTGCTTGGCTGTGCTGGATAACAATTCCCCTGTTGTTCATCTAGTTACCTGTTGTCCATCTCCTTGTTTTCCATCTGAATCTCCCAGAGTAACCCTTGCTTTTGTGGATGGCAATTGTCCTACTTATCCCAAGTCCAATCTAAAGTAGCCATGGGGCCACCCATTCTGATGTTCTCAGTGCAAACATCACTGTTCTCTACCAGAGCAACCACAGGAGGTCTTTTCAAACAGTTTTCCCACGGGAACTGTGAGAGCAACTGAAAGCAAAGCCCTACCTTTCAAATCAGGGCACCTACCCATTTTATTGCTCAGGACACCAATTCCAAATTGCAGTTAAAAATGAAAATAAGTACCTCATTAACATAATGACAGACCCACCCATCAAAATCAGCTTGCTAGGCTGCAGCCAAACCTGTTTCTATTGAAACTCAGCGTGCTGGAGACTGAGTGAGATTCGGTCTCCACTTTTTGCTACTTCAACCTCCCCACCTCCCCACTACACATTCATCAATTTTTGAGGGTTTGAACTCCTGTCATGGTTTCTGCTTTGGAAAAGCTTATTTTTAAATCGTGAGCATAATTACGTGAGGCCTGGATATAAAATCCAACAGCTGAGTTGTCAGAAATGTTAACTGTAGAATAAATGTAAATGTTACAGCATGAGGGACCCAAAGTGTATCAGAGCCAGCCAGTTCATCATCATATCAATTTGTCACTGGGGAATGAGACAACTGGATGTTATGTAGAGCATTCCAATATTGGTTTTGCAGTTGTAAAAATGACAGCTATGATTTCTCCAGCATTGGTTAAAGTCCCGTAGGACTAGTTACAAAACCAGGGCGACTGTGCCTCACACAAGCGCTGGAATTCTACTGCTCTGTCCACCACCGAATTGGAGAAGGTGAGAAGCGGACAATGGAAATGTCCAATGACCTCAGGCAGAATTTTCTGTTCTCAGGTCGAGCAAGCCTGTAAAATCCAGCCCAGAATGCCATTTGTGTCCATTTTCATCATCGCATTGTGCCTGTTTTCGGATGCAGAATCCTGGTAAAGTTAGGTGTCAGATAAGTAGCGTGAGCTGCGCCTGCCTCCTCCTTCATCAAGCCCCTAAAATAGCAGTGATCGGGACAGCACCCAATACAGGTGCGATGGGCATTTAAATACATTTAAATTGACTTAATGACTGCATGCCCAACTTTCCCAGCACTTCCCCCTTTACTGTCACGTTCACCCATCCAGAATCAGTGCGGAACAGACGTACTGTACAAAAGCCCAATTTGGGTGCTTCAGTTAGAGAGTGGTACATGTTTAACATTCCACAGTTCTCTGCTTGAGATTAGTGGGGAGTGGGGTTGGGGGGAATGGAGAGGAGAAGGATGAAGAGGGGGGGGTCCACTTCCACTCTGCCTGAAATCAGTAGGGGGAGGGAAGGATTCTGCTGCCACTATGCCTGAGATCAGTGGGGGAAAAGTGGGGGAGGAACCTGGAATCGGTCTGAGTGGATAACAGGATCAGTAATATTGGGGCCGGGGGCAGGGCAATGTCTGTGGGGGACCAGGGGTAGGCATTAGCCAGGCAAGATATGGCAGGGAAGTCACATCCTATCATTTCTTTTTTCTGCACATGCGCAGTTGGAGGCACAGATTGGACCTGCAGGATTTCAGGCACGTTAAGCACCATCCTTGGGCTTCTGCAATGCAATTCAGAATTGCTGATATTTTTCAGGCAGAGCACCTGAACACTGGTCTAACTCCCAGTTCAAATCTGCCCAGCACTTAGAATCACAATGGTAAAATAGAGCCAATTGTGTTCTTCTGGATTCATGTTGTGTTAGAGAAGTGTAATGTCTTCAATGAGAACATATAAGTTGATCTCTTAGAATATGAACCAGAAAAGAGGTCACGAGTTGAGCTATTTATTCGGTGACGAGTGGTGTGCCTCAGGGGTCTGTTTTGGGGCCCCTGCTGTTTGTAATTTTTATAAATGATCTGGATGAGGGTATTGAGGGATGGATCAGTAAATTTGCAGATGATACTAAAGTTGGTGGAGTGGTAGATAGTGAAGAGGGGTGTTTTAGTTTACAGAGTGACTTGGACAAGTTGCAGAGCTGGGCCGAGAGGTGGCAAATGGAGTTTAATGTGGGAAAGTGTGAGGTAATGCACTTTGGCAGGAACAATAAATGTGTAGAGTATAGGGCTAATGGTAGGGCTCTTAATAGTGTTAAGGAACAGAAGGATCTTGGTGTATGTGTCAATAGATCCCTGAAAGTAGGCAGTCAAGTGGATAAAGTTGTTAAGAAGGCATATGGAGTCTTAGCTTTTATTGGTAGGGGGATTGAATTTAGGAGCCGCAGCATCATGTTGCAACTGTACAAAACTCTAGTGCGGCCGCACTTGGAGTATTGTGTGCAGTTCTGGTCGCCACATTATAAGAAAGATGTGGAGGCATTGGAGAGGGTACAGAGGAGGTTTACCAGGATGTTGCCTGGTATGGAGGGCAGGTCCTATGAAGAGAGGTTGAAGGATTGAGGTTGTTTTCGTTAGAAAGGAGGCGGCTAAGAGGGGATCTTATTGAAGCATATAAGATGATTAGAGGTTTAGATAGGGTGGACAGTGATAGCCTTTTTCCTAGGATGGAGAAAGCTAGCACGAGGGGACACAGCTTTAAATTAAGGGGTGATAGTTATAGGACGGATATCAGAGGTAGGTTCTTTACTCAAAGAGTGATTAGGGAGTGGAATGCCCTGCCTGCAGCTGTTGTAGATGCGCCAAGTTTGGTGGCGTTTAAGAGGTTAGTTGATAAGTATATGGAAGAGAAGGAATGGTTTAGTTTGGAGGGGCATTGCTTTTTATTTTGGTCGGCACAACATCGAAGGCCGAAGGGCCTGTTCTGTGCTGTATTGTTCTATGTTCTATGTTCTATGTTCTATTTATTGCTTGTCCAATCAGGAAGCCTTTGTTGTACACATAACAGGGAGTGTCAGGTCTCATGCTGACTCAGAGCTTGTATCACTCTGATTTGATTTGATTTATTATTGTCACGTATCTTAGCATACAGTGATAAGTATTGTTTCTTGCACATTACACAGACAAAGCATACCATTCATAGAGAAGGAAACAAGAGAGTGCAGAATGTAGTGTTTATTGTCATAGCTGGAGTGTAGAGAAAGATCAACATAGTGCGAGGTAGGTCCATTCAAAAGTCTGACGGCAGCAAGAAAGAAGCTCTTCTTGAGTCGGTTAGTACATGACCTCAGATTTTTGTACCTTTTTCCAACGGAAGAAGGTGGAAGAGAGAATGTCCAGGGTGCGTGTGTCCTTAATTATGCTGGCTGCTTTGTTGAGGCAGCAGGAAGTGTAAACAGAATCAATGGATGGGAGGCTGGTTTGTGTGATGGATTGGGCTACATTCACAACCTTTTGTCGTTTCATGTTGCCACTGTACAAAACTCTGGTGCGGCCGCACTTGGAGTATTGTATACAGTTTTGGTCGTCACATTATAAGAAAGATGTGGAGGCATTGGAAAGGGTGCAGAGGAGGTTTACCAGGATGTTACCTGTTATGGTGGGTAGGTCTTATGAGGAAAGGCTAAGGGACTTGAGGTTATTTTCATTAAAGAGAAGAAGGCTAAGAGGTAACCTAATTGAAACATATAAGATGATCAGCGGGTTAGATAGGGTGGATAGTGAGAGCCTTTTTCCTCAGATAAAGGTGGATAACATGAGGGGACATAGCTTTAAATTAAGGGGTGATAGTTATAGGATGGAAGTTAGAGGTGGGTTCTTTACTCAGAGGATAGTAAGGGTGTGGAATGCCCTGCCTGCAGCAGTTATGGACTTGCCAAGTTTAAGGGCATTCAAATGGTCAGTGGATAGGCATATGGATAGCATTGGAATAGTTAGGTTAGACGGTCATAAAACTGGTTCCATTGGTTGGCGCAACATCAAGGGCCGAAGGGCCTGTAATGCGCTGTAATGTTTTATGTTCTATGTTCTATGTTTCTTGTGGTCTTGGACAGAGCAAGAGCCAAATCAAGCTGTGATATATTGTATCAACCAGAAAGAATGCTTTCTATGTGACTCTTGTTGGTGAGAATTGTAGCTGACTTGTCAAATTTCCTTCGTCCTCTGAGAAAGTAGAGGCATTGGTGGACTTCCTTAATTATAGTGTCAGCATGGGGGGATAAGGATGGTTGTTGATGATCTGGACATCTAAAAACTTGAAGCTCTCAACTCTTCCTACTTCGTCCCATTGATGTAACATCAACGTCAGGTATAGACATAATAGAGCTTGTAAATAAAAGGGAATCTAGTGAAGGGATACTGGCTTCTCTTGACTTTCAAAACGGTGTACCTTCCAAGGATTAGACCCGATTAAAAACAAAGCTCAGCTTACATATTAGGACACTAATGTTTCCATTCAAATCAAGGGTAGAATTCACACTGAAAACATCATCATTTAATATTGAGCAGAAAAGCTGGAAAATATATCATTCTACAAGACTCAAAATTCTTGCACAATGTTCATTAAATAAAAAAAGACTGAAAAATAATTTCCCTCAAAATGATTCAGCACATACAGAAATAAACATAAAAAAAGTCTGTCTGAGTATGGGCAATGCTGTTTCCCTTTTTTGCCATACATTTCTGAATGGGCAGAAGCAACAGTTAATGCCACAAAAATAAATAAGGCATATTTTACTATATTAAAGACAATATGCATAGGTTTGTTGTTTACAAAATTGTTGTTCAATGTTATTACCCACATTTGGCATATTTTATGCCAATATTTTTCATAGTAATTCCTAATTTCCATGTTTGTAATGACAATTGTCTATGTAAACTAGTCACACTTCAATTAAATCCTCTTGCCTGTGATGATGTTACAGCATCTCAGTTTTATATCTGGGTTCTCAACCTGTCTTAGAGACAAGTTCCCAAGCTTCAACAAGCTTCAGGAAGTATAGAAAGTGCAGGACAGAAACTAAAACGGAAATTAGGAAAACCAAGAGAGTCCATGAAATAATATTGTAAGTAAAACCAAGGGGAACCCAAAGATGTTATCATCAGTATTTTAAGAGTAAGCTGATAACTAAAATAAAAATAAAGTTTATTTATCAGTCACAAGTAAGGTTTATGTTTTCACTACAATGAAGTTACTGTGCAATTCCCCTAGTCGAGGCGCCTGTTCAGGTCAATGCACCAAACCAGCATGTCTTTCAGAATGTGTGAGGAAACTGAAGCAACTGGAGGAAACTCACACAGATACAGGGAGAATGTGCAAACTCCACACAGACAGTGTCCTAAGCTAGGAATCAAACCTGGGTCCCTGGCGCTGTGAAGCAGCAGTATTAAATACTGGGCTACCGTGCCACCTCATGGTAAGCGTAAGGATAGAGCAGGCCGCAAAAAAGACCAAGAATATAATTTATATGTAGAGGAGGAAAATTTGAGTTTTGTTCTTAATGAGTATTTTGGGCCTGTCTGAACAAGAGTGGGGATGGTGCAGTTATTGCAATTATGAGGAGTGTGAAGTATTGGACATGATAAACATAGGGAGAGAGAAAGTGTTAATGGGATTAGCACCATATAGGACCAGGTAAAATGTCCTTCAGGCTGCTAAAGAAAGCCAGGAAGAAAATAATTAAAGCTCTGACCATCATTTTCCAGTCCTCACTGGATGCAAGTATGGTGCCAGAGGATTGGAAGACTGTTAACAAAGTACTTTTGTCCAAAAAGGTAGTGAGGGGCAAACCAAATAAGGAGGAAGTGAGGGATAGAATGAATAATTATAAATCAGTCAGTCCAACGCCAGTCATAAGCAAATTATTGCAATTAATTCTGAGAGACGGGATAAACTGTCATTTAAAGAGGTGTGGATTAATCACAGGCAGTCAGCATGGATTTGTTAAGGGAAGATCCTGCCTGACCGACTTGCGTGAATTTTTTGAGGCGGTAACAAGGAACATTGATGAGAGTAGTGCAGTTGATATGGTCTTATGGATTTTAGCAAGGCTTTTGATAAGCCTGATATAGCAGACTGGTTAAAAAAGCAAATGCAAATTACGTGCAGTGAGGGGTAGCGGGTTCAATGCAAAATTGACTCAATGGAAGGCAACATTGCCATTATTGTATTAGTGAAGGGGGAATTTGGGGGAATTTGAATGGCTTTTACCACTGCATTTGCACAGAGCTTGTACTAGGTCCCTTTTTTGTCCCCTTTTTGTGGTATAGATTACTGCTTTGGATCTAAGTTTTGCTACATGTTTGATAGTGAGGAGAGAAGATGTGGACTGCAGGAAGATATTAATGGACTGGACAGGTGGGCAGAAAAGTGCCAAGTGAACTTCAACCCAGTGAAATGTGAGGTGATGCATTTCAGGAGATCAAACATGACAAAGGAATACGCCATTAATGGGAAGATGCTGAGAGGTGTAGTGGAAGTGATGGATCTTGGAGTGCACATCCACAGATTCCTGAAGGTATCAGGGCAGCTACATAAGGTGTTTAGAAAGCAGCTGATTTTTTTTATATTAGCTGAGGCATAGAATATAAGCATAGGGGATTATGCTGGAACTACATAACTACCGGTTCAACAGCAGCTTGAATCTGCATGTAGCTCAGATCACCTCATTCCGAAAAGGATGGAATCTGCTTCAGTTGTTTACACTTTAGCATTACCTCGGCTCCCCTTGGATATCTGACAAGGCCTGAGAGGAATAATCTGCTATATGGATCATAGAATCCTTACAGTGCAGAAAGCAGGCCATTCAGCCTATTAGGTCTGCAGCGAATCTCTGAAAGAGCATCTTACCCACACCGTATCCTCAATAATCCCCTTATTGTACACATTTTGGGACACTAAGGGGCAATTTAGCATGGCAAATAACCTCAACTGTACATCTTTGAACTATGGGAGGAAACTAGAGCTTCTGGAGGAAATCCATGCAGACATAGGGAGAAAGTGCAAACTCCACACAGTCACCCAAGATCAGAATTGAACCCAGGTCCATGACATTGTTAGGCAGCAGTGCTAACCCCTTTGTCACCATGCCATGCTTGTGCATGTCCTCATCCATCGTAGAACAATTGAGGAACAGGGCAATAGACTCATGACTATCTTGAAATGATTGCAGGAAGTAAGAATGATACTGAATGATTCTTGTGAGTTCTCTAAAACCTCCATTTGGTTCTTAGATCACATTGTAAGCACCAAAGTGAATGTTGCCACAGTCCCAGAGGACAGTTTTGAGAGAGATGACTATTGGTGATTTAAACTGAGGGTCATCACACCTCAGAGAAAAGGGGCAAGATTGAAAAGACACAATTTGCTCAGCCGATAGGGGAATTGAAGCTACACTGTGTCACTCCACATCATGAACCAACTGTCCAGCTAACAAAGGCAAAGAGTAAATTTTCAACCCCATTCCTGGCTGCAAAAGATTTCTGGGGGTGGTGAAATATTTGTTCAAACTGACACTTTCTCAATAAATTCCAAGTGTGGTGATGGGATGCACCCCAAAGGTAAGCACCCCATCAGATCAAAGACATTTTACTCAGACCCAATATCCAGGCTCACTGTGGCCCACCACTGCCAGCAACAATTGCAGAAAATTCACAAGACTAGGGGCAGTTGTGTACCAAGAGCAGCTGGATGGATGCCGCTTGCCTGTACGTTACAGATCTTGGGGCTGTCAGGCACCACAGATGTAGTATGCAGTTATGAAACATGAAGCCCTTGCAGCAATGTGGGCTTGTGAGAAATTCTCCAACTATATTATTGGGCTGAAAGTGATCATTGAGACAGATGATAAATCTTTGGTCTCACTATTGGATGAGAAAGAACTAGCCAGGATAAGCCCCAGAGTTTAGAGATTCTGCTTCATATGCTTTGCGCACAAGACAGTATATGTCTAGGAGAAACATCAAACAACTGCGGACTGCTCAGGGCCATAGTCAATGATCCTGCAACACTCCAGATGTCAATCTGGTCGTTGAACTTGAGTGATATTTCCAGTTCATGATAACACAAGCCAGCAAAATGTGCCACCAGAAGCTCTGAGGTGAAGAATACATCTGCATTCATTAGTAATGTCTATAATATTGGTTACTGCAGTGTCCAGGTGGCAATGTTACGGAAATGTAATTTGAGTCAGTCCACTGTAATTAATGATCAGCCAGTGGAGGATGACAATTCTCACTCCAGTTGGAGATTGCACAATGAATTCATCAAGGCCACTTGGGCATTGCAAAGTGCAGAGTATGAGGCCAATCTACAGTGTGGTGACTGAGATTGTCAAAAGCAAATGAAAAGATGATTTGAAACTGTGAGGCGTGCACAATGAAAAACAATCCCAAAGGAAACCCTTATCCTCACCCAATTGCAGACCAGATTATGGAAATGTTTGGGAATGGATCTCTTCATATACAACAGCAAGTCCTTCCTCCTCATGGTTGACTACTTCCCTTGGTGGATTGAAGTGAAGCATTTATGCATAATAACCAGAGTTAGTTATTAGGTCAATGGAAGGAATGTTTGCGATCCATGGCACTGTGAACCAGGTGGTGTCCAATAACCCAGAATTTGCTAATCAATACTTCACTCATTTTTCCAGGAATTACGGGTTTCAACACCTCACAACTACCCACAATCTAACAGTGAGGCAGAAAGGGGCATCCCCCACGACTAAAACCCACTTGAAGAAAAATGACACATTTCCAACTGCACTTTTGAAATATAGATCCACCTCACTGCGATATGGATAAGCCCCATCAGAGCTGCTGATGGGCAGAAAACTTTGTATTAACTCCCCAAGCAGCCAAAGGAATGAGTGCCAGGGTTGGCAGTCAGGAACTATTTGAAGGTTCAAGATCAAGAACAGTCCGACAGACAGGCTTCCATTTACAATAGGATGTACCATGCTAGAAATCTGCCCAAGCTAAACAGAGGTCGCAAGATTTGAATCAGGGACCTTAACAGAGAAGGCATTATTGTCCTGATGGTTGAAGATCAATGGTGGTCTTACTTGAGGAGCACAAGGTCATATATCTCAAAGCTGTCCTCTGGAACTGTAGCAACATGGTCACAATATGACCTAAGAGCCAAATGGAAGTTTTAGAGAACTCACAAGTGTATGAAGGGGCAAACCCTGACAGCTTGTGGGTTTACTATCAAATAAATTGGTTGGACTTTAACCTGGTGTTGTGAGACTTCTTAATATGTTTACACAGTCCAGCACCAGCATTTCCACATCACGTCTTACTTGATACATACCCCAGTTAGGGCTATCAAATAGAACAGGAGAAATCTTTCCCTCATTCTTCCTGGCGAACTTTCTATCATACATTTGAGTGAACCACTTCCAGAAACCCAAATAATTCCAACACCAAGTACTAAAACTTCAAATCCAGCCCAACAAAGTCAGCTCAAAGCCATCAAGATTTCCACTCCTCCTAACTTGAAAAGAATGAGATCTGCCACAGTCGTAAAGCTCGAGTTTATCTGCATCTGTAAAGACTTGGGGAAGAAATGATAGTGTGTTAACATAATTGTAAATACATTTATGTGTTAACGTTGGGGAGATGTATTCAGGCCTGTAAGAGTTAATGCGGGCATGAAGAAACAGTCCCACCCACATATAGAGAGTCACATGGGTGCAGTGGAGTGTAATTGTGAATCTTGATAAAGTCAGCATGAAGATAATGCCGAGTCAAGACAGTATCCTGTACATGTGTAGAGTTATATCTGATTAATAAGCAGTTATTGTTCAACCACACAAGCTGTTAAATCTTCTCATGAGACAACACATAACTTTACAACATATTAGAGATGAGGAAAGCCTTTCAGTCAGACAGTAAATTTGATTCTCATCAAATAATATTTAAACTTAATCAGAAAAGGACCACGGTACCAGTGAAGGTTATTAAATGGCTCAGCAAGCTTTAAAACAAGTTTTTCATTTTTACGTCAGGTTACTCACAGGAGGACTGGACACTTATTAAAACTGTTTATTTGTGGTGGTAAACACATTTTCAGCTGTATTCATAAATTGCACTGAATTATTAAAATATTCTTATTTGGGATGAGGACTTGGCTGGCAATGCTAAATGGGATGTTGATATTGCTGGCAAGCTCAGCATTTATTGCTCATAATTGCCCTTGAGAAAGAATTGAATGGTTTGCTAGGTTATTTGAGAAGGCATCTGTGACCACATTGACTCCAGACCTATGACAGTTTGCACCAGATTTGGTAAGCATGGTAAATTTTCTTCCCTGAAGAGCATTAGTAAATCCATAGGATTTTACAACAATCTGGTAGTTTTACGTCTACGATTATTGAGGCTGATGTTTTAAAATTTCAGATTTATTTAATTAACTGATTTTAAATTTCCGGTGGCTGAGATGGGATTTGAATTTATGCTGCTCCTACAGATCATGAGTCCCATGCCTCTGCATTAATCTAGTAACATAATCAGATTGTTACTTGAACCCCAGTTTAAATTTCCTAAAATATGAAACTAGGGCTGGAATTCTTTGATCTCACCCACGGCTGGAATTCTCCAGTCCTGCTGCAGAGAATGCGGTTTTGCCTGGGTGCCAAATTTTCCATTTTTGCTGCCAGTGGGGGAGATATCATGCAGAGAATTCTGCCATAGCTCTCGCAGACATCAGCCCAAGACACAGCATCAGTTTTCACATGTATTTGGATGACAGCCAGCTCTAATTGCCCCTCCACATTTCAGGGGATAGGCAGGAGTCACAAGGACAGTAGATTTCCTTCCCTAAAGGATATCAAAAGCAGATTGTTATTCACACAGTAGAAATGGTTTCACATTCACCATCACACTGAGACGAGCTTTAAATTCCAAATTTATGAATTGAATTTAAATTCAATTAGCTGCCATATTGGGATTGGAAGCAAGGTAGCTAGACCATTAACTTAGATCTCTAGATTACTAGTTCAGTGACATTACCATTATTCGACTATCAGCCCCTAATCAATTGCAATGTTTATAGGAACTGCACTAAATTGGTATCCAGGTAAATGCAAATGTAAAAATCTGACAGTTTTCTGCATTAATCAAATTGTCAATACAATTTATTATTATAGAGCAGAGTTAACATACCTTCATCTCTCTTTTGCTCTATTTATTTGCATTGGTCAGTGGAATGTCTATTTAAGACTGGAAATTTAAAATATTGTTTCCTGAAGAAACAAAGTTTGTTTATCAAAGTTTTTAGTAGCTTATTTTGTGATTGATTTCTAAGGTTAAGGAAGGCATAATTAGATAGAATTTAGTTGGAAGTGATATATCATTCTTGATCTCCAGCAACAACAAGTTGTATTTATATAGAACCTTTAACATATTTTGGATTCTCCAACATGAAATAGAAAGCAACACTGTATATATTTAAAAACTTTTTCCTTATTATTGGACTTGTCCACTGATGAGTAGAGAGTGTGGCATTTGTGTGGCTGATGCAATATGATGTGGATAAATGCGAGGTTATCCACTTTGGTAGCAATAATAGGAAGACAAGTTATTACTTGAATGGGTGTAAATTGAAAGAGATAGATATACAATGGGACATTGGAGTCCTTGTGCATCAATCACTGAAAGTAAGCATGCAGGTACACCAGGCAGTAAAGAAGGCAAATAGTACTGAAGACAAAGTCATTGCATTTCTAAATATTTAATTGGAAGATATTTTTGCTCATCCAATTCTGATGTCAGGAAGTGTGACAACTCAACAAGAGTGGGTGAGTTGGGGGGGGCGGATTTAGTGTTGGAGGTTGTTAATAGAGGTAGTGTTGGATGTCATCAGTTTACTAGGTAAAGCTGGCACTGGCTGAGAGACAATGGTGGGCATCGTCCTCTGCAGGGCAGGGAAATTTGGAGACCCGTTGAATATTAATGGGAAATGACACCAACCGTGTTGTCAGATGATGTGTTTGAGATGTCGTATGTAGATGAAAAATATGAAGAATCTGAGGTAGAGAGTTTAAGTAGAATTGTGGTTATGTTACCGGATTAATGTAAAGGTCTGGACTCCTGATCTAGAGGCATGAGTTCAAATCCCACCACATCAACTGAGGGTTTAAATTCAGCTAGTTAAATAAATCTGACTTAATTTGAAAAAAAGCCAGTTTCAAAAATGGTGAACATAAAATTACCAGCTTGCTGTGAAGTCCTATCTGGGTTCATGAATGTCCTCCAGAGAAGAAATTTGCTTTCTTACCCAATTTGGTATAAGACTGACTCAGTTGGGTGAACTTTCCCAACCCATCCAGCCATGGGAATTGTAGCAGGTAGGGGCTAGACCATACAAAGTTTCATTGATGTCAAGCGGGGTTTTCCGGTTTTGGGGCGAGCACAGCCAAAAAATCCCACTCCACAATTATGACAGTGTGAATGACTCATAACTGCCTTCTCAAATGGCCTAGCCAGCTATTTAATTCTATCTCAACGGCGATTATTGATGGACAATAAATATTCAACTTGCTAGCAATAGCAACATCCCATCTACCATTGCTCTGGTTATGTAGAATGTCATTTGTGACTTTCCAGTACTGTGACAGGGATCAAGATCTGGTTGACTACTTCAAACATAGATATAGGCTAGGGAGGTAACAGCAGAACCAAAGTCTTTGGAGAGGACACAGGAGATGGACTTGGGGTAGTAATTTGCAAGTGTAGAGAAGTCAGTTCTGGGTTTTTTGAGGAGAAAGATAATAATTTGAAGGGAGATACCTGAGGAAAAAGAACACCGAACATAGGGGCCAAGAAGGGAAGTTAGATGGATTGTTTTGATGGGCAATAGGGTCTTGTGACCGTTTACAACCCAACTACTACTGCATCGCTTGGACTGTACGGTTTCCCTCTATCTCTTTCAGTAAGGTTTCAGCTTCTATTTCCCAACCTTAACTTGCTCCTAAGAGACTGGGAGGTTCTCTTTCATTCCTTGATTCATCTTTTCTGTTTCTTTTTGAGCTGCATTTTCAGTTTGGCTTCTGTTTTGCTGTAAAATCTGCCTCAAAACATACAAATTAAATTTAAAAATCCAGATTCCCTCACAATTTAAATTGTGCTCGTCTATCGCTGGCTCATCTGGAGATGGTATGACCTATGCTTGTGTCTCCCTCCCCATGCTATTTTCATTATTGGGGTGTAAATAACAGCTATCATATAAAATCTTCCCTGCAGGAAGCAACCTGTATTTCTATTGTTTAATCAACCGATGTACTGCCTACTGTACATCATGTTGATGGAGCAGCTAAGCTGGCAGCTCCATCAGTTCTTCAACGATATCCTCCTATCTATAGTTAACAACCTGCCATTTCTCTCCCAAGAGCACCAACAAGTCAAGAGAGGACTAAAGTGGCCTCAGGCAGAGGAAGTGGTACCTGGGATGTTTATACGTCAAAGAAAAATTGTATCGTTTATTTGTCATAATTGAAAAATAGAGCTGATTTAGAATACTTTGACATGGGTTTTTCTGTTACTGGAATTATTTCAGAGAGAAAATAGGGAATGCAAGGATCTATTTTGCTGATTTTGAAGTGACTATGCGATGCACAATTTAATACATCAGGTTAAACCTTGCACTTAGCGTTTGAGTTATACTAACGATAATGGCATTGGCTGTAGCTTGGTCGTGGCATTCAGAGTAACAAGATTCCTGATGCAAGTCCCGCTCAAGAGACCCGTGAACAAAATTTAGTCTGACACTTCAGTTGAGTTCTGAGGGGGTATTGAAACTGGTATTCTTCTGATGTGTTATTAAGCTGAGACTCTGTCTGCCCTCTTGGGTAGATATAAAAGAGCCCATGGCACTATTTCAAAGAGAAGTAGGGGAGCTTTCCCCCGATGTAATAGCTAATATTTATCCATGCACAAACATATCCAATAACGCAGTCATAATCACATTCGTGGTACTTTGATGTGCGGACACGTTTTGGGAATTAGGTTTGTGAAAGGGGTTTTACAAGTAGATGTTATTTCTTTTCTTTCTTTTTGGGTGGCAATGTTATACAAGATTTATATTTTATTGCCAAGTCACGTTCTAGCTTCTTCTGATAACAGTTTTATTTGTTCAAGGTAATAAATATATTTGAAACCATTTATCACCAGTCTTCTAGAGAGTAAAGCTGTCTGGTAACATCACTGTCACATTGAGTGCTCAGTAACAGGATTGTAATGTGTTTCTGAAACATTCATAATGATCTTTGAACCTGCACTACATAAACTCAAATCCAACATTTTGCAAATAAATGTGAAAAATGTTTGCCCAAATCTCTTGTTGCTCATAATCAATCCTACACAATGTCCCAGTTATCTATCCTCCATGTCTTGCTGACCTATACTAGCTTCTTGCCCCAGACACACATTGCACACCTTAAGTTTATAAAGCTTTACGCTTGTCTCTGAAATCCTTTCATAACTTGGTCTCCGTCTGTATCTCTAGGGAGCAGAGATAGCAATTTACAATGACATTTATAGCTCCATTTACAATCTAGTTTGTATTTACATTTCAGTCACCAGAGCAGGTTGTTCAGAAATATATTCGTGGTAGAAATAAAAGCATAATGAAATGACAAAAACATTGGCGTGGACTTTACAAACCAGGGGCCAGGTTTTGTCTTGGAAGACAGAATACGGACCAATTCCAGGTTGCAATCACAAATTCAGAATTAGCAGTAATTTTCCTTAGGGGATAGATTTGGTTACACTTTCAGGCTGTAAGGACAGAGGTGGACCAACTCTAGAGCCTGCCGGATAAAAGGCCCGCCTCAACCACCAGTGTTGTGTCTCAATCATCACGTTCATTTTTAAGAGTTTATAAGTGTCTTTCAGGTAAGAGATAAGACCCTCTGCAAATTGGCCTCACATCGAGAGCACACAATTAGTTGGTAGAGCTTTGAAGGGGCCATTTATTTTGAGCCTTCACTTTACTGCCTTTGAGCCCCTTTAGAAATACAATCAGTAATAGCCTTTAGCATCCTTTCTTCTCTCCTGCTGCTGTGTGTGAGCTGGAATGTGTAGCTACCAGAGGTACCAGGAAAGTGGTGCCATTGAGCAGATCCAATACTTTGAAGGGCCTCTTTCCACATGTCACCTTGAATAAAACAACCTCTTCAATAACCGTATATGAGCATCAAGATCACTGAATGAACAATGCCTTGTACATTCCTAAAATCACAACATGCCCTGGGATTGAGAAGTTCAATTAGACCTACCACCTAATAACTTTGACACACAACTGGCAGCCATTCCCTGGTGGCCTGCATGCTTGCCAGTCATGTTCAGCTTGTCTGTGATGAGAGCTCTCAGGATTAGACATTTGGAGTTGGTACTTGGAGACACAGGGAGCAGATATATTCTCTGCCAGAGTTCCCCGAGGTTTGAAGGCTCATGGACTGCAAATGCAGGAGTTCTTGCAGCAGATGAACTTGACCATGTTTCAAGGTTGTGAGTCCATGAGCTCCTCCCAAGAGAGGATGTGGCAAAACTTCATAAATTTTCATGTGACAGCAGCTGAAGTTCACTTGGAGGCAATGGACTGGGCTTGCACAGAATAGATAATGCAACATGTATCCTGGGACGGTCAGTCCAGAATTGAAGCATTTGGTGTCCATGGAATATGTGAAGTGCTGTTCAGGCTGGACAGGTGAGTCACACAGTTGTCCCAGAAGTGGTTGGAGGTGCGCCCCACTGACAACCTCCCGCAAGGTAGCAAGAGCACTAAGTAAGGGCTGAAGGGGACAAGGGTCTTTCACAACACTATATATCCTTCTTTCTTTTGATCGCTCTGACAAAAAGGAGCATCTGTGGAGCCAGGCACAATGTTGAGGACTACCCTGGCTGGCAAACCAGTCATAGGAGAGGCCCCAGTGGATCCCTCCAAAATGAAGACAGCTGCCACAATCTTCACAAACATAAAAGCAAAAAGCTGAGCTGGCGGCCTCCCTATCTCCTCTGAGGCACCAAAGGAACAACAATGTGAGAACGTCTGGGCATGGAGGGCAAAGTGTTGGTCTGCGTATGTCACTGCGGGGTTATTTAGATGTTTCATTTTATTAGTAAGCAAAGCTCATTCTGCAAATAAATAGAGAAGATTTATGAAAAGGGCTCCTCAGCTCAGCAGTTTCAATTATATAGATACATTGGAGAAACTGGGGTCCTTCTCCTTAGAGAAGGTTGAGCAGAGAGTTGAAAAAGTGTTCAAAATCATGAGAAGCTTGCGAGATTAAATCGAGAGAAATGGTTCCCATTAGAAGAAGGATTGAGAAGTAAAGGACCCCAATTTAAGATGATAAGTTGACAGAATTAATAGTGACATGAGAAACAGATTTTTACACAGCAAGTGGTTAGAATCTGGAATACACTCCCTGACAGTGTGGTGGAGGCAGATTCAATTATGGCTTTCTAAAGGGAATTAAATAAACATCTAAAGAGAAAATAAATTGCAAAGCTATTGGGGGAAAGGATGGGGAGTGGGGCTAACTGAGTTGCTCTTTCAGAGAAAATACTGATCTCATGACCTCCTTCTAAACTGTACCTGTTCTATAATGATGTTGATGACATTGATGTATTTGTTTTATCCTACAGGTACTTCGATCCACCTTGTCTAACTAGGGGCATACACGCGGTGGGTCGTGAGAGGACTGCTCTTGGATTTTTTGAGAGTATCCTAGTGCTTCACGTCGTTAGTGTACGCTTGATCTGGACCATTTGATGGGCAACATGACAGCTCAATGAGTATTGCTGTGCTGTGCAGATACATGGATTTGGGTCTGTGTCTGTGGGAGTTTGCGCATTCTCCCCGTGTTTGCATGGGTTTTCTCCGGGTGCTCCGGTTTCCTTCCACATTCCTAAGATGTGCTCTTAGGCTGATTGGCAGAACAAATTCTCCCTAAATTGTCTCAAATTTGGTTCTAATGCTTAGATCTATAAACATAGATAGGGATGACAGGGATCATGGGTAGAAGTGGGAACATTGAGGTGGCGGTGCGGGCTCCTTGCACCAAAGGGCCTGTTTCCCGTGCTGTTTTGTTGTTTGTTCTTTGTTCTATTTCTAATGAAGTAATCTACTAACATTAAGTTGAATCTTTGGTGTAGCCAAGCTGAAAGAAAATGATGGTTTTAGATACAAGACTCCAGGATTAAAAGAATATTAGACACTGGAAAGGTCTGACCAGAGATGGCTATACTTAAGATATTAGAGATGCTCATGTTGAATAGACAGTTTGCAATCTTAGGACAATAGGATGAGATTTTAAGGCAAAACTTCAGACGTAAGCAGAAGGCCAGATAAATCTTAGTATTTCTCCAAATCATTGACACAGTATTCAGAACAAATGGATAAAAGCAAATTACTATGGATGCTGGAATTTGAAACCAAAAGGGAAAATGCTGGAAAATCTCAGCAGGTCTGGTAGCATCTATAAGGAGAGAAAAGAGCTGATGTTTCGTGTCTAGGCAACTCTTTGTTAAAGCTAAAAGGCATAAAAAGTGGGAGCTCTTTAGACTGCAGGGTGAGGGAGCGAAAGATGAGTCACAGCCACAGAAACCAAGGAAATCAGTTAATAGCTGTCCACAAAGGGAATGAAAGGTGTGAATGAGCAAACTGCAGAAAAGCTAAAGTGAAGATGTTGCTGGGGAGAGGAAAATGGATGTGACGGAGGTAAGATTGAGGAAAGGAGAAGCAAAGGAGGAGAAAAGGCAAGGGGAAAGGGCATAAAGAAGGGGGAAAGAGTGGGGGAGAGCAATGAAAAATGAATAAAAACAATAAAGAAATACAAGATAGGAAAAGTACAAACAAATAAATAAAATAGAATGAACGCAAAGGGGTCGAGAGCAAATCATCTGAAGCTGTTGAATTCAATGTTGAGACTGGAAGGCTGTAAAGTGTCTGGCCAGGAGATGAGATGCTGTTCATCCAGTTTGCGTTGAGCTTCACTGGAACATTGCAGCAAGCCCAGGACAGCCATGTGGGCATGGGAGCAGGATTGTGTATTAAAATGGCAAGCAACCGGCAGGTCAGGGTTCTGATTGCGTACAGACCGAAGGTGCTCAGCAAAGTGATCACTCAGTCCATGCTTGCTTTCTCCGATGTAGTGCAGACTTTCCGGCCAGGCACTTTGCTAGTCTCTACTGAGATCATAACAACATAGAACATAGAACATTACAGCGCAGTACAGGCCCTTCGGCCCTCGATGTTGTGCCGGCCAGTGGACCCTCTAACCTAAACTATTCCAATATCATCCATATGCCTATCCACCGACCATTTGAATGCCCCCAAAGTAGGCGAGTCCACAACTGCTGCAGGCAGGACATTCCACGCCCTCATCACCCTCTGTGTGAAGAACCTGCCTCTGACATCCATCCTATAACTACCACCTCTCAATTTAAAGTTATGTCCCCTCCTGTTGGTCATCACCATCCGAGGAAAAAGGCTCTCACTATCCACCCTATCCAATCCCTTGATCATCTTATACACCTTATTACAAATTCTTGTCCTCATTTACAAATCTCTTTATAATCTTACTTCACCCATATTTCTGTAACTGATGAATCAACTCTTTGTCATACACTTTCCTTCTGTGGTTTATAGTGAAATTGTTCATGTAAAGGTGAAGCATTATGTGGTGGAACATATAGAATAAGCTTTACCGTATGCAATATAGTGATCAATCTGCACAATTATGGAAGCAGCTTGTGGTTTCTGGGTGTTAGGAACCAGTTTAGAAATTTCAAGTACAATATGAAGTTAGCCTAAACCCCAACTATTTTTGATTTTGGCATTAGTGTGAGCATGAGATGCTTCACTCCAGGCATGATTCTATTGACCCACTAGGAAGCTTTAATCAATATAAACTTTATTTAACAATACAGTTTAACTATAACACACATAACTTTACCAATTAAAATATTTAAACATGACAAAATATAATTCTTAACTGCCAGCCTATCACTATTAGTTCAATTTAAGCAATATTCCTCATAGACATAAAATCATCTTCAAAATCAGTTAGCAAACAACAGGCTTACATGTTGGCAAGTGGGCTACTAGTCTAACTTCTGAACAGCTCTGGAGAGAGATGCCTATTTCTTGGCAAGTCCCAACTACAATCTTTAGAGAAAGAGAGAGAATAATAGTTCTTGCTTCTGGTAGACTCAAGCAGACATTACCTGTTTTTTGCTTTGTAAGCTTAGTTCTGCCCATTCATATGACTCTCTCTTATCACTTTACTCTGAAACCCAAGGGGACAACTCAAAAACTAAACAAAACTGCATTAGCTCAGATTAAAACAAATACCCCCAATATCTAGGATCGATTATGAATCATACAATCATAGAAACCCTACAGTGCAGAAAGAGGCCATCCAGCCCATCAAGTCTGCACCGACCACAATCTGACCCAGGCCCTACCCCCATAGCCCCACGCATTTACTCGCTGATCCCTCTAACCTACACACCTCAAGACACTAAGGGACAATTTTAGCACGGCCAATCAACCTAAACCACATATCTTTGGATTGTGGTAGAAAACTGGAGCACCCAGAGAAAACTTATGCAGACCCGAGGAGAATGTGCAAATTCCACACAGACAGTGATTCAAGCAGGGAATCAAACCCAGCTCCCTGGGACTGTGAAACAGCAGTGCTAATCACTGTGCTACTGTGCAGCCCAACATGCTTCTACATTCTTAGCATGTGGGCTGTTGGGAGCAAACAAACTGGCACCCTAATCAGAGCTAAGTTTAAAATATTCCCTTCACAAGAAACATGTTATAAATAAAGGTACAATATCATCAATTTCATTTTCTCCAAATAATTCTGAAAAACCATGCTCCTTTATACAGGTCAGTTTCAGGGAAAGGTGGTGGCATGGTGGTAATAATGCTAGATTGGTAATCCAGAGGCCAAACTCAGTGGATTTAAGCCCATCCATGACAGCTGGTAGAATATAAATTCAATAAATAGTTCAGGAATAGAAGGCTGGTCTCAGTTGGAGTGATCTGGAATGTCCTCTAGGGAAGGTAATCTGTCATCCTTACATGGGTTACATGGGGCTCCAGACCCTCAGCTTGCAGTTCTGCTCAACACATTACAGAAAGGATGTGATTGCACTGGATAGGGTGCCAAGGTGATTTATCAGGGCTGGAAGTTCTGATTTATGAAGAAAGATTGAATAAATTGTGGCTGTTTTCTTTGGCAACACCAATTTTAAATCCAACCGATTTATTTGACAGTAAATCTGCTAGCTTACGGCGTTTGTGCCTTCATCAGGCGAATGAGGTGCCATTGGTGTTGCCAGACCTCTTACTGAGTTTACCCCAGTCCAACGCTGGCATCTCTATATCATGTTTTATTTGGAGCAGCAAAGGTTAAGAGTGGACCCAATAGAGGTGTATAAGATTATGAACGGCTTAGGTAATGTTGATAGGAGGATATTTTTCACTTTATTAGACCAGAGGGTAAAAATTTAAGGTAAGAGGTAGAAGGATAAGATGGGAGCTAAGGAGAAACTGTATCACTCAGAGGATGGTAGGAGTTTGGAACTTATTGCCTGAAAGGGTGGTGGAGTCAAAAACTCCTGTAACATTTCCGAAGTATTTAGACATTCACTTGAACTGCCATTACCTCCAGGGCTATGAATCAAGTTATGGAAAATGGGATGAGTGTAGTCAGATATTTCTTTGACCAAACTGAACATGATGAGTTGAATGGCCTCCTTCTGTGTTATAGACACCTATGAATCCATGAATATATGCAGTTAATTCTGAAATGACCTAGCAAGGCCACATGGTTCAAGGACAATTATGAATGGGCACCAATGTTGGCTTTTCAAGTGTCAAATCTCATGTCTACTTTAAACAACATTTCATAGATAGGAACTTACCAGCATCTGTTCTGGAACTATTTTCAGAATAGCTTATTTACAGAAACTACCTTAGCTGTTCCCTTCAATGATACTTTCCACTGCCAAGACTGCCTGACCTATCAGTGCTTGAATCCTTTGAGAGTTCATTTTATTGACAACTTCTCATCCCAATCATCCCCCCATGCCACAGTTAATTAATCCTCCTGCCTATGGTTATTACACTAGCTACTAGAAAATACATTAATCACTCATGTCAATGTCATCCCAGTCATTTATTTCCCTGCACAAGCACTTTTCATAGATAATAATCAAACACTTGGAGCAGAACATAATCCATCCTTCCTCCTATTTCACCCCTAGTTATCCTGTTTATGTGAAAACGCCTGTTGCTCCATGATAAGAGACAGTTCAATTATGAATGTTAATTTTCCAAGATACACAACAAATAATTTGCCAAGATGTCCAATAGTGGCCTCTGTCCTTTCCTGTGCTATCCTCTCCCCCAACCCTCCTTCTGGGCTGCCTACTTTTGATAACAAGGACTCCAGATATGTTGACCTCATTTTCCAGAAGATTCTGGCTAAACATCCATGTTTCAGTGCTTTGGACTCCACTTTTTAAGAACCTCATGAAAATTGAATACCTCAGCAAAGCCTTAGCTCACCACTCTTAATTCCCAAACTTTTTTTTGTTTCCTCTAACAAAATCCCGCTGGAATGTTTTATTTCCTTCGAAGATTAACTCAGACCAGATTCAAATACCTGCTAACCTGAAAGCTTTCCTTTGCTCAGGTGAGGCTCAATCTAATAGCACAAGGATGGCAAGTTGGATATTCTATTACATATTAGAGATTTGTGTTTAATTAAATCAATAAAAGGAACTTTGCTGATTTTTGCTATGTCAAAATTAACCAATTATAGTAAATAAGAATTTAAGCCATCAATAATTACAGGATATTCTGATGACATAACTACCATTCAGAGAAACAGAAAATGGGAACAGAAGTAATCCATTCAACCCTTTTATCCTGTTCCACCATTCAATATGATCATGGCTGATCATTCAACTCAGTAATCTGTTCCCATTTTCCTCCCATGTCGTCTGATTTCTTTAGCCTCAAGAGCTTTATTTAACTAATTTGTGAAAACATGCAATGTTTTGGTTTTAACTGCTTTCTGCAGTAAAGAATTGCACAGATTCACTATTCTCTGGGTGAAAAGTTTTCTCTTCAACTCAGTCCTAAATGGTTCACCTTGTATATTGGCCTTGGAGGAAGTACAGAGAAAGTTTACCAGGCTAATACCGGAAATGAGGGATTAGTTTATGAAGAGAGATTGAGTAGACTGGGCCTGTACTCGTTAGAGTTTAGAAGGCTGAGGGGGGGTTCTTAAAGAGACTTACAAGATAATGAAGGGGCTAGACAGGGTAGAGGTAGAGAGATTCTTCTCGCTTAGAAAGGATAGCAGAACTAGAGGGCACAGCCTCAAAATAGGAGGGGGGTGGTTGGGCAGTTGAGAACAGAGTTGAGGAGGAACTTCACTCAAAGGGTGATGAATTTCTGGAATTCTCTGCCCATTGAAGTAGTGGACGCTACCTTGCTGAATATATTTAAGTCACGGGTAGATAGATTTCTGATAGACAAGGCAATTAAAGGTTATAAGGAGAAAGCAGGAAAGTGGAACTGATCCACTTCAGATCAGCCATGATCTTTTTGAATGACGGGGCAGACTCAAAGGGCTAGATGGCCTACTCCTGCTCCTATTTCTTATGTTCTCCTGTATCCTCAGACTATGACCCCTGGTTCTGGCTCCCCCACCATCAGGAACATCCTTCCTGCATTTGGCCTGTCCAGTCCTGTTAGGGTTCTGGAGATATCTCTGAAATCCCCTCTCATTCTTTTAAATTGTAGTGAATATGATCCTAACTGACTTAATATCACCTCATAAGTCAATCCTGCTGCCTAGAAATTAGTCTGCTAAGCTTTGCTGCACTCCCTTTATTGCAACTTCCTTCCTCAGATAAGCAAACCAAAATTCCACACAATATTCACGGTGTGGTCTCACCAAGGCCCTGTATAATTGCATCAAGGCATCCCTACCCCTGTACTCAAAACCTCTCGCTATGAAGGCCAACATACCATTTGCCTCCTTCACTACATGCTGCACTTACATGCTTACTTTCAGAGACTGCTGTACAAGGACACCCAGGTCTCATTGCACATTTTCCTCTCTCCATCTATAGCCATTCAAATAATAATCTGCCTTCCCATTTTTGCTACCAAAGTGGATAACCTCACATCTGCCATTTATTTGCCCACAAATTCAACTTGTCCAAATCACACTGAAAGGTTTTTGAATTCTTCTCATAGATCACTCTCTCACCCTGCTTTGTGTCATCTACAAATTTGGAGCTATTATATTAGTTCCCTCATTTAAAGCATTAATATATATTGTAAATAGCTGGAGTCCCAGCACTGATCTCTGCCATACACTACCAGTCACTGTCTACCATTTGGAAAAAGACCTATTCCTATTCTTTAAGTTTTCTATCTATTTCAATACATTACAGCCAATGCCATGCACTTTAATTTTACATGCTAATCTCTTAAATAAGACTTTGTCAAAAGCTTTCTGAAGGTCCAAATAAATCATATCAACCAGCTCCCCCTCTTTAATTCTACTAGTTACATTCTTGAAGAATTCCAATAGATTTGGTAAGCATGATTTTCCTTACATAAATCCATGTTGACCCTGTCTGATCCCTCTGTTCTTTTCCAAATGCTTTGCTATTAAATCTTGCATAACAAACTGAAACATTTTTCCCACTAGTAACACCTGATTGACTGGTCTATAATTCCCTATTTTCTCTCTATCTCCCTTTTTAAATATTAGCTACTCTCCAATCTGCAGGTACTGTTCCAACGTCAACAGAATCTTGCAAGATGACCATCAATGCATCTATTATTTCTAGGGTCACTTCCTTAAATACTTTGTGATGTAGATTATCAGGTCTTGATGATTTATCAGTCTTCAAACCCATCAATTTTCTGAACACCATAGGCAGAATCCTTTGGCCTGGCTGTTAAAAGCCAAAATTCCCACCCAACTGTCAATGGGGTTTCACATTGTCCATAACCCGCTTACTAAAATTCCAGTGGTGGGCAGGATGGGAGAATTCCAGTCCATTTCCTGACTAATACTGATCCCTTCTGTTCCTTCCTCTCACTAAACCCTATGTTCCCCAACATTTCTAATTTGTGTCCTACTTTGTGATGACAAAACCAAAGTAGGTTTTTAATTGGTCAGCCATTTCTTTGTTCCACATATAAATTCTTTTGTTTCTGCCTGTAAAAGATCTAAACTTGTCTTTACTTAACTTTTACATGTATCTGTGGAAACTTCTCACATATCTATAGAAACTTGTACAGTCAGTTTTTATGTACCCTGCAAACTCACTCTGACTTTCTATTTTCCCCTCCTTAATTAATCCCTTTGTCCTCCTTTGTTGAATTCTAAAATGCTCCCAATCCGCAGGACTGCTGGTCTTTTATGGCCAATAGAAGATTGGTTAGGACAAGATTAGGGCCAGTCACAGACAGCTGTGGGAAGTTGTGCATGGAGCCTGAAGAGATTGGAGAGGCACTGAATAAATATTTCTCTTCGGTATTCACGCAGGGTGATGTAAATGTAGTTATGGAGAACTCTGAGGTACAGGGTAGCAAACTGGAAAGTATTGAAGTAGATAGGGAGGATGTGCTAGATATTCTCGAGGGTTTGAAGTTGGATAAGTCCCCTGGGCCGGACGGGATTTACCCTAGGATTCTCTGGGAGGCAAGAGAGGAGATTGCAGAGCCTCTGGCTCTGATCTTCAGGTCGTCGTTGGTTACGGGTGTGGTTCTGGAGGACTGGAGGATAGCGAATGTGGTCCCATTGTTCAAGAAGGGGAAGAGAGACCTTCCAGGGAATTATAGGCCAGTGAGTCTTACTTCTGTTGTGGGCAAAGTATTGGAGAGAATTATTAGGGATAGGATTTATAGTTATTTAGAGAGAAATGAATTGATTGGGGATAGTCAGCATGGTTTTGTGAAGGGTAGGTCGTGCCTTACTAACCTTATTGAGTTTTTTGAAAAAGTGATCAAAGAGGTGGATGGGGGTAAGGCAGTTGATGTGGTATATATGGACTTTAGTAAGGCGTTTGATAAGGTGGCCCATGGAAGACTTCTGCAGAAAATGCAGATGTATGGGATAGAGGGTGATTTAGCTAATTGGATTAGGAATTGGCTAGCAGATAGAAGACAGAGGGTGGTGGTTGATGGGAGATATTCATCGTGGAGTTCGGTGACAAGTGGTGTACCTCAGGGGTCTGTTTTGGGGCCCCTGCTGTTTGTAATTTTTATAAATGATCTGGATGAGGGTATTGAAGGATGGATTAGTAAATTTGCAGATGACACTAAAGTCGGTGGAGTGGTAGATAGTGAAGAGGGGTGTTATAGTTTGCAGAGTGACTTGGACAAGTTGCAGAGCTGGGCCGAGAGGTGGCAAATGGAGTTTAATGTGGAAAAGTGTGAGGTAATGCACTTTGGCAGGAATAATAAATGTGTAGAGTATAGGGCTAATGGTAGGACTCTTAATAGTGTTGATGAACAGAAGGATCTTGGTGTATTTGTGCATAGATCCCTGAAAGTAGGCAGTCAAGTCGATAAGGTTGTTAAGAAGGCATATGGAGTCTTAGCTTTTATTGGTAGGGGGATTGAATTTTGGAGCCGCAACGTCATGTTGCAACTGTACAAAACTCTAGTGCGGCCGCACTTGGAGTATTGTGTGCAGTTCTGGTCCCCGCATTATAAGAAAGATGTGGAGGCATTGGAGAGGGTACAGAGGAGGTTTACCAGGATGTTGCCTGGTATGGAGGGCAGTCTTATGAGGAGAGGCTGAGGGATTTGAGGTTGTTTTTGTTAGAAAGGAGGAGGCTAAGAGGGGACCTTATCGAAACATATAAGATGATTAGAGGTTTAGATAGGGTGGACAGTGATAGCCTTTTTCCTAGGATGGAGAAAGCTAGCACGAGGGGACACAGCTTTAAATTAAGGGGTGATAGTTATAGGACGGATATCAGAGGTAGGTTCTTTACCCAAAGGGTGGTTAGGGAGTGGAATGCCCTGCCTGCAGCAGTTGTAGATGCGCCAAGTTTGGTGGCGTTTAAGAGGTTAGTTGATAAGTATATGGAAGAGAAGGGAATGGTTTAGTTTGGAGGGGCATTGCTTTTTATATTGGTCGGCGCAACATCGAAGGCCGAAGGGCCTGTTCTGTGCTGTAATGTTCTATGTTCTATGTTCTATGTTCTAATTTATGTGTCTCTTCATTGGATCTAATGCTATCTCTAATTTTCCTCTTAAGCCTTGATTTGGTCACCTTCCCATTTTATTTATGTGCCAGACAGACAAGAGCAATTCTTACAATTCACCCATGTGCTCCTTGAATGTTTGCCATTCACTATCGACCATCATCTCTTTCACTAATGTCCTCCAGTCCGTCATAGCCAACTTACAATTCATACCATCATAGTTTCCTTTATTTAGATTCAGGACTTTAGTCTCAGAGTCAACTATGTCACTCACCACCTTGATGAAAAGTTCTATCATGTTATGACTGCTCATTTACAAGAATGAACTACTCACACAACTAGATTGCCAATTATTTTCTCATTACGTAATATGCAGTCTAGAGTGGCCTGTTCTATGGTTGGTTCTCTAATATAGTGGTCTAAAAAAAAATCATCCTGTATACACAGTCAAGGAACTATAAAGATGCTTGGCACAGATAATATCTATAAGATATAATTTGAATTTTATTGGCATAAAATATCAAATATGAAGAAACAGTCAAATGTTAATACCATTAGACAATTTATTTGAGATAGTTGAGGAATTGTAAATGGTAGCCTGGAGACCAAAAGGATTGAACCCAATTTTAGATATGGGAGAATGATTATTAACAGATCACTGTAGATTAAGGAATAAAGTATTTCAGTCTAATGACCAGTGTTAAGACTGAGTTAAAAGCAGTACAGATGTTGCACCAGTACAAGGCTTTGTTCTCAATTACTGTTCACAATAGAAGTTCACTATGGACAGGGTTGAGAAAGAACTGAAACTTTTGTACCCACTTTCTTACTGTTAATAATCAGGGTATTTTTTAGAAAATGAAGAAGTGCGTGTTTCTTAGCTCACCAGTGTGTATGTGTGGTCAATTTAAATAACAGCAGCAAGTTCTTGTTGATTTAAATATAGAGAATTATTTATGCACACATTTAGCAAAATGTTTAAATGTGACATATGAACATACACAAGAAAGATACAATTAAAGTGAACAGTTGTAAACAAATGAATAGTTAATAATTCACATGTTTGGCTCAATGTAGGGAAAGAAACAGCTGTTGTGCGTCCTTTGAAGGAAACGTTTTCAATCTGTAAGGTTAATTTAGGTGTGTTCGATAGTTGAAGTCTTTTATCAGGATAATTGCAGGATTCCCGCAAAGAAATTGAAGTTCAGCAGATAGCAAAGTTAGTCAGTTTTTTTTTCTTATCATGAAGTCATGTTTCTTTACAGTTGGATTTGGAAAAGGATTAGGCTGAAAGACTTTTAAGAGGTAGCAAACTCTAGGCTTAAAAAGGCCAGATTGTAACTGTGCTGCTTTGCAGCTGGTATTCTGCAGTGTGTGTTTTCAGCCAGATTAATTTATCCTGGATCTTGAAATAACAAAAGTTTTGGTTTCAAAAGCTAGTTTCGGGCACGTAATCAACCTGATCAATAGTTTTGTTGTTCATCCAGAATGATTTGAAAGTCTGAAGCAATTACTATAAAATAATGCATGAATGGTGGTTGTTCACACTTATTTGTAATGAGTTCCCTTTTGTCAAGTTTCAAACTTGGAAATATGAAGTCTGGAAATCCAGAGTGATTCTATTAGGAAATTTCTGGAGGCTTTGAATTGTCTATGATGAATTTGACTCCTGGCAGCCATCTTTAAATCTTCTTTTTAAAGAAAAGATAGTTTCAGAAAATTAATTGCTGAATGCAGTCTATGGTTACGGATATGAATAGAACCTGCCTTTACTGGGCATGGCAAAAGTGGCAAATCTAACAGTTTTTCTAATCAAAATGGAAAATATCTTTGCAACTTTATACATTTATAACACTTCTTTGTTGCTTTCAATATTGGAGCTGCAAACTAATACGTTGCTGAACTAGAAACACAAAAGTAGGCCACAATCCCAGACGCATTAGCTTGTATGAAGAGTTCTGATTTTGAAGAGCTTCTTGAAGAAGCCTTAAAATAAAATTATTTGATTTCTTCAGCGATTTGCTCCATCATCAGAGCTGATGTAATCATATTTGATCAGGCCTGTGGAAAATGAGACGTGGGAATTGTTCCACAAGTATGCTTGGTGAAATAATTCATCTAATTAAATTGCAGTTACGCTGATTAGTTCATTTGTACAGGAGTTGGAAAGCAGATTTGGTGGTAGTGTGTGATAGCATGCAGCCTATATTCCACTCAAGCTCTAATAGATGGAGTGAAAGTCTTTTCTCTGCTGTTTTAAGGATTGCATGAGCAGGAATTCTCAATACTGCAGCAAGAACACATAATTCTTTGAAATTGAGACACTGCTGTTCTAAGGAGGTGAACTTGTAGCTATGCTGCATCTAGTATTGAAATACTCGGAGCTCACATTGCGGGCCGAAAGTGGAAATATGGGAAGAATCTTCTGTTCTTCTGGATTACAAATTGGATGACAGAAGTGAAAATGAAAGGGACTTCTGCTGAGGGATGGGACAACCAACTTCACATGATTTTATGCTTGTCAGTTAATTAGATAGGCATGCAAGGAGTATGGTGAATCTTGCGGCAGCACAGGCATGAAGTCCGTACATGGGCTTGAAGGCCTGGACATCATATTTAAAGGCTACCCAGACAGGCATGGACTCACCTCAAATCTGTCTGAGTGGACACCAAGATTGCAGCCAGACTTTTCTAATTCCTCTCAGCCCGAGATGTGGGCAAACAGACAACATGTAGTCCAATGGCTCAGCCATTCTCACCGCAGGTTGTCCTCTAGGTTGTCTTGGAAAGGTGTAAGGTCCTGTTTCTCAGGGATGGCAGTAGTAGGCCTTCCCATTTGAGCAAGGTGACCTGGATGGAAGTTACAGTACACGTCCGTGCCAGTAGGCCCCACATCAATACCAGGATTCAGTAAAGGAAGAAGATGAATGATATCCTGTGCTCTGCAAAGGCATCTGGTGGTCTGTGGGGCAGAAGAACACACAATCGCGCAAGCATTCCCAGAGGAGGAGTTCCAGATATCAGAATCTTTAACAAGGCTGCTGAACTTGTCAGGGAGGTCCAAGAATTAGCCTGTACAGATGGAGAGAAAGGAATCGCGTTGTATTTCAGTGATGATGGCTCCAGTATCTTGTTTTCCTTTAAAGGCACCAATCACTCATAAGGGATTAGGTAAACACGGGTGTGAGTTCATTTATTAAAGACAGACACATGAGAACAGCTACATCAAGAGAGAAAGCTTGAAGACACACCAGTAGCAGAGCTGCCTGTGTGTGTGCTCTGCTCAACAGCGAAAGTGAAACGAAAACTGGATTACATGACACACATCCCTCTCGAGATGTCATTGTGTTAACTTATAAAGGCAGCTGACATGATAATCTTTTGTTGACAGATGGGATACACAGGACTGATGAGTGAAACATTTTGCAGAGAAGGAAGTGAGCATGATCATCAGCTCATTCTTTTTGTTCTGCAATGCAGTTCCCTGCAGAGAGATCAAATCTCAGCCAGAGATGTGGGCGAACAGAAGAGCTGGTAGCTTGCTCCCAGCTGCACCTCCACCATCAGCCTCACCTCGAGAATCACCTCTGAGGATGATGAGTCAGAATCCTCAGAAGGTGCACCAACATGACGTTCACCTCCATCAGCGCAGACATTCACCTCGATGAGTGAATGTTCCAGAGAATGTTCAAGGTGACAATCGGATGAGCACATCACCAGGTCACATCACATGGGTCCACAGCTCATGGAGGAAATTTCAACTGAGGTGCCTGACACTGGGCGCATAGCTGGAGACCTTCTATGTACTGAACCCCATGCAGTTGGTGAGACCCCGGATTTGGCCATAAGAGACATATTGGAGATACAAAGAGAGGCAGGGAAACATGAGGCAGAGATACTATATGTGCATATTTGTACGATGGCTGGAGGAATCCATCCACATTGTGTCATGTTTCTGGCAGGTGAGTGCTTGTCTGCTTCCATGGAAAGGAAGGTGGCCATCTTGGATTTCCAGGTTTAACAGTGCATAAATGGCTCTTAATGGAAAAGTGAGAGGGTGTCAAGGCACCTTGATCTCCCTTCAGGTATACCTTCTGCTCAAGGATTCCAGGAAGTGGTGTTGGGCATCCATATGGAGAATGGGTGCTAGCCATGAAGGCACCCTGGAGACTTCATCCCATGACATGCCAGGGTTGTTCTGTTACTCAACCTTCTCCCTCCAGTGAATTCATTGCCTCAAGTAGGTCAGACTGAGCAGAGCACTCCACACCTTTGCAGGAGACCCTCAGCAGGCCAGAGCCCTCTAGACTTTGGATCCGCAAAGGATACCTGCCAAAATCTTTACAGTCAGCAGGATATAGCAGTCAGCAGGCTGCCTCCATCTCAGGTGAATGTTGGGGCTGCCATATTAGAGTTCTTTTGGGTAACATCAGTTAAAGATACTCAGCTGACTCCTTACACAAACAGCGCTGGACATCATGCATCTAATGCAAGGCCTTTAATTACTTATGTACGAGAAGCACTCTCCACAGACAATATGGGATGACCGGAGCAAATCTGAGGTTACAGAGAAATGGCTCAGCAGTTAGGGTAAATACAACAAATCAGGAACAAGAGATTTTTCACATCTTTCATTGATATACCTATTTACCAATTAATCCCAGAATTTTGCCTTTTCTCATTCGATAAAAAAATTGACTTCTGCTAATCCTTCATTTAGAACATAGAACATAGGACACTTCAGCACATTTGAGCTGATCATATCTATATCTACCAGGCCATAGAACTATCTGTAACTCCCAATCCCATTCAATCCATGTACTCATCCTGAAGTCTTTTAAAAGACCCCAGCGAGTTCACCTCTACCACCACCGACAGCAGCCGATTCCACTCACTCACCACCCTCTGAGTGAAAACTTATTCCTAACATCTCCTCTGTACTTCCTCCCCAGCATCTTAAACCTGTGTCCTCTCGTAGTGACCATTTTAGCCCTGGGAAATAGCCATCCTGTCTATATCTCAACATTTTATAAACCTTTATCAGGTTGCCTCTCAACCTTCGTCTCTCCAGGGAGAACAGTCCCAGCTCCCTCAACCTATCTTCATGAGGCCTGCCTCTCAATCCAGGCAACATCCTTGTAAACCTCCTCTGCACCCTCTCAGCAGCTTCCACATCCTTCCTGTAGTGAGGCGACCAGAACTGCGCACAGTACTCCAAGTGGGGTCTGACAAGGGTCTTATAAAGTTGCAGCATTACCTCCCGCCTCCCAAACATAGCCTATTCTTATGTCTTGCCTTTGGTATTTGTTATAGAAAAAAATCTGATTTTGTTCACCCTCTGGTGATGGCCAAAGAAAGAAAATGTTATGGGGTCCTGTGAAGAAATAGCAGAGACTGACTTCTTTTGAAGATCAGTAAGCTGATAAACGTTTTCCACTACTGTACAGAGAAAGTATGTTTTTTTTAGTTTGAACACTTCAACTTCCGCATAATTTAACTTCCAAACTATGGAACTTCAATCTGAACTTTTTAACTTCCAGAGCCATTGGAGATTTCATTGGGCATCTGAAGAAAACAATATTTGCCGACTGGAGACATAAATTTGGTAATTTTCAAGGATTCACCATTTAACGGAATCTGTCAGAATGTGCATTTGTATCAAGAATGCTGAGCATTTGGTATGTCTGCTTTCATCTGTTCCAATGTTTGCATTGGGTGATATGTGGCATCTTGTCCAAGTGCACTGGGTCAATGCATATTATGACCATGCCATGTTTCTTTACTGCGACCACCATTGCTGAAATCCATGGGGTGACACAGCGGCACAGTGGTTAACATTGCTGCCTCACAGTGTCAAGAGACTAGGTTCGATTCCCACCTAAGGTGACTGTCTATGTTGAGTTTGCATGTTCTTGCCATGTCAACGTGTGCTTCCTCTGGGTGCTCCAGTTTTGTCCTACACTCCAAAGATGTGCAGATTAGGTGTATGGCCATGCAAAATTGCCCCTTAGGGTCCAAAGATATGTAGGTTAGGTGGATTGGCCATGGGATGGCCTGAACAATATTGTCTTTTGGAGATAATGCAGATGCAATGGGCCGAATGGCTTCCTTCAATGCTTTAGGGAATCTATGGATTTTATTCTGTCTATAGGAATCATGACAGCTAGTGTTGTCAGCCAATGCAATTTATTGACCGCTTTCTGCATCATGGCTATTGGTATTCTTCTCTGAGCACTGACTGTTGGTGGTACCAAATTATCTAATCTCATTTAGAACATAGAGCATAGAACATAGAACATTACAGTGCAGTACAGGCCCTTCGGCCCTTGATATTGCGCCGGCCAGTTGACCCTCTAACCTAAACTATTCCAATATCACTCATATGTCTATCCACCGACCATTTGAATGCCCCCAAAGTAGGCGAGTCCACAACTGCTGCAGGCAGGACATTCCACGCCCTCACCACCCTCTGTGTAAAGAACCTGCCTCTGACATCCGTCCTATAACTACCACCTCTTAATTTAAAGTTATGTCCCCTCGTGTTGGTCATCACCATCCGAGGAAAAAGGCTCTCACTATCCACCCTATCCAATCCCTTGATCATCTTATACGCCTCAATTAGGTCACCGCGTAACCTTCTTCTCTCTAATGAAAATAACCTCAGGTCCCTCAGCCTTTCCTCATAAGGCCTTCCCACCATACCAGGCAACATCCTGGTAAACCTCCTCTGCACCCTTTCCAATGCTTCCACATCTTTCTTATAATGCGGCGACCAGAACTGTACGCAATACTCCAAGTGCGGCCGCACCAGAGTTTTGTACAGTTGTAACATAACCTCACGGCTCCTAAATTCAATCCCTCTACCAATAAAAGCTAACACACCGTACGCCTTCTTAACAACTTTATCAACCTGGGTGCCAACTTTCACAGAGCTATGTACTTGTACCCCAAGATCCCTCTGCTCGACAACACTATTAAGGGCCCTTCCATTAGCCCTATATTTCATATGCCTGTTATTCCTACCAGAGTGAATCACCTCACACTTATCCGTATTGAATTCCATTTGCCACCTCACGGCCCAGCTCTGCAACCTATCTATGTCCCTCTGCAAACTGTAACATCCATCCTCGCTGTCTACAACTCCCCCCACTTTGGTATCGTCAGCAAATTTACTAATCCAACCCTCTACACCCTCATCTAGGTCATTTATAAAAATGACAAACAGCAGTGGCCCTAAAACAGATCCTTGAGGTACACCACTTGTAACTGCACTCCAGGTTGAATATTTCCCATCAACCACCACCCTCTGTCTTCTATCAGCTAGCCAATTCCTAATCCAAACTGCTAAATCACCTTCAATCCCATGCATCTGCACTTTCTGCAGTAGCCTACCATGGGGAACCTTATCAAACGCTTTGCTAAAATCCATATACACTACATCAACTGCCTTACCCTTATCTACCTCTTTGGTCACCTCCTCAAAAAACTCAATAAGGTTTGTGAGGCACGACCTACCCTTCACAAAACCGTGCTGACTATCCCTAATCAATTTAGTTCTCTCTAGATGCTTATAAATCCTATCCCTTATAATTTTTTCCAAGACTTTGCCCACAACAGAAGTCAGGCTCACCGGTCTATAATTTCCAGGATGGTCCCTACTCCCCTTTTTGAACAAAGGGACAACATTTGCCATCCTCCAGTCTTCCGGCACTATACCTGTAGCTAACGACGACATGAAGATCAAAGCCAAAGGCTCTGCAATCTCCTCTCTAGCCTCCCAGAGAATCCTAGGGTAAATCCCATCTGGCCCAGGGGACTTATCAATTTTCATACCCTCAAGATTCGCTAACACCTCCTCCTTATGAACCTCAATCCTGCCCAATCTACAACCTGGTATCGCAGTATTCTCCCCGACAACATTGTCTTTCTCCTGCGTGAATACTGACAAAAAATACTCATTCAGTGTTTCTCCTATCTCCTCAGGCTCCACGCACAACTTCCCACTGCTATCTCTGACTGGCCCTAATCTTGCCCTAACCAATCTTTTATTATTTATATACCTGTAAAAAGCTTTAGGATTCTCCTTAATCCTATCCGCCAAAGTCTTCTCCTGTCCTCTTCTAGCTCTTCTCAACTCCCTCTTTAGCTCCTTCCTGGCTGATTTATAGCTCTCTATTGCCCTAACTGAGCTTTCAAGTCTTATCATTATATAAGCCTCCTTCTTCCTCTTCACCAGAGATTCAACTTCCCTAGTACACCATGGTTCCCTCACTTGACCACTTCCTCCCTGCCTGGCAGGTACATATTCATTAAGGACATGCAGAAGCTGTTCCTTAAATATGCTCCACATTTCAGATGTCCCCAGCCTCTGCAATTTCCTGCTCCACCCTATGCATCCTAAATCTCTCCTAATAGCCTCATAATTACCTTTCCCCCAGCTATAACTACTGTTATTCGGTACATGCCCATCCCTTTCCATCACTAAGGTAAACGTAACCGAATTATGGTCACTATCACCAAAGTGCTCACCCACCTCCAAGTCTAACACTTGGTCTGGTTCATTACCCAATACCAAATCCAATATAGCATCGCCTCTTGT
Organism: Sphyrna mokarran; assembly: GCA_024679065.1. Taxonomy (NCBI): domain Eukaryota; kingdom Metazoa; phylum Chordata; class Chondrichthyes; order Carcharhiniformes; family Carcharhinidae; genus Sphyrna; species Sphyrna mokarran. The sequence goes on from JAGIQG010000011.1 coordinate 28,389,064, forward strand.
TGGCCTACCTACATACTGAGTCATGAAACCTTCCTGCACACATTGAACAAAAACTGACCCCTCTAACGTACTTGAACTATAGCTTTTCCAATCGACATGAGAAAAGTTAAAGTCCCCCATTACAACTACCCTATTACTTTCACACCTATCCAGGATCAACTTTGCAATCCCTTCCTCTACTTCTCTGGAACTTTTGGAGGCCTATAAAAAACTCCCAACAGTGTGACCTCTCCTTTCTTGTTTCTAATCTCAGCCCACACTACCTCAGCAGACAAGTCCACATCAAACGTCTTTTCTGCCACCATAATGCTGTCCTTAACTAACAATGCCACTCCTCCCCCTCTTCTACCACCACCTCTGCTCTGACTGAAACATCTGAATCCCGGAACCTGAAACAACCATTCCTGCCCCTGCTCTATCCACGTCTCTGAAATGGCCACAATATCGAAGTCCCAAGCACCAATCCAGGCTGCAAGTTCATGCACCTTATTGCGTATGCTCCTCGCATTAAAGTATACACACTTCAAACCACCCTCCCGTTTGCCACTATACTGCTGCGACCTAGAAACCTTATCTGTGACCTCCCTATTCACATCCTCCTGTATACTGGCACAACAATTCAGGTTCCCATCCCCCCGCTGAATCAGTTTAAACCCCCCCGAATAGCACTGGCAAATTTACCCCCCAAGATATTGGTACCTCTCCGGTTCAGGTGCAGACCATCCCTGTTGTAGAGGTCCCACCTTCCCCAGAATGAGCCCCAATTGTCCAAATACCTGAACCCTTCCCTCCTGCACCATCCCTTTAGCCACGAGTTCAAATGTTCTCTCTCCCTATTCTTTTCTATGCTATCCCGCGGCACAGGTAACAAACCAGAGATAACCACTCCATTTGTTTTAGCCCTAAGTTTCCACTGTAACTCTCTGAATTTCTGCTTTATATCCCCATCCCTTTTCCTACCTATGTCATGGGTACCTACATGCACCACAACTTGAGGCTGGTTCCCCTCCCCCTTAAGCATCCCGAACACTCGGTCAGAGATATCACTGACCCCAGCGCCCGGGAGGCAACATACCAACCGCGAGTCCTGCTCCTTCCCACAGACTCTCCTATCTATCCCCTTAACTAGGGAGTCCCCAATCACTAATCCAGATCCATTAGTTTACCAATGCTGTCGCAGTTGAAGAGGACTCTATAAGCTATCATTTCTGAAGCTTGGGGATATAGAAAATGCATTTCTGAGCCAAGTTTAATGCAATGCAATCAATGCATCAAGTAGTGGATTTACATTCTGGTCAATCATTATAAAACTTGAAATTGCCCTGTTTGCAGTAGAGGGTAGTTTTGCCTTTGGTGAGGATGGTTTATCCACAATAAGCCATGTGGTCTGCCTGGATGCTAGGATCTGGTGCTGATCACAGGTCTAGTTCCCATAACATTTGGTTAAATAATGTGATACACTTTGGGCCGGTGTCAATTTTTCTCTTCAGTCTTGCGTTACTGCCAACTAAGTTGAAGGTCTCGTCCTTTTTATCTGCAGTCTTGCAATAGAGTGTTGTTGGAAGCTCTTTGGCTTTGCTGCTTTGGCTGAACTCCAACTCATTCACCTTACCTACGTTCCTACCTGTGGAAATTCAACCAGCTGCTACGTTCCTGGCACTATGGAAGGACTGCCATGGTTTTGACCTGCAGCACTTAGCAAAGTGATTCAATTTTCCACATTTGTTACATCTTTTACCACATGCAAAACAAACTGTTCCATTCGATTTACTTTATTATTGCCACAAATATTAATATACAGTGAAAATATTGTTTCTTGTATGCTAAACAGACAAAACATATCATCCACAGAGAAGGAAAGGAGACAGTGTGGAATGTAGTGTTACAGTCAGAACTAGAGTGTAGAGAAAGATTAACTTAATGTGAGGTAGGTCCCTTCAACAGTCTGATAGCAGCAGAGAAGAAGCTGTTTTTGAGTCAGTTGCCATGTGTCCTCAGACAATTATATCTTTTTCCTGATGGAGACAGGTGGAAGAGAGAATGTCTGGGGTGTGTGATGTCCTTGATTATGCCGGCTGCTTTCCAAGGCAGTGGGAAGTGTAGACAGTGTCAATGGATGGGAGGCTGGTTTGAGTGATGCACTGGGCTTTCTTCATGACCTTGCAGTTTTGGACAAAGCAAGACCCAGACCAAGCTGTGATGCAACCAGAAAGAATGTTTTCTATGGTGCACCTGCAGAATTGGTAAGAGTTGTATTTGACATGCCAAATTTACATAGTCTTCTGAGGAAGTAGAGGCATTGGTGGTCTTTCTGAACTATATCGTCTCCATTGAGGGACGAGGACAGGTTGCTGGTAGCCAGGATAGATTGCTAGTGGACACCTAAAAACCTGAAACTCTCGACCATTTCTACTTTGCCTCCATTGATGTGGACAGGGTCATGCCCTCCACTACACTTCCTGAAGTTGACAACTATTTCATTTGTTTTGTTAACATTGAGGGGGAGATTATTGTCATCATTCCAATTTACTAAATTCCCTATGTCTTTCCTGAAATGTGTCTCACCATTGTTTGAGATCTGACCCATGTCAGCAAACTTGAAAATCGAGTTGTAAGTAAATTTGGCCACCCAGTGTTAGGTGTATAGTAAGGGTCTGAGGACACAGCTTTGTAAAGCATCGGTGTTGAGGATGATCATTGAGGGAGTGTTGTTGCTTCTCCTTACTGATTGTGGTCTGTGGATTAGGAAGCCAACGATCCAGTTGCAGGGGGAGGAGCCGAGCCCCAGGCCACAAAATGTGGAGGTGAGCTCTTGGGAATAATGATGTTAAAGACTGAGCTGTAGTCTATGAATAGCAGTCTGACATAATAGTCTTTGTTATCCAGGTCTTCCAGGGTTGAATGTAGGGCCAGGGAAATGGCGTCTGCTGCGGACCTCTTGCAGTGATAGGTCAATAGTAGTGGACCCAGGCAACCTGGGAGGCAGGAATTGATATGTGTTGTGACTAACCTTTCTCAGCTGAGAGTGCTGACAACCACAGTTAGAGCACGGTGCCTCTATACCATGAATACTTCTCACTGAAAACCTCTGTTTTTTTTTGATTGTTCATTCAACAGATATGATGTGGAGGTGCCAGTGTTAGACTGGGGTAAGCAGTCTTTAATCTGGTGTTGTGAGGCTACTTACTGAACATACAGATACTAATGTTTGTGACAATACGTCTTTTTCTCGCAGCAGCTGTTTGCATACTAAATTTTAATGACTTCCACAAACTATTCGATTCCTCATTAGTTCATCAGTGACTGTTCCAAATGCACATTTCTTTGCCAATATCTTCAGAGAAGTCACGTAAGATTGAATTGGTTGACTTGTTCTTTGGTTGGTTGAATTGAATGCACATCCATCGAGAATTGCGTTCTTTCAACAGGAGACAGATATTCTTGAACATTTTTAGGATCACGTCAGGCACCTCTTCTTTCTGTTGTGTCTGGAAAACTAACAGCTGTACCTTTTTTGACTTGTAGCACTGCAGTCAATATACCAGTGCTTCTCTTTCCCCAACTATCCGCAATATTTTCATCAGAGACAAGCGGATCATTATGGCGAAAACTTTGTGCTATCCTGCCAACAGCTGACACTATGTTTGGTTTTGTGAAGGGTAGGTCGTACCTTACTAACCTCATTGAGTTTTTTGAAAAAGTGACCAAAGAGGTGGATGGGGGTAAGGCGGTTGATGTGGTATATGTGGACTTTAGTGAGGCGTTCAATAAGGTGTCCCATGGAAGGCTTCTGCAGAAAATGCAGATGTATGGGATAGAGGGTGATTTAGCTAATTGGATTAGGAATTGGCTAGCAGATAGAAGACAGAGGGTGGTGGTTGATGGGAGATATTCATCGTGGAGTTCGGTGACAAGTGGTGTACCTCAGGGTCTGTTTTGGGGCCCCTGCTGTTTGTAATTTTTATAAATGATCTGGATGAGGGTATTGAAGGATGGATTAGTAAGTTTGTGGATGACACTAAAGTCAGTGGAGTGGTAGATAGTGAAGAGGGGTGTTCTAGTTTGCAGAGAGACTTGGACAAGTTGCAGAGCTGGGCCGAGAGGTAGCAAATGGAGTTTAATGTGGAAAAAGTGTGAGGTAATTCACTCTGGCAGGAATAACAAATGTGTAGAGTATAGAGCTAATGGTAGGACTCTTAATAGTGTTGAAGAACAGAGGGATCTTGGTGTATATGTGCATAGATCCCTGAAAGTTGGCAATCAAATTGATAAGGTTGTTAAGAAGGCATACGGAGTCTTAGCTTTTATTGGTGGGGGATTGAATTTCGGAGCCGCAACGTCATGTTGCAACTGTACAAAACTCTAGTGCGGCCGCACTTGGAGTATTGTGTGCAGTTCTGGCCCCCACATTATAAGAAAGATGTGGAGGCATTGGAGAGGGTACAGAGGAGGTTTACCAGGATGTTGCCTGGTATGGAGGGCAGGTCTTATGAAGAGACGCTGAGGGATATGAGGTTGTTTTCGTTAGAAAGGAGGCGGCTTAGAGGAGACCTTATCGAAACATATAAGATGATTAGAGGTTTAGATAGGGTGGACAGTGATAGCCTTTTTCCTAGGATGGAGAAAGCTAGCACGAGGGGACACAGCTTTTAATTAAGGGGTGATAGTTATAGGACGGATATCAGAGGTAGGTTCTTTACCCAGAGGGTGGTTAGGGAGTGGAATGCCCTGCCTGCGGCAGTTGTAGATGCGCCAAGTTTGGTGGCGTTTCAGAGGTTAGTTGATAAGTTTATGGAAGAGAAGGGAATGGTTTAGTTTGGAGGGTCATTGTTTTTTTCATAATTGGTCGGCGCAACATCGAAGGCCGAAGGGCCTGTTCTGCGCTGTAATGTTCTATGTTCTATGTTCTATGTAACTATTGTGGATTCACAGATCACTAACATCAAGGCCCTTCAACAAAGAGTATTTTATTCACTACCATCTATTTCACCATTTGTGCTCTGTCTGCACTCCCAAGGATAACTCCCACACTCCCATCATATGACATCTTTTTTATGTGGCCGCATCATCACATTCTTACTCGGCCTACAATGTGTCACACAGAAGCAGCCCATTCACCCAACTGATGTTTATGATCCACAAGAATATCCACCCACCCCTCTTTATCTAAGTCTATCACAGCAACCTTCAATATTCTTTCCCTCATGTCTAGCTTCCCCTTAAATGCATATATTCTGGTTAACTTCCTCCTGTGGTGTCAAGTTTCACATTTTATCTCTTTTAGATAAAGAAATGGCCATATCAAACCGTGCATTTACCCACTGGGCTCTCCCAGAGAGTGACAATACCTGGGCAGAATTTTCTCATGTTTTGGGCAGAAGATGGCAAAAATTGCATCCCCAAATTGCTGGCCCCAAGGGCAGCTTTCTCCATTGCATTTACAGGGACTTATAAAAAAAATTAAGGGACAGGTCCCACAATGTCACACCAGCGGAGCGTGTTCAATCGATAGATTTACTTGTAAAAGATTGGAGCACTGCTTTTAAAGGGACCCCCATGCAAAAAACAAAAATAGTACCCCTGCCAATGGAATATAATGGATACCATCACCACCCTCTCCCCACATTGGAAGACTCCCCACCTCCTCTAGTGTGCCCTCACACCAACATGAATAGACAACCTAATGGGGTGTGTGCAGGAACCAGCAGGCTTGAAGGCTTGATAATGACATTTAATTACATTCTGATACAGATCCTGACATTGGGTTTCCCGTTATGTCATTGACAGGTTAGTGGGACAATCAGAACGGGATATCTCTTTTGTATAAAGCTTTGGGACTCCCATAGCATTTCTTACACTCGCCGTTCATCTTCTGAAAGCATGAGTGGAAAGTATCTCCCTGACCCACCATTCCCCTCCACCCCGACATGTTGCCGTTTCTATACTATATCATCTGAGGGAACTCAAATACACATCTTCTTTCAAATAAACAGGATATGCAAATACAATTTTTTGAAGAGTGGGATTGAATCTTAATTTATTCTGTCATGGCACGTAGGCATCTCTGGCAACGCCAGCATTTGTTGCCTATTCATTTAAGAGGGCAGTTAAGTCTCAACTACATCTGCTGGGGTCTAGATTCACATGTAGGCCAGACCCCAGGGAAGGACAACAGGTTTCCTTTCCCTAAGAGACAGTAGTGAGCCAGATGGGTCATTACAATAATTGATGATAGTTTCACTGTCGGCATCACTGAGTCTATCTTTTGATTGCAGATTAATTGAATGTTGCGTGGTGAGATTTGAACCCGCACCACTTGTAAGCCTGTCTGGGTATTTGGATTACAAATCCAGGGCTGTTATCGCTATGCCACCGTCCTCTCAAGCGGGAATAAATGTAGGTACAAATGATCAGTTATTCCACAAAACACTGTTCGTGTCTCCACTCATCTTTCAAACTGTTCTCAATTGATATCCTGAATTATGTTAAGGAACAGGGAGAATATGAATCATTTGTTTTTAAATAGTTTTAATTGTGATTCATCACTATGCTCAGAGCATTCGATTTGAAAAACTGTATATGTTCCAAAGGAAAGTGAAAGCTTGATCAGTCGATGACCTTTTTGACTCCCATATTTTCTTGCATTAAACTGTAGTTAGATACAATATTTAAAACAGACTTCCCTTTAGGGCAAATTACAAATGTAACAGCAGATCTACAAGCTGCGCAATTTAATAATGGCAGCACATAATTCATCTGTGTCTTCCAGAAAGAAGATTAAAGCGACCCACTAATCACACTGGTGATGAAGCATAGCTTTACCTGCAGCTGCATTGATTATAATTACACTGATTTTATCAAATCATGAGTACTTTTATGTTCTGAGCTTTATTATACAGTTACCTCATGCCTGCATGCATCAGAACTCTCTCAAACGAATATGGTGCTTGACTAATGAACTAAAAAAGCGAGAACGGATCTTTATCAGATTGGAGATCTTAAAAACCAAAAGGAATAATAAGTTAGGATGAAAATGCATTCGCACAGAGTTGTGCTTCTTTTTGAAGTGTGAATTGTCCAGAAACACATTACGGATTGAGCCTGAAATTTAAACCACCTAATGTCAGGTGTGTATTGGTGGGAAGCTAAAAATCTCAAACTTGACCACACCATGCCTTCAATATCCTCCCTGCTTTTAAGATTTACATAGAACATAGAACACTACAGCACAAACAGGCCCTTCGGCCCACAAGTTGTGCCGAACACATCAAAACCTACCCAGCCATAGACCTATCTATAACCCCCAATCCCATTGGATCCCATATACTCATCCAGAAGTCTTTTAAAAGACCCCAGCGAGTTCGCCTCGACCACCACCGACGGCAGCCGATTCCATTCACTCACCACCCTCTGAGTGAAAAACTTTCCCCTAGCATCACCTCTGTACTTGCTTCCCTGCACCTTAAATCTGTGCCCTCTCGTCGCGACCATTTCAGCCCTGGGAAATAGTCTCTGAGAGTCCACCCTATCTATTCCTCTCAACATCTTGTAAACCTCTATCAGGTCGCCTCTCAACCTTCGTCTATCCAGGGAGAACAGTCCCAGCTCCCTCAACCTGTCTTCATAAGGCATGCCTCCCAATCCAGGCAACATCCTTGTAAATCTCCTCTGCACCCTTTCAATAGCTTCCACGTCCTTCCTATAGTGAGGCGACCAGAACTGCGCACAGTACAGTACTCCAAGTGTGACGCACAGTACTCCAAGTGTGATTTGGGTTGAGTGTCTGAATAATCTGTTGATTGGAGGTAGCATAGCCATTTTCACACAAACTCAATTACTATCATGGGGAGTTGATTACCAAAACTCTAATGGCAAACCGGCTGAGGTTATTCATCAACTTCCTCAACCTTGCAAAGTTGCGCAGCACAAGTGGTTAGCACTGCTGCCTCACAGCACCAGGGACCCGGATTTAATTCCGGCCTTGGGTGACTGTCTGTGTGGAGTTTGCGTGTTCTTCCTGTGTCTGCGTGGGTTTCTTCCGGGTGCCCTGGTTTCCCCCCACAGTCCAAAGATGTGCAGGTTAAGTGGATTGGCTGTGGTAAACATGCTGGGTTGTGGGATAGGACGGAGAGGAGGGCCTGGTAAAGGTCTTCTTTTGGAGAGTCAGTGCAGACTCAATGGGCTGAATGACCTCTTTCTGCATTGTAGGGATGCTAGGCTCATTATCACATGTTGGTCCTTGTTACAGAAAGTTGACAGTTATCACATAAAAATGAGGGACGTTTCAACACCAATTTTAATTTTAACATTTCCAGCAAGCGTTTCCGAAGCTTCAAAATCTCACCAATAAAGGTCATCAAGCAGGTCACAGAAGCCCTGTGTGCCTGCGCTGGGCAGTACATCAAATTCAACCTGGATCAGGCCCATCAGGAAGCCCGGGCTGCAGAGTTTGCTGCAATTGTGGGGATGCCGAATGTGCAGGGGGAAGTGGACTGCACCCATGTTGTCCTCATGGCCCCGCTACAGAATCCACAATGATTCGTTCATTGGAAAGGGTGCACTCCCTGAACGTATACATTGTGTGCAACCACAATATAACCATCATGCACATCTGTGCCAGGCATTCAGGCAGCATGCACGACAGTTTCATTATAAGGAGCTCGGACATCCTACAAGCATTTGAGGAGGAGTCTAGACTGCGGGCATGATTCCTAGGTGGATATGGGTTATCCGCTTTGGACATAGCTGATGACACCTGTGCGGAGACCTGTGACTGAAGCGGAGATCCCTGTAACCCCACATATTTACCCTGCTAATCCCCTTGACATTAAGGGCAATTCAGCATTGCCAATCAACCTAACCCACATACCTTTGGAGTGCAGGAGGAAACCGGAGCATACGGGGGAAATAATGTGGACCTTCTTGACAAAACATTTCTTGACCAGGGCCTCAATGTCCTGAATCATCCAGGGTTCTCTGCTTCTACTTGCCTTGCCTTTCACTCTAAAAGGAATGTGCTTACCATGAATCCTGGTTGACACACTTTTGAAAGCCTCCCACTTACCAGCCACCCTTTGCCTACCAATACTCTCTCCCAATTAAGTTTTGAAAGTTTCTGCCTAATACTATCAAAATTAGCCATGTTCCAATTTAGAATTTTAACTTTTAGGCAAGACCTATCATTCTCCATAGCTGTCTTAAAACCAATGGAATTATGATCACTGGTCCCAAAGTGATCCCTCATGAACACTTCAGTCACCTGTCCTTCCTTATTTCCCAAGAGGAGGTCAAGTTTTGCTCCCTCTTTAGTCAGACCATTTATATTCTGTATGAGAAATTCCTCTTGAATATACTCAACAAATTTGTCTCCATCCAATCTCCTAAAACTATGTCCATCCCAGTCAACGCTGGAAAAGTTAATGTCCCCTACTATTACCAAGCTATTTTTCTGTAATCTCCTTCCATATTTGCTCCTCAATTTCCTGCTGACTATTTGGGGGTCTATAGTACAACCTTAACAAAGAGTATTGTGTATTGTATTGGTCTCTTTATTTAAGGAAGTCATAGAAACTCACAGTGCAGAAAGAGGCCATTTGATCCTGAGTGGTATTGACAAAGTGGATGAGAATGAGATGTTTTCTCTTGGCAGTGAATGTTTGAAGTTTTAACTTTTATTTATTAGTGTCTACATTAACAGTGCAATGAAGATACTGTGAAAATCCCCTAGTTGCCACAGTCCGGGTACACTGATGGAGAATTTAGCATAATGCACTGAACTAATACATTTTTTGGACTGTGGGAGGAAACTGGAGCACTCGAAGGAAACCCATACAGATGCAAGGAGAACGAGCAGACTCTACACAGCCAATGACCCAAGCAAGGAATTGAGCCTGGGTCCCTCTATCTGTGAGGCAACAGTGCTAACCACTGTGCCACCGTGCTGCTCTTGAATTAGGGATCATGTTTAAAAACAAGAGGTCACTCATTTTAAGACCGAGATGAGGGACATTTCTTTCTGTCAGAATATTGTGACTCTCTGGAACTCTTTAGCAAAAGGAAGCAGAAGCAGAATCTTTGAATATTTTTAAGACAGAGCTAGATAGATTCTTGATCAATACTGGGGTGAAAAATTATTGGGGGTAAACAGCAATGTGAGTTGCAGATTACAATTAGATTAGCCATGATCTTCTTGAATGGGAAAGCAGGTTTGAGAAGCTAAGTGGTCTACTCTTGCTCTTAATTTGTCTGCTCATATATTGGGAAAGCATTTTGGAGAAGGGCTTTATTTGTATTGTTACATTTTTGATTAAGGAAAATCATAGTACTGGAATGTGCTCACAGGCATTGAGATTGTAAAGGCTCACCGTTCTTCCAAAAGGATACTCAATTCGGGAAGACCAGCTTTAGGTGGAGAACCCTGAGTCCAATGAGAGTTTTTTCCCCCCTATATTCTAGCAGACATTACCAGTAAACAAGTAAATTATACCAGTTAAAAGTACAGGTACAATTACTCCTGCTGCCAGAGTTGTTTAGCATACCAGAGTGTGTGACACAAAAGACGTGAGACCATTAATATTGAAAATGTCTATCACAGTGCCACATACAGATGTTACTTATACTGCAGGCAGTTTAATAGATTTACCTACCAGGATAAAGTGTCTGTGAAAAGCTCCACTAAAGCACATGCTCTGTGTATTGAATTTAAATTGGTTGAAAAATATTATTGGCGATGCTAGCTGGTAGTTTTTGATTCTTCTTTGTTTTGATAGACGGGATCTGAAGCCTTTATGGATATCTGAAGTTTTCTCAGGCACATATTGTTTGTTCGTTGATTGTAAAATGATCTTCAGTTCTACTTTCACGGTGCCTGTGGATATAATGAAACCACAACAAATACAAATAATGCCACTGCACCTTTTCCTCAGCTTCTCCCAGATTCTCTTTGTCTTCTTTCAATTATTTTATTCAAGAAAACATTTATCAGTATTCCGCTCTCTATTCTGCATTCACTGTACCTGTCTATATGGAGATATCTGAGCCATCACAAATAATGATACAGATTATCCCAGCTCCAGCGATTGGATAATGAACGATAGGGCATAACTCATTATTTCGACAGTAGGAAGACAAAAGCAAGACACCATCAATTTATAATAAGAACAGATTAAACTTTTGGACAATTTTAAGCAATTGTGAATGAATGATATTGTTTGTTACAATTTCAATGTAATTTTCACAATTGGGGATTTTGGAGACAGGGAAGGCAATTTTTCAAGTCTACCAATTTGCAAAGATGCTTTCATTTCACAAATAAATCATGAGTTGGCATTGTACTGGTGCTTTGTTTGATGCCAATTTTCAGCAAAGTTTCAGCGGACGGATTGCAATGTTTTCTATTTTCGTACATAATTATTCTAGCTGCCGCCCGCACACACCCGCCCCCACCTCCCCCCGCAAAAGCCCCTGTGATCGCAAAGTTAATAATTCACTACAGGTTCTGACTGATAAGAAAGCTGATGGTAATAGCTACATAAAAAAGCATATTTCACGATTTTGGGAATGAATATTTTAAAACCATCAAGATAATCACCTCACTGAATGCTATCTGAAAATAGCTCATTAAGGAGTTGATCATGACAAAGAAAAGAAACTTAACAACCGAGAAGAGAAGCTAAAAGACACACAGTAACACTGTTTGTTCTGGCCTCTAATTGTCTAAAGAGAAAGCGGAGCTTGTATTCCTGCCTTTTCTTTTCCAACTCTTCCTTCCTACCAAAGTTAAAGATTTGGAAAGCCTGGAATTGAGTGCAGTACTGTTGGAGAAGTTGCTCTGAACACAGCCAGTTTGATTTTGACTGACAGCATACATCTCTCCAATCTTTGAAACTTGTTTTCCACTGCATATTTTAAACTTAACAACAGGCCAAACATCAACTTCACTGACATGGTGGCCCTCTATCAAGAAACATCATGTAGTTTGCTGCTCCAGAACATTTTTCAAGGTCAGTTCCTTTGCAAAAACTCCCAGAGTTGTCAAAGAGCCAGCACAACTTTTGAGAATTCAGTGGGACCCCTGAGGGGATTTGAGTCCTATCCATTAAATTGAAGTTTGGAATTCCAGTTTGAAATTTAGAGCCATATTTGGGTACAGTAGAAGTTCATAACTGGTTTTTTTCATGATTTTATTTACCTGCACCAAAGTCCTTGCACACACAATTGTCCATTGGGATCCCAAATCTTCCCCTATCTGTGATTTAAACAACTAAAAACAATGTGCTGAATTTTCCACAATCCCATGTTAATAACAAGTTGTCCCCAAATTAGACTTCCCCAAATCTAGCGAAGAGAAAAGTCATAGGTAAAAGAAGGTAGATGAGGCATTCACTGAATGTTAAAATGACGGCACGGGCTTGTTGGACGGAAGGGCTTGTTTCCTCTGCTGTGTTGTTCTTTGTTCTTTATGTTTTGCAGAGGTGACCCGCCATTAGCAGCTAACAGGGTCTCCCAGTCCCAATGCTGTCAGCAGTATTTCCTATTGTTTGTATCCTCTACCACTGAAACTCAGTGTTGGCAGGGCTGGAAAATCCCACCTGCTGAGTTCTTGGAACAAGCCATGTGTTTCTGCACACGTGTGTATGAGATACCGACAGGGAGAAAAAAAGAAATGCAGATTAGCTGTATGTGCACATACATTTGTAGAGGTGTTTTATGAGGTGAGGGGAGATTATTTAAACAGTGTATTTTTCTGTTGTTACATTCTGTCTCTATTGTTACTGTTGGCTCTTGTTTGGGTCTGATAGCTAGTGAGGTTCCCTTTTGTAGCAGATTCTCACTCTCATCCAGACAGGAGAGAGAGGGCAACAAAAACAGAAAATGCTGGAGAAACTCAGAAGATCTGACAGCATTTGTGGAGCGAGAATAGAGCCAAAGTTTCAAGTCTGGATGACCCTTTATCAGGGACTGCGCGACAGAGAGGGCCAGCAGTGATAGTAACTTCTCCTTCAATCCTCCTGACTGTTGAGGGTGTGGGGGTAAAGGGTAATGATGGAGGGTGAAGAGAGAACTCATTAAAAAGAGAGAGAGAGAACAGAGAGAAGGATGTTTAAATAGGGCCGCCAAATGGATGGGATCCTGCCATTCAGCTGTTGTTAAATGTCAGACCCAAATGTAACAGCAGGGGGTGGGTTAAATGCTGGGATATCAAGCAATGAGTTGTCTCCAAACTGGACAATAATGTGATGTTGTCAATAATTTGGAGTGAGAGGGAGAGAGGCCAAGTACTCGAAAGCCCGCACTCTCATCTCCCTTGCTGTAATAGAATGAAAGGTATTGGCTGGGGCTCAGAGAGTGCTTTTTGCTTTTGGTTATCTGTTATGAAAAAACAAAAGAAAATAAATTAGGAGGGGGGAACTGGATCAGAGAGATAAATGTGTGTAATGGCAAAAGGATTATCAGCTGGTGCCTTCTGTGAGAAAGAAGAAAACCCGACTAACATCACCTTTTGGGACGGCTAGATGTATCAAATTCATTCCCAGTGTGTTTATGATATCACCCTTTGTGAGAATTTGTAGGAATGTAACCCCTCACTAATGGTGGTATTTACACTGATGTCTGATTGCAGTGACATGGGTTTGCCACTCTCTTGTTGCTCTGGTGCCATGTATGTGGAATGTATTTTAATAAATAGCAGAGAAATGGCTTTTCTCAGTGTTGCAAATCCACCAAAATAACAAACATGCGCCAGAAGGTGCTGCACTATCATAGAAAATGTAATGAGAATAGGAGCTCTTTCCCTTTGAGATTTATGTCAAAGAGAAAAGTAACAATGAGTCATTTTAATGAATTTTAGGGTACTTAAAATGAGGAATGAAGGATGTCATTTCAGGAGAACGAGAAATGTTCTAGCTTTATGCACTGACTATCAGCATCAATGTGATGGTAAATAGATTGTAAATTCAAAGAAGGTAAGAATGGTAATGTTGATTATGCTGTGGAAAACAAATTTTAAGAGATAGCGCACTTCAAGTGACAGTGAAAAATGTCAAACTTAATCTCTGGAATAAAATGTTAATTATCTTATTTCCCCCTAGAGACAAGCCAGGGAGCAGGGTGATAATCATTAATAAACTGCTAAACAGGATGTATAAATTGAGCAGAATTCTGCACTGTTCACTGGGATTAAGATGGCAATTAAAGGTCTATTGCCTCAGACTCTGTATTGTCTGAACTGTGCTCCGACCTTTATTACATTTTGAAAAAGGTAACAGGGGAAAGAAATTACTGTAGTCCCGACCCAGGAAGACAATGGATGGCAAAACTTCTTGGGAGAAGGCTGAGTTTGCAAATATAAATGGCAAATGCAGGCCTTCAATTCCAGATACTCCAACTGAAGCTTAATCTCCCCTTACCACTGTTCATAAAGATAAAGATAAAGTTCAGATTTATTTGGCAGGATATGTAATGTTTTAGCTATGGCTCTTTTGGAACACTCTTGTCTCTGAATCAGAAGCTTGGTTTAAGACTGATATTTGGGAGCAGCACTGAGGGAGTGTTGTACTGATAGAGATGCCATCTTTCAGCTGATACAATAAACTGACATACTGTTTGTTCTCTCAAGTAGATGCAAAAGATACCATGATATTATTTGAAGGCGAGAAAAGGGCATTTTCCTAATATCTTGGACAACTCTTGTTCCTCAAATAGCATTGCTAAAACAGCTTAATTGGTCATTTATCTTACTGCTGTTTGTGGGGAACTTGCTGTGCACAAATTGGCTGTCACAGTTCCTGAATTTATAACAGTAACTGCACTTCAAAAGCAGTGGGAAGTGATTTTAGACTAAGGTCAGGAGTGTGACTCTGAGAGGCAGTTTATTTAGGTTACTGTGGGATTAATGTTGTATGATATTGGGAACATCTGAGACCCAATGTTAGAACTGTTGAAATACATTTTAATTCAAACTCTTATAGTTATCAAGGTAGAGTCTTTATTCCATGTTTGTCTTTGGTGAAAATGTTAAAATGTTTAATTGAATGTTTTGCTCTTCGAGTGATTATCACAGTATCGTCTTCTCAAAACCAAGTATAAGAGTGGGTGATCATTTTGCTGAATATGCCCATTCAGTCTACCCCGAGCTCCCAGATATATATTTTAATTCTCCATCTTGTGGTACTCGGGTGTTCAGACTATGGGGCAGCATGGTGGCACAGCGATTATCACTGCTGCCTCAAAGTGCTAAGGACCCAGGTTTATTTCCTAGCTTGGGTCATTGTTTGCCTGGAACCTACACATGCTCCCAATGTCTTTATTGGTTTCCTCCGGGTGGTCCAGTTTCTTCCCACAGTCCAAAAGACCAGTGGTTAGGTGCATTGGTCATGCTAAATTCTCCCTCAGTGTACCCAAACAGGCAACTAGAGAAATTTCACAGTAACTTCATTGCAGTGTTAATGTAAGTCTATTTGTGACACTAATAAATAAACTTAAACTTAAAACTATAAGGGTTACTGTGGAACAGGGGAAACGGTAGAGATGTAGGGTCACAAGGGAGTAGTAGAGTGAACAAGTGAGTGTAGAGTGTAGTTGGCATGAAGATAGTACCTTGTCAGGGCTGTATCCTGTATATATGAATATAGTTATGTGTTATTAAAAAACTGTTATTGTTCAACCATACAGCATCTAGACATTTTCACAAGACCACATACAACCTTGCAACATGATGACAGCAGCTGAAGACTTCCAAAATCTCTAAGAATGAAGAAGTAAAGAAATGACAATCAGACCTGAGAGAAGTGTGACTAACCGGAAAACCTTGAATACATAGCTAGAGACTGCATAAATTCCATTGTAGGCATGGGAGTAGAAGTGCAGAAGAAAGATCCATGTGCAGCATAAAAGGACTCTCCCACCAATGCGAAGTCAAAGAACATGGCCAGATCACAAAAGGGTGAGCAAATTCCATAAAGAAGGCTACAGTCAGCTTTAGAATTTGGCACAATAATCAAGCAGCACTACCAGATTGATTGTTTCATGAGATGGCTTGAAGAACGTTGCACCCCAGAGCCACAGTCAGTGCTAAAACGTTGCATGCAGAAGATTGTGTACAATCGAAGGAAATAATTAAAGAGACGTCAGAGCAAAGAATCAGCTTCAATTCAATTCTCCAAGCTCAGGAAAGCAACTAGCTAGCCAATTTGTTTGTAAAATGCTCTGCATATTCTTTGAAGTGTAAAATGGCTCTGTAAACACGATGGGCATCTGCCAAGTCCTGAAAGAAGGAAACAAGATGCTGAACCTAAACTCCCATGTGCTGAAAAAAAAAACTATGAATGATAAATCAACATTGCTGGCCAATTGAAGCAGATGGATCAGGGCAGGCGCAAAGCTGGGTGTTATGGAGAAGAAGATTTTTAAGATATGTGATAGCATCTGGTTCGTGTAAGAAAACAGAGGCAGAACAAATGACTACAAGTAGACCCAATAGCAACCAATATAATTGCCAGACAAAGAATAAACAGATCATCTGCTAACATTTAAGAGGTTGTGATGTCCTTTGATACTTTAACTTAAGAAGGAATAGAATTTTGGAGTGTTCAATGACTAAGAGAGAGCCCAGTTTTGGGATCTGTAGATTCTTTCATAAATGACTTATACATATTGGTAGAAGGCTGCTATTATGGTGATCTTAAGTTAGAGCTCAAGTGACACTGAATAGAAGTGAAAGTGGCTGTTGATACTCTTTGGATATACTTCAATCTAAAGAGTATCTGACTTTGGAAAGCCATCCGGATCATCAAAAAATCAGAAGGAACATTGATTCATTTTGTGTGGCAAAATTAAACCACGGTAGAGAGCAACCTCAATTGTCCAGCTCATAAAACAACAAAAGGACAAGAAAGACTCCAGATCAAAGAAAACAGTCGTCAAGTGAAGTACAAGTTGGTGGCAGGTCATGTCAGTGTTATGGTGCCAGGAGATATTATAAGTGCAAGCACTGTCCAGCAACCACTGCAATAATTTCACTGCAACTGCTTGTGACGCTTTGGAAAGATCTACAAGTCTAAAATGTCAAGATGTGTAGAGGATCCCAAATGCATTTCAAGTTAGACAGTAGAGCCAATGTGGAAGTCCTACTGCAACACAAACAATGATTTAAAGATTTCTGGCTACAGACAGCAGATGTGTTACTGTATCATCCCTCAGGAATTCAACTGCTGGTCAGAGGCATTATTCAAGAGCAGTGCCAATGTGGCAGCAAGCAAATACTCAAAATTCTGTACCTCGTCCGCAGTCAACCTTTTCCTGACTTGAACAGAGATGTCTATATTGCTTTCAACCTTCTCAAAACAGCAGAAGACCTTAAAATAACTGCAATAGTCAACTACACTGAATTGAAGACTCCCAGGAGGTCCACCACTGCTGAAGATATTGATTGGGGCTTCAACTGGAATTGTCCTCACTCTTTGCAATGGCAGTTATTCTCGCTTCTGGATCTGCAATCTAGTTCCTTTACTGATGGCAGAAAATAATTTTCTCCGGTCAGACCAGCCAAATTTTCAGGTAATTGCCAACGTACTTAAAACAAAAGATACAGAAGAGAAGGAGCAGCAGCAGAATATTGAGCCTGACTTCATTCAGTGTCAAACAGTTGCTGTTACAGAACCAAGAAGAACTAGAGCAACAAAGCTGGAGCTTCACGCGCAACATGAAGTCAATCTTGGATCATCAGAGAGATAACCTCCAACCCAGCAAGACAAAATTCAGGGAGGTATAATTGTGTGTGGAGAAATAGAGCACATTATAAGCCAAACTGCAAATTGGGCTCAAAGATGCGAAACAAACAAACCTAAGGAATGTAAACCGTCAATTTCCAGGAAGAACATTATGGATCCCGCCAGAAAAGAAAACCCAAGTCCACTCCATTAATGAATGGAATGAATATTCCCTCCAGATGTAGAGAGAGATAAGCCCATGTACACCATCGAGGAAGACAGATTGTCGATAAAGCAAAATACAACACTTGGAAATACAAGAAGTGAACCAGATATTGACACCCAAGCACAGAAATGTTAAATACTAAAGCTTCAACTCCAGATCAACAAAATTAGCCTAAAGCAATTGAGAATACCAGCCCTCCAAACTTTAAAGATCAAAACCTGGATGAGGCATAAAGCTTCCAGACCATCTGAAGCTATAAAGTCAGTGACTTGGGGATAGAATTATTATATAAATGTTTCCTCCCCACTTTCCTTGCCCCTATGCTCTCTGATATACTGTGAAATCTCTAACTTCTTTTAGTCTGGATAAAAGGTTTTTCAGCTTGAAATGTTCTATCTCCACAGGTGCTGCATGATCTACCTTGTAATGTTTCAATTACAGTAAAAGATACCAATATTTTGTTCTCAGAAGGGCAGGAAATTCTCTGGACTTGCATCATTCCCTCAGCCAGTACCAACAAAGGCAACAGATTAACTGATCATAACAACACGGAAAACAAAATATCATAGTTGTTGGAAAGCCAAAATAAATACACAAAATGCTAGAAAAACATTCGGCAGGTCAGGCAGCAACTGTGGAAACAGGGGGTCAATGGGGAAAACTTTACTTGGTCCTCAGAAAGCAGGATGACAGCAGAAGGGTCAGGTGGGATCAACTGAATGATGGCAGGACCAACTTCCTACAGACTTCCTGTCCCATGGAGATGGAAAGCAAATTTAAATATGAGACACAATGTTATGGTCCTGTTGTGAGAGGAATGGAGCCATGAAGTGTGGCTGTTAATCTTATTTACTATTTTGTAAAACATTAGAACATAGAACATAGAACATTACAGCACAGAACAGGCCCTTTGGCCTTCGATGTTGCGCCGACCAATATAAAAAGCAATGCCCCTCCAAACTAAACCATTCCCTTCTCTTCCATATACTTATCAACTAACCTCTTAAACGCCACCAAACTTGGCGCATCTACAACTGCTGCAGGCAGGGCATTCCACTCCCTAATCACTCTTTGGGTAAAGAAATTAATGTGTACACATTTTCTGCCATATTGAAGTCACTACTGTCAGCAATAGTGACTTCAATTTTAAAACATGTGATTGACGGTGAAGGGCTTCGAAATGTAATGAGCAGAAAGTACTGTGTGGATGAAAGTTCCAACCAACTCTTTCTAATACTTCTGCCAGAATTTAAATTCAAAGCTGAAGGGTATCATTCAGATTTGGCACTTAGTGATTCTCCCTCATAAGCTTTATCTTTGTATGCAAGAAATTGTGTTCAATTTCTGAGCTATTGATTGTCAGTGGATATGGTCAAACTTTTTAAAATATCCACCTGCTCTGGATGAGCAACAGTTTCTTCCACATTAAGTCCAGAAGTGAAAAGCCTGCCTTTACAATTTTCAAGAATAGCTTTGCACTTTAAATGTTGTACCTAGCCCACTGCCTACCTGTTTGCTCAGGCTGGTTTGTAAGCTCTGTTTGACCCCATATCCTTGCCATCACCAAAATCGCCTGCTGCCGCTACATCACCGGTCTCTATCCTTATCGCATCTTTACAGCTGCTGCAATGCTTATCACACCCCAACAGTTGCTGAAATGTTTATTCACATCATGGTCATCCCAACTCAATTAATGCAATCTGTTTCTTACAACTCTCTTGAGTTCTGTCCTTCATAAAATGAAACCCATCCAAATCTCTCCTAAATGCATCCTCTTCTGCGCCAAGTCCCAATTCCTCTCAATTCTACCCTTTCCAAATTTCAATGCCTGATCATTCTTTATTGTCAGCATTTTTGTTCTTGCTTACAATTTCTCCATGGCCCCTTCTTGTCTTAACTCTTTCAAGCCCAGTCTAAAGCCGGTCTGCTTACTTGCTCTTTTGACTCTGACATCCGTTTGCGCATGCATCTCCAACTTACTGGTCTACCTTCAGTAATACACTCTTGCACTAACTCAACTCTATACCATGGAAAACTCTCCCGTTGCCTTGCTACCATTCTTCCCTCCTTCAAAAGCTTCACCGGAAACAATGGACTAGATGTTCATTGTTGATGATGGAGGCTCGGGTCATTTTCATATAAATAGTCCCGCGTGCACTATTTTGCCTCCAAGTAATCAGGGAAGGACTGAATTGTGCCCACCCATTCCAAAAGCAGTGCGGCCATGGAGGCGGAGGAGTGCCGCAAGGTCCACCTTGGTTCTCTGGGACTTTGCCCCAGTTAAACCAAAGGCTGTTTGGCCCTTTAGGCCTCAGACCTGCTCATACCTCCTTCCACTCCACATGCCGTTAGCATGACCCCATACCCCTTCCACCACCAACTGCATCCAATGTAAATTGACTTTTGCAGTTGATTGAATTACATAAAATTAAGCTTTTTTTTCTCACATGTGGAGCTAGATTGCAATAGTGGATACACCAACTATTACAGTAGATCAAAGCAGATTGAAATGGTTTATTAATTTGCGTCCATGGAGTGCTCCTTATTCCAATAATTTGAAGCTGCTACTCTTCTTTCTTAAAATTAAAAATATTAAAGCGTTATTCTTAACTTTGTATATCTGCTGTTATCTCATTTACTATCTTGCAGAGCGATGTGTCCCAATATTGTTTCATTTTTATTTTATCTTAAAGCTATTTGTGAAGTATATTTTATGGCTCTCAGGAGGACAACCAGGGAAAACACTGAGCTGGGATCTTCTTTTATGACATCCAAGAATTTGAGGTAACAGCTTAAGTCTGACAAATAAAGCAGATATGGGCGAGCTGTAGGTAATTTATTGCTCAATAGTGTCATTGTCGGACCAAATATAAAATAATGAAACGTGTTCGAGTGTGAAATGCAGCTTCTTTGATTTAAAGAAACATTCTGTCATCCCTTTTATGGTATTGTTGATTTTTATATTACAGATCGTTTACTGAACCATAACACATTTATGAGGTGAATGTGATGTATTAGAGACAAAAGATCTGGAGGATTCTCCATGGAGAGATGTTCATTTTTAGCTCATGAGTTGAAAATGAAGCAATGAAATAAAAAAAGGCAACGGCAACAAGTCAACAGCTATTTTCCCAATGGCTCCCCACATGAAAATTGTATTCAAACACCCTTCTGATTGTGCTAATCATAATCTTAAAGACACTTCAAATTGAAGCTCATTGATGACATAATAATCTAACCATATGTCTTAATTGGCAATTCTGATTAATTAACAAATGGGATCATTTTAAGTTAAACCACATGACAGAATTGAATGGGTTCAAATCTGCTACTCGTTTACACCCTATCCGATTTTACCCTCCATCAAAGCGGTCATCATTTTTCAAAAATTAAAGAAGGTTATTTTTCAAATTTACACTTACAGGTTTCCCCAAAGGCATTTCAGCTGAGAATAGTTGCTGATTAGGTATTAAATAATTAAGTTTTGTTTAATGCAGTGCACCCCTGAATAATTAATAATTATAACTTGGCTTAATTGCCTTCCAAACATAAATTGAAATTGCTGTGTGTTCTGTAACATGATCTTAGAATGTAGCCTTGTTCATCACAGGTACGTCCTACAAGCTCCAGCCAGTATAAAATGATAGACCTGGGGAAAAGGTGTAAGCACCTTTGGGATTGCTGCAAAACAAAAACTGTAGCAATTCTCACCTGGGGAATGGAACTGCTGACTTCTGCTAAATGTTTAATTTTGCACTCCTAAGATAAATCCTTGGAGTAGATTTGTTTTAAAAAATAACTTGCATTTCTACCACATCTTTCAATAAGACCCACAGCACTTAACAGCTAATTAAGTGCCTTTTAAAGAGTAGTCATACTTGTAATGGAGGAAACATGGCAACCAAGTTTCGCACAGTAAGCTCCTTCCAAAGTACCAAAATAAATGACAAGATCTGGAGGGTGAAATTCAGGGGGAACAGAGGTGGGGATTGTATGTAAGACTAACCCACACTTAACAATAATCAAACATGACAACCATAAATACAGGATGTAAAATATGTGTTGCTTATCTATGAAAATGAATTCTGTCTGCAGCTAGTCTTACCCATAATGCTCACTAGCTGTAGGGATGTGATTAGGGCCCAATATTGGGAATTAATGGCACTATTTAAAGGTAGTGAGCATCTCTTAAGGGAGAGATGTATTGTGACTGTAACAAGCATTGGAACTGCTGGTGAACTGAAGTGGTTGAAAATGAAAGAGATTGTGTAACAAGGCTCACTGATGCTGCAAGGGAGGCCTTTGTGGATGAAGTGGAGAAAAAGAGGGACAATCTGTATTCAGCATGCGCATGCAGTGGAAGGGGTTTGCAGACAAGGTCAGTGCAAAGAGCATGGCTTTCCAATAAAACATGGATGAAGTGCCAGAATTAGATTTGCTGATCTGATAAGAGTTGTTAAAGTAAGAACAATATTCAAATGTTAACGTTAGAGCCTCTGCACCATTCTCAGCTTCATTAAATGCTGAATTCACAGAGATCCCCTGATTCTACCAACCTGCAATCTATTCCAAGTGTGTGAAGTTACCTCTGAGCCAATCCAGACAATTAGATGCCAGTTGGTCCACAGAGACAGTCCTGACTCTGCACAAACTATTCAGTTGAGTCCATTGTCTACACCCCTTCCAATACCTATTTACATTTTTCTGATTGAAATAATTACCTACATCCTCTCTTAAAAAAAAATCCACCATTGGCGCTGATAGACTATTTGCACTGTTAAATTGAAAACTAAGTTTGACTAACCTTTAGCTTTCTTCATAATTTTAAACTCTCCCATGCAAATGTTTCCTCACTACGTGTCCAGGCAGCTCTCTTGCTTCTTTGCACCCATGAAACAAAATTCTAGGCTGTGATTTTCCAGCCCTTCTGTCTTGCTTCCAGTCCTGCTGAAAATGGGCAGCGGCATGAGTGAGCTACAGAGCTGAATGGGGCAGGAAGATCCTACTAGCAGATCCTAGTAGCCACTTCTGCTACTGGGGAAACAAATCTTGTTTTCGGTTTCTCTAGATTTTTGTAACTGAAGTCTATTATCACTGTAAATTTACCAGAAGCATTCAGTATTTTTAATTGGGTTATCACATATAGGCTACAGATGGCACAGTGGATAGCACTGCTGCCTCGTAACTCCAGGGACCTGCGTTCAATTCCCGGTTTGGGTCACTGTGGAGTTTGTACATTCTCCTCGTGTCTGCATTAGTTTCCTCTGGGTGCTCTGGTTTCCTTCCCACAGTCCAAAGATGTGCAGGTTAGGTTGATTGGCCATGCTAAATAGAATCCTGCAATGCATAGATTAGAGGGATTAGGGGGGTAAACATGTGGACTTATGGGGATAGGGCCTGGCTGGGATTGTTGTTAGTGCGGACTTGACAGGTCAAACGGCCTACTTCTGCACTGTACAATTTCTATGATTTTTACAGACACAAAATAATTATTTATTCCTTGTCCTTTGGAGACCTTCTTCTGATAACTATCTACAAGTTACCTTGTTCATTTAGGTTAAGGTAAAGTGTGCAATAAATTATTACCAATGAAAGTCTTGCTTATTGGGGATGATGGTCAGAGGTGTCAAAATGGTTGATAATGGGTCGGATTCTCCGATCTCATTCACCACGCCATTGCGGCCAACAAGAGTAGAGAATTTGGCACTCAGCCTAAACTGCATTCACTAAAGCAGGATTGGAAAATCTCAGCCAATGGGTGAGGTCAGAGATGTTCGGCTAATGTATTCACGTGTGTTACAGCAACTTCATGAATACAGAATGTGCATTTTAATGTGTGTCCTGAGAAACTATTTAAGTCAATAAGCAGGAGGAAAGGAAACTAATCCTTGGCTATTCCAAATCATTTGAACTCTTTGTGCTGAATTAGCAGGCCTGTAGTGAAATTCTGACATAAGATGCACAGTAATCTCATCTAATTGAACTACTATTACTGACAAGTCAAGTTAAATGTAAATCAAGATGAGACGGTTGGCTGAAATTCAAATAATGATTTTTATTATGCTGCACTGACTGGAGGTAAAATTATGCTGAACACTCCAAATAAATCTCGTACCCGTGGTTAGAATATTCCAGCAGAATTAAAAATATATGCCTACCACAAGTTTTGTTATAAATCAACAAAGAACAAAATGACAGAAAAAAAACACAGCAAATAATATCAGATCCAAAACAAATGCTGATTCATACAGATTGTGAAAAGAATATGATTGAAATATCTTGGAACTTGGGAACAAGAAGAAAGAAAACTTAGAACATGTAACTTTTCAGAATAGACAACACAATTGGTACATTAACCTCCTTAATATCTGTGAAACATAGCTATGAGAAATCCTTGTAACATACTGGCAGAAGTCAGGCAGGAAACCCAAAAGATTTTAATTCATCCATTGCTAGATTATGCAGGATTTTTATCAAGTAAAATCCTGCATAATAAGAGGAAACAGTTTCCACTAGCCAACAGTAGGGTTGATAACTAAACATGCATTTAAGATTTTAATAACAAGAAATGCTGGAATAAATTCAGCAGGTCTGACAGCATCTGTGGAGAGAGAAACAGAGTTAACATTTCGAGCACTGAAGTCATACAGATTCAAAAGACTTGGGGGGGATTCTCTGAGATCACTGCATCTGGTGCAGTTTGCACCAATCTTGGAGAATAGCGTGTGGCCCTAAAAATTGGTATCATACCCAAAAGTGGTGTGGGGTAAATGACAGACTTTAAGTAGCATTTAACTATGCAAAGCCTGTTAAAATCCCAGTGCGTGGAATTCACCTGCCTTTACCGCAATGTGATAATGGCAAGAACCATTACTGATCTTAACCAGTGGAGATCTGGCATTGATGAGTTCTAGGGTTCTATATACCTTATTTCTAATATTTAACAATAGAAATATAGATTACTTAAAAACCATTTCTGTTTTCCTAACAACACACATAATAGACTAATAAATAAGGTAATGTAGCCAGACTTAGAAGTATTTTATCAATGCGGTGGGGAGGGTTATGTGTAACTGGATGAAGCCCACATTATGACGGGGCACCATATACAGGTGCAAAGGCACCTTAGCCATTCTGTGTGCACAGTGAGAAGTCTCACAACATCAGGTTAAAGTTCAACAGGTCTATTCGGTAGCAAATGCCACAAGCTTTCAGGGTGCTGCTCTTTCACCTGATGAAGGTGCTTACCTTAGTCCAATGCCGGCATCTCCACATTCTGTGTGCACTTAGTGCTACTCAACATTGGTGTATATGGACCAATCCACACCATGTCAGAAGAGAGCCATCTTCAGTACCTCTTTCATATTGTAAATGCGCCAACTAGACGGTGTCATCTACCTCAACCTGATATACAGTGTCAATTAACATCAGAGTTTAGGATGTTTGCTCTACTGCCTTCAAGATCACCACAGCATTATGTTTCTGTGATCCTTCCAGGCAATCATAGGGACATCTGTTGGGTGAGTTGGGTTGCAGCTGATGTCTGCGTGAAGCAAATGACTAGTTCCAGGTTTGCCAGCGGAAATGCTTTTATCACCTTCCCTATGGAAATGAAACACCAACTGGGGAAATCATAGGGAATTTACCAGCTGGCAGGTTTCCTTTATATCCGGGATGTTAGCTGTGAAGCCAATGGAGCCATTAGGCCTCCTCATGTCAACAACAATGGATATATTAAACAGGAAAAAATATCACTCCGTTAATATGCAGATGCTGTTAAACTACTAAATGTCATCTGACATGTCAATATTCCAGGGAAGATCCACAATTACTTCTGCATCAGTCCACAGTGCGAGATTGTTTTTAAAGGTGTTGTAAGAATGAATGGATTGAAAAATGAAGGCTGCCCTTCATGCGCATGAATCATGCACAATGATATGTAGGTTAGGTGGTTGAGGAAGCCTAATCCTGGGAGGAGAATGCAGAGATGTTTCAGTATGATCTGGACAGACTGAGAGAGTAACCCATGCAGTATAATGGGAATAAATGTGAGATTATCCACTTTGGTAGAAATAAGAAGAAGGCAGATTAATATTTGAGTGAGTGTAAATTGAGAAAATGGATGCTCAGCGAGAAATTGGTGTCCTTGTGCATCAATTGCTGAAAGTAAGCAGGCAGGTACAGCTGGCAGTGAAGAAGGCAAATGGTATATTTGCCTTCATAACAGGAGCATTGGACTATAGAATTGGGATGTTTTACTGCAATTGTATATGGCCTTGGTGAGGCCATCCTGGAGTATTGTGTGCAGTTTTGCTGTTCATATACGGCGAGACTAAATTAGTTAGAATAGTATTCATTGGAGTTTTAAAGAAGGGGAGGGGATCTCATAGAAACTTATAAAGTTTGAAAAGGATTTTAGACAGGATAAATTGAGAAGGAATGTTTCCGATGGTAGGGGAGTCCAGAACTAGGCATCATAGTAAGGGATGGGATAAGGGAGGGTAAGGGATAAACCTTTTAGGACTGAGGTGAGGAGAAATTTCTTCACTCAGAGAATGGTGAATCTGTGAAATTCATTACCACAGAAAATAGTTAAGGCCAAAGCATTTCAAGCAGAAATTAGATGCAGTTCTTGAGGATAAAGGGATCAAGGGATATGGAGGGAAAGGGAGATCAGGATATTGAATTTGATTATTATAATGAGTGGTGGAAAAGGTTAGAAGGGCCAAATAGCCTGCTCCTGCTTCTATTTCCTATATTTCTATCGTTCTATATTAGGCATGGTAAAATCATGGGGTTATGGGGATAGAGTGTGAGGGAAGTGAGCCTGACAAAGTTGAAGGTTCAGTACAGACTCAATAGGTTGAATAGCCTCTTTCTGCACTGCAGGGATTATATGGTCATCTGATTTCTCATCCCCACAGAAGGGGACAGATATAAAGCAGCACATTGCACTGCCCGTGACTCTCATACATTCCAAACCACCAAGGTTTTAAATTGTTTCAACCCAGATGTCAACCTGCCAGTGCTTCACTTGAAAAATCGAAAAAAATAAAAAAGTTAAGGTTAGAGTTCATGAGTAATGACCAGAGTTTGGTAGAAATTGGGCCTGATAACTTTTAGAACCAATCAAACTCATTTGTAGAATGGGACTAAAAATGGTTAGAGCTAATGGATTGGACTGGAGGCTTTCAGCTCCAGAAAAATTGATTGGGGTTTTTAGAATCAATCAGACCTGTTTTTTTTTCTGATGGTTGTAAAGGAGCTTAATGGAGTCATAGAGGTTTCCAGCATGGCATCAGGTCCTTCAATCCAACTTGTCCGTGCCACTGCTTTTTTAATAATTAAGTTAGAACCAATTGTCTGTGTTTGGCTCATATTCCTCTATACGCATCATACCCATGTAACTGTCTAAACACCTTTTAAAAGACAAAATTATACTCACCACTAATAATATTTCTGGCAGTTTATTCCAGACATTCACCACTCTCTGTGTGAAAAAATTGCCCCTCTGGATCTTTTTGTATCTCTCCCCTGCCTCATATTAAACCTATGCTCTCTAATGTTACATAGAACATAGAACATAGAACATTACAGCACAGAACAGGCCCTTCGGCCTTCGATGTTGCGCCGACCAATATAAAAAGCAATGCCCCTCCAAACTAAACCATTCCCTTCTCTTCCATATACTTATCAACTAACCTCTTAAACGCCACCAAACTTGGCGCATCTACAACTGCTGCAGGCAGGGCATTCCACTCCCGAACCACCCTTTGGGTAAAGAACCTACCTCTGATATCCGTCCTATAACTATCACCCCTTAATTTAAAGCTGTGTCCCCTCGTGCTAGCTTTTTCCATCCTAGGAAAAAGGCTATCACTATCCACCCTATCTATACCTCTAATCATCTTATATGTTTCGATTAGGTCCCCTCTTAGTCGCCTCCTTTCTAACGAAAACAACCTCAAATCCCTCAGCCTCTCTTCATAAGACCTGCCTATCTTTGGGGAGAAAGATATTGACTATCTAGCTGATCTATGCCCTCCGTTATTTTATAGACCTCTTTAAGATCACCCCTAAGCCTTTTATGCTCCAGAGAAATAAGTCCCAGTCTATCCAGGGTCTCCTTATGAATCAAGCCATCAAGTCCAGGTAGCATCCTAGGAAATCTTTTCCGCATTCTTTCTAGTTTACTAATATCCTTTCTATAATATGGTGATCAGAACTGTACACCGTATTCCAAGTGTAGCCTACCAATGTACAATTTCAACAAGACATCCCAAATTCTGTATTCAGTGTTCTGACAAACGGAACCAAGCATGCTGAATGCTTTCTTTAACCCTTTGTCCACCTGTGACTCCATTTTCAAGGAGTATGAACCTGTACCCCTAGATCTCTTTATTCTTTAACTCTCCCCAGTGTCTGACCAGTAAGTTCTGCACTGGTTCAATCGACCAAAATGCACCAGATCACATTTACCTAAATTAAACTCCATCTACCATTCATCATTGGCCCAATTGATCGCGATCTCATTGCAATCCGAAATAATCTTCTTCACTGTCCAATATGTCACCAATCTTGATGTCATCTGCAAACTTATTAACCACGCCTCCTAAATTCTCATCCAAATCATTCATACAAATGACAAATAAAAGTGGACCCAGCACCGATCCATGACACACACCTCTGGTCACATACCACAGTTTGAAAAACAACCCTCTACAACAACCCTCTGTTGTCTGTCAACAAGCCAATTTTGTATCCATTTGGCTACCTCACCCTGGATCACGCGAGATTTAACCTTATGCAACAACTTACCATGCAGTACCTTGTCAAAAGTCTTGTTAGTGCAGAAAAATATGATACATATGCAAGTTCTTCCAGATTCAGAAATAAAAGGGGTTTGGTTGAAGTTGTCACAAATTATATTTCATTAAAATAATGATATTATGTGTCATGGTAGGCTCCAAAATATTGACAAATGCACAAAACAGTGTATCAAATATCAAAATTTTTTGGGGCTGTATGTAGAATACTCAAAGTCTTCTCGAGCAGAAAGCATCATGTTCCTTGGCATCCTGTTTGTTTCTTCTCAAGATTTTAGTGAGAAACAGATTGAATTATATTGGGACTTTCCAATTGGGAGATTCCAACTTGGCTTGTCAGAATCCAAATGTCTGCACATTCTTTAAGAAGCAAATATAACTCCCAGTCAGTGGATTAGCTTCCACACTCTGGGAGTCCTCACTTTTGCTAGGGGAGATCTGTGCACGGGAGGTGAGCTCTGCAAGGTGGGGTAGTCTTGATAGGGAGGGCATGTTGGGGGTCCACTACAAACTCATCGGGAGGACCCTGATGCTCATTGTCAGTGACCTATGTTAATGTGGAGGGTAACAATGCTGCTAATAATAGGAGGTGGGGAGGACTCCGATAGCTGTGAGTGTAGTGATAGGAGGTTTTCTGATTCACTGCCAGATCAGTGGCAGTGATCTGCCACTGTTCACTGTGCGCAATGGTGCCTGAGTGCTCTGAGGCCAATGTACTTAGACTCCAACCACCTCTCCCCCCAAAACAGGCACAAAGTTCTCAGACCTTAAAAAGATTGACTGAGTTCTGGGAAATTATAGTGCTGAGCTTGCCCAGAAGACCAGTATTGAGGAACCCATTTTCACTCTGTTATGACACTTAGAAAGGTTTTGGGAAAAATCACTCCAAACATTGCTAACTAGTCTTTTTTTGTGGTATTTTGTCATTTTTTAAAAAGAACCCATACAGCAACACCCACTGCATTCCATTCATTGATCTGCTCTGGTACCTTCTCGAAAAATGAAATTCATTGTATTTTTTCACAAATCAGTGCTGGCTGTTTTTAGTTAACTCAAACTTCCCCAAGTATCTGTTATTTTATTTCCCCTTTTTAGTTTTAGACCATTCTGTCATCACCTGCAGAATCTGCATGCACCAAGCAGACATCCCTTCTGTGTGCATTGACAATAAGGAATCCAGTGTAAACCACGGACATCATGGCTAGAATTCTCCGATCGGTCATGCCAGCAGATTCTTCGGTCCTGCAACTAGAACACTCTTGTCTGCAGTTTTGTGACAATGTGGGATGATATCTATAGGAAATCCTATTGACAGTGGCAGGACTGTGAGCATCAGAGCACAGCCTTCTAGCACAGGGAAACACAGCCAGGAAGCAAGAAAATCTCACCCAATTTTTGACCTTGTATATCCATATCCATTGTACCACTCATATCAGGATCCTAATTTTGCATCAATTACATTTCATAAATGGGCTAATTTAAATTAAGTCATCACTGGGCGGTGTGATAGCACAGTGGTTAGCACTGCAGCCCTCACAGCACCGGGTTTGATTCCTGGTCACTATCTGTGTGGAGTCTGCACATTCTCCCTATGTCTGTGCAGGTTTTCCCCAGGTGCTGCAGTTTCCTCCCACACTCCGAAAGACATGCTGGTTAGGTACATTAGCCATGCTATATTCTCCCTCAGTGTGTCTGAACAGACACTGGAGTGTGGTCACCAGGGGATTTTCACAGTAACTTCAGCGCAGTGTTAATGTAAGCCTACTCATGACTAATAGATAAACATACTTTAAGTTAAACACAAGACCTCAATGTTACAGCTCTTTTAAACTGATCTATACGTTAATGAAAAACTGTCAATTTATTTAAATCTAAGTTCATACAGTTAACATTCATTCTACTTTCTCAGCCCTTCTTGCCACATGCTAATATATAAATGTTACCATTCTTGATACAGGAACAGGAGAAGCTTTTCAGCCCCTTGAGCCTACTTCATAATTTAATCAGGTCGTGTCAAATCTGCCACTCAAATCCATTTACCCAACTCCATTCCATATCCCTCACACAATAAAATAATAAGTGGAACTTCTACAAGATTTTTGTAGTTAATAGACTCAACTATTTTCTGATAAACTGTTGTCAGATCCAGTAAAATTATTGGAAATTTCAAGTTTGGCAGAATGATAATTGCCTGTAATGCATATATTTAGAGAAGTAAATGATCAAAATAATAGTTCTCAATATTCCTCAATTGTATGAAAATTTGTGGAAATCAAACACTGGGAATTGAAACTGATGTTAAAGTTGATCTGAAGTATAAAATTGAACTGTTTCATTCCACTCACGTGGAGAGGTAAATGGTTGAATACCTTTGTTATTCAGTGGTGTCACTTATTTGAATTTATTCAGCTCTACGCACTGAGATTACATTCCTGCTCCACAGTTGTCAGTATTATGCCAATCAAAGTTTTTAAAGCAACGTGGCTTAATCATTTGTCATAAGGTGACTTTAAGTTTCAGGCTTTGTGAGACACTGGCTCTGTAATATATAAAATCCAACAAAATTGGTAGGTCGGGGAGCAATTTGAGCATGATTGTTCCCATTAGAAAGCAGATAATAGAATTCAAATCAATTGTCATTAGCCTCTCCTTCTCTATTCCAGAATAGACCATCCTTTGGCAGCTCTGTCTAAGTACAAATATTATGCATGAACAAAGAGAAAACCAAGGTCTCTTCTTGCAACTATGGACCCAGATTTATGATACAAAGTCAAAAGTGTCTTTATTTATATTTTCTATGAAAGCAAATCTGGCCAATATTTTGATCTTATTGAATTAGATCTTGTGTTCATTATTAAGTAAACAGAATGCCAATAGATTTTGTACACTTTGAGCTTTACTCAGTAAATATATAATGTTGTATTTGTGCATTAATTCAGGAAAGGATGCCTCATTTAAACCCATGCATCGCCTATATTCTCTTTTGTTTTGTTGAATCAGATATCACTCATTATTTGGAGATCACATTCCGGTCTCCACTAACTGTTTGGTCTGTTCTCGACTCGAACCCTCCACGTTCTGATTTGGGTGGTTACGCTGAGTCAAATTAAGGCTCCTTTCCCATCATTGTGAAGATGCTTTTTCCCTGATGCAAGCCAGCATGATGTTTGCCGATAACTGGAAAGTCAATAATGACAAAAATGATTTGGTTCTAAGCCTAATGTCTTTGCATACAAAAAAGGAAAGAGTTCATGTGTGATTGCTTTTCAATTACATTAATTTGATTAAATTGATTCTACATCTAAAACCATGCACAGTTGACCACTGACAGCTTCATTCACCATGAGCAACCACAAAAACCTTTACTATTCTTCAACTTTTGCTAATACTCTATGTTTCTAATTAAATAATGGCAGGACAATAAATCCTTTTGTCTGCTGTGTTTTACTTCAGGGCAGGTTCTATCTTTAGGCTCATATAAGTGGTTCTTGAGTGTGTGAAGTTGCCCTTCATTGCTTTCCACACATACAACCTTCGGAGCCCCGGACCTCCATCCAAGCCTGAACCCTACCTTTTACAGGGTGAAGGGGGAAGGAGTTGATTGGATCCCAATTCCCCAATTTAGTTTCTGGAGTTAGTGCTCCAGAGTTGGCTTTCTCGGCTTGCCTAGAATGGGGTTCAAACCCTATCTATCTGATTGCAATGTCACAATACCACCACTATGCAAATAGCAAATCCATCAGATTGTGAGTACCCTGTCACGTGAGTACTTATAGACTAAGCAATGTAGAGTAGGAATAGAATCCTTCAACTTCTCATGCAATAATGGGAATGCAATCACTAAACCAAAAAATCATTTCATAAGAATATACAAGTCAGCATAACTATGCAAGGCTTGTAAAATTAGTAAGATTGCAATCATCTTTTTTATTAGCTATTTTAAATAAATTGTAGCCAAGACATGTAACCAAGATATGAAACTACCATTCTTCAATAGCCCAGTTCTATGTCCTTACACTGAATTAATCTTCCTTGTAGTAAAGTTCTGATTTGGGATACAATAACCTCATCTAGGTAAGGTACAATTGCATTCATCAAGTTAGATGTAAATCTAGACAAAACCTTTTGCTGAAATTCAAAATCAAATGATACTGCACTGCAACTGAAAGATATAAAATAATTCTGAATAACTGCAGACACAATATGGCTTTTGAATCCAAAAACATAAAACTTAATATACATATAAGTTCAGAAGTCAAAGCACTGCAAATCATAAACGATAATTCTGACCAGCAATTCTGGAGTTCAAATCACACTGACTTGATTGGCAATTGAGCTGGCAATATGCTATAACACACTATGTGTGCATTGGACTTATTCTGCTTGCAAATTGGTTGATTATTGCTTGTTCCCTAGCTACTGACTCCATCCATCTCCTGGCAACTCAGAGGCTAAACTAGACCATTTGCAGTGTTGATATCATTTTTGATCCTGAAATGAGCTTCCAACCACATGTTCACACTATCACTCAGCATGCTGATTTCCACCCCCAGAACATTGCCCTACTTCACCCCTGTCTCAGCTCATCTGCTGCTGAAACCCTCATTCATTCTTTTATCTCCCAACTTGACTATTCCAACACATCTCTGGTTGGCCTCTATAGGAGCGTGACTCTTGAAGGAGTGAGTGGATGTGTATCCTGAGGGCCACATGATTGGTGAGGACCCTATGGATCGTTCTGGTGGGGAAGCTGAGCCAACTGGCCAATGTCTATGATAGGAAAGATCGAGCCACTCGATCACTGGGAACAGTACGTAGAAAGGTTGCAATAATACATTGTTGCAAATGAAATAACCATGGAAAACACTAGGCAGATTATTTTGTTATCAATCTGTGGCTCACAGGCTTACAAACTTAGTGAGAACATTAACACTCCAGATGTGCCAGACACAAAGGGTGCAATCTTACCTGCTACCGCTCCGCTCATCAGCATGATAAACAGTAAGATACGACGAGAGGCAAAAATTTGGGTTCTCACCTTTTGTGATTTTACCAGCACAATTTTGCTGGAAGATGATCCTCATGCCCAGAAATGGTGCTGATTTCAATATTAATGATTTAGAGAATCACAGTTGCCTAGCAATAGGGAACAGACATGATAGCCTTACTGGTCGGACTAGAGACCATTGAAGCCGGGTGGTCAGAGGCAGGGCCAGGCAGTACCAGGCAGTTGGCAGGGGGCTAAGCAAAGGAGATCTCCCCAGTTTATTGGAAAATGCCTGCTCAAAGGATCATAAATTTGAGTTACTTACTTCGCTGAAAGACCAGTGAGTAAACCTACTGTATTCCTGCTCAGTATATTTATGACTGACATTTTACAATAGTCTCAGACCACAAACCATTATTTGGATTTGAATATAAGCCAGTGTCTCCAGTCACTTCTGCAAGGAGGCAGAGATGGGCTCTTCTATTAGTAATGCTCAGTTATACCTTTCAACATTGCCCCGATACGCAGATAGCATGTGGAGACACACTTAGCTGTTTGCCTTTGCCACAAACAGCAACATTGTCACTGGTTCCTCAAGAGATTATACTGGCACTGCATGTTGTTGACACCTTACAAGTTTTGGCAAAACACATAAATGAATAGAAAGAGAAGTTTATTGGCGAAAGTAAAGAAGATGGTCATGCAAGGACAGCACTGTGAGAAGAGGTTACACCAGCCAAGTTTCTGATGGGACGCAGTTTTAGATAACATTAGACATGATATTCTCAAATTGGGCAAGGTCGGTGAAGGCTAGGCAAGCCTCCTTCCAGTTCGGGAAGAAAGAACAAGTGTTTAAAGTGGAGGATGCCGTCTTGGTTAGAAACTTTGCAGCAAACATGGCATGGATGACTGGCTAAATTGTGGAACAAACAGGGCCAGTCACTTATGCTGTGGAGGAACAAGGCTGCAGACTTAGGAAACATGTGGATCACCCAGGAAGGACAATGGTATTGGACACAGGGCGATCCCTGTGATTATTCTGGGGTGCCAAGTCTAGCTTCTTGAATTTTGTGGAAAATGTTGGGCCTGAACCATCAATAGGGGAGGAGACAGGAGTCTAAAGCTGCTAAAGAGCCACTATTTCCAGGCATGAAGAGACTGCCCTTCTTGTCTGCCTCATCTTGACTATTAAAAACAAGGCTGCCACCAAACTGAGATGCTCTGATAGAGCCTGAAAGGCTCTGGACCTTCTCAATATTTGAGTATTCCAGACATTTTTCCAGATACACTTTTAGTATGAGAGACTACTAATGTGATATGCCTACTAATATTATTCTTTGTTTTTCTTTAGGCATGTTTTAGATTTTTGGGGGAAGCAGTGCAATAGCATGGCCCTTGAAGGAGAAGAGCATGTTCCCTTCATGTGACCACCAAGGACCCTATGAATCGCTCAGACAGGAAACTGAGACAACCGGCAGGAAGGCAGTGATGATGGGTTGAGGAGTCTCTGGCTGTTGGATCTGGAAATCCGGACTAGCAGCTGCACCTGTAGTCCAACCTTACTTTGTTGCTCTTGTATCTAACTAGTCTGTTAGCAATTTGATCCTTATCGCTGAAATTTCATCGAGTTGCCCTTGATCTATTACAGTTTCCGACATTTTATATTTCAGAAACTTGAATTCACCCAAAATACTGCCCTAATTGTACCAAATTCCATCTGTGCCCACTAATCTACACTGATTCCCTGTCAAGCACCATCTAGATTTTAAAATATTCATTCTTGTTTTCAAATCCCTCTATTGTCACTCATTTCCCTGCCTCTGTAAAGGCCTCCTGCCTCAGGACCCTATGAGATTTCTGCTCTCCTCTTGGGCAATTCTTTACTTTAATCACTGCGCCAAATTGTCTTTGCAGTCAGCAAGTTCCTAGCTCTAGTCATCATTATTTTCAGGTCTCTCTTTTACTTGATTTGTGGGGAAAAATGAAAGGAAGTAAAAGAAGAGCTGCCAGAGATGTCAGTACGTAAGAGACAGCTCCTCATATCTACCCATGGTGCTGTCAGCTTTGCTATTCTTCTTCTGAATCGGAAGGCTGTGTGTTCGAAACACACTCAAGAGTCTTGAATACAAAGTTTAGATGTTACATTTTCAGATATACTCCTTTTTGGATAAAGCACTATATTAAGTTCCTGTCTGTTTCTTCAGGTGGATCCTATGGAATTATTCCAAAGAGCTTTATCCATGTTATCCTGCTCTCTCAATTGATTAAATTTTTATTTATGTCTCAACCAGCCTCACTGAGACAAATCTGTTCGTTATTACTGTTTGTGAGCTTGTCTGCCATGCTTGCTATGTTGCAATCACAATCACACTTTAAAGGTGCTGTGTGGATTAAAAAAATCTTGGCTGCAATGTACTTTGAGGTTGTGAAAGGAGCTATGTTATTCCTGTCTGTGGTGAGTGGACCTTTAATGGGAAATAGCAGGTTAAGGGTGACCTGGCCTGGGGGAACAGCTGAGACTCAGAATGTGGACTCACTCGAGGGAGGTGTGGATCGGAAAACTGCAAATGTGTTGAGAAGCGACCCATTGACTTCTGCCTTTGACCTAAACATGATCTACAGAATACGGGATAGCTGGATTAGCTGTATAAATACTTCGACTCTAATTATCTGTTACTTTTAGTCCTGCATCCTGACTTCAACTGTGTACACATGGGCTTCCTGGAATTCACAAAGGGAAACAAAGTAATAGTCCTAGAGAAGTGGTGTTTGAACAATTGACAGGCAAGAAATGCTTGAAATCCTGAGACTGAACAGCTGTTTCCTTGCCTAAAGGAAGATGTTTGCTTCAGGGCTTGTTCTAGGAGGGGACTTGCATTGCCTCGGATACGGTTTCCAAATTTTCAGAGGCAATTTCTATTTGGAATTTATGGGGGTCAAATTTCCCATTCCGCCCGCTGCGGGAATCAGAGTGGGCAACGGAAAGGTATGTTGATCTCGGGCAGGATTTTCCAGTTTTTGGGCCAGTGCAGCTGGAAAATCCAACCCACTGAGTGGGATTTTCCAGTCACAGTCTCCCCAGAGCCGGACGATCCCACCCAAGGTCAATGCACGGTCCATGCCCCACCCACTCAAGTTCCCGTGATGGACAGAATGGGAGAATTCAGCCCAGTTTGTCTGACCAGGATTATCACACTGTCAATCTTCAGATCAGTACAGGAAGCAGTTCTGCAGCTCCATCTTGGGTGTCAGGGGTTGGGTTTTTGCCATTGAATTGGGAATAGGGAAACCCTCCAACTTGACAGAGCTAAAACTACCCCCATGATTTTCACTCTGGGGGTATGATCAAGTCAAGCCTGCTTGCTATCTCTGGAGACAATGAAAGACAAGATGAGTTGGTTAGAGGATTCTCTTAGGCTTCGATCTATTTGTATGAAAGGCTGCTAGACCCTCCAGCCGCCTAATGATTAATGTTTTGTTCCCTTCTGCCAGCTGACAAAAATGAGATCTGCTGGAACTGAGAGCAAGACTGAGCATCTAGCTCCACCCATCCTTTTTAAACTCTTCAGGAGCCATCTAACTTGTTGGAGATCCATACAAGTTGAGAACAGGCAGAGTTGCAACCCTACAACACAAAGAAGAGAGGAAGCCACCATCTCTTTTCCTTTTATTAATTGAATAATTTGCAGGCGGCACAATGGTTAGCACTGCTGTCTCACAGCATCAGGAGCCTGAGTTCAATCCCAGTTCTAGGTGACTGTCCGTGTGGAGTAAATATGTAAACCATGTCTGTATTGGTTTCACCTCAGAGTTCTGGTTTTCTCCCACACTCCAAAGATGTGTCAGTTGGAAAGATTAATAAGGTACAAGTGTGTGGTTACAGGGATAGGACGGAGGGGTGGATCTGGGTAAGATGTTTTGTTGTAGAATGGGTACAGATTTGATGAGCCAAATAGCCTCCTTCTGCACTATAAGGATTTTATGATTTATAGAATGTGTGCATTACTTTACAGACCAGCATTACTTATCCAAGACTAATTGCTCTTGAGAAAGATGGTGAGCTATCTTCTTGAACTGCAGCAATTCCTATAGGGATGGTAAACTGACAGTGTTGTTAGAGAGGGAGTCCCAGGATTTTCATCTCGCAACAGTGACCTTTAACCCGTTCTTGTAACCAGAATTGTTTATATTGCAGGTCTAGTTCAGTTTCTGGTCACTCCAGAATGTTGATAGTGGGTGGATTAAGTGATGATAATACCACTGAATGACAAGGGATAATAATTAAATTGTCTCTTGTTGGAAATGACAGTTGGAGATGGCCATTGCCTGGCACTTGTGTGGTGTGAATGTTACTTACCAGTTTTACCCCAAGCCTAGATATTGCATTTGGACATGGACTGCTTCAACCCATTTTCAACCATCTGCTGCTTCAGAGGATAAAACTGATGAACAGAGAGCTCCATCTCGCAGGAGACCTTAGGCCCAACACACATATTAGCTCATGCTTGAATATAATCCAGGTTTTGCTCCATGTGGGCACAGAATGCTTCAGAATCTTAGCAGTTGTAAGTAGTTCTGCACACTATGTACTCATTTAAAAAAATCCCCATTTCTAATCTTATGAAAAAGGAAGGTCTTTGATGAAGGACCCTAAAGATAGTTGGACCTAGGGTGCTACTCTAAGGAACTCCTGGGATTGAGATGTTTGACTTTCTAAAACACCAACATCTTCTTTTG
Source organism: Sphyrna mokarran (assembly GCA_024679065.1). Lineage (NCBI taxonomy): Eukaryota > Metazoa > Chordata > Chondrichthyes > Carcharhiniformes > Carcharhinidae > Sphyrna > Sphyrna mokarran. Next base: position 28,427,548 of record JAGIQG010000011.1, read on the forward strand.
CATTAGACGTGCCTTCAGCCTGTAGACAGCTTCCCTTCAGATTCTCATTGAGTTCAATTTTATTAAAGCTCCTTTACGTCTCAGTCACATTCAGTAAAGGCATGTCATACAATGAACTTTAAAAGTTAATACTCTTAAAAATTGGGCATTAACACACTGTTAAGAAAATCCTCTGACTTTTGGCATTGGATTATAGATAGTGTCAAGTACTTAGTAAATACTAAATTAAAAATGGACAAAGGTGAAGATACATCACAGCCATTTGTGGAATTCATATATCTCATTGTTTAAGTTTAGCCAGCACATTTCTGAACTGTCTGTCTCCATGTTTCATACTGGACAACTTTTCATATAACTTTGTATGAGTTATAGGACAGATATCAGAGGTAGGTTCTTTACCCAAAGGGTGGTTCGGGAGTGGAATGCCCTGCCTGCAGCAGTTGTAGATGGGCCAAGTTTGGTGGCGTTTAAGAGGTTAGTTGATAAGTATATGGAAGAGAAGGGAATGGTTTAGTTAGGAGGGGCATTGCTTTTTATTTTGGTCGGCACAACATCGAAGGCCGAAGGGCCTGTTCTGTGCTGTATTGTTCTATGTTCTATGTTCTATGTTCTATGACAAAAGAGAAGATTGAAAATCAAAGGCCACTTTCCACTTCCCATTTTATCATGATGACCTTCCCATTCAAACCAGGCTGAGTAGGTCTCAGAAGTATTATACTAGTAGTCATATGATTGCAATAAGTCTCAGGGACTGTGCTCTTTTTACTCCAGAACTAGCAGATCAATCAGAACTGTCAGCCAGTCTGAGAACGAGATTCTGAACATGAGCTGTAAGTCATGAAGAAAGCAAATCACTTAATGTGTTCCTAATTTCCTGGATAACTGACTGCCAGAGACCTCTTGCAGTTTGCAAGACACTCACATCAACCTCAGTCATCAAATCCACTCAAGATTACTGTACTTTGGTGTCCTTATTTAAGAAAGGACATAACTGCATTAGAGAAGATTCAGAGAATGTTCACTCGACTGATTCCTGGAGTTAGGGATTTATCCTGTGAGAATAAATTGGACAGTTTAAAGAATTCCAGCTATGGTTTTGTGGAAGGGGATTAGTGTTTTATGAATTTATAGGAGTTCTTTGAGGAAATAACAAGTGGTTTTGAATAAAGGGGAACCTGTGAATGTGATGTGCTTTGATTTCCAAACAGCATTTAAGCAAGTGCCATATCAGAGGTTATTTCACAGAAGTTCATGGTGTAAGACAAAACACATTGGTATCAATCCAGGATTGGTTAGCCAAAAGGAAACAATGGAGTATCCAATGGAGTTTAGAAGAATGAGTGATTATCTTATTGAAACATATAAGATCCTGAATGGACACTGAGAGGATATTTCCCGCTGTGGGGCAGACTAGAACAAGGGGATGGATATGAGGAGAATTCTTTTCTCTCTGAAGCTCATAAGTCTGTGGAACTCTCAGCCCCAGAGAGTGATGGAGGCTGGGTCACTGAATATTTTTAAGACTGGGTTTAATGGAATATTGATTGACATGGGAGTCAAAGGTATAAGGGCCAGACAAAAAGGAAAATGGAATTGAAGCCACAACCACTTTACTTTAGCAAGGCCTTTGACAAGGTATTGCATGGTAGGTTGTTGCATAGAACATAGAACACTATAGCACAAACAGGACTTTGGGCCCACAAGTTGCACTGATCATACTCATACCTACTAGGCCATAGGACTATCTGTAACTCCTAATCCCATTTAATCCCATGTACTCATCTTTTAAAAGACCCCTGCAAGTTCGCTTCCACCATGATCAACGGCAGCCAATTCCATTCACTCACCACCCTATGAGTGAAAAACTTACCCTTAACATTTCCTTTGTACTTGCTGCCCAGCACCTTAAACCTGTGTCCTCTCGTAGCGACCATTTTAGCTCTGCGAAATAACCTCCAAGAATCCACCCTATTTATTCCTCTCAACATTTTATAAACCTCTATCAGTTCGCCTCTCAACCTTTGTCTCTCCAGGGAGAAGAGACCTAGCTCCTATCTACATAGGGCATGCCTTCCAATCCGGGCAGTATCCTTGTAAATTCCCTCTGCACCCTCTCAATAGCTTCCACATACTTCCTGTAGTGAGGCGACCAGAACAGTGCACAGTACTCCAAGTAAAATAGGGTTAAATCTCATGGGATCCAGGATGAGGAAGTTAAACAGGTACAAAATTGGCTTGATGACAGAATGTTGATGATAAATGTAAATGACAGAAACCAGAGGATGGTTATGGAGATGATTTTTCAAACTAGAGACTTGTGACCAGCAGTGTGCCTCGGGGATTGGTACTGGGTCCACTGGTATTTGTCATTTATATTAATGATTTCGATGAGAATATAAGAAGCATGGTTACTAAGTTTGCAGATGACATCAAGATTGGTGGCATAGTAGACAGTGAAGAAGGTTATCTTGGATTGCAACGGATCTTGATCAATTGGGCCACTGGTCTGACGAATGGCAAATAGAGTTTAATTTATATAAATGCGATGTGATGCATTTTGATGGATTGAACCAGAGCAGAACTTACTCAGGTAATGGTGGGGCATCAGGGAGAGTTACAGAACAACAAGTTCATGAGCTACAAATCAACGAGATTATGCTACAGGTTCATAGCTCCTTGAAAGTGGAGTTAAGGTGGATAGAATGGTGACAAAGGCATGCTTGGTCTCATTAGTCAGAATATTGAATATAGGAGTTGGGATGTCTTGTTGAAGCTGTACAAGACATTGGTAAGGCCACACTCTGAATACTGTGTACAGTTCCGGTCACCCTATTATAGAAAGAATATTATTAAAGTAGAGAGAGTGCGGAAATGATTTACTAGGATGCTACTAGGACTTGATGGTTTGAGTCATAAGAAGAGGCCAGATAGACGGAATTTTTTTCTCTGGAGCATAAAAGGCTGAGGAGTGATCTTATAAAGGTCTATATACAGCTAGATAGTCAATGTCTTTTCCCAAAGATGGGGGAATCTAAAACTAGAGGACATAGCTTTAAATGAGAGGGGTGAGATATAAATGGATCCAGAGAGGCAATTATTTTCACACAAAGGATGGTCAGTGTCTGAAACAAGCTGTCAGAGGTAGTAGTAGAGGCAGGTACAATGTTGTCTTCTAAAAAGTGTTTAGGCAGTTACATGGATAAGGTGGATATAGAGGTATATGGGCCAAATGTGGGCAATTGGGTCTAGTTTAGGGGTTTAAAAAAAAGGCCGGCATGAACAAGTTCCTCTAACACTTGTTGCCCTAGGAGACTAAAAATCTGTCTTTCGCAGCCTGAAATATATTCAGCAATGGAGCATCCACAATCTTCAGTGAAGGAGGAAGCCATTCAAAATCCTTTAAGACATTTCCCAGTCTCAAGTGATGGGCCCATTTTCCCCAGAAAATGTTGGAAAGACTCAGCAGGTCAGGCAGAATCTATGGAGAGAAAAGCAGAGTTAACATCTGAGGTTGATGATCTTTTGTGTGCTTCTCTACCCATCTATCCTTCCGGATCTGCTGAGTCTTTTCAACATTTTCTGTTCCCATGCTATAAATCTCTATGCTCTATAACTCTATAATCAGATCATGATCTTATTGAATGGCAGAGCAAGCCTGAGAAGCCAAATGGCTTTCTTTTGTTCCTAACTCATATGTAAAGTTGGTGTCATTAATTGATTGAGGGCAGATGAAGTGAAAGTGATGTCTGTGTTACATGCAGTTTGCAGAATATACACAATCCTGCAAAGCCAGATCAGGATCAATGAAGCAGAGCGCAGACAGTTTCAAGGAATGATTTTTTTTGTTTCTAAATGTTTGTTGTAACATCCATCTTTTGTACATCAAACCTTGTGTAATTAATTGTACTTGGTCATTAAAATAACTGATGCTTTTGTAATGGTTGCCTTGTTGACTGATCTACATCACAAACTTGCTCAGTCACAGCACCATAATGTACCATAGTACATTGCCATATCCATTTGAAAGCCAACATAGCAGCACGTAAACAAAAGCAAAATACTGCGTATATTGCAAATTTGAAATAAAAACAAAAAATGCTTGAAATACTTAGCAAGATAGACAAGATAAAATCATAAATAGGAACTGCAACCCTTCAAATCTGTTTTGCCTTTCAACATAATCATGGCTGATCATTGGTCTTAAATCCACTTTCCCATTCAATTTCTATAACTCTCGTTGCCCTGGGAGACCAAAAATCAGTCTATTGCAGCCTGAAATATATTCAGCAATGGAGCATCCACAATCCTCAGTGAAGAAGAATGCCAAACATTCAAAATCCTTTAAGACAATTCCCAATCCCAAATGATGGACCCATTTTCCTAGAAAATGTTGGAAATACTCAGCAGGTCAGGTAGAATCTATGGAGAGAGAAGCAGAGTTAACATCTGAGGTTGATGATTTTTTTTTTTGTGTGCTTCTCTACACATCTATCCTTCCTGATCTGCTGAGTTCTTTTCAACATTTTCTGTTTGTATTGCAACATTTATTCTTGTTTTGTTTCTATAGGACCCCACATCCTCCCCCCACAGCCAAAATGAACCAGGCAGAAGTTCCAATGGTGCCAAATAAATTAAAACCTCACATCACAATATATTATTCCCTAGTACTTACTGGGGGCACGAGCACAGTCCTATCAATTCTGGAAGGTTATTGGGTTCGGGGACTGAGTCTCAGAAAAGTCATCGAGCATCGTTCTGATGGGTTTTCCATTGAAGCAACTTATGTGCAATCAGGGCATCATTGTGGAAAGTCTATCCTAATGAGCGAGAGCATTCAATAACTGCAGTCATCTTAGTGCATAAAACAGCTCCTACGTTAATAGATCCAACTCCCGAGATAAATTGGAATGCTCTAGAAGACTTTCACTGGTTTCACAGCTTCCTCTTCCAACTTTTTGCAAATACCTAGAAGAATGTGGGGCTGATTTTCTGGCTGCGTTTGCCTCAAGTCTAAAAGATCCTGCTCAAGATCAATAGATCTTTGCAAGGTCTGTGTTCAGCCTGCAACGATTCCCGGTCTCCAGGTATTTGCTTGCTACAACTAAAATTGCAGTTGGCCGCAATACTGTGGTGAGAAAATTGCACGGACAAAGTACAAAACAAAAAAGTGGCTGAAAAGAAGTTATAGATAATAATAATGGAACAATCTTAGTAAAATGAATCCAAATATCATTCAGTAATACCTTTGGTTAGACATGAAAGGCTACAGTATGACCTTGGGCTTCTGACTCTTAACTGGAATATGCTTTCTCTCTAACATCCAATCAGTAAGGACATACCAAATAATGAATGCACTTACAAAGGAACCACAGTTGGCAACTATAAAATCCATTTATATTCAATCCAGAGCTTTAACAAAGCTTTCCTGCACTGCAGGTGGGAGTACAGTGTGCCCTTTACTTCCACTGCTGTGTAACATTGTAGTGTGAATTGTACAATTCATTCCATTATAACTATTTGTCTGTTTCTGTGAGCTCTATTTGCCAAGTGAGACCAAAGCTATTGGTGATTCTAACAGAACTACTCTTAAACAAATATACGAACATGCTAATTAAAACAGATCCATATCAAAGTGGAAAGGTCGCACAGTGGTTCGAACTGCTGCCTCACAGCTCCAGGGATGTGGATTTGAATCCTGGCTTGGGTCACTGTCTGTTTGGAGCTTGTACATTCTCTCTATGACTGCATGGGTTTCCTCAGCTGCTCTAGTTTCATCCCATAAGAACTCAGTAAGAATTTAGCAAAACCAATTTTAAATCCAACCAATTTATTTGATAGTAAAATTGCGAGCTTTCAACACTCTGTGTCTTCGTCAGGCAAATGCAGTGTTCATCCCATAATCCAGAGATGTGCGAGTTAGGTTGATTGGCCATGCTAAATTGTCACTTAGTGTCCCGGAATGTGTATGTTAGAGGGATCAGCTGGGTAAATGTGTAGAGTTGTGGGGAAAGAGCTTGGGGTGGGATTGTTATTGGTGCAAACTTGATGGGCTGAATGGCCTCCCTCTACAGTGTAGGGATTCTATGATTTCAGCAATTTAAAGGCACAGCCGTCTCTTTTCACATGGTTCATGTTGTTCCCTAGTAACAATCTCCAGTATATGGGGCAATAAGATCTCCACATCAGCCTCAAGATAGCCAGAAGCTCACCATTTCCCTTGTGTCCTCCCATCCATTTTGCTTTGATTTCCAAGAGTCTGCAAACCTATAACACTGGATCACATGTATATTTGCTAGCAGGAACAGCATTTCAAGGACAGAGCTAAGTGAGCCCACAACCAATGGCACAGATCAAACCTTTAAGAGTACTGTTGGTGGACAATTAAATGATAACCAGAGGAGAAGGCACAAAGGCCAACCCCACCCGTGGTGATGGTGGAACCCAGCATTTGAACATTAAAGGCAAGACCGAAGCATTTGAAATTATTTCTGGACAGAAGTGCTTTTCCATCTCAGACATCATTATCGTTAATATAAGTCTTCAGATTTAATTGACTCCACTTGAGATGGCTATGGGCCCTGTCAACATCTGAACACTCATACTGAAGACTTGTGCTCCAGAACTTGCTCCTGTTCAGGTGCAAAATTGATAGTTAGCTGACAATGTGGAAGGTTGCTCAGGTATGTCCTAACAACCAGAAACAGGACAAATCCAAATCTGCCAACTACTGCTCCATCTCCTCTGAATCATCATCAAGGTGATAGAAGGTGTGATTGACAGAGTGGCAAACACTCAGCAATAGCCTCTTCATTGACATTCAGTTTGCAATCTGTCGGGAACACTCAACTCTGGACCTCATTAATTTGTTCAAATGTGAACAGAAGAGCTGAATTGAAGTAAGAGTGACTGCCAACATCAAGGCAGCATATTACTCAGCTTGGCATCATAGCGTATGGTATGTTAGCCTTCATAGGAAGGGTTATAGAATACAAGAGTAGGAGTCTGATGTTGCAAGTGTATAGAACGTTGGTTAGGCCTCACTTGGAGTACTGCGTCCAGTTCTGGTCGCTGTACTACCGGAAGGATGTGGAGTCCTTGGAGAGAGTGCAGAGGAGATTTACCAGGATGCTGCCTCGTATGGAAGGGCTGTCTTACGAGGAAAGATTGAACACACTGGGGTTGTTTTCCCTTGAAAGACATTGGCTGAGAGGGGATCTAATAGAGGTATATAAGATTATAAGGGGTATAGATAGAGTAAATGGTGGTAAGCTTTTTCCATCATTAGAAATGGATAGAACGAGGGGTCATGGCCTTAGGGTGAGGGGGGCTATGTATAAGACGAATATTAGAGGACAGTTTTTCACACAAAGGGTAGTGGGGGTGTGGAATGCACTGCCGAATAAGGTGGTGGGAGCAGGCACGTTTAAGGGTCTCTTGGACAGCCATATGAGCGGTCTGCAGATAGAGGGATATAGCAGGACTGTCTAAATATCTTATTTGTTTCCACAGGCAATTCGGTCCACCTTGTTGACCAACAAGGTGCATGCATTCGGCAGGTTGTGCGAGGGCTGCTCTTGGATGTTACTTCAGGAGTGGCCTAGTGCTTCAAGTCGTGAGTGTATGTTTAAACTGGACCATCTGATGGGCAACATGACAGCTCAGAGACTATCGCTGTTGCTGTGCAGACACATAGATTTGGGCCTGTGTCTGCGGGAGTTTGCGCGCTCTCCCCGTGGTTGTGTGGGTTTTCTCCGGGTGTTCCGGTTTCCTCCCACATCCCAAAAATGTGTTCTTAGGCTGACTGGGTAACAAATTGTCCCTATATTGGTCCCTATATGGGAATCTTCCACAATAGGCATAGCCTAAAGTCATGGATATGTTATTAAGACGTTAGGACGGCGGCGTGGGCTCGTTGGGCCAAAGAGCCTGTTTCCCGTGCTGTGTTGCTCTTTGTTCTTTGTTCTTTGAGACACAGGACAATTGAAGTCAAAGGGAATTATAGGGGCAATGCCATTATACCAACACAAAGGAAGCTGTTTACGTGAATGTTAATCATTTCAGTCCCAGGGTATCACTGCAGGAATTCTTCAGAGTAAGTACCCTGGGTATAAACATCTTCAGCTGCTTCATCAACAACCTCCGTTCATCACAAGATCAGAAATGAGGATGTTCACTGATCATCCTTAGTATCCAGTTCTATTCTCAACTCCTCACACAATGAAACATTCTGTGTCCTTGTGCAGGAATACATTAACAACATTGGGGTTTGAGTTGATTGTACCATGGCTGCAAAGTCAAGTCAGAAGCTTGGAATTCTCGAGGAAGTAATTCACTTCCTGACAGCCCAAAGCCTCTATCTATGAAGTACAAGGCAGGAACTTACCTGGATAAGTACAGTTCTAACAGATCTGAAGAATCACAGCCCCATCCAGGTCAATGCGGTCCTCTTAATTGGTACCCCATCCAACAACTTATAGAATCATAGAATTATATAATGCAGAAAAAGCCTTTTAGCCCATCAAGTCTGTATCAACACGTCAGAAACACTTGACCTCTCTCTTAATCCCATTTACCAATACTTGGCCCAGAGCCTTGAAGGTGCTCATCTAGATAATTTTTAAAGGATCGTGAGGCAACCCGCCTCCATCAGCCTCCCAGCTAGCTCATTCCAGACTGTCACCATCCACTGGGTAAAAACATTTTTCCTCACATCCCCCAAAAGCTCCTACCTCTCACCTCAAACTTATGTCCCCTCAGAATTGGTCCTTCAGCACAGGGAACTTATCCACCCTGTCCTCGCCCCTCATAATCTTGTACACTTTCATCAGTTGTTCCTCATCTTCACTGTTGATGGGCATGTTCTTCACTTCATCCACCGTTAATCACAATGAGCAGAATCCTCATGTTGAAGTGTCATAACGGCGGGAATAATAGAGTGACCCATGTTGGTCTCATTGGCACACTCCGCACTGCAATCCTTCCAACACTTAGTGCATTGAAAGAGCTTCCATGTGAAATCCACCATTATGGCATGTCCAGGCATGTGACTGGCTTGAACTGGCTGCAACTATGCGCCATTAACAAGAGGGAACTGCATTTAAATGTTCGCACTGCTCTCAAACCAGGAAGATGGCATTGTGCAAACTGACTTCATAGTTTACAGGGAGAAACTTAGGACATCTGCAGGACACTATAGATGAGAGTCTAGTCATTCTATACTCCTGGGAAGTAAGACGATCCAAGAGCAGGGACCCGAATGCGGCCAGGGATGTTGTGGCCGTGACAGTCGGTGCCCGTGGCTTGAAAAGCAGGACCAGAGCTCACTGCCGCAAGATGAACCACTTCATTTGAGCTACAAGAGTGATCGTCCACCTGTCTCATCCTGGCATTAGTCCCATTCGTCATACCTGGGACATCCACCTCGGCCTCTCCCAGACACAACCTCCAACATCCTCCTCAATTCCCTTTGGCGCTTCTCATCACAACCCCGGACCAGCTACCCCACCCTCAATCCCTGTGCTCACCAGCCATCAAGCTCTCAATCATCCCCTTATTTCCCCACAGATGTAGATGGTGCATAACAGCAGAGCACGGGAGAAGACTGGCGGTGGAACCCCTGAATTGCGTCTCCTGATTTCCTTTGAGAAATGAATGATTGATTTCACTGGGAGATCCCTAACAGGACTGTGGTGACCGTGATGTCAGTGTGTGCCACAGAAATGAGGATCCCCAAAACCTTCATCAATGTAGACCTTTCTCAAGTGAGGTCAATTTGCCAGATAGTCGGCCCTCCCCAGCACTTATCCATGTGTTTTCTATTACAGGAGCAATGCTGGGTGAGATCGGGCCCCCGGGAGTTGGTGCCCATATCCCTGGCAGGCCCTCTCCTTCCCCCCCAGAACACCCACGGAGGAAAGATCCTAGGAAACCACCAACCAGGCATCAGAGGCATCACCCGCACCATCCAGCAGTGCAGAGACACACCTCAATGGGTAGAATTGGCAGACAAGTTCGGGGTCACTTTCTGGTAAGCACCATGCGGCAGCTGGTGAACATCTGATGGGGACGGGAAAAGAGAGAGGGAGAGACAATCCATAAGGTTCTCCATAACGGGCCCCTCAATCCCTCCCTGCAACTCATGTTCCTGTGCAATCAACACAATCTAATAACAGCACAGCAATGTTGGAGAATTACCCACAATGGCAGCAGTCTATACCATTTACAAGGTGTACTGTGGCAAATCAGTGCAGCACTGTTTATACTCAAAATCTCTACCGCTAAAAGAAAAAGGTTGTCAGCACTTGGGAATGCCACCCTCAAGCCTCAGGCCACCTGATATGGAGCTATACCATTGTTCTTTCACTGGGGCTGATCCAAATTCATTGAACTCCCTTTCTAAAAGCACTATATCCAATGAACTGCAGCAGTTCAAGGACATAGCTCATCATCAGTTTCTCAAGGATATTTAGGGATAGGTCACATCCTATCAGAGAACAAAACAATAGCCTTTAGTCCCATGCAGTCTTTTTGATTCAGAAGTTGTACCCCTGAACCAGGACTTTCCCAAATGTTCTTTTTTGTTCCCCTTCCTGCTATAGATCTGGCCACCCCTAGGTGGGAGTCATGTTGTGTTGCCCCATAATGGGGTTGGCTCCTTCCAATTTTGGCTGTCATAAATTCCTCCATAGCTGTCTGGGATCCAACACTTTGCAGGCAAAGATATTTAAGGCTCTGTAATCCATTTTCTACTTATAGTTTCACAGATAATTAGCCTGCTGTAGAAATTTGATCAAACACAGCTTCAAAAATTGCACTCCCAGTTCCCTCTTTTTGTTTGAAGTATCAAATTAAAGTTGAGCTGTCAATTTTTCATGGGCTTTTATAGGAAAGAAAATTAGCACCATGTTCTGCAGAGGTGACGAAGCCAGTCAGCTGCTGATATACAGGGTGGAATCATGTTCCGCAGAGTTGGGTTTTGAAGGCAGGAACTCTGACTCTATACATCCACACAGATTGGTTCCCTACACGTTCCTGTTTCCGAGTGATTGCACCTCTACTGGCGTAGGGTGGCAATAGCTGCCCATCTAGAAGCTGATAGCCAATTAGGACCTCTGGAGGGAATGCCTGGAAGCAAATTGCCACTATCGTTTGGATCTTTGCAGCATAAGTCGGGCTCGTGCTGAGGCCAAAGGCTGGTGCATACCAGGGGCATGCCAGGGCTACTGATGACTCTTGTGAATTTCTCCATACTTGACACGCCGGGGTCTGAGGGATCCACTCATAATCACAATCAATCCTGGAAAGAGGTGTCCCCCAACACGACAGTCTGGAATTATGGCCATTCCACACCTTTATATTTCCATACGGCTTCAGAGAGTGCCTCCATGCAGTGCCCAATGCTGTGGTTGGGCCACCATCCATCCACTTCGTTACTCCCTGCACATAAATACCCACCTTAGAAAATGTGGCATCGGTCACTCACGAGATGTACTTGTGAGCGGCAGAGGCAAGATTCTACAAACATTTCTCATGGATTCCACAAAGATGAAGAAAGTGAAGGCTGTGACACCTTTGACAGCCACTCACAATGCCTGCCCTACTGATTCACTTAGCAGGATGTCTTCTTCCAGGAGACTGTAAACGTCAGCAAACAGCTAACACAAAACTCTAAACCTCCTCTCCCTTCCCTGTAAACCCTGTGTTATACATGATACCTCCTGGAAGCTATGTTCAGCTCTCTGTTCTATGGAGCAGTGGGTCATTGAACAGAAAGTGTTTGCAGCTCCTGCTGTTGATTTTACTTCTGATCTGAATTCCAAGGTGAAACTGCAGAAGTTGCTGTCATGCTAAACGGAAGGTTAATAGTTCAGAAGTATGGATCAAAGGCAGTAAACTCCAACAGAGTAGACATGGCTTCCAATGTTTGGAAATCATCAATAAAATCACTTCATCAAAACAAATCCTGCGAGCCAATGCTTTTCACTATGGTGAGGAAGTAGCTATAAGATCTCAGTACTTCAAGGATACTTTTCGTCTTGCCCTTATTTAGCTCCCATAAATTTCTCGTTTTTTCTTCTCAACTTCCCTGGCAAGTTCCACAAATGTGAAAATGTTGGCTTTGCACTGGGGTAAACCCAAATTGGGGTTTACCCAAATTCCACAAAGCCCCATGAAGCTGCATAAGAGCATAAGATACAGGAGCAGAATAAGGCCACTCAGCCCATTGAGTCTGCTCCACCATTCAATCATGGCTGATCAGTTTCTCAACACCTTCTTCTGCCTTTTCCCCTTAAACCTTGATCCCCTTGCCACTCAAGTACCTAACCATATTTTGAATATACTTAATGACCTGGCCTCTACGGCCATCCGTGGCAATGAATTCCATAGATTCACTACCTACCGACTGAAGAAATTCCTCCTCATCTCTGTTCTAGAGGGTCATCTCTTTATTTTGAGGCTTTATTAGGATCCTCAGATCCTAGTCTGAGGATCAGACGGAAACCTCTTCCGCACATCCACTCTATCCAGGCATTTCAATATTTTCTAAGTTTCAATGCAATTTTCCCCTCATCCTTTAAAACTCCATCGAGTACAGATCCAGAATCCTCAAACACTCCTCACTTGCAGTCAGATTAAAGGTCTGAGGAATGATATTGCCTTCCCAATGCACCAGCACTTTCAGTCCCCTTAATCACCTACCTTGTTGTTGGTTAAAAAAATCCCCCCCTTCTCTACCATTGATTCATCCCTCCCTCAAAATAATAAGGTTCTGAAGAGAGGCAGCCATAGTGTCAGGAGCTCACTATTGTAATGCTCACTATTGCAATGATAAATAATAATATTGCTAATGCCAGAATCAATAGCAGGATCAGCCTGATGTCTTGCCAGGCTGATATGATTCAGGGCCTGATTTTCCCAGTTCCATTCTAACTGCTGAATCTGGGTGCAATTCAGATCTGACTTGGAAATCTGTTTCTAGGTGCCCTATATGCACTCAGCCTGGAAAAAAGTCATGAGTCTGAATTGCACCGTGGGCAGGGCTTATCACGTCTGAAGTGCTGCAGCTCTAAAAGGACCTTTGAGTCCTATATTTTCCCTGCAATTTACATAAATTGCAGAAAAATGTGCAACTTGTGCAGTGTGAAAAAAAAATTGAGAAAAACACGCCACTGTCACATCGTTCACAGGCTGCAAAAAAGTGGATACTCCTTATCCATCCACCCCCTCAACACCCAGACTGATTGCCACCCCCTGCCCCACTTAACCCCCTTTAGCCAATCACCCACAGAGTGGCAGCCATCTTCCCTGCCCCCTCTCTGCCCACCCCCTACCAGAGATCCCTTTGCCCCTCCCTCCCTCCTTCCACTAGAGAACGATCAGACCTCCCCCCCCACCAGAGATACATCTTACCCACTCCCCACCACTCCCCCACCACCCCGACAATGATCTGGCCTCTCTCCCCCCTCAGCCAGACAACGATTGGGCCTCCCTCCTCCCACCTCCAGCCAGACAATGATCTGGCCTCCTTCCCCACTTCCTTCCTGCAGAGATACAACTGACCCATCTTCTCCTCCCTCCCTCCCCCACCAGAGAACTGGAGCGCCCAAAACAGAGCTTTTCGCGCCAAATCTGAACATAATGGTAAAGGGAGAAATGCTGGTAAAGTTGGATTGGACAGCCCATTAATTTACTTTAAATGCATGCAAATGCATTTAAATCACTTTTGCACTAGTTTTGGGCACTATTCGGATTGCGGCCATTTTTGGGCCTTGGTAAAGTGGACATCTGTGTGGGCGCAGATCGCGTTTATGGCCGCACACACGATTTTACCAAGTTTCAGCAGGTGCGATGCAATGGTAAAACTGGGCCCTCTGAATAAGTTATCAATCCATATTGCAGACAGTGTGTCCAGATGCATTGTGTGCTAACCTGTACACAGGAAGTGACGTGAAGGTGCTGAGGAAGTTCTCCCTGGCATGGCCACACAACTCAACATGTGAGAACTGCTGAAGAGCTCTAAGGCTGATAGGATTCCTGGCCTTGCCGGTTTCAGTGGGATTTCTCGTTGATGTCACTCCATGCCAAGGGAAACCTACAGGCAGGTGTGCTCTGTTGGTGAGACCAGAAAATCCTGCTGGCATGAACTGCTGGCGAAACACATCCTAAATCCACCTCACCCCTCCAGCTGACTGACTCTTATTTACCCTTTTAAAATGCACAGTGTTGTTCAATATGGTGAGAAAGGTTAGCTGTGAAATCTGTGAGCTTCCCATTGGTACTTTGAACTGGATAACACTCTGTCCATTCCTGTCCTAAGTAAATCAGAGAAGTTGTTGGTCCATTTCCAGTCAACTCAGCAACCTTACACACAACATAGGATTTTGCTCAGACAGAAACTCCAGAAACTCCACTGTATGCCAAGCACCAATGTTAAAAATAAAACGATTAGAATTATTACTTACTAAAAACTGCTGCAAAATACCCCAATTAAGTGAAGACAGTAACATCTACTTCTCAGAAGAATTAGAACATAGAACATAGAATAATACAGCACAAACAGGCCCTTCGGCCTACGAGTTGCGTCGATCGCATCTACCAATCCACAGACCTATCTATAACCCCCTATCCTATTCTTTTCCATATACTCATCCAGAAGTCTTTTAAAAGACCCCAGTGAGTTTGCCTCAACAACCTCCGACGGCAGTCGGTTCCATTCACTCACCACCCTCTGAGTGAAAAACCTACCCCTGACATCTCCTTTGTATTTGCTTCCCTGTACCTTAAATCTGTGTCCTCTCGTAGTGACCATTTCAGCTCGGGGAAATAGTCTCTGAGAGTCCACCCTATCTATTCCTCTCAACATTTTATAAACCTCTATCAGGTCGCCTCTCAACCTACGTCTCTCCAGTGAGAAGAGTCCCAGGTCCCTCAACCTATCTTCATAAGGCCTGCCTCCCAATCCAGGCAGCATCCTTGTAAATCTCCTCTGAATTGCGTATTTTAGTTTCACAACTATGATTTTTGAAATTCCCGGCAAAATATTATTTTACAGATTAATGTGTTATTAAATGAACAAAAAGTCGATATTTGTATTAGTGCATTTTGTTTTAATATAAATCTGACCTTGGTATCCAGGGAGTGATCCAGAAGTGAAAAGGTCAATATACTGGAAAAGGTTCTATCTAACATCAGTATTAGTATTACTAGTAAAACATGGTTTTAGATAGAATACCCTTAAAGGTATTCATTCAAATGATTTGGTAAAAAAAAACTTTCACATTTTTACATGCAGTTTTAATGACCAATTCTATTTCTGTTTTAAATGAGCAGATAAAAAAATTATTTTGCCCACCAGATAATTTTTGATTAGGGAATAAATTTGTTCAGTGTTCTGATTTTTTTATTTATTGTTGTATTTTTGTTTTTCACTGAGCACAGCTAGGATACATCAATTAGATTCTGTTTTGGGATTAATTGTCATATTCAAATATTCAGCTTTTAGCAATTGAATAAGTTATCAAGTTGTAAATACGTTTTCCAACATTTTCCCTACAATTTACATAAATTGCAGAAAAACGTGCAACTTGAACGAAGACACGATGATATTGCCTTGTGTTGCTAAACACTCAATTTTAATCAATTCTTCTTTTGAATGTATTTACATCTAATTTACATGAACCTGTGTTTTGTTGCTCAAGGGTTAGTTCAGCTAAACAAATGGTGATCATTGGCTGTTAGGATGTGAAATGAGCCTGAAATTGATTGCCCAATTGTTGAAACAGAAGTGGAACTTTGAGTAATTGATTAGACCAGGCATCCAATCAAATAAATTGCATATACAGGGGCCAATACAGATGACTGAGTCTGTGATCTTTAATGTGTAATTGGAAAATTACATTGGGAAGTGACAGTATTCAAAACTACGTTGGTCTATTATACACAAATCATGCCTGTATTCCACTGGACACAATGTACTACTGCACGTAATTAAATAAAAAGAAATTAAAACATGCAGTCAGGTAAAAATTGGTTATTCAGCAATCATATAGCCTTGTCATTCATTACGATCAATATTTGCAATGACATGGCAATGATGAATGTCACTTTTAGAAACTTGCTTATATTCCTTGGGACATGTGCATGTAATTCAACTGTAAATAGAGAAGCTAACTAAAAGGTCACAATTTCTCCTTGCATTGCAGTTGCAAGTGTTAGGAAGCCGAGGTAGCTTTAAATTATCTATGTTTGTATGGTTGGATGATTGAAATAATGTATAAATTTAAGTGAGTTAAATTTAGTCTTTCCATGTAACAAAAGGTAAACTCGAGATTCATGTTAAACTGTTTCATGTTAGATTCATATTAAGCAAAGGTGTGTGTATGTATGCAGTTTCTGGTCCCTATTCTGCTTAGAGAGTTTACATGGTGAAAGGTAAATAAGAACTTGGAGAAAGAATGAACTGTTGCTTAGCAATCAGAAACCATCTTTGGGAAGAAGGCCTGGAGTGGGATTTTCCCAAAAAATGACGGGAGGTGGGATTCCCTGGTCTTGCAGCTGCATATTTCTCAGCAGTGTGAGCTAGTGTGCTACTCGCGGGTCTCTAGTCCCACTGCTGTCAATGGGATCTCCCATTGAAACCACCCGACACTGGCAAGAAATCCAGGAGCGAGGGTGTGCAGTTGGCAGGACAGGAGATTCCTGCTGGTATGGATGGCCCAAAAATCCCGCCGTAAGTGTGATTTGGGGTGAGAAAACCAGTATAATTCACACCAGACATACCAGCGCAAATCAGATTGAAATTTTTTTCTACTTAGTTATTTTTTGGGAGCGGTGCGTTCACACTGGTTCTGAGAGTGGCGATGCCTAATCACGCTGGTAAGCCCGGCCAACAGAGATTGGGTGCCCTTTTTGAAGGGTGTATCAATCTCAAATTGAAACTGATGACTCCCCTCCTTCCCTCCATAAATATAGGGAACCCTCCCACCTCCCTCTAATTGATGGATGTTCCTCTACACCTGCCAGCATTGAGGGTCTCCCAATGGGTCACCCTTCATGACCTCCTCATCCATGAGCCCCCATTCATGACCCCCTCCTTCATGCACCCTTTATGTCCCTCTCTTCATGTTCCTCTTGATGCCATCCTTCATGTGTGCCCTTCATGCCCCTCCTTCATGACCTACCTTTCATGCCCCAGCCTCCACTAGGCTGTGATCCCTTAGCACTGCTCCATTAACCCTGGCAGTGCCCACCTGGCAGTGCTGATTGGCAGTGCCAGATTGGCAGTTCCCAGCCATGTCCCTGACTACTGGGAGCTTCAATTGCCTCCGATTCCACACACCACCAACCACCATCCCCTCCCCACTGGTGCAGCCATCATACCTGATCCCCATTTGTGGAGACCGGTAGTGATTCTCCAGGGGTTCTTGTTGCACCCAAGGTTTGTAAAATCCTGGCAGCAGGGAGAATCCAATTGTGAGCTCTGCCTATTTAAATGCTCATTTAACTATGCTGAACTGATTCCTGCTCTTACTGGGTGGGAATCTGATTGTGTCCAGGAGCAGTAGGTGAGAAGATACCAATGAGGTTTGGTGATAGCACAGAATGCATTAATCCACTCATCTGTGATTCTCTGCCCCTGTTCCACTCTAACACGTTCTGCACTGGGCACGATGTGGCCGGAATATAGCGACCTTAGTTTAATGGACCCAGGAGCTTAGCCCTCGGAAAGTGAACAGCAGTCTCAGTTCTGCCTGAAGTAGGTCAATGGAGGAACAGATGAGGAAGCAATTCCCAGAGAAACTAAAGGTCAAATAGTTCTAGAAACCAGGGAATGAATAAAGAGGGCCCAGGAAACTGAAGTAAAAGGAAATGGGGAATTGGAATTGGAACAGGGTACAGTTCAGCTCAGTGAATTGCAATCTTAAAAGTACAGACGTGGGAAGTTGGCCAGTGAAAAGTTTGAGACATCTGAAGTAATCCGAAGGGTTGATGATATCTTACTGTACTGCCAATGAAGGAATAATAAAAGCAATTGGTGGTTAGATGCTTGAGAGTTTTTGTAAAAAACTTGAATGCGCATGGCTATTCAGGGCAAACAAATATTTGAAAGTTGGAAATCCTAGAAGTGATCCTTGCTGGGAATAGTTGAAGGTAAAACATTATTTGACAGAAGGTTCTAAGATGTGTCTTTTAGAGAATTGAGTTTGGAAACACTTATGTGGAAGTCATGTACAGCTGATCTAATAATCATCTGGGTGTATTTGAGGAGAAATCTACAGCAGTTCAACACAGCATCTGCCACTTTGTTTCAGAGTGGGATGCATTTGACCACAGTTAGCCTGTGGGATTACAGAGACTTTATAATTACTGAGAACATTATCGCGTAGGATATATTTTGTACTGTGTGTTATCCTGATAATCTATGTACATTTGTGAAGATAAGTGGGAGTGAAAGAATTATATTACAGTCAAAGTTTTCATGTTTAATAAATTATTTTGTTGTCATTAAGAGCTAACTGGAAGATCTGTGACTCTTAAAAAAAAGTTAAATATTACAATCTTTTGAGCAAGGGTTCCATTCTGGGATCTTTCTGTCCAGTAGTAACATCAACTGGGATGGCACAGAGTGGCACAGTGATTAGAACTAATGCTTCATATTGTCAGGGACCCAGATTCAATTCTGGCCTTGGATGACTGCCTATGTGGAGTTTGCACATTCTCTTTGTGTCTGCATGGATTTTCTCCAGGTCTCTGGTTTCCTCCCACACTCAGAATGTGCAGATTAGGTAGATTATCCATGGTAAATGCACAGAATTACAAGGATGGGGTGGACCAGTGAGCCTGGGTAAGATGCTCTTTCGAGGGTCATTGCAGACTCAATGGGTTGAATGGCTTCCTTCTGTACTGTAGGTTTTCTATGGATTCTAATACGTGATGATTTTCAATCCTAAGCCAGTTATTAGGTGTCCTTGAATTCAGCTGTACTTCAACATTGGCTGTAAAATCTGATTACACCAGGATTTGTTTTGTACCATTAAAACTCAGTGAGTGATCTATTCCTGTTCACTATTCTTGTTTTCATGTTGACATTTCCTCAGGACATTGACATCAATATCCCATGAGGGAGGAAGGAAACAATCTGCTTACCTATTGTTCCATTGGAAGGCCTTAATATAATCAGTGGAAATGGCTTTTGCGAAGAAATTTGCGCAAATGTTAATTTATTTTTCCAATGTCATCTTTTTTGGTACACATTTGCTTCTGGTACATTTTGTACTCAGCAAAGCAAACATTGTCCTCATTGATGATTGGAGTATTTGCCGCCCAGTGCTGATATCAAGCTTAACCAGATCACAGACAATAAGGTCTTAATGTGGAGAAGCTCTCTGCTTTTAATCTAATCTGCAAAAAGTTGTGAAACCTCTCAACAACAGTTGTGATTTTCGTTAAGACTTTCTGATGTAATACTGGATAGATATTGGTAAGCAGAATCAATAGAGGCCTTGTTTATTTTTTCATCTATAATAAAACTTAAAGGGATGACAGTGAAAAGACAAGAGTAAACACTCAGGGAACATATGGAGGAACTGCAGTTTATTCCTGTCAGACACAAAGCTAAATGGGTAAGAGGGCCAATCCAGGCCTTACAAAGGAAATTAGAGATAACATCGGATCCAACAAAGAAGCATAGAGATTGGGCAAAAAAAAGTCTGAGGATTGGGAGCAGTTTAGAATTCAGCAAAGAAGGACCAAGGTATTAATTAAGAAGGGGGCAATATAATACGAAAGCAAGTTTGCAGGAAACATAAAGACTGACACTAAGGGCCCAATTTTACCATTTTGATTCTAAGTGCTGGTTGGACTTAAATCTGGGAATGTTTCAGATCCAACTTTTAGACCTGTTCTCCGGCGCCCCAATACACACTCTGCCTAAAAAAAAAGAGTTTGAATCACGCTGCACAGGGTACGGCTTATCACATCCAAAACTCTGCAGCTCCAATGAGTGCCTCCAACTGTACATGCGCAGAAAAATGAACGATAGCATCATGTTCTTCTACCACTTCGCTCTTAGTCCAGACAATGCCTACCTCTGGCTCCCACAGACATTAACCCACCTCCACAACATTACTGATCCCCTTATCCCTCATCCACCCGCTCTGCAGACCAATCCTTGGTCCTTCTTCCTCTCCCACCACCCCAAACGACCTTAGGCAAAGTGGCAGTGGACCCCCCCCCCACTTCCATCCCAAAGGTTTCAGGCAGAATGGCAGTGGACCCCCCTTCCTGCCCAATGATCTCAGGCAAAGTGGCAGTGGACCCCACCCACCTTTCCCCAAATCATCTCAGGCAGAGAGATCGACCCTGGCCAGTCAACCCAATAGGTATCAGGTAAGGTGATCCACTTCACCCCTTCATGGGTCCTTCTGCACAAGGCCCCTATCTCCTCTGGACACCTCCCTCTTTCTCTCTCCAGTCCCCAATCATTGAGGCACTGATCTGCTACCCGCAAAACCCCTCTTCCCCACCTCTCCTTCAGCACACCTGCAAGTGCTCACTTGCTTTCCCTTCAATGCTAACAAGCAAATTGCATGGAACTTGCCGGAATGTTCTGGCAAACTGCCTGCAGGTGATCTGCCCGAATGAGGGGCAGCGCCATTAAAAACTCAAGAATGGATAGGTAGGCAAGTATTCCTGCACAAAATGTGCGGGCAACCAGACCCCAGATTTTCTGAGGATGACCTGGGGATGCAACTGGATGCAGTACAGGTGAGGCGGGACACCCTCTCCCTCCGCAGGAGGATGAAGCTGATGGAAATGTGGCCTGGGACGAAGTCGCTGTCTCAGTCAATGCCAGGTCCTCCGAACTGTGAAGCAACGCCAGAAAAAAGTCAATGGTCTCATCCATGCAGCAAAAGTGAGCGCTGAACCCCATTTTGTATCTTCCCTCAAATTTCACCCAGATCTTCCCATTCCCAGCACTCGACATGCTTCCAGCTCCTGACACCCAAGCACCTCTTTCCAATCCCTCCAAGAGCCCCACTGTGCTTGCCCTCTCAGGATCAGATACTCTGCAGTAATTACGCCATCATTTCTTTCATGGCTCCTTCTGTTTCCACAGGAGAAAACCGACCATAACACTCTTGAGAGGGTGAAGACGGGGGGGGGTGGTGAGCTAGACCTCCGGGTGGTCATTCCCTTTGAAGAGTGGCACTGGAGCTGGCAAGGGAAGGGGAGATATCAGTGACAGCATGGTCGGACTGCTGTCAAGACATGAGGACTGTTATTCCTCCACACACTTTGAGTTAACTTCTCGGTGGTATGAGTTTCAGGTGTGAGAGGCAAGATTTAAAGGGATGTATGAGGCATGTTTGTTTGCACAGAAAGGATAGTGGGTGCCTGGAACTCGCTGACGGGGAGCATGTGGAAGCAGATACCCCTTAAAGTTCATTGTTGTATTTCTCCAGCTTTGTGAACAAGATGGGAATAGAGACATGTGGCCTCCGGAAGAATAGGGGGTAAAAAAAATCAGATGGGTAGCCTATTGCTATAGGCTTGGAGGGCCTAAGGGCTTGCTCGTGTAATTTTTTTTGGGCCTTTGTTCCATATTCAATGTAGAAATGTGAATCAGGCGTTTGGCATCCTGGATTTCTCTCCCTCCCTTGCACTTAACCTTGAGTCCGATGTTGCAGGGACAGATGCAGATGCTCCAGAACCTTCTGGATTACAGATGCAGCTCCCACCCAGCCTGGTCCAGAACTGGACAGTTCTCGGAGGTTGTGGGTAAAAGGACCTCCGAGGATAGCACACTTTTGGCATCAGCTTTCACCTCACAACACACCATTGCAAATTCCCTAGACCTCACGAGTGATTCCCTCCCATTCCTCACCTCACCCACCCCAGGGCCCTGAATGGGGGTTACAGATCCCTTACCCACCACACAGAATGTGTGCCCAGGTGCCAGCATGCATGCAGAGCTCAGTAGGACCTAGATAGTTTACACCAGGGCATCATCATAATGGTGCTTAGCCAGTCATTATTACCAGAAAACTTGCTAATATCGAGTACCCAAGCCCACCCACTACTCTGGTGTGACAATGTTGCAGGAGATAGAAGAAATTTTGGGTGGGGGGGGGATGGAATTTGCAGGCACAAAACCCCAGCGAGTTAACCACCTGGTGATCAGGGCCTCTCTTGCCACCCTCTCTTGCCTGATTTGGGCTGCCAGTCCTGCAGCGCCAGGTTGGCATTCCTCGGCATGCTATTCCTCTTCTTCCTCCTCCAGCTAGTCATCCTCTCCAGCAATGTCCCGCTGGTCAGTCTCCATGTCCTCCTCCTCCTCCTCCAATATGTCACCTCTTGTCAAGCCAGATTGCTCAAGGCACAACACATGACCACTATGTGGGAAGAAGTCACTGGGTTGTGTTGGAGGACCCTACCAGAACAGTTCAGGCACTGCAATCACATTTTGAGAAGCCCAATGCACCTCTCCACTATCTCACGGGTGGCTTCATGGACCTCATTACAGCTGGTCTGTGCCTCAGTCACAGGCCTCCACACAGGCATCATCAGCCATGTCCAAAGTGGGTAATCCATAACACCCATGAGCCAATCCCACAGCCTGAGTTCCTCCACAAATGCCTCTGGGATGTCTGAGTTCCTGACAATGACGCTATTGTGCACATTGCCTGGGTGTCTCGCGCAGACATGCATAATGTTCATATTATGGTCACACACTAGTTGAACATTCAGGGAATGAAACCCCTTTCTGTAGATGAATCTCCACAGGGACCTTGAGGGCAATATGGATGCAATCCATGGCCCCTGTATATTAGGCATCTCCGCAACGACTGCGAACCCTACAGCCTGGGCTTCCTGATGGGCCTGGTCCCGGCTGAATTTGATGTATTGCCCAGCCCGGGAATACAGAGCTTCTTGGCACAGCTGATTGGGATAAGCCACGTACATCTCCGCTAGGGGTGTGGAACTGCAAGATTGATTGCATTGCAAAAGCCATCTCATCACTCTGAAATCTGTGTGGGAGATTGGGGGGTGGTGGGGGGGATGTTGCAGGCATGTGGGGGGCAGGAGAGGGAAGGGGTCATGGAGAGGAACACACGTAGAGATTAAGGAACACTGCTTGCTCCTAGCACTTCAACAGTCACTGTCCATAACCCCATATTCCCCAGCCACACACTCCCCACAATCACAGTTCTTTGCAAGGTTGAGAGGTTGCAGCAGTGTAACTTGCAAGGGCTTTGTGCACATTCTTTGGCTAGAAGTGAACTGAGTGCGCTGGGACCCATGAGCACTGCAAGACTTGAGGTCAATGTTGAGACCCAGGTCTGTGCTGTAAGTTGGACATCGAAGACCCTGCTAAGCAACAGCTCCCCATCCCCCTGCACAGGGGCCACTGACCCGAGATGGAAAATGGTTGCAACAGATGGACAGCTGTGAGTAGCAGAGAGCTGTCGGATGCGATGCATTTATCTCCTCACTCATCCTCACCGTTGGATCACCCGAATTGGACTTTTATGGTGCATGTCTGTTTTGCACCGATTTTGGATTGGCGAGCACGATGGTAAAGGAAGGAGACCTAGCAAAGTTGGGTGTTCAGCCCATTAATTCAATCTAAATGCATTCAAATGGATCTGGGATCCACAGTTTGGAGGTCACCATAGGCTGGACTCTTGTATTTTGCTCATTCCCTCTTGGCCACTGAGTGATCTCCAAGCAGTTACAGATGAGTCCAAGTCCCAATCCCATTAAGGTCACTCTGACACGCTATTTGGTCCACCGCAGGCCTCATCAACAGTAACAAGCAACAGGCCTGGCAACTGCGGCCCCGATTGAGGGAGCTAGGCAAGTGTTAACATGGCTTCTCACACTGCAGTGCTCCTTACAACGGCCTCCCATCACATGAAAGTCAAGAAGATTAGGGTACAGAGGAGGTTTACCAGGATGTTGCCTGGTATGGAGGGCAGGTCCTATGAAGAGAGGTTGAAGGATTTGAGGTTGTTTTCGTTAGAAAGGAGGCGGCTAAGAGGGGATCTTATTGAAGCATATAAGATGATTAGAGGTTTAGATAGGGTGGACAGTGATAGCCTTTTTCCTAGGATGGAGAAAGCTAGCACGAGGGGACACAGCTTTAAATTAAGGGGTATGAGTTATAGGACGGATATCAGAGGTAGGTTCTTTACTCAAAGAGTGATTAGGGAGTGGAATGCCCTGCCTGCAGCTGTTGTAGATGCGCCAAGTTTGGTGGCGTTTAAGAGGTTAATTGATAAGTATATGGAAGAGAAGGGAATGGTTTAGTTTGGAGGGGCATTGCTTTTTATTTTGGTCGGCACAACATCGAAGGCCGAAGGGCCTGCTCTGTGCTGTAATGTTCTATGTTCTATGTTCTATGTTCTAAGATTCTTCTCCAATTTGAACCATACTCCATTCCTGAAGCTAGTGTAATCTACGTTCAGGCAGTTGCTCGCATGTCTACGCTTCAAGGGTTTCCAATGGACTCTCCCTCACAGCCAGGCCTTTGCACTACATGTGTGCTGGAGCATGGAGCTCCATCTGTGCGGTAGTGGCTTGTGGTATTGGGCGTCTATACCTGGAGGGTGGGGAATTGGCTGTCCAGTGGGGCAGGCTCCTGCCACGGATCACACAACTGCTCTGGGGATGCAGAATTCATCATTAGTATCATGTGAAGGGAGAGTACAATCATGTGGGAGGCATTGGCAATCATGAAGGGCCAGGAGCATTATCTGTGGCCGTGATGTGGTAACAGTTGGCAGCCATGGAGTGGGGCGTGCCACTGGGGGTGGGTGTCCAGTTGGTACTGTCCAGAATCATGGCAACATGGGTTGCTGGGAGAGATTGTGTGGCCCAGGATGGATAACCTTATGCACTTCCACTCTTTCTTTATCCCCACACCAGAAACCCTTCAGAGTAAAATGAGTAAATGGCCAGCTAAGGACAGTGGAAGATGGCAGAGACGTAGATCTACGGGACCCGCATGTCATTCAATGGATGTGCTACCCACCAGTGTTACAGCAGAGAGATAATGTGGCACCATGTGCCATTCTTGTGGACCTGGGACCTTGTGGGGCAAGAGGACATCCTCTCCTGGTGGCCATGAAGGTGACGATACCCCTTAACTTTTATGCACCTTGGTGCTTCCAGGGCTCCAGTGGGGAGCTCTGAGGCATCTTCCAGTCATCAGCACATAACTGCGTCTGTGAGATAATGGATGCCCTGTATAACTGGGCAGGCAGCTACATTCCACTTTGACATGGACCAGGCCCAACAGAGGTGCCCTGACTGCTGGCTTTGCCGCCATTGCCAAGGTGCCCCATGTGTAGTAGACTATGGATGGTACTCGTGTTGCCCTGAGGGCCTTTGGATTCAGGGATTGCCTTTTATTAATAGGAAGGAGTTTCACTCCCTGAACAGTGGTCTGTGATCACTGATGAGGGGGCTGCAAGGTGACATAGTGATTAGCACTGCTGCCTCACTGCACCCAGGACCCGGATTCAATTCCAGCCTCGGGTTACTGTCCGTGAGGGATTTGCACATTCTCCCCCTGTGAGTTTCCTCCGGGTGTTCCAGTTTTCTCCCACAGTCCAAAAATGTGCAGGTTAGGTTGATTGGTCATGCAAAATTGACCCAAGTGATAAGGGGATTAACAAGGGGAATGCCTGCTTGCATTCACTCAATTGCGGGAAACAAACAGGATGCAATGCTTAAAATCACCTCACAAGGTCAGTGAATGCATCTTCAAATGGCTTATCTTACTAACTACATCATCGACCTCAGACGCTGATCAGTTGACCACAACCTCAACGCTGACCTTCCAGCAATCTCTATCAGAACTCATACCTGATACACTCATACACTTCATCCTCACTCACTTGGCAATACTCCAAGCCTCACACTTATATCTTATCCACATTCACTGCTATTCAACCGTGGAAGCTACATCACCCAAAAAAAACATTGCACCACATTTAGTGGCATACTTCCCTCTCTCCTAGAAAAGCACGTGGCATATAAACAGCGAGTGCCAGTTAACTTCACAAGCAGATACCAACAGCCTGTGTCTATTTATAGAATTCAGGTGAATCCCCAGTTAATGCCTGCCAGCTGCATACAATTAAACACTAGTAATGTACAATTAACAGAAGAGATAGTTTGAAAAGAGACTTGCAGTGTGAAAAGGAATCCAAAAGTTTTCTCTCAGGCTTATAAATAATGCAAGGTAATAGGAGTCATGCAGCATATTAAGGACATACATATGTGGAAGAAGAAGACATGGCTGAGATAATAAATGAACACTTTGCACTTGAGGAGGAGGATGCTGTCCAAAGCATAGTGAAAGAGGAGATAGGTGAGACACTGAATGTCTAAGGATTGATGGAAATTGCAAAGGTACTGGCTTCAATCTTTCAATTCTCCGCAGCTCAAGGGTAGTGCCAGACAACTGGAGAATAGCAAAAAAATGTGTAAGGATAAACTTACCAACCACAAACCAGTTTTATCTCATGGGTATAGATGGGTATAGATAGAGTGAATGCAAGCAGGCTTTTTCCACTGAGGCTAGGGGAGAAAAAAAAACAGAGGCATGGATTAAGGGTGGACGGAGACAAGTTTAAAGGGGATATTAGTGGGGTCTTCTTTACTCAGAGAGTGGTGGGAGAGTGGAATGAGCTGGCAGAAAAAGTGGTAAATGCGGAGTCACTTCTAACAGTTAAGAAAAACTTGGATGGGTTCATGGATGAGAAGGGTATGGAGGGATATGGTTCAAGTACAGGTCAGTGGGACTAGGCAAAAAAATGGTTCGGCACAGACAGGAAGGGCCAAAAGGCCTGTTTCTGAGCTGTCATTTTCTATGGTTTTATGGTTCATGGTGGGAATACTTCTAGAAACAAGTTTTAAACAAAGCTAACAATAGTTTGGATGAATACGGATTGATTAAGATAAGCTAGCACGGAATTATTGAAGGCAATTGTGAGTTTTGATGAGGTAACAGAGAGTTGATGAAAGTAATGTGTAGATGGGTGTGTGTGGACATTCAAAAGGCATTTGATAAAGTGTCAGCAAAATTGAAGCTCATGGAATAAATGTTGGGATAGTGCTAGTTACGCAATGTGTCAAAGAAGTCTTTGTTAGCTTCTGTATGTTAACAGTAAGTCTTAATTAGCTACTTGTAACTATATACGCATATACAATAAAATGACAGGCAAGGAGCGATCTCTTAGCATGCCTCCACTGAATTCCACATTGAGGTTAAGTCTGGATCATGTGCCTTTTTACATCACTGTGTGCGCAATTTTATACTCTGTCCTACATTAACCATGTATGTGCCAGACCTTTATACCACAAAAGGGACAGTGAAGCATTGATATGAAATTGGCTGGGTGGCTGGAAGCAAAAGAATAATGGTGAACAAAAATTGAAAAGCAGAATATTTCACATGCTAGAAATTGGAAATAAAAGCAATCTGGGAATATTCAGCAAGTCAGGCAGCATCTGTGAAAGATTGTCAACCTGAAGTGTTCGGCAGGACCAGAAATTCTCGCACAAAATCAACTGACCTTTTGCTGGTCCAGCACATTTTCCATTCCAGTGGCAATGATTCCTGTGGGGGCAGGACCACAAAATTCCACCCATTATTTCTGTTCCTCTTTCCATAGATGCTGCCTGACCTGCTGAATATTCCCAGATTCCCTTTTATTTCCAACAATAATGGTGAACTTTTTTTAGACTAAACAGCAATATGCAATGGTCTCCAGAGGATTATACCACAACTGCTGCTTTGCTTTATTTACATCGATAACCTAGATATAGTACATGTGATGCAATTTCAACATCAGCAGCTGTTAGAAAGTTTGGAAATATTGTTCACAAATGAGGAAGGCAGTGATGAACTTCGAGATGACATAGACAAATTGGCAAAATTGAGCATATGGCAGATTTCTCTCCCCAAAAGATATTAATGAACCAGATGGGTTTTTATGTCAATCAATAGTTGTTTCATAGAACATAGAACATTACAGCGCAGAACAGGCCCTTCGGCCCTCGATGTTGCGCCGACCAATTAGGAACAAGCAGTGACCCTCTAACCTAAACCATTCCCTTTTCATCCATAAACTTATCTACTAACCTCTTAAACGCCACCAAACTTGGCGCATCTACAACTGACGCAGGCAAGGCATTCCATACCCTTACCACCCTCTGGGTAAAGAACCTACCTCTGACATCTGTCCTATAACTACCACCCCTTAATTTAAAGCTATGTCCCCTCGTGCTAGCTTTCTCCATCCTAGGAAAAAGGCTATCACTGTCCACCCTATCTAAACCTCTAATCATCTTATATGTTTCAATAAGGTCTCCTCTTAGCTGCCTTCTTTCTAACGAAAACAATGGTCACCATTGTTTTCATGGTCACCATTCCCAGGGTTAGCTTTCAATGACAGGTTTTAAATTCCATCAGTTGTTGTCCTCTTTTAAAGGTCAAACCAAGTAAACAAACTCAAGTTTAATCAGGACAAAGCAAAAGGAGGGTGAACAGCCAGAACAAAATCAAAGTACAAAGGAAACTTGAAAACATCAAATTAACATGTGATTATTAGGTCAATAACGCACCCCAGCCCCTGCGGTGCCCAACAGGCACGGAAGGCGTCAACTGCACCCATGGACACCATATGCTCCCTCTCCAGGGATACCTGACCTTGAATGTAGTCGCAGTAAAAGGGGCAGACAGTCGGGATGGACGGCCCCCTCAATCACTCACTGCCTGGATCTGTAAATGGCATGCTTCACAAGGCCTAGGAGCTGGTTCACGAGGAGGTCACCACCCTGACTCTTCCCATTCCATACCAGATGCCTGTAGATCAGGAGCATGGGACTGAAGTGCAAACAAAATATTAATAAAAGGTTCTTCAGGAAAACAAAAAGAGGGAGTGCAATCTAAGACACAAAACATAGACATGGTCCACAGACTCCACAAGGCCACAGAGGGGGCAAGCTTCAGAGTCAATGAACCAGTGAATCCTATAGTTCCATCATTTGTTCTTTACCCAGAGGGTGGTTCGGGAGTGGAATGCCCTGCCTGCGGCAGTTGTAGATGCGCCAAGTTTGGTGGCGTTTAAGATGTTAGTTGATAAGTTTATGGAAGAGAAGGGAATGGTTTAGTTTGGAGGGTCATTGCTTTTTTCATAATTGGTCAGCGCAACATCGAAGGCCGAAGGGCCTGTTCTGCGCTGTAATGTTCTATGTTCTATGTTCTGGAACCCATGTCCCAGATCATTAGCTGGGTCTCTGAATTACTAGCTACCGTCTATGCAAATTTATTATAATGCGTTCCTGATGTTGAATTTCAGGAAATGTGCCCTGTCACTAGTGGTGGGGAAAAGTAATTATGTCCCTTGTTTACACTACCATATGAATTTGTAGCCCTTGCAATATTTTCTGCTCTCACTGCTGATGGAAATGGAGAGTAAAGTCCCAGAAATTCTTACCACTTTTTTAGCTGAAGCCATTTCTTCTGACTTCCCTATTAATTCAGCTTCTTCCTGTCACAGGACTGGTGCAAATGTTCCATGAACAAGAACCTCTCCACTTCATTGCCACATCTCTACTTCAGGAATGTTTTGATTCTGCTGATCTATCTGTTCCAATGCCAACTTGCACATGGGTCAAGAAAATCTGGAAATTATTATCCTCAACGTGCTACTTTTAGTTTGGAGCCTCTAACTCTCAATAGTCTTTCAGCAGAGCCTCCTCACTGATTAGCCAGCACCAAAATCAACCAGCAACTACCTGGAAAGAGATGATGATCCTTTCAAATATGGCTGGTGGTTTTACTCCCTGATGCTTAACATGTATTGAGCTTTGCCCAGATTAAGAGAAGGCATTTGGTGGAGTGTCCACCTTCAAAATGGAGCTATTGGTGTTAAATCAATGTTGCACTAACATGATTCACCAGCCAGGCCTACTTCTGAAGGCTACTCACTGAGTGCACACCCGCCTCTAACCAGGATAACATCAAGTATGATTTGCAGCAGAAGTGTGCACACACTTTGGTGCCCAGATGGTAGATGTGGAATAGGTCACCACAAACAACAAATGCTCCCAAGCCCAATTTTACAGTTGTTCTGAAAGCTTACCACAGGCTTATAATGTGAAGTAAAGCTTATTGATGGTAAATGGCCTCTTCACTATGACAGAAAGACTTATCCTTAAATAAGGACCTTCTTGACCAGAGGAAGCCCCCAATGAAACAAATGGAATACTTTTTCATGTGTAGTGCCTGCGAATAAATATAACATCCAATTTGAACAGTAATATGATAACAACCAGCTTCTCTGTTTTTGTGGTGCTGGTTGAGAGATAAACAGCAACATAGACACAGAGAACTCTCCTGCTCTTCAAAGTAGAATAGCGGGTTCTTCCACATTCGCTCGAGAGGATAGAAGGAACTTAGTTAAATCTTTCATCTGAATGACAACACAATATTCCTTCAACACCACACTGGAGTGTAAATCCAGAATTTCTGCTCATGTTGTGAGGATGAGGCTTGAGCCCACAACTTTGCTGATTAGAATCTTACCGTTAAGGCACAGACTTTAATTGCTTTAACTCAATTTCATGCATGTGCTTACATTTCCATTTAACTCATTTTTAATTTTCCACTTTGCTCTTGGTCTGACCTCTCTGTCCTTGGCCTACTATAGTATTCCAATAAAGCTCAATGTGAGTAGAGGAACAGCACTTGATCTTTTAATTAGCTACTTTTCAGTGATCTGGACTCAACATTGAATTGAACAATTTCAGACTGTCATCTCTGCTCCCATTTTGTTTATTTTTCTTTGTTTGCCTTCATTTGCTCTAATTTCCTTTTGATTTTGCTTTTGAACAGCAATTGTTCATCTTTCTGATGTAGAACATAGAACACTACAGCACAAACAGGCCCTTTGGCCCACAAGTTGTGCCGATCTTATCTATACCTACCAGGCCATAGAACTATCTGTAACTCCCAATCTCATCAAATCCCATGTACTCATCCAGAAATCTCTTAAAAGACCCCAGCGAGTTCTCCTCTACCACCACTGATGGCAGCCGATTCCATTCACTCACCACCCTCCGAGTGAAAAACTTACCTCTAACATCACCTCTGTACTTGCCCCCAGCACAGGTTAAACCTGTGTCAACCCTGGGAAATAGCCTCTGAGAATCCACTCTATCTATTCCTCTCAACATCTTATAAACCTCTATCAGGTCGCCTCTTAATCTTTGTCTCTCCAGGGAGAAGAGACCTAGCTCTCTCAACCTATCTTCATAAGGCATGCCCCCCAATCCAGGCAACATCCTTGTAAATCTCCTCTGCACCCTCTCAATAGCTTCCACATCCTTCCTATAGTGAGGCGACCAGAACGGCACACAGTACTCCAAATATGCACATCTCCTCTTGACAAATCCTATGTTTCTTTAACCTGTTCCATCACCAATCCTCAAATAGGGTGACATGATGGCACAATGGCTAGCACTGCTGCCTCACAGCATCAGGATCCAGGTCTAATTCTGTCCTCAGACAACTATCTATATGGAGTTTGTACATTCTCCCTTGATCTGCATGTTTTTTCCCTGGGTATTCTGGTTTCCTTCCATGGTCCAAAGATGAGCAGGTTAGGTTGATTGGCGATGCTAAGTTGACCCTAGTGAAAGGGGGATTAATAAATGAAGTTATGGGAATAGGGCCTGGATGGGATTGTGGTCGGTGCAGACTCGATGGGCTGAATGGCCTCCTCCTGTAGGGATTCTACAATACTTCCTTGGCCCTGTTCCACTAGCTTTCCTAGGATATCTATTTTGTTTTTTGTTCCACCATCCCCATTTCACTTGTTATTACTTTTCTAACTATTCCAGGTTCTGGCCAAAGATCATCAATTTGAAATATTAACATGGTTTCTGTCTTCACGGATGCTGCCTGACTTGCCGAGTATTGCTAGCATCTTCCCCATTATATAGTTTATTTTTCAGTGCTGTTTTTGGGCTCATCCATTTCCTAACAGATGATTACTGTTTGACCATTGCACCTCCCAAACCATTGGGACAAGCTAAGACTTTGGACGGATTTTATTGAATGCCTTTCTTTCAATTTCTATTTTTAGTTTTCTGATTTCTTTCTTATTCTCAGTTGGATTAAGCTTTCTGTCTCTGCTTCACTAGAGCTGGATGAAAAGTCATTTAAATTGATTCCTCTTTTCTATCTCTCCTGTGATTACTCAGAATCCCAGCAAGCAGCAAATAAGGAGACTGAATACTGAGTTACAAGAAAAAGGATAACCTCTCACTGTCTCGCAAAGCTCACCTTTCAATAGTACTTATAGGTTATATTATAGTTTAAAATGCTATATGTTGTTTCAGTATATTCAGAGAAATCATAATATCCCTACAGTACCAAAGGAGACCATTTGGCCCATCGAGCCTATCCCAACCACAATCCCACCCAGGCCCTACTCCCATGATCCTGTATATTTAACCTACTAATCCCCTGACACTTGGATCAGTTCAGCATGGCCAATCCACCTAACCTGCACATCTTTGAACTGTGGAAATAAACCAGAGCACCCGGAGGAAACCCACACAGACACAGGGAGAATGTGCAAACTCCACACAACCTATGACCCGAGGCCAGAATTGAACCCAGGTCCCTAGTGCTGTGAGACAGCAGTGTTATCCACTGTGCTGCAGTGCTGTTCCTTTTAATTTAATTTCCCCTTTAACCAACATGCCAGTTATAATTTCAAAAAATTCCAGCAGATTCATTGAACACAATTTCCTTTGCGTGAACTCACCTCCTTGGATACTATGCTCTGAAATGGGTGACCATGGACTTCTATTGGATTAGTGCAGGATTATACCAAGCAAAGTATTGCAGTGATTTGTCATTACCTCCTGCAGCTTTGTTGTCTTGAAAACTCTCCTGCTCTTACTGCCTGCCTTCAGATATATTAGGATTTATCAGTTAATGATTGACCTGTTTGGCCCTTTGTAAGCACATTTTCTGGGTATCATGTGCTGAAGTGGGATTTAAACCCAGAGCTTCTGGCCCTGAAGTTGGGATGCTACCACTGTACCACAAAAACTCTCCCTAAATATAATATGATTGTCTAAGTGGTCTGTTACCCAGTCCCTAATAATCAATTCCAACACTTTCCCTACAACTGACGTTGATGGAAAAGAATAAGGATCAACAGGAAAGTTAGACAGCACCCAAAGAGAAGCACCAGTAAAAATCAACCCCTTTGGATTGAAGTAGGCCTTTAAATTCTGCCATTGCTCCACCTTTTTAAATTTTCCCATTGCATTAAACCTAATATTAAAGGAGTTCAGGCTGTTGGGCACTCAACACTAAGTGCTTGGTTAAAAATAATCCCATGCTTATGCATACTTATCAAGGTATTAAGTTTATCTCCCACAGAATCTAGTTTGGTTGTATAATCTAGGATTAAGGATGTTAAAGCACTAGAACACTGAATGAAAAGGATATGAATCACATTGCGAATATAACCAAATGGGAAACACTTTTTAACTCATTTACGGGACGTGGACATCGTTGGCCAAACCAGCATTTCTTGCCCATCCTTAATTGCTCTTAACAACATGGTGGTGATCTGTCCTTCTTGAACTGCTGCGGTCCCTGTGGTGTAGATCCTCCTCCTTCTCCTCCTCCTCCTCTTCTTCCACCTCAGTACTGTTAGGAAGGGAGTTCCAGGATTTTCATGCAGCAATGGTGAAGAACTGGCAATATATTTCCATATCAGGATGGTGTTTGACTTGAAGATAACCCTCAGGACTTGCATGAGGAATCACTGATTAAATTTGAATTCCCTGGGGATTAATAATTAACTCATCAGGTGGAACTCATATAAAGCAGGCCCCTGAGTGAGTCCATTATTGTATTATCCAGGTTAGGACCTGTTTGCGTTTCTCAGGCTTATGCTTTTTGCTTCACTTTATTGCATGCAATAAAACACTGTTCCTTTACAGCAGACTCCTGGAGTTATTAGAAAGGGAATTTTCCAGGTGATAATGTTGTCATGTGTCTGTTACTCTTATCATTCCAGATGGTAGCAGTCATGTGTTTGGAAAGTGCTGTCCCAGGATCAAATTCTAACAGAAAACTAAATGATTTGGACATGGTGGCATTGAAACTCAGATTCAAGACTGTTTTCACAAAATGGAATGGTTTCCACGCTAGAATCACTTGCCTGATCACATGTATCTAAATTGGTTCCTCTAATTAACTTAAATAGATTAGCTAGGCTGCCAACACTACTCCATAATGTTTATTTGCAGCCTATCTAATGTGAGTATTTCAAATGCACATTGATGACACCATTTAAAGATGGCCTTGAGCATCTTAAAGAGTCAGAATGTTTTGGCTATAAGCAACTAGTACTGAATTCAATAATGACTTTCCACTGCACAACTCTGTCAATACAACCTCCAGAGCTAAATACATTAAAGCTTCTGAAATAGTTTAACTGATGACCATTGGTTCCACTGCTTCAAAGACTGAACAGATGGCTGAGCTGTCACCAAAGAGCTTAGTCTGAACACAGTAGCAGTAGTTACTTGGATTGGAGATGGTAAGATGCTCTATCAGAGTATTGATGCATACTTAATGGACCGAATGGTGTCCTTCTGCACTACTGGAATCATGAGATTATATTTCTTGTCAATCAGTTAAAGAATCAAAGCACAAAATGCAATTGACATGATTAAATTGGAATCTCAATATTGTTCAGTGCAGAAGAGCACTTTAACTGCTGGATATATATTAATCTGATGTATTTAAAGATTTTTTCACTTTTACAATGCTGCTAATTATCATGGTCATTTTTATTTTTCTTTAAACAAAGCCTTATTATCAATTAGTACATTAAAACACACTTAATCTACTGCATTACATTATGATATGAGAAGTTAACAACACTTTTAAACTGATCTGTCAAATGTCCCTGAGTCCAAAACAGGCATCTCCCATAATCTACCACATGTTTGAGCTGGCATGAACCATTAATCTTTCAGAAACCTTCAGAAGTCAGTCCAATGCGAGGAATATTGCAAGGGGTCTAAAATCATCACTCTGCACTGGAGCAACCATCATCAACATTGCTGCATTCTTGCTTGTGACCCTCCTTTTTACCCTTAAAAATACCACATGATAGGAATTTGGAATCAGTTTGGACCCGCTTTTAATTTACCCCCTGCCTGATTTGGGTTTGCTACGTTTCGGGATGACAAAATCTTGTTGGAACATAGGGCAAGATTTTCTGGGTGTGTGCCCCGAAACCAGAAATCTCCACTTGCGATCAATGGACCTTTCCATAGTCTGTCCTCGCCTGCTGTGATTCCCAGGGGCAGAATGGGAAAATTCACCCTATTATCTCAGAATAGCCAGTTAGCCATTTGGGACTTAGAACAGGAGATATTTCTTCAATCAATTGTGAGTCTTTGGAATTTTCTAGCACAGGAAGCTTCGCTACTCAGCCATTTAATATATTCAAGGCTTATCTTAATAGGTTTTTCATATCAAGCGAATTAAGGAATATTGCGATAGGCAAGAAGGCGGAGCTGACGCAGAAAAAGCCATCTCTTGTTGAATTGCAGAGCGGACTTGAAAAGCTGCGTGGCCTATTCCTGCACCTTTTTCTTATGTTCTTAACACAAACTGTTGACTCCCTGAGCTCATCCTCCTCCTGAATATCTGTCATAGCAGATGGTGCCAAGAATGCTGTGACAGACTTCAGGAACAAAAATATTTGCAGCAGCTTTGTCTTTACTTTCCCCCAGTGTGTGGACAAAACAACAAACAGTGCATCTCAGCGCATTAACTAACAGTATACAAATAGAACATTTCTGTAGTGTGCTAGAATCTGGCTTCAACCACCAGACATCAAACACCATGGAATGGTAATTTAAATACATCCCCCATCCCTAGGCAAAAAAAATGTGTTACAAAAACATTCTTAGGCACAGTCCCCTTTTGTATGTTAGAAGATTCAACAATGTAGCGTGCCTGAGTGTAATACTAATGTATTTACGGAATAGTGGAATATCACAATAATAAATAGACTCAATTTTGCCTCAAAACGAGTCAGGTTTTCCAATATAAAGCAGTTTGTGTTCTAAACTGTGCCATTCAGGAACTGACATTTCCACAGCATTGTGTATAAAAGTTATTTGCACAGTATTAATAGAAATAGGAATCGTTTCTCAGATATCAAATCCTTCCATGTATACTTACCTGAGTAGGATAATGGGTATATTTTTCTTGCTACGAAAGTGTTACCATAATGAGAATAGCCATCATATTATCAACTAATCATGAACTTTTAAAGAAAATCGTTTATGGGATGTAGATGTTGCTGGCTGGATCAGCATTTATTGTCCATCTCTAGTTGCCTTTTGGACTGAGTGGCTGCCGGGAGGGAGGGCAATTAAGCATCAGCGACATTGCTGTGGATCTGAAGTCACATGTAGGCCAGATGAGACAAGGATAGCAGATTTCCTTCCCTAAAGGGGATTAGCGAACCATTTAGATTTTTATGAAAAACCTACACTGGTTTCATGACCATCGTTAGGCTTTTAATTCCACACTTGGTGCATGATGTTTTAAATCTCTAAGGTCTTTAGTGCAATTTCTCAATTTTCAAATTTCTAACAAGGTTACAATAATCTGACATAGTCACTAATCTGTACATCTCTCTTGTTTTTTTTTTAGGCAATGGAAGAGAACATTTCCAGTTGTTGCATGTAAGAGTGTGTATCTTTCAAAGCAGGATACAGCCTTCCTGAACTAAATGGAGTGAACCAATATGACCTATTTATTTATAAACAGAGTTTTCCTGCATAAGTCACTCAGTCTTAGAGGAAACAAATACAGCTAAATGGCTGGCACTCAACACACCTTATTGGAAGGATTTAAATATAAACATTAATTTGTGAATGAGAAACCTTATTTTTATGTGGTTTTCCCTACAATTCCCATGGAATAACTATCCAGCATACTGCTGAGTGGATGATTTTAGGAGCAAATTTTGGCAATGAGGTTTTCGGATACCCTGTCTCGTTGGGAATGGTGACAAGATGGAAGGAGAGGGAAGCAGCACACAGAAAATATCGTTCATCACCCATTCATATAAACACATGGAAATTAAAACTGAAAAAAATTGCAGTTGCAATGAATTCTAATTTCTATCCCAGCAATTTTAATTTTGTGATAACCTTAGTATTGTAGGGGAAAAAAAGTACAGCTAATTAGTGCCACATTTTACAGAAAATGATGCAAATATCTGTACTTGTGTAAAATGTATCTTTCTTATATTGACTACCTAACTTGAAATTTACCTTTCTATGCTATTAAGTATCAGTTACTTCATTGTTAATTTTTGTCGGTTCTTATTCTCATAAAAAGTAAAGGCTCCAAAAAGTGGAATCTTGTTGCTAATCTCTTCATTTGAGAGTCATTCAGTAACTTTGGTTATTGTGCCTTATGGTTTCCCTATGAAGATCATAGAAGTTTGACATTTCAACATGAGAGAAAGTACCCTGGCTCTTTCTACCATGTACATCAATGTTATTGCTGGCCTGGAACTTCTGAGCAAAAAGTTTTGAATTCTGTCAAACCACATGGGAAAGTGTGAACTTGTTAACATGGCAAATATCATTAATCATACATGACAGTAATCTTGGGACAGCTCCTGATATGGGCAGGAAACTTTCACCAAGTAAACAGTGATGTTTATCCTATACTGGATCTGAGGAAGACCCAAGTACCGCATGATAAAACAAGCAAGTGATGGAGAGACCAAGGATTAGTAATCCAGAGCTTGGGATAATGTTTTGGAGGCTTGGGTTCAAGTTCCACCACAGCAGATGGTGAAATTTGATTTCAATAAAATCTGGAATTAAAATTTTAATGATAGCAATGAAACATTGTCGATTTGTAAAAACCCATCTGGTTCATTAATGACCTTTAGAGAAGGAAATCTACCCATATCTGGTCTGGCCTACAAGTGGCTCCATATCCATAGGAATATGATTGATTCTCAATGCCCTCTGAAATGGACGGCAGTTATGGATGGGTAATAAAAATGCTGGACCAGCCATGGCACCATCACCCCATGATTGAATAATAAAAAAAAATCCACTCTGGGTACAAAAAAGCCTTTGAACAATTCTGTAGCTTTAATTCATTGGCCTTTTCTATGTTGCGAGACCTCCATGGTGGGCTACTTCAATGGGGAGGGCATCTTTTCCACATCTCCACAGATGTACATACCTGCAAATTAGTAGATAAGTTTATGGACGAAAAGGGAATAGTTTAGGTTAGAGGGTCATTGCTTTTTCCTAATTGGTCGGCGCAACATCGAAGGCCGAAGGGCCTGTTCTGCGCTGTAATGTTCTATGTTCTATGTTTCAGCTATAAACATGACCATATCCTTAGGATTTGGAGTACAGGCAATGCCTTAGTTAAGTGGGCAAGAGGAAGTCTGGCCAGGTTAAAAATTTTGGTGCCACAATGTAAATTCACTGTGTAAAACTAATGAGTGGCAGCAATCTAACTCAAAGTAAGGAAGCTGTGTTTTGTTTTGCTTAAACAGACTGATTGCAAATGGCAATTGTTCTTTCAAGGAGCATGTCATGTTTCATTGTTTCTTTATATTTATGTGTTGGCAAAACGTGTAGCTCGCAGTTCTTTGTGACAGCAGGCAATTGTGCTTGAAATGATCAGATGTTTGTAAATTTCAGCTTTTAAAACTTTAATATATTGCACAGTTGTGAGGAACTGGGCATATTATAGCGCCTCAGCAGCACAGGCCAAATGGGAATTCCCCACGAAAATTGAAATACTTGTAAAAGTGCAGACAGCAAGAAATTTACAGAACTGCAAATAAATAATGTGCAAGCAGCTGTAGAATAAATGGAACACAAAGTTATTGGTAATGGTTACAGCAGCTCAAACATATTATAACCTTGATTTGATTACGCCTTCCATGTGGTTAACCATTGGCAATTACGAGTGAGGCGAGGAATCATTCAGAGTTGCTTTACATCTGTACATTATAATGCTAGTCATGCCTGGGGACAAATGGTCTCCATAATTTTCAAAACAATTCACTCTAACTTACCTCCAGTTCTTACGAGAGAAGAAACATCTGCCACAGCACTGTGCCAGAGTGAAAGTTGCCCGCATTTATTTACTATTCTACTTGTAATGGTTTTTCGCTATTTATCTAATGATTATTCGATGCTAACGTTTCTCAGGAGCATAATTTTCCAATCCGCTAGCGTTAACATATCATAATATTGATTACGGTATCCCATTCTACACAACAGACAAAGAACTCAAACCCCATTACCATTTTAGTGCACTTCAAGTGGAAGCTTAATTCAGGATGGCCTACTCCATGCCACAATCTACATTCTACACCATAGCCGAAAGGAATCAAGATGAGGGAGGAGAGCCAGTGGAGGGAGTTTGCCAGCTGCCACTTAATACTGAGATGCAACTGTAGCAGCAATATGGAAGTTTGGTTTAAGCAATACCCATATATTGCTGTTCTTTATTAGAGTTTGACAAACTAAAAACTCCATCTCTGTAACAGTGTAGTTGATGCATGTCGGCATAATGTAGACAACCTGAAAGTGATCTTCAAGGTCTTGTTATGCAATGGATCCCTCAGAAAGCAAAGGATTTTCTATGCGGCCTTACTATCATGAAAAGTTAAAGTAGTATTAAAGAGTAGGGTCCTTCTCTTTCTCTCCCGTATTGTTCAAAAGGTGCACCAGAAGTTTCCTGTCCCACTAGCTGCAGGAATCATAGAGGGTGGGACAGAAAAATTCAGTGGACCATTTAAATCTAGCAGGAATTTCTGGTCTCCATCTGTGGTGTCCCTGTCAAGCCAGCATCAGGCTTGATGACATCCACAAGGCTCATTGATGAAGGTTAGAAATAAAATGGAATCCAACAACTGTGTCAAGTATCAGCTATATTTTATAGCCTGATGTTTGTATTCTGTGAGAAGGTCACACACTGAATTCAATAATAGCTTTCATGGAGTTTAATTTAACCTCTGTGTTACAGAAAATGAACTGAAATGTAATTATTTTGCACATTGCTATCAGTTGAGCAGGGGTCAACTTTTATTCAAATCTAAAACTCATTCTTCTAAGTGACTATTTCAAATCCACATTCGCACAAACATCTTCATAAATAATTAATTGTTTGCTGGCACCACTTAATGTGGAAAATATGTATTTAGCCTGGATTTACTTCATTTATACATTGCGTATATTGTTTTCATTTAAAGCAATTGGTTTAGTACTGGAGAAACTGGCAGAGATCTCCTGGCGAGCCAAACTTGAGATAAAGGAACTTTTATCAACTGTTTAGAGGAGTCCAGTAGAGTGCTGTTGCAGGAAATGGTTCCAACACAGTGTGCAAATTAGGTCAACACTGCAAGGATGGTGACCGCAGTGGAAAGTCTGGCTTACGGGTCTGTCTTCATGGGTGATAGGATCCAGGCCTGTCTATGGGTTTCCAGCACCCAGGAGGCACAGTGTTCCATGGCCAGGGGTGCCGAGGGCATGTGGAAGACACTGCTCATCATGGTTGGGACCCTCGCTGTCCTTCTGGTGACACAGCAGGCTGTAGCTGTGAGCTTCAACAACTTAGCCCAAGTTCAGAAGGCTATTGCTGAGGGGCTACAGAGCCTGGCTCGCTCACAGAATGCTGTAGCGGAGGGGCTCTGGAGCTTGGCCAAGTCTCAGAGGGCCAGGGCTGAGGGATTCCAGATAATGGGGCAGATGTATCAGACTGGCAGAGTCAAGTGATGATGGAGCTTCTGGAGCTCAGTCCAGTTACACTGGCATTCCATAGAGTGTCCCCAGGGCCTCTGGGCACCCAGAAGGAGGAGGAAGGTCCCAGATGTTCT
Organism: Sphyrna mokarran; assembly: GCA_024679065.1. Lineage (NCBI taxonomy): Eukaryota > Metazoa > Chordata > Chondrichthyes > Carcharhiniformes > Carcharhinidae > Sphyrna > Sphyrna mokarran. Next base: position 28,468,551 of record JAGIQG010000011.1, read on the forward strand.
GCGATCTTGCGATTTCTCCCCTTCCTCACACCGGGGCATCTCAGGGCCAGCGAGATGAACAGAATGGCACTGAAACAGTACCATCTGCAAGTCAGTTGAGGCTCTCCAGATCTCAGTCAGCCAGGGGATGGTTCACCAAGGGCATCACAGGCAATGGAGCATACATCACAGCTGGACACATTCATCTCCAATGTGTGTCCTGGGGTAGCACTGTGAAGAAGCAGTAGACAAGACAAAGTAAGAAAGTTGTAGTTCACTAAAGGGCACCAGTAGTCAGGATTTATTCATCACCAGTGTTAAGAGCACAATAAACTTTTATTTGCACCTCACGGCTGTGACTAATTTATCTCTGGTTCTTCCCCCTCATTCCCATGCATAGAGATGCTGCTGTTGAGCTTTGGAGACTCAGCCATGTGTTAAAGAGTGCCTACCCTACCATTCCCAACATCTACCAAACCTTGGTGCAAGTATTCCTATCGCACCCACCATTGGCCAAAAATATGCGTCCCCAATCCTTACTAGGTGGGCAAGTGGCAGCGTGCATTTAGAATACAAGCAAGAGTCAGACTTGAGTGAAGACAGGAGTGGGATCCCAGTGTGCACTATACTGAGTCCTCATCATCCTCTGATCTTCAACCAAGACTCACAACCATTGCCAGTCCAGGGACATTAACAGGTTTGGATGTGAGTGTGGCATAGGCTAGTAGGATGAGAGAGGCTGGGAAAGAGTGATGTGGTGGTTTGAGGCCCAGGCCGCCTTGGAGGGGGAAGAGCAGCTACACTTACTCCTGGGGTGTGGTGGATGTGTGATGGTTGCAGTCCGCTCACTGCACAGCACCAGCTAGGTAAAATCGAAATTTATGTACTGCCCTGCCTGGGCATACAGGGCATCTCTGACCTGCCACACGCATCTGTATACGGAGGCTGAGGAGATCCCAGCTAGCTCACTACTCGTTGTCCGGAATGACCCGAGGCGTAAAAATTCAGGGCAGCAGTAACCTTCACATTCCCAGAGAGCGGGTGGCCACCCTCCCCTGAGGTGTCAAATGTGTGACCACCTCACAACCGTGGGCTTGGACAGGCGCGGTCAGTGATGGCACATCTCATCTGAAAGAACCTCGAATGAATTGTGGGGCCTGTACCTCCTTGGCCTCAGTACCCTCCCCTTCTATGCACCCTCTCAGGAGCCTGTTCATTTACCTCCTGGCCCTCAGTGGCAGTCCCCTGCGCTCCTTCCTGAGGGACTGGTACTGGCTGCTCTTGCAGTGGTCTTTCCTTGTTCGCCACCTCCTGAGTCATGACCTCCTCCTCTTCCACAGCCACTAAAATGACCAGCTCCAAATCGATAAAGCTGAGATCTATCTGCACAGTGGGGTTTGGAAAGAGGGTAGAATGATGGATTATTATCATTGACTGCATAGACCCAGCACCAACCCAATCTCTCACTTGGGCCAGCATCCCCACTTGTGGGAGCTGGTAACCCCCACACAATCCATGGTACCACACGTGGTCTGATTAGGATTGTGTGAGATTCCCATCATGACAAATGCTGGCGCAGGTTATGCAGTTCGGTGCGCAGATGTGGGAAATGTGCAATTGCAGCATCTGTTACAGGCATGTGTTGCTGGTCCGTATCACAGGGCAGGGACAGACTGTAAAGCAGCACCAGATGTGAGCCCAGTGACATGCAGTCCATGTCTGAACCTCTGGACCCCGGCCTGGAGCAATAGCTACTTCATCTGGTTAGGATTCAGTCAACACATGGTGCACTCCTCCCCCATCCTGGAACACCAGCACTCAGTGGAGTCCAGGGTCACCCCCTGCCATAAGAGAATGCTACTGCACAGTGCCCTGGAGGGGAAGGGTGAGCAGGACTCCTTGAGGGTGCCTCCAACACTGAGCTGCAGTGTTGCCCTGGAGGGAGAAGTTGAGCAGGATTCCTTGAGGGTACCTCCGACACTGAGCTGCAGCGCTGCCCTGGAGAGAGAAGTTGAGCAGGATTCCTTCACAGAACCTCACCCAGAGAGCTCTGAGAAAATAAAAGCTCCCCTACCCCAGGTATCACTGGTCTCCAGGCCAACACCTGAAGACAACAGCACGGAGACCACCAAGCATCTCCAGGACCTGCTTGTGAACATCCCCCATGCTCCGCTAACAACATTTACCTTCTTACGCCAGTTGAAACCCGCCATGCCAGTTTGAGAGTTTTACATACTACTCTAATTCCCTCCAAAGCGACATCACTCAAAGAGATGGGAAATGCAAATGTTGGGCAGAGATTGCTGTGTAAATCCCAATAATAACATGCTAAAATATGGTAAGTAATGCGAATCAGTGGGAGGCCTGTTTTTATGCGGTCCCAGAAGTACTATTTTTTTCCGGTTGGAATAAGGGTGGAAGACGCTCACAGGGAACCCGCGAAATGGCTGGCGCACGTCTCCTGACCCGACCCACCAAAAAAACGTGTGCGTCGTGATGAGAGAATCACCCCCTATATTGCCGTTCTTTCCCTCTCACTGGGTCAAAAACGTGGAACTCTCCTCTTAACAGTACCGTGGGTATACCTGCACAAGATTAACAATGGTACAATTGTTCAAGAAGAGAAACTACCTTAGAACATAGAACATAGAACATAGAACAATACAGCACAGAACAGGCCCTTCGGCCTTCGATGTTGTGCCGACCAAAATAAAAAGCAATGCCCCTCCAAACTAAACCATTCCCTTCTCTTCCATATACTTATCAATTAACCTCTTAAACGCCACCAAACTTGGCGCATCTACAACAGCTGCAGGCAGGGCATTCCACTCCCTATCACTCTTTGAGTAAAGAACCTACCTCTGATATCCGTCCTATAACTCATACCCCTTAATTTAAAGCTGTGTCCCCTCGTGCTAGCTTTCTCCATCCTAGGAAAAAGGCTATCACTGTCCACCCTATCTAAACCTCTAATCATCTTATATGCTTCAATAAGATCCCCTCTTAGCCGCCTCCTTTCTAACGAAAACAACCTCAAATCCTTCAACCTCTCTTCATAGGACCTGCCCTCCATACCAGGCAACATCCTGGTAAACCTCCTCTGTACCCTCTCCAATGCCTCCACATCTTTCTTATAATGTGGCGACCAGAACTGCACACAATACTCCAAGTGCGGCCGCACTAGAGTTTTGTACAGTTGCAACATGATGCTGCGGCTCCTAAATTCAATCCCCCTACCAATAAAAGCTAAGACTCCATATGCCTTCTTAACAACTTTATCCACTTGACTGCCTACTTTCAGGGATCTATTGACACATACACCAAGATCCTTCTGTTCCTCAACACTATTAAGAGCCCTACCATTAGCCCTATACTCTACACATTTATTGTTCCTGCCAAAGTGCATTACCTCACACTTTTCCACATTAAACTCCATTTGCCACCTCTCGGCCCAGCTCTGCAACTTGTCCAAGTCACTCTGTAAACTAAACACCCCTCTTCACTATCTACCACACCACCAACTTTAGTATCATCTGCAAATTTACTGATCCATCCCTCAATACCCTCATCCAGATCATTTATAAAAATTACAAACAGCAGGGGCCCCAAAACAGACCCCTGAGGCACACCACTTGTCACCGAACTCCACGATGAATATCTCCCATCAACCACCACCCTCTGTCTTCTATCTGCCAGCCAATTCCTAATCCAATTAGCTAAATCACCCTCTATTCCACACATCTGCATTTTCTGTAGAAGTCTTCCATGGGCCACCTTATCAAACGCCTTACTAAAGTCCATATATACTACATCAACCGCCTTACCCCCATCCACCTCTTTGGTCACTTTCTCAAAAAACTCAATGAGGTTAGTAAGGCATGACCTACCCTTCACGAAACCATGCTGACTATCCCCAATCAATTCATTTCTCTCTAAATAACTATAAATCCTATCCCTAATAATTCTCTCCAATACCTTGCCCACAACAGAAGTAAGACTCACTGGCCTATAATTCCCTGGAAGGTCTCTCTTCCCCTTCTTGAACAATGGGACCACATTCGCTATCCTCCAGTCCTCCGGAACCACACCCGTAACCAACGACGACCTGAAGATCAGAGCCAGAGGCTCTGCAATCTCCTCTCTTGCCTCCCAGAGAATCCTAGGGTAAATCCCGTCCGGCCCAGGGGACTTATCCAACTTCAAACCCTCGAGAATTTCTAACACATCCTCCCTATCTACTACAATACTTCCCAATTTGCAACCCTGTACCTCAGTGCTCTCCATAGCTACATTTCCAGCACTCTGCGTGAATACCGAAGAGAAATATTTATTCAGTGCCTCACCAATCTCTTCAGGCTCCACGCACAACTTCCCACTGCTGTCTATGACTGGCCCTAATCTTGCCCTAACCAATCATCTATTCTTAACATATCGAAAGAAAGCTTTAGGATTCTCCTTATTCCTATCAGCCAACATCTTCTCGTGTCCCCTCTTAGCTCTCCTCAATTCACTTTTTACCTCCTTCCTGGCTAATCTATAGCTATCCATTGCACTATCTGAGCCTTCAAGCCTCATCCTGACATAAGCCTCCTTTTCATAACCCTTCTCAAGGGTATTTCGTGATGGGCAATAAGTTCAGGCCTTGCCACGACACACATCCTGTGAAAGAATTAAAAAAAACAAGGACAACAGAAAACCCTCGACAGATATTACACTTCACCCACTTACCTCATTAACTACCTTAAAATCTTCAATTTAACCAGTCACTTAAACAATTTCATATGTTTAGCATCCTTTGAACACAAAATTAAAATTTAGGATTTCTTATAAATGATCTGAGAACAGTAATATTCTAAAAGATGTTGAAATTTTATTCGTATTTGTTCTTGAGTAAAAGTTGCCATTGATCAAACTCATAGAGCACTCACACCCCTGCAGATGGGACAAGTTACAGATCCCTCTTATATCAATGGAACAGGTCACATACATGTGATATGTAGGTACCAGTAAAGATGTGAAAGTTAATTCTTGTTTTCCTGTAAATATTTGCAATTCTCGTGTCCTAATGTACTTGAATGCTGCTGGAAGCCATTAATTACGTTTTCCAAACATTGCTGATAGCTCTGCAGAATCCATAGACACCGCAGGACAGACACATGGTATATACTTAAATGGTTGCATGATTGCTTTCAGAGTTGATCACATAATTTGATGGTGATGTCATTAGGATAATTCATAGGTTGCTATTTGGTTTAATTTTCTACTCTGTAAAGGTAGAAGTGGCACAGTCACACAATGGGTAACACCACTGCCCCACAGTGCCTACCACTGCAGTCTCACAATGCCAGGTATCCGGGTTTAATTCAGGCCCTGTGTGGAGTTCGTATATTCTCCCTGTGACGAAGTAACTTTGCTTGGGTGGTCTGTTTTTCTTCCACAGTTCAAAGATGTCTAGATTATGTTGATTGACCATGCTAAATTGACCCAAGTGTCAGGGGGATTAGCAAGATAAATATGCGGATGACAGGAATAGGGCCTGGGTGAAATTGTAGTTAGTGTAGACTTAATAGACTGAATGGCCTCCTTTTGCACCATACGAATTCTGTGGAAATAGGAGTTCCTGGAATTTATCTATTGTTTTTGGCTGAATCTATGTACAAACCCACATCCTTTCTTTTTGTTTAAAACCCACAACTACTTACAGAGTTAGGACAGTACAGACTAAAGTAACACACAGGGATAAGGCTGGAAGACATTTAAAGAAACCTCTTACCTCTGAAAACAAGATACTCGATGCTTGTATAGTTCTGATGATGCTTGCAATATTCAAAGTAGGCATTACGATTGCAGTGTGTTAGATGCTGAACAGCACGAATTCTGCCTGCTGTTATAAGAATGCATTTGTTCATTGGAAAAGAGCTTCAGCAAGCACTCAGGAAGAGCATGAAGGTCAACATAAAAAGGACACAATTTCAAAATGATACATCCAGCTTCAGTGAGGGGGGAAACACTTGGAGACTATAATCTGTGACAAATTTAATTGTCACTTGGAAGAGGTTGATTTTTTTCCTCCCTACTATTTCCATAAAGTCCTGCAGAATTTTGCATTTTAGTATATATCCAATTCTCTTTGAAAAGTGACCAATGAATCAACATCCACCACTGTTTTACACAGTGTATTCCAGACGACTGCAATTCACTGTAATAATTCTCTTCAACCTTTATGAATTATATTAAACCTGGTTACCAGCCCTTGTCAGAGGAAACTTTTTAAAGTAAAATAAAAGTTTATTAGTCACAAGTGAGGCTTGCATTAATATTGCAGTGAAATTACTGTGAAATTCCCCGCATTTCTCCTCATTTACCTTATCAAAGCCTTCATAATTTTAAAGGAATCTATCAAATTAATGCTTAACCTTTTCTGTTCTAAAGAGAACAATACAGCATCTCTAATCTCTGTATATCTGATACAGTGTGTGCATTTGTGCATAATTAAATTCTTAGATGAAAATGATGTTAACAACCAGGACTTGAAGTTGATTCAATCTTTTAGCTCTGAGTTAAAACATTGGCTGAAAACAAACTCCCATTAGAAATGCCATCACGGAAATGAATAGCATTATTCCCAACACTTCATTATTTAAAATATAACACAGATTAAATGATGCAGCAAAATTACTGAATTATATCTAATATTTGCTTATAATATTACCATGAATTTTAAGTCATTTTTAATTTTCATTCTGGTTTTAAGTTTAAATCATTTTACTGAGAGGCCAAATACCTCAAAGATGTGGAAGGCATTTTGTGATAACATAGGATGCAAAAGTTATTTCCAACTAAAATTAAATTAATATTTGAATTAAAAGTAAAAATTAGTTCCATAAATAAAATATGCAATGAGTTCTAATGAAATGTCCAAACATTACTTTTGGGAAATATTGACATATTTCACTTTTGACTTCCCTCAGAATTTAGGAATTCTTCATCACTCATGGAGTGAGTTATACAGGTATCAATTCTTGCTACCATAGAGTTAAAGGGCAGAATTTTCCCAAAATGTTTCAAAGTGTCAAAGCTGCGAGAGCGATGCAGTGATCCGCACCGGTCTCTCAGGCAAGATCGGCTTCACAATCTTTCAACACTGAGTGCACTGAAAGAGCCGTCACTTGGAACACGCCATCATGGAAGCTCCAGGTCAATAATCAGATCAGTTTGCATCACAAAACCTTCATGCATATGACCTATCTCAAGTACGTTGCAAGCCGTCCAGAGACTTGTCTCTGCTTTGCACTGAGTCATGAGGCCAAACAGCGTGGGATGACATCCTTATCACCCAGTGGGGCGGAGGCAGGGTCCTTCTCAATGACCACTTCTCCCCGAAGCATTGGGTTGTACAGTGATGGACCCAACCCCCACTCAAACGTGGGTCAGGGCATCAGTGTGCGGTCAGATTTGTGTGACACTGGACTGCATCACAGCGTGCCGCATAGCTAGTCATTGTCACCCTCCAGCTTGGGCCAGTAACTCACTAATATGGTCAACCCTGGCCCATCACTCTGGTGTGATATCAATGGAATACATGCAGGGAGTGTGGACAAACAGTGAGGGGTTGAGGGAGGGGTTTGCACTGCCGGACTCCACTCATACTCGTGTGTCAACCTTGTCATAATGAAAGCCTCCCTCATCCTCCTGCCCTCCCAGACCCTTGCCGCTGCCACTTGTTCTCCATCCTCTTCTTGCTCCACATCTTCCTGGTCTGCCTCCTCCTCAGGACCATCTGCCTGGTGCCTCTCCCCTTACAGGATGTTTCCCACTGCTGCAGCAGGTTGTGGACTGCACAGCAGACCACAACAATGTAGGGTTATACTGTAGAGCACTGGTCGAGGCAGTGGAACTGCATCTTCAGGAGCCGGATGCACCTATCGACAACAGAGCCGTTAACTGGGTGGGCTTCATTATTGTGGGTCTCCACCTCTGTCTCGAGCTTCTGCACTGGTGAACCTGATAGCTCGGGTTGATCTTCGATAATTCTGGGGATGTCTGAGTGTCCCAGGTTGTAGAAATCATGCATGCTCCCTAGGAATTTTGCACACACCTCTAGGATGTTGGCCAATCGATGGTTGCACACAATCTGCACATTCAGGGCTGCGGGCAATGACATTTGTTGACCGCCATGGCAGTAACGACATTTGCTGCTGACTCAATTCCAAGATTCAGTCTTACTCTGGAAGGGGAAGGAGTGAGGGAGAAACAGTTCAGGACTTGCTAATGAGATTGAAATGCCGTCAATCTTATGCTAATCATCCTCACAGCCTTCTCGGTTGGCAGCATTAGAAAGCGACCAACAGAATTGCAAACTGTTTGTGTGGGGTGCAAATTGGATTTTGAAGCCCTCCATCTTTGGCGCGATCTATTAATGGCACAGCTAGTTCAGAAAATCCCCCCCATTAACCTTCGACACTCAGATCTCTAGTACAGTGTTTGAAAATGTTCAAACCTGCTTTCTCCCATGCTATGCCATTCCTCAATGTTTTGCAGGGTCAAGTCGCTTCCAGATTATGAGTATTTACTCCATCATAATGTTGCTCCACTTTTAACTGATGGAGGCCAGCTTTAAGTTGTGCAGGGAAGTGACTATTTTGGATTCTATTGAAGTGCACAAATAGTGAACAGGATGGTTAGTCTGTCACTTTCATTCTCATGAACAGACAGCAGCGCCAAGTTGATGAGTTACCTGCATTTCAATGAATGGACAGTTCCACACGCGTCCCCACCCCCCACTGCCCCACCCCCCACCACCATCTCAAGTGCATTGCAAGCACTAAGTTGATGAATTACCTGCATTTCAATCAATGGACACCTCCACACACCCCCCCCCCACCCAATATTTGAATGTGTCCTTGGCTGCAGGGAATAGCAGTGTTTCAATAAAGGTGTAGCACTTTTCATATATATATACCAGCATGTGGTATATATGGACTTTAGTAAGGCGTTCGATAAGGTGGCACATGGAAGGCTTCTGCAGAAAATGCAGATGTATGGGATTGAGGGTGATTTAGCTAATTGGATTAGGAATTTGCTAGCAGATAGAAGACAGAGGATGGTCGTTGATGGGAGATATTCATCGTGGAGTTCGGTTACTAGTGGTGTACCTCAGGGATCTGTTTTGGGGCCTCTGCTGTTTGTAACTTTTATAAATGATCTGGATGAGGGTATTGAAGGATGTATTAGTAAATTTGCGGATGACACCAAAGTCGGAGGAGTGGTAGATAGTGAAGGGGGGTGTTCTAGTTTGTAGAGAGAATTGGACAAGTTGCAGAGCTGGGCCGAGAGGTGGCAAATGAAGTTTAATGTGGAAAAGTGTGAGGTAATTCACTTTGGCAGGAATAACAAATGTGTAGAGTATAGGGCTAATGGTAGGACTCTTAATAGTGTTGATGAACAGAGGGATCTTAGTGTATGTGTGCATTGATGCCTGAAAGTTGGCAGTCAAGTCGATAAGGTTGTTAAGAAGGCATACGGAGTCTTAGCTTTTATTGGTAGGGGGATTGAATTTCGGAGCCGCAACGTCATGTTGCAACTGTACAAAACTCTAGTGCGGCCGCACTTGGAGTATTGTGTACAGTTCTGGTCCCGCATTATAAGAAAGATGTGGAGGCATTGGAGAGGGTACAGAGGAGGTTTACCAGGATGTTGCCTGGTATGGAGGGCAGGTCTTATGAAGAGAGGCTGAGGGATTTGAGGTTGTTTTCGTTAGAAAGGAGGCGGCTGAGAGGGGACCTTATCGAAACATATAAGATGATTAGAGGTTTAGATAGGGTGGACAGTGATAGCCTTTTTCCTATGATGGAGAAAGCTAGCACGAGGGGACATAGCTTTAAATTAAGGGGTGGTGGTTATAGGACAGATGTCAGAGGTAGGTTCTTTACCCAGAAGGTGGTAAGGGTATGGAATGCCTTGCCTGCGTCAGTTGTAGATGCGCCAAGTTTGGTGGCATTTAAGAGGTTAGTCAATAAGTTTATGGATGAAAGGGGAATAGTTTAGGTTAGTGGGTCACTGCTTGTTCCTAATTGGTTGGCGCAACATCGAAGGCCGAAGGGCCTGTTCTGCGCTGTAATGTTCTATGTTCTATGTTTTCCTACTTCACTCGCATTGGTCCAGTGACCCAGGCTTGGTCACTGAGGTGTGTTCTGGGAGAGAAAACCTTTTTGTGCTGTTTGTTAACATTGTCAATCTGTAGCTTGAGACTGGGCATTGCCTTTTGGCCTTCCTTTCATCTTCTTTCAAGCTGCATTTTTAACCTTTATCCATTCACCTTAAGTTTCTCAATAAAAATAAATATGTTGCTTTGTTGAGCTCCGGGTGGATCCTTCCTCATTTCTGCATGGGTGACTTTTCACTGCCTCTCAGAATGCACGATATTAAAATCACAGTCTTTAATATCCAATGCACTCAGCCATAGTCCGAACCTAAATCTTAGCCCAGCCAGAATTTTAACATTCGTTCGAATGCTGTCACTTGATTTATTTAGCAAAGAGTGGTTTAAGCTGTGAGGGAGTAAAGGCAGAACATGCTGGAAATATTCAGCAGGTCAGGCAACATTTATGGGCAGAGAGAAACAGAGTTCACATTCCGGAATGATGACTTTTCATTTGAACCGGGAAAAGTTAGAAATGTGGTATGTTTTAACTGCGTGAGTTGGGAAATAAGGGCAAAAAGAAGACGTGTAATAGAGTGAAAGACAGGAGAAACTGAACAAAATTTACAGAATCTGCAGTTTTCTACTTTTTCAGCTGAGGGAATGCAGTAATGTTGCAGAAAGATAACAACTCAGATTTCTCCCAGCAAATTATAGACATGATAATGTTCCCTATAGTTCAAAACATCCCCTCCAGCCAAAAAGTGTGTTTGAAAGATTAGATTTTTGACCAAATTGACAATATCCTACTTGTTGAGATGGAAAAGATGAAGGAATGTTTCCGATTGAGCTGTCTCTCAGGTGACACGCCTTACAAAGGGAATCTGGAATCGAGCTTGCCAGTTGTAGTCGAGTCAATAATGAGATATCTGCAGTGACCAGCCCCATGCTTCTACTATAAAATGTAAATGATTGACTGGCCAATAGGTTCAGGATTGGAGCCTGGAGAAGTCAAACTACCCTGGGGGACAGTGAGCTTTGCCAATCCACTCCAGATAATTCTACAAGCAGATGGCCTATAGGGAGTTGGTTCAGTCAGCTTGCAGCATGTACTGTGTACATTTGGGTGTCCCCAATAAACCTTTGCCTTCTCAGCCTATGTGTATGCTTTTCGAGCCAGCAGAACATATTTTCTGTGAAGATAGAGTGTGCACTCCCTGAAATGGACTGGTGTAACAATCTGAGCGGTCTGTATTGGAAATCCTGATGGCATGACTGCATGTCGAGTCTGTATTGTAAATCTTGAAAACTCTATTTTACAGGCTATGGCTGGAATTCTCTGATCTTGCCTGTGGCTGGGATTCTCCAGCGCTACTGCAGTGAATCAGGTTTTAGCTGACAGCCACATTCTCCACTCTCACTGGCAGTGGTGAAGGGGCAAATGACATTGGAGAATCCAGCCCTAAAATCTGTTAACATCGACTTTGAGACAACATGGACTGTGAAGGAGATCATCTGATTTCTTCTGAAATTGACAATTCCCTTTACATCTTGAGAAGAGCAAGGGACATTGCCAGGCATGAAAGTCACCTCGAAATTCAATGGATGTTTCATTGACATAAACAAGTGCCCCTGACTTTTTTCAAGCACAAAACATATTCACTGCTAAAGGTTTAAATGTGAAAATCCACAAGAGCAGGTGGGATAGTAATTCAGTGGGACTGTAATTAGATTATTTGTACTGCCTGATTTGGAAGACAACTTGGTATCTTTGTCCACGCCACACCACACAGTTGTTGCCTTTGCTTCTTGCAACAACACAGTGAGAAAGGCCAGCTGAAAACAAGCAGACAGTCTTTCTACACCGACAGACTGCTTTCCATCAGGAGACAGAGTCCAGCTAAAGGCCAGAGGCTGCTGTAGTCAGTTGGCCAACTAAAAATGCCTCATCACAGCTCCTTGAGAAGGACACAAGGAACTCCTTTCTCTCCTCTACCTCATTCCCTCTTCAAGCCAAGTGAAACCAAACTCCAGCAGATCAACTAAAGGAGCCATCATAACTGCCGAGACGTCTCTGCAATTTCAAAGCCTATACTTCAGGCTTAGTCAAGAACAGGCCAAAATAGTGACTGAGCTTGATTCCATTTCTTAAAGATATAATTTTGTCTTCATTTGCACCTAGTTTTGTATGTGTGGGACTGAGAGAAGTGAGGGGTGAAATATGGTCTAAGGATCAACGAGAGATTTTTTTTTAACATTTATTTATAACTTTTTTTTCTCTTGGGGCCACGGTCTCCTTCAATTCCCATTAGGAAAGTTTAGGCATCCTTTCCGCCATGATCCCTCCCGAGCATGAGGTTTGTTCAGGTAAGTCTGCAATTTACCTGAATTCCCAGCGTCAGGCTCCTACGACCCAACTTGCCACCTTCTACCTACCAGCCAGCAAGGAACTTCAGGTGGGTAACTGCCAGAGGGCATGGCGATGAGGCCCAGGTGCCTGTGCCTAACACTGTTGACATCATTAGGGACCTGCAAACTGTCTTGACCTCCAGCCAACTGATTTAAAATCTGGGTGAAAAATGTTCACATCCTGATCCTTTACTGAAACCTTTGCAATAACATAGCATCAACGAAGAGCTGCAGCACAACCAAATTCAAGTATAATATAATTTAAGAACTTCCTTCTATTTCACAAAAAAATTCAGTCCCAATTTGAAATTGGACAAATTTCACACTGCATCGAGGATACCTCCAGCTCAAGAATGAGTGTTTGGAATCACACAGTTGAGTTGCTGGACTATTTGTTTGTTTTCAAACAAGTTGGGCTAGAATTTCAGAAGTGCTGATTAATCGTTGCTGGGATTGTAATGCATGATTAATTGCACCTATTGAAAGTAATGTAGGCAGCTACAGACCTCCTTTCCATATGTGTGGTATGCAACTCAGTGCTAAACATTTCAGAGGATTCAAAGCTCTGAGTCTTGGGCTAATTAAAACCAGTCTGCACCTCCTAAAAGGGAGGTTCATCCTAGCTGTAACAGCTCATTCAACTGACTGGGAAATACTTTAGAAGCAAATAGAATTATGCTAGAGGGAGTGGGGGAAAGAGTTTAGATTCTCCATTACAGTGCTACAGGCCTTAGTACAGGTGGTTTAAAAAAGAGAAGATGTGATCTATTTGTACACAGCCAGACGGAAAAATTACAAAGGCAATGGGAACAGATAACCAGTAAGGCTAATGCCAGAAATCTGCAGCCCAGGATCTGAATATAGTGCCACATAGGTTCAGTAACTTTACATGAGGGTCAAGGTCAATGCTTGAATCTGCAAATGCCAATTCCTGCCAGCTGTATCATCAACCTCACACGTTGCTCAATGCACCACTGTCCCCTCACTCATTCATCAATCATCCCTAGCCAACAAGACTCACATCTTACTTTCATGCACCCTACATCACTCCCACATACTGTAAGCCTCACACCAACATTACACAACTCCCACATACTTTCAGCTGTGGGAGGAAACTGGAGCACCCAAAGGAACCCATGCAGGACATGAGGAGAATCTGCAAACTCCACACAGACAAGTGACGCGAGGCTGGAATCGAACCTGGTTCCCTGGCGCTGTGAGGCAGCAGTGTTAACCACTGTGCCATCATGCCATAGGCATGACCAACTCTATAACAGCACTTGAGGATTAAGGCATGATGGTGCAATGTGACGATTAGTGTTATGGCTTCTATTGCTGCACAAATAGTAGCCATGAAACTTCTGAGTGTGACCTTGGAAACTCAGACTGATTGACGAAATCTCGGCTTGCCGTCATTTAAATCCAGTGTGATGTTATACAGACTAAGATTGTTTGCATTATGTCTCGGCGCAACTCGTGGGTCAAAGGGCCTGTTTGTGCTGTATTGTGCTGTATTGTTCTATGTTCTATGTTCTATATCTGCACTCAGTGAGAGAGCAACCCAGCTATCTGCCATCCAACAGAGTACTTGAGTTGCTGAGCCACTGGCTTATAGGAGGTGGCTGTGGCTCTGTGGAAGATGAACCTCCTCTCCTCTCCAGAGAACAATATTCATGCTTCCACCTCTACTACACCTCCTCTACACTGCCTGTCAGCCAGCTAGCCAACTCACCCGGACTCTGCCAAGCATGGTGAAGTGGGGCTGTCCAAATCCAAGTTTGCAGTGCCCAGGATTGCTCGAGGCCACCCATAGGCATTCGGCATTCTCTCCCCATGAAATTCAGCAACCTTCCAGCAGACAACCCGAATATAACCAGAGGGGCAAAACTGGATAGAAACATTGGGCCAGCCAATGAGAATGCACAAGATGAGTAGATAAGTTTTGTATGGAGTATGGAAGTGTTGTTAGTAAAAATTGACAAGGAATGATTGTTTTTCAATGCCCAAAAAATAACAAGGTGTTGCTGCGATGGCCCAGAATAGAGAAGTGTTAATGTGAGGAAATGAACAGTAATTACTATTTGAAGATTCATTGAGGGCAGCCACTGTCTGATGATATGTACATCAACAGTCTGCATGGACAGTGAGTATGAGCTTCTGTCATCCTTCTCCTTTCCTTGAGGTGAGCATCGAGACCCTGGTATCATGATGTCCAGGTGGAGAAGGATGCAGCACAGCACCAGGAATTGGAGTACACACTGCAGTGAGTACTGGAGGTCTCCCCCTATGCTGTCCATGCAATGGGAGGGTCACGACAGAACTGTGATTGTTTGCTCTATGATGGCCTTTTTTACAGCATGGCTCTCATTATAGAAACATAATGTATTTGTGGAGGAGTTATGGAGAGAATCATGAGAGGAGATAGCCATAATCACCAGGCAGCACAGCTTGAAGATGTGCATGGACTGTTCTCCCACTTTGTGACATTATTGCTGTTGTGACTATTTCAGACTGAGCCCAATATCTCCTCCAGTAAAGGGTGACAATAATTGTCAGAGAGTGAAATAGAGAACAGTTTCTTTGAATAAACCTGTCAAACTGAAAAAAAAATCAATCTAATGATAATGAATAGCTAATTAAAGGAGGCTAACAATATTGTTGGGAATTGAATTTTTTTTTAAACAAGTCTTTTTGTTCCAAGCATTTACAAGTTTGACAGTGCCGATCTTAAGGAAATCATTTGAAATAATTGTAAATGAGACTTGCATTCAACTTCGTCAAAGGAAAATAAACGCTTGACCATTCTCACCTGTACTCACTATGTTCTGTCAAGGGAATATATGTAAATCTGCAGAGAATATCTGTGGAGCTGCTTATTTTCAGATTCCTTCAGTGACAGCTTGCCTTGAATAACCAATGACACGGCCTTGATATGGTCCATATTCTGGGTTAGATGTTGCTCTGAGCTGCGAGTGGACCTTCAGCAATGCTGCTGATTTATTTTGGAAGCAGTTTCTTTCTCTGGAGGAATCAGAGGAAATGACATTCAGATAAAATACAGCAGACACTGGAGATCTGAAATAAAAGCAGCAAATGATGAATGAACTCAGCATCTGCGGAGAGAGAAACAGAGTTAACGCTTTGAGTCTGATGTGACTCTTCTTCGGAACTGACAATCAAAAACATTCTGAGTGATTTGGTCTTCCAATAAAAACCTGCAGCTTCGTCACCAGTTGGTTAAAGAAGATGGAGAGTGAATTTCATCCTTGTTCAGCCTTGTGGTGTTTCACTTGGCTGTGCTGCAATGCCAGCTGCTACTGACACTTCCTGGTTGGCTTAGCTAAAAAGAATGCTCACACTGGCATTCCAAGCATTTACTGGGAGCCTGTGATGGAGCACTATCCTGATGTCACACAGCTCAGGCACTTGATGCAGTACCAGGTTATCTCATTTAGACTGTGTAGTTTCAGACAACAGACTCTGCAAACACAAAGCATTAGGGTGCACTGCATTGATTTAAAGAGCTAAATACCCCACTGAGAGATAAGGTAATTATTAAAAATACTTGCTTCTGGAATATGTCTGAAAATACTGAAGAGTTTCTTTGGAGGTGGTCTGTTTTATTCCTGCATTTTGCCAGAGGGCATTGTTGCATCCTCACAAGCAATGCAGAGTGTAGTAAGTACTGGAACTTACAACAATAAAGTTTTATTGGTGACTCTGAGGAGCTTTTACTTGCTGTTACAGTTAAAGAGAACAGTCACAAGGTTCAACTATTTGCAAGAAACAAAGTTGAACAGGCTAACAACAGGTAACTATTTACATTGTGCAAAACACTGATTGGGCTGTTGCATCTGGCGCATAGCCCATCACATCTCCTCCCCCCTCTTTTTAAAAATTAAATTCCACATGTAGACTAGTTAATCACATAGTCCTCAATTCTTGTATTTAGTTTGTTCTTGCACCCTGATTGTGCTAGTTGATAGTATTTGAAATGAGCTCAGGTTGGTGACCTCCATGTGGCTGGATTCAGGCATCCTTCAAGTATATCCAATAGCTGCATTGGCTTCTAGATGAGTCTCCATTTTCATTTTGTTTGGGGCTGAGTTGCAGGTTAGATGCAAAGAGTATTATGGTGGTTGATGTTGGTATTTCCTGCACTACATGATGCTAGTTTCCTATTTATTGAGAACCATCAAAAGAAACCACACTACTGTTTGTCTCTGGGGCATGACTGTGTACCACCACCAGTTTGTGATAGTCACGTGTAGTCTGCATCCTGAGCATTTGACTAGGTTCTAAAAAATTTCAATTATAATACCTCTTTCTCCTTCATTGATTGAAGTGGGCGCCACTCATGTTGATTTTGACTTTCAATTGCAAGAGGGCTTTGGCTGTGGGGATTGTGTTCAGGGTGCATCTGTACAACATTTGCCCTGGCAGACCCTGTTTTGGTACATTTCACAGGCTGAGGAGTGCAGCATAGAAATCTGTGCGGCCTGAGATACATTTCTCAAATTGATTCAAACTGAGGAGAGCAGCATAGAAATTGTGTGGCCTCAGATACATTTTTCAAATTGGTTCTTGGCTGAGAATAGTACCCATTCTGCCAGGCTTTTGGGCTGTGGGCACAGGAGATTGCTTGTAATATGCTTAGGATCCCAAGCGTATGTAAAGTCCCTGAAATCCTTGGCGAGCACTGTTCACCATTATCCTTTGAGAGATGCAGCGTGTGGTGAAGTGAACTCAAATTTCCTGACAGCTTTGGGACCCAATAAAATTAGAAGACTATGAGCCAGTACCTTCTTTGGTTTGTCCAATAGACTGGTACTATAGGAAAAATGCCATCTTCTTTCAAATTTTATCCATTTGTCTGTGACATTTTCATCAAACCAAAACAGGTCAATGTGGTGAAGTTTCCTGTGCCATTTACCAGTGGTAGTCATGATGTGGAGCTTGGGGCATTTGCTACAAATGAATTTGTTGGATTTTAAGCTAGTGTTGTGAGATTTTTTCCATTCTGCCAATGCCTGACACCTTGTAGGAAATACTGGGCTGCAATAACTGGTGACCAGAGGCTAACAACACTGAGCAGCTCTGAAATGCTGTGTTTCTGCCTGTGTTCTAGGGGAACTCCCACTCTCCTGTCTTGTGGCCCCTTTGTATCCGCATCATCGCAGTGCACGGTCTACACAGAGAAGTAGATGTTCTGTCCACATATAGGTTGCGTTAGGAATGAGGATTGCCATGACAATACCTCTGGGGCTGCAGAATGACAAGGAGTAAAGTCTGCAGACACCCAAGCTCTGGATCGTAGTCTTTGCCAACTTGGAGCCATGTTCCTTGGCAATGACAGAAGATTGTCTAGTAGGCCAGTCAATGTATCCAGTATCTCAGTATACATACCCATCAGTGCTCTCTTATTTGCCATCTCGTTGAGATCCTTATCTGAGTCTTCTACAGCAGGATTTATCCGTGACCTTGCCCTTAGGTGGGCTGGTAAATGAACCATCTTTTCCTGGCTGCCAGCTCTTTTGAGGCTGATGACCCACCACAGATCTGGACTCTATACCTGCCTCCAAAGTGACTCTTCAATTGTGCGGTGCTGTTACCCTCTCTCTCTCTCTTTCTCCTCCTTGGGCTGCTGTGGTTGAGCAATGGCAGTTCTTGGGTATCTAACAGCAGGTACTCAGAAGGAGAAGGCTGGTGTGAGATGAAATGCAAATGCTCCATAATCAGCTTGCTCATCATGTTGGATATGAGGATGGTGGTTAGCTGAGAATTGAGAAGGGGCATAAGGCAGGAGCATGCTGTTATCCTCAATGTTCTCAGCAATGTCAGGTGCCATGGCCCCTTGGGATTGCCAAACCTCTGATGCTGAGAGCCATCTCCTTCCTAGGATTTCCTCAGGACTCAGGAGATATAGGTGTCTATTGAAGCATTGCGCAGTCTGAGGTTGGATCAATAGGAAATGTCATGTGAAGAAGTATTCACTGATTTTGAGTGCTGGCCTCAGGTCATTAGATGTCTTGACCCAGGTCTAAACTCTAGGAGATCGTCTCCAGGCCATTTGCTCTCACTGTATTCTGAGAGTTTCTACCTGGAACTGTGGCAACCCTCCAGCTTCCCACTTCATCATTTTTGCCTCCATCACCCTGGAACCCTCTCTTTATTTAAATATTTCTTAGTCTATGTTTTAAACTCCCGGTTTTTAGACTCATTCCCTCTCCTGTCCAGAAGAACATCTGACCCGCCTCCTCCTCCCCCCACCACCAGACAACGATCAGCTCTCCCCCCCACCACCAGACAATGATCAGCCGCCCCCCCCCACCCCCCCACCATCACCAGACAATGATCAGCTCTCCCCCCCACCACCAGACAATGATCACCCCCTCCCACCAGACAATGATCAGCCCTCCCCCCCACCACCAGACAATGATCAGCCCTCCCCCCCACACCACCAGACAATGATCAGCCCTCCCCCCCACCACCAGACAAGATCAGCTTCCCCGCACCCAGACATGATCAGCCCTCCCCCCCACCACCAGACAATGATCAGCCCTCCCCCCCACACCAGACAATGATCAGCACCCCTTTCCCCACCAGACAATGATCAGACCTCCCCTGCCAGATATACATCTGACCCGTCTTCTCCTTTCTCCCCCCGCACCACCAGCCAATGATCTGACCTCATCCCCCCCCCCCTCACCCCCCAACCAGAGAATGATCTGACCTGCCTCTACGTTACCCCCACCACTGATCTGAGTCAGACAGCCATTGGGATCACTGATCACACTCTTCAGCAGCTGGAGCACCTGGTCCCTAAAAGTGTGGTTCAGATTGGTAAACACTGTGGTAAAGGGGGAAATGCTGATAGCATTGGGCAGGCAGTTCATTAATTCAATTTAAATGCATTTGCGGGTTACGGTAAAGTGACAATCTGTGCAGACTTGGGTGCAGATCACGATAAAGGCCTCGCACCCAACGATTTCGCACCCAAAAATGGGCACAAATTGTTGGTAAAATCGGGCCCTATGTCCAGGGTGCGTGGGGTGTGTGATTATGCTGGCTGCTTTTCCGAGGCAGAAAGAAATGTAGGCAGTGTCAGTGAATGGGAGGCTGGTTTGAACAATGGATTAGGTTTTGTTTGCGACTCTTTGTAGTTTATTGCAGTCTTGGACAGAGCAGGAGCCATTCCAAGTTGTGATACAACCAGAAAGAATACTTTCTATGGTACATCTGTAAAAGTTGGTGTGAGTGGCGGTGGGCATGCCGAATTTCTTTCGTCTCCTGAGGAAATAGAGATGTTGGTGGGCTTTCTTAACTATATCATCAGCATAGAATGACCAGGCAGGTTGTTACATAGAACATAGAACATAGAACATTACAGCACAGAACAGGCCCTTCGGCCTTCGATGTTGTGCCGACCAAAATAAAAAGCAATGCCCCTCCAAACTAAACCATTCCCTTCTCTTCCATATACTTATCAATTAACCTCTTAAACGCCACCAAACTTGGCGCATCTACAACAGCTGCAGGCAGGGCATTCCACTCCCTAATCACTCTTTGAGTAAAGAACCTACCTCTGATATCCGTCCTATAACTCATACCCCTTAATTTAAAGCTGTGTCCCCTCGTGCTAGCTTTCTCCATCCTAGGAAAAAGGCTATCACTGTCCAGTTGTTGTTGATTTGGAATCCTAAAACCTTGAAACTGTCAACCATTTCTACTTCAGCCCTATTGATGTAGACAGGGGTATCCTGAAGTCAATGACTATCTCCTTCATTTTGTTGATATTAAAGGAGAGAGTATTGTCGTCATACCTGTTTACCAGATTCTCTATCTCTGCCCTCTGTCTTGCCATTGTTTGAGATGTGACCGACTTTGATAGTATTATCAGCAAACTTGAAAATTCAAGTTGGAGTGAAATTTGGCCACACTGTCATGGATATATGAAGAGTATAGGCCTGAGAACACAGCCTTGTGGACACCGTTGTTGAGGATGATTGTGGAAGAGGTGTTGCCTATCCTTACTGATTGCAGTCTCTAGGTTAGGAACTTCAGGATCCAGTCACAGAGGGAGTCCCAGGCCACGGGGTTTGGAGATGGGTTTTGTAGGAATATTGGTTTTGAAGGCTGAGCTGTAATCATTAAATAGCAGTCTGACATAGGTGCCTTTGTTATCTAGGTGTTCCAGGGTTGAGTGCAGGGCCAGGGAAATGGTGCCTACTGTGGACCTGTTGCGGATTAATAGTCTAGTGGTAATAGTACTAGGCAATCATCTCACCTGTAATAATTTAATATTTGACAGAAATCCAATCCGGGTCAGTCATGTGCTGGTGTTTTGGGAATCAAATATCGAAGATCTAAGGATGAGAAATTTCAAGATTAAATAATATTGTTGTGATGCTCAAGTATAAGTATAATCATTGTACACGGATTGATTAGAATTTTCCCATGATTTCACACAGTGATCTCCATATCTCAGTTGGATTGTGCAGGTGATATTTGAATGGAAGAAAGAAACTTTCCCTTGTGAAGAGTAGAAAACGGCAGGAGAAAACAATCCACTTCTGCATCTATTGCTTGACTATACAGAGACTATAGCATAGCTATAGGGAAGTTATGCTTTCTTGTCCATTCTTTTCTGGATGTGATTATGTGGTATGGAGGAATATTAAAAAAAATGGTCTACAAGCTATCAGGAAGAATCCTTTTAAATAGAGCATTATTAACAGTTGTAATTCACTTTGGTGTAACAAGCAGTGTCATTCACAAACTTTAAACTAGTGAGATCGAAAGTGAAAATAAATTGAAAATAAATCTCATCTTTTCCTCCAGATGCAGGCAACTTTCATTAAAGCTTTACAATAACAAAAGAATACTGAAATTAAAAACTTCCCAAATGACCTTGAGCCCAAGCAATTTACATTATAAGAAAAAACAACTGAAGGAACATGAAACTGTGAAACAACAAAAAAGCAATAATTTCTGATTTAATAGTTTATCTTGTAATTTTTAATCAGAAATTATACTTTCTCCAATCTGATCTGAATCATGATGACTTTATTTGTTGCTTGCCTCTCAGGTTTATAAACATGTTAGGGCTATTTCTTTCTTTATACTCTGCAAAATATTGCCAAACATACTCACATCAAATTCACTCATGTGTGCAGTCAAGCAGTGAAGTCACTAACTCATCGCTTAAGGACTTCATCTTTGCCACAAGATTTTAAAGGACGAGCATTAATTAAAAATAACACCTAGATGAGTTATTTCAAGACTTTGCCCTTGGTCTTTCCCTGAGTAACAATGGTATAAAGTTCATGTCGTGTTTACTTCATTGGAGCAAACAAACAGCTGTTACATAGTTACATGATGCAAAACAAGGAGACTTTTCTGTCCTGTGCCCTTGGTATGGATCTCTGTCTGTTGAGACATTTATTACAGGGAATCCATAGCCATGGCCTATGATTTTACAGCCATTAAGCTCAAAGAATGGAAAATTATTGGATGCAGTGCACAATTTCTTATTGTGTCCTTGGAGCAGGTGTAATCCCACACTAGGATCTCCAACAATCTTTCCTTATGTTGTGTCTGTTCTTCTGAGTAAACCATGGGCCCCATGCTGATTGGCAGGTTAGAACATTGGAAGCTTTTCCTGTGCATAGTTAGCCAATCACAGCTAGTCCACTTACGGGCATCCTACAGTCGATCTTGGCACTTCATGGGCAAAGAGGGCAAAAAAGATTAGCCACAGTTTCCGTTCCTGATTTCTAGACAATGATCATTGCTGAAAAGTGCCATTATGTGAGTATTAAACAGGAATATAGTCAATTCTGATGAGCCCCATTCTCAAATGACCCTGATGAAGGTTGGGTGAAAAAATAACTGATGGCTGGTGCTCATGAAATGATGTCCCTCTTGAGGAGTGAAAGTAATAGAGAATGATAAGCAGGAGTATCAGTGAAGCTAATTTTGATTAGAGAGGTATCCAAAAAGTTAGCAGTTGCCTCCTATTATTGCTTGCCAGCACTGTTATATCCTTAGCTACAGCTGTGATCATAAGGCATTATAAACACTTCACTTATAATCAAAGGAGGAACTGATTAGGACTGTTATGTATAAAATTATGAATAATTTCCCAGAGCCCAATCCACACTAACTAGTGCTTTACAGTGTGAATCATCTTAGTAATACCCGGCTGATTTCTGCTCTTTGTAATACAACAAAGAGATATTGAGTGTTCAATGCTGGAGTTGCAGACAGTTATTTAAGACCCAGCAGTACTTCTTTCTTTACATAAATTATCTTCAGGGTCCTGTTACAGCCAACTCCACAGAGCTAAATAAAGCTACTCTGCATAAAGATATCAGTGGTGCATTTTGTTATGGCCTGTTAATACATCTTTAGTTATAAATCTAATGCACCTTTAAGAACAACATCAAATACCTAATGAGCTCTTCCCATTCGGCAAATGTACAGTCCAGCAGCGAGCAAAATCATACAAGCTTTGTCGTGAGGTAATAAATATCATGTAGTGTGGCAATCAAGCTTGATTGGTGTGTAGAGGAAGAAAATCAGCCTTGGTTCTTATTCCCATTCAACCAAACAGCAATGCTGTGGCAATCCAGAGAATTTCCAGTTGAAGGTAAAGAGAAAAGTAAAAACAGTTAAGCATGAACACTGGTCTAAACTGGTCTAGGACACCTTAACATGGAACATCATTAAAACAGGGAAGTAATAATACTGGATCAAACTATTTTCCAGTTGGAAGTAGTCAGTGTTTATCATTTAACCAATATCGATTTTTTTTTTAAAAACTTTCTGGTCATTAGTATTTTGCTGTGGGAGCTTGCTGGGCACAAATTGGCTATTGTGTTTTCAATAATACAGTAGTACTACATTTCAATACTACAATGTTACATTTCATAAAAACCTCATGATTTGTAAAGTGCTTTAACATGCTCAGGCATCATGAAAAATGCTATGTAAGTGCCAGATTTTATTTCTTGTTGGTTGTGACACCCTTACAGAACTGACCGATAAGCAAATGAGTTAAATTTCGGTATGGTCCATCCATGTTTCTTTGTGATAAGTGAGGAAATTCCGAGACCAAAATTGACTGATTCTTTTTCTCCTGAATCTTCAATTAAAAATGAAAAGATTGGAGTGCAAAGTCCAAGTACAGAATTGCAACCTAAAATTCAAAACAAAGTTTTCAATGAATTAAGCTGGCCGGGCTGTCCTTTTGCTATGATTGGTAAGGTCCCAACTAATTTCGGGGCTGTGAGTTTTAATCATAAAGAAATGGATGTGATTTATGTGCAAAGGTTTAAAGATAACAACAACAAGGTTTAATGCAGGAGTTGTTAGCTGTACAGACTACAAAGTGAAATTAAACAGGAGCCTGTGAAACACCCAATTGTACTGTCATCAAATTATGTTACTGGCTCTTAAAGGAGTCATGCAACCACATAAATATATAACATCCTTCCCCTTTTACTTCTGTGGTCATAACAACAAATTACTATGATACATGCTATGATACAAATTACATAAGATTATTAATATTCCAGACATAGTAGTCTGCATCATTAATCATCACACACAGTCAATAAGAAAGTAAAAAAAAACGGGCGTCTATTTCTCTTTGGTTGTACCATATGTTCGAGAATTAAGCTGACCTTGACACTATGAGTAACACTCAGAACTTCAGTGTACAATTCTGCTCTTAGAGTTAATTCTGTATCATTCTCACTCAGTACAGTACAAAGACAACTCAGGCAACTCAGATTCAGCTAAGTTTTCCATAGCAGTCTTCACAACACTAGTGACTAAAGATGTTGGTACTTCTGGAGATGATTCTAAGAAATCATTTTAAAATGATAACAATTGGTCAGCATGGCATTACCAAACCAGTTGCTCTTCGGTTTGAACCTTGTCAGAAATTGGAACTGTTATTGCTAAAACTCTGGCTAGTACCCATTTCTCACTTATGGCATAAGTACACAGTAAAGGATAAACACTGATTACAATTGATCTCTTTGTTGAAGTAAGTGCTGATTTGCCCTCTTTTTGCCTATCCAAAGCAATTAGCCATTCTTCTCCTGAAGGTATAATATATGAAATAATTCCCCTTAATCTCTGAGTAAGCAAGCAACAGTAATGATTGCTTTGGATTTAAATGAACCAATACTTCAGACTTCTGCAAAGCATTTTTGAATCTTTGAATGCTTTCTCAAATTCTGTTGCCCAGTCCCATGACTGTTTCAGATATAATAAATTAGAGAATAGTCTCAATAATGTAACTAAGTTAGGGAGAAAATTGCCATTATAATTTTCTAATCCTACAAAGTCCCTCAATTGCGTACATTCATCAGATGTAGTGCTTCTAAAATAGCATCCATCTTTTTAGTTGCTTTATGTAGGCCTTCACTATCAATAACATGACTGAAATGTTGGACAGATGTTTGGAAAAAGTCACGTCTTTCTTTCTTGATATGCAGACTATGTGGAGTTGAAGACATTCCATTTTGCTTCTAAATTATTCAAGCCCTTATATTTACTGGACCCTGTAATGAGAATATCATCCAGGAAACATTGCAAGCAGAGACACCACTTAAACTCTGATGCATCGATCTTTGGAATAGGTGCAGATGTTATTCCAAAAGGCAATCTTTCAGAATGAAAAAGACCTTTATGAGTAACAGTGGTAAACAATGGTTGAGATTCAGTGGCTTCATTCACCTGTGATTATGCTTGTGAGAGATCAATTTTGCAGAGTTTCTACACATCTGATAAATCTTCAATTTATAGGCAATGGATATTGATCTGCACACAACTCTGGATTTATGGTTGTTTTAAAATCATGACAAATGTGAACTGGACCATTTATTTCATGACATGTACAATGCGGGTAGCCCAGTCACACGTTGTAATCTGCTCTAACACACAAGTATTGAGAAGTTAGATTTATTCTTTGACCTTGGGATGAATTGCGTATGGCATCACTCTTGCTTTAGAACATTTTGGTTGACTATTAGGCTTTATCTTGAGTTTCACTTGAAATCCTTTCATTGAGCCAAGTGTGTCTTTGAATCATATGGTGGAATTTTGCTGTCCCCCATCCCAAGAATCAGAGCAGGCAAGACAGGACCATGCAAAGCCCTGTTGATCTCAGTCAGGATTTTCCAGTCTTGGGGCAAACATGGCTGGAAAACCCCATCCATAGAGTTATAGAAATATACAGCATGGAAGCAAGCCAGTTGGCCCAACACATCCATGCTGGCCATGTTTCCTAAACTGTACTAGTCCCATTTGCTTGCATGTGGCCCATTTCCCTCTAAATCTTTCCTATCCATGTACCCATCCAAATGTCTTTCACATCTTGTAATTGTCCCTGCACCTACCACCTCCTCTGGCAGCTCATTCCATTCACACACCACCCACTGGCGTGAAAACGTTGCCCCTCAGGTCCTATTTAAATATTTTTTCTCTCACCTGAAACCTATGCCCTCTAGTTTTAAACTCCCTTACCCTTGGGAAAAGACCTTGGCTATTCATCTTATCTGTGCTGCTTATGATTTTATAAACCTCTATAAAGTCACCCTTCATCCTCTTATGCTCCAGGGAAAGAAATCCCAGCATATCCAGTCACTCCTTATAATTCAAACCTTCTAGTCCCAGTAACATACTTGTAAATCCTTTTTCTACCTTCTCCAGTTTAACCATCCTTCCTGTAGCAGGATGATCAGAATTGTACGCAATGCTCCAAATGTGGCAATACAATGACTTGTACAGTTGTAACATAACATCTCAGCTCCTCAGTGCTCTGACCGATGAAAGCAAGTGTGCCAACTGCCTTCTTCACCACCCTGTCTGTTTGTGATGCCACTTTAAGAAAATATGTACCTGCAGCCCTAGGTCTCTTTGTTCTATAAAATTCTCCAGAATTAAGCATGTAAATTTTGCCCTGGTTTGTTTAGTAGATGCTAATTTTGTTTTGTTTTTTATATAAAGTTTTTTAAAACATAAAACTGTCCAAGAGTTTCACTAATGTCCCTTCATGAGGAAATTCTGCCATCCTTACCTTATCTGGCATACAACAGTGTGGTTTATTTTTCATTGCTTTCTGAAATTCCTGAGTAAGACACACATCACAAGCAATTAGGGATGGGCAGCAAATGCAGGCCCAACCAGTTTGGATGACATCCTATGAAGGAATGAAGAAAAATAAAACAAATTGAAAGCTTATTGGCTGATTCTTTCAGATCAGCCACTTGGGAATTCAAATTTCTTAAGTTACCAGCTCTATGAGGACCTTAATATGATGGAAGTAGAATGCTGGATGTTAACTGTTCAGGTTGTCAAGTCTTATGAGTCTCTTAATTGGATTACTTTCCTGTAATTAATTAATAGACTGCTGTTCATTTGTTTGGCTCCTAACAACAATGTTTTGGTTTGATCAGAGAAGCTTATTTGATCAAATACCCAAAGTTCCTGTGCGAAAGGATGAACACTTACAGACCAGCGAATGTTCTCTACAAAGATGCAAAATTTCCTCCAATGAGTATTTAAAATTCACCGTGATTCTTCAGGATCAGTCCCAGCAGTGAAGGTGAAATAAGTGGTGTCATTGATTTCAAGTAATGACAAAAAAGGCTCTTTCATTAAAATGTTTGCCAGGAAAAGAAAATGATACCTTGTAAGACAAGCAGCGTACGTGAGAAGTACAGTTTCTGCTTTAGTTAAAATTATGGAAGTTTCAAATTGTGCAGTGCCTGACATCAATTATATTACAGTACTGTAGCTCAACAGAAGGCTGCATATAAATTATATCTGCTGAATGGGAGGGAGTCATTACAGATGCAGTAAGAGGTTTTTTTTTGGAGTTGGCATGCTCGGCCTTGTGTCCTTGTATAAATCAGGGCGGTGCTGTATTGACAGGGATGAGATGGTGCCAGCGATGTATCTGAAAGCAGATGCAGGAAAAATTAAACTGCTGGACTGGAACTGTTTTTTTACATTTTTGATGTTAGTCCACTTGTTGCCTATGAATAGGCAGCTCTTCCTACAATGTCACCTTCAGAGTTACACCCCAACAACAAAAGATGTATTGATTTGAAATGTATCATTTAACTTTCTCGGGTGGAAGGAGTTTAAGAGATGATTAGCCACTAATACATGCCGGTGACACAAGTGTGCTGTGTTTGGGGGATGGACACGGAAATTGGAGAGTGAATTTTAAGGTTAGGGGACTCACCTGAGAGAAATGGGATTGAATTGTGCTGTCTTACACCCTAATAAATTGTCACCCTTCCTGATCAAAAGTGATCCGATTGATATGAGTTCCTGTGAGCTGGTTGCCCTATGCATGTGTAGAATGATCGTCATGGTGATGTGGAGTTTGGAATAGAGCTACACAAGACGTAGAAGTAGGACTTGGCCATCAGGCCCTTCCACCATGCCCCATCATTCAATATGATCATGGCTGATCTATGCCGGCCTCTGCTCCTTTTCTGTGCTGTTTCCCCATAGCCCTCTGCTCTTCAATCTGTCAAATACTTATCCATTTCTACTTTAAATACTTCTAATGATCCAGCTCCACCACCCTTTGGGCAGAGAATTCCAGAGGTTCACCTTACTCTGTAAGAAGAAATTTCTACACACCTCAGTTTTAAACGACTGGCCCTTTATCTCAGAGCTAAGTCCTCTTAAACATAGAACATAGAACATTACAGCGCAGAAGGCCTTTGGCCTTCGATGTTGCGCCGACCAATTAAGAAAAAGCAATGACCTTCTAACCTAAACCATTTCCTTTTTGTCCATAAACTTATCTACTAACCTCTTAAACGCCACCAAACTTGGTGCATCTACAACTGCAGCAGGTAGGGCATTCCATACCCTTACCACCCTCTGGGTAAAGAACCTACCTCTGATATCTGTTCTATAATTACCACCCCTTAATTTAAAGCTATGTCCCCTCGTGCTAGCTTTCTCCATCCTAGGAAAAAGGCTATCACTGTCCACCCTATCTAAACCTCTAATCATCTTATATGTTTCAATAAGGGCTCCTCTTAGCCGCCTTCTTTCTAACAAAAACAACCTCAAATCCCTCAGCCTCTCTTCATAAGACCTGCCCTCCATACCAGGCAACATCCTGGTAAACCTACTCTGTACCCTCTCCAATGCCTCCACATCTTTCTTATAATGTGGGGACCAGAACTGCACACAATACTCCAAGTGCAGCCGCACTAGAGTTTTGTACAGTGGCAACATGACGTTGCGGCTCCGAAATTCAATCCCCCTACCAATAAAAGCTAAGACTCCGTATGCCTTCTTAACAACCTTATCGACTTGATTGCCAACTTTCAGGGATCTATGCATATATACACCAAGATCCCTCTGTTCATCAACACTATTAAGAGTTCTACCATTAGCCTTATACTCTACACATTTGTTATTCCTGCCAAAGTGAATTACCTCACACTTTTCCGCATTAAACTCCATTTGCCACCTCTCGGCCCAGCTCTGCAACTTGTCCAAGTTTCTCTGCTAACTATAACACCCCTCTTCACTATCTACCACTCCTCCGACTTTTGTGTCATCCGCAAATTTACTAATCCATCCTTCAATCTTGTTCGAGATTCTCACAAAAGTGAAAAAAATCTCACCATCACCCTGTCAGGCTCCTTCAGGATCTCATGGGTGTGATTTTGCCACCTTGCTGCATCAGCTGATCAGTGTAATGAGTTATGAAAATAGCAGGTAATGCTAAAAATTCAATTCACGGTTTGAATGTCTTTGTTAATGATGTGAACTGCTTCACATCCAAAATGGACAAGCATGAACTGGATTTCATTATCATTAGCAATCTTGGCAAACATGCTTCCTCTTTCCAGATGCTTCCTACCTCTTCAGTGATTTGTCACACCAGTGCAAATCACCACTGGTCTGTCAAAGTGTGGCTCAGGTGCAGCAGTGGTGAAGGGGACCAAAATACCATGGAGCACCAACCTCGCAAACTGGGCAAATGGGGTAGGAGGGCACTCATTTCCTTTGGCAGTAAAGGTAATAGCGACCCTCAACTTCTGTGCAACAGGATCCTTCCAGGCCTCCAGCGGAGGCCTCAGCAGCATCTCACATACGAGTGCATTTATGAGATGCATCCACTTTGATATGAGCCAAGCCCAACAGGATGCCCTGGTTGCAGGCTTCCCCAGTTACCTCATGTTCGGTAAGCCATCAATGGCATGCACATCATCCTGTGGTTTCTGTGGGATTAGGGATTCCCTTTAACAATTGGAAGGATTTTCATTCCCTGAATATCCAGTTAGTCTATAGCCACCAAATGAGTTTCTTACACAAGTGTGTGCACAACAGGTATATCGTGTGGGGCTTGCACATCCTGGGGTCTTTGAGGATGCCTTTAGGCTGTCGGATAGTTCGTGGGGAACAAGGACTAACCAAAACACTGAGGTTGTGGTGGTGATGCCATTGCGGAGGTCAGAGACCAAGGCAGAGACACACTATCATGAGGTCCACACTGCCACATAGTCCATCATCATGTTGTGAATCAGGCTGCTGAAGATGGGGTTCCTTTGCCTGGATGCTCTGGTGCGGCCCTCCAGTACAGAGCCTTGAAGGTCTCCCGAATTATGGTGATCTACTGTGTAGTCCACAACTTGGTACAGCACTAGGGAGACATCCTGGAGCCGGAGGAGAACCAAGCAGATGCCCCTGGGGAGGTCGAGGCAAAGGAGGTACTGGAGGATGGAAAAGAAGTGACTGCAAAGATCAGGCAGGGCAGGATGGAAGAGAGACCCTCAATATTGTAAGATTCTTCCGCTAGTAGGCGTAGCGACTTGCAGCTCCAAACACCACCAATTCCACCCCTATGCCAGCCCGCTGCCCACACCCCCTTCAAGATTTTGTCCACAGCCCCCACCATGGGTCCCATTCACATCACACCAGGACGATGTGCTGGGGTTGACCGTGCCAATGAGTTACTGATCCAGGCAGGAGGGGGATGATGACTCAATATGTAGCACACTGTGATGCAGCCATGGTACCATACAAGTCTGATTCCTACATATTCTCTGACTGCACACTGGCACCCAGGCCCACATCTGAGTGAGGGATGGGGCCAAAACTGAGTAGCTTAATGTCCCTGGGATGGGGAGCTGATGTTGCGGGGGTGGGGAGAGTCTTAGGTCCTGTGGGTGATGAGAATGGGCCTCCAGAGCCCAGCATGCTGGGACTGCTTGCTGGGGCTGGAGCAGAGGAGCTCAGATTGCTGATTGTTGACCTCGCGACCCTAATGGTGTTTATGGATGAACACTTGGAACATCATGACAGTCAGTGACCTGGTACCAGTGCTGGGGATTGAGATTCATAGAGTCATAGAGGTTTACAGCATGGAAACAAGCCCTTTGGCCCAACTTTTCCATGCTGCTCTTTTGTTTCAGAACACCTAAGCTAATCCCAATTGCCCACATTTGGCCCAAATCTCTCTATACCCATCATACCCATGTAACTATCTAAATGCTTTTTAACAGACATAATTGTACCCACCTCTGCTACTATCTCTGGCAGCTTGTTCCAGCCACTCACCACCCTCTGTGTGAAAAAAAATGACACTCTGGACACTTTTGTGTCTCTCCCCTCTGACCTTAAACCTGTGCCTTCGAGTTTTAAACTCACCCACCTTTGGCAAAAGATACTGACTATCTTGCTGATCTGTGCCCCTCATTATTTTATAGGCCTCTATAAGGTCACCCCTTTCCCCCAGCCTCCTATGCTCCAGAGAAAAAAGTCCCAGTTTATCTCCTTACACTTTTTGAAAAAGTGACCAAAGAGGTGGATAGGGGTAAGGCAGTTGATGTGGTATATATGGACTTTAGTAAGGCGTTCGATAAGGTGTCCCATGGAAGGCTTCTGCAGAAAATGCAGATGTATGGGATAGAGGGTGATTTAGCTAATTGGATTAGGAATTGGCTAGCCGATAGAAGACAGAGGGTGGTGGTGATGGGAGATATTCATCGTGGAGTTCGGTTACAAGTGGTGTACCTCAGGGGTCTGTTTTGGGGCCCCTGCTGTTTGTAATTTTTATAAATGATCTGGATGAGGGTATTGAAGGATGGATTAGTAAATTGGCGGATGACACCAAAGTCAGAGGAGTGGTAGATAGTGAAGAGGGGTGTTATAGTTTGCAGAGAGACTTGGACAAGTTGCAAAGCTGGGCTGAGAGGTGGCAAATGGAGTTTAATGTGGAAAAGTGTGAGGTAATGCACTATGGCAGGAATAATAAATGTGTAGAGTATAGGGCTAATGGTAGGATTCTTAGTAGTCTTGATGAACAGAGGGATCTTGGTGTGTATGTGCATAGATCCCTAAAAGTAGGCAGTCAGGTCGAGAAGGTTGTTAGGAAGGCATATGGAGTCTTGGCTTTTATTGGTAGAGGGATTGAATTTCGGAGCCGCAACGTCATGTGCAACTGTACAAAACTCTAGTGCGGCCGCACTTGGAGTATTGTGTGCAGTTCTGGTCCCCACATTATAAGAAAGATGTGGAGGCATTGGAGAGGGTACAGAGGAGGTTTACCAGGATGTTGCCTGGTATGGAAGGCAGGTCTTCTGAAGAGAGGCTGAGAGATTTGAGGTTGTTTTCATTAGAAAGAAGGTGGCTAAGAGGAGACCTTTTTGAAACATATAAGATGATTAGAGGTTTAGATAGGGTGGACAGTGATAGCCTTTTTCCTATGATGGGGAAAGCTAGCAGAGGGGACACAGCTTTAAATTAAGGGGTGATAGTTATAGGACAGATATCAGAGGTAGGTTCTTTACCCAGAGAGTGGTTCGGGGGTGGAATGCCCTGCCTGTGGCAGTTGTAGATGTGCCAAGTTTGGTGGCGTTTAAGAGGTTAGTTGATAAGTTTATGGAAGAGAAGGGAATGGTTTAGTTTGAAGGGTCATTGCTTTTTTCATAATTGGTCGGCGCAACTTCGAAGGCCGAAGGGCCTGTTCTGCGCTGTAATGTTCTATGTTCTATAACTCAATCCATGAAGTCCTAGTAGCATTCTAGTAAATCTTTTCTATACTCTTTCTAGTTTAATAATGTCCTTTCTATAATAGGGTGACCACAACTGCACACAGTATTCCAAGTGTGGCCTTACCAATGTCTTGTACAATTTCAACAAGACGTCCCAACTCCTGTATTCAATGTTCTGACCAATGAAACCAAGCATGCCAAATTCTTTCTTCACCATTCTGTCCACCTGTGACTCCACTTTCAAGGAGCTATAAACATGTAACGCTGGATCTCTTTGTTCTGTAATTCTCCCCAGTGCCCTACCATTAAGTGAGTAAATCCTACCCGAGTTCAATCTAACAAAATGCGTCACCTCACGTTTGTCTAAATTAACCTTCATATGAATAAATACCATCGATGCATGCTCACTAGGCCATCAGACTCCTCCTTCACAGAACGATGCTTTGAGCCTCTATTGATCCTTGTATCCTCTGGATACTCCGATTTTCTCCCATGTGTGGGTTAGGTTAGAACATAGAACATAGAACATTACAGCGCAGAACAGGCCCTTTGGCCTTTGATGTTGCGCCGACCAATTAAGAAAAAGCAATGACCCTCTAACCTAAACAATTCCCTTTCGTCCATAAACTTATCTACTAACCTCTTAAACACCACCAAACTTGGCGCATCTACAACTGACGCAGGCAGGGCATTCCATACCCTTAACACTTTCTGGATAAAGAACCTACCTCTGACATCCATCCTATAACTACCACCCCTTAATTTAAAGCTATGTCCCCTCGTGCTAGCTTTCTCCATCCTAGGAAAAGGCTATCATTGTCCACCCTATCTAAACCTCTAATCATCTTATATGTTTCAATAAGATCTCCTCTTCCTTCTAACGAAAACAACTTCAAATCCCTCAGCCTCTCTTCATAAGACCTGCCCTCCATACAAGGCAACATCCTGGTAAACCTCCTCTTTACCCTCTCCAATGCTTCCACATCTTTCTTATAATGCGGGGACCAGAACTGCACACAATACTGCAAGTGCAGCCGCACTAGAGTTTTGTACAGTTGCAACATGACGTTGTGGCTCCGAAATTCAATCTCCCTACCAATAAAAGCTAAGACTCCGTATGCCTTCTTAACAACCTTATCGACTTGATTGCCAACTTTCAGGGATCTATGCACATATCCACCAAGATCCCTCTGTTCTTCAACACTATTAAGAGTCCTACCATTAGCCCTATACTCTACACATTTGTTATTCCTGCCAAAGTGAATTACCTCACACTTTTCCGCATTAAACTCCATTTGCCACCTCTCGGCCCAGCTCTGCAATTTGTCCAAGTCTCTCTGCAAACTATAACACCCCGCTTCACTATCTACCACTCCACCGACTTTAGTGTCATCTGCAAATTTACTAATCCATCCTTCAATACCCTCATCCAGATCATTTATAAAAATTACAAACAGCAGGGGCCCAAAAACAGACCCCTGAGGTACACCACTTGTAACCGAACTCCACGATGAATATCTCCCATCAACCACCACCCTCTGTCTTCTATCTGCTAGCCAATTCCTAACCCAATTAGCTAAATCACCCTCTATCCCAGACATCTGCATTTTCTGCAGAAGTCTTCCATGGGCCACCTTATCAAACGCCTTACTAAAGTCCATATATACCACATCAAACGCCTTACCCCCATCCACCTCTTTGGTCACTTTTTCAAAAAACTCAATGAGGTTAGTAAGGCACGACCTACTCTTCACAAAACCATGCTGACTATCCCCAATCAATTCATTTCTCTCCAAATAACTATAAATCCTATCCCTAATAATTCTCTCCAATACTTTGCCCACAGCAGAAGTAAGACTCACCGGCCTATAATTCCCTGGAAAGTCTCTCTTCCCCTTCTTGAACAATGGGACCACATTCGCTATCCTCCAGTCTTCCGGCACTATACCCGTAACCAACGACGACCTGAAGATCAGAGCCAGAAACTCTGCAATCACCTCTCTTGCCTCCCAGAAAATCCTAGGGTAAATCCCGTCGGGCCCAGGGGACTTATCTAACTTCAAACCCTCAAGAATATCTAGCACATCCTCCTTATCTACTTCAATACTTTCCAGTTTGCAACCCTGTATCCCTGTGTTCTCCACAACTACATTTACATCTCCCTGCGTGAATACCGAAGAGAAATATTTATTCAGTGCCTCTCCAATCTCTTCAGGCTCCACGCACAATTTCCCACTGCTGTCTCTGACTGGCCCTAATCTTGCCCTAACCAATCTTCTATTCTTAACATATCTAAAGAAAGCTTTAGGATTCTCCTTAATCCTATCAGCCAAAGTCTGATTGGCCATGATAAGAAATTGCCCATTAGTGTCCAGGGATGCGTAGGTTAGAGGGATTAGTGAGTATAATATATGGGGATAGGGTCTGGGTGGGATTGTGTTCGATGCAGACTCGATGGGCCGAAGGTTTGCTTTCTGTGCTGTGGGATTCTATGATTTGTGGTCTAGTCAAGATATGAGACATTCTGTGGAAACCAGATCGGAGACAGATCGCAGAGGTGGGATGCAATATCATTTAATAACAATTATCTATAGAGTCAATTAATCTCTGCTTTCACATGTGCTGTCTTGGTGATCAACAAAGATCAAAGAACAAAACAGCATGGGAAATAGGCCCTTCGGCCCAATGAGCCCGCGCCGCCATCCCGTTGTTCCCACCTCTACCCGTGATCCCTGTCAATGTTTATAGATCTATGGATTAAAAACCAAACTTCTTAATTTTACATGGCCTGCCACTATGTCTAGGTGCCCTTCTCGGATGTACATCAGAAGTGGATATGGTCAGGTCTGTTCCACACGCCATGGTCAGTGATGTACCTGTCAGGCATCTCCTGCAAGGTTGGGACCTGGAGGGCCCGGTCCAATTTTACGGATATTACTGTATCACCCAGTTCAACCAGCTGGCTGTTTGATATATTGGTGTCAGGAAAGGAGGAATCGGAACAGCTGGAGACAGCTTGAATCTCCCAGGAGGACTACTCTGGCTTGGGCTACACACTTTCCCCATCCTTCAGGATGGTTGTGGGCCCTGACACTCCATGAGATAGATGGACAGCTGGAGTCAGCTCCAGAAACCTCTGTGTCATCTGGTTCTGCCAGTCCTGGAGTACTGAAGGCCCAATGTTGCCTGCACCATGTTTTGCAAGCCCATAGTGATGGCCCTCTGACTCTGATACAAACTCTGAAACTGCACTCTGTGACTGGGCCAAGCTCTCAAAGCCTGCAGCCATGACCCTCAGTGTCTCCAGCATTCTCCCAAGGCCCTCAGCCCTTGTCCTCTGAGACTCACAGTAAGAAGTCTCACAACACTGGGTTTAAGTCCAACAAGGTCATTTGATAATAATCCCACAAGCTTTCAGAAATGGTGTTCTTTCGTCAGGTGTGTGGAAGGTTCTGATCAGAGAAGGGCATATAAAGTCACACACAGTTTACAGAATACTGAATACTTGTGGGATTACTATCAAACAAACCTGTTGCACTTTAATCTGGTGTTGTGACACTTCTTACTGTGTTTACCCCAGTCCAACACCGGCATCTCCACATCTGAGACTCAGCCGTGTCTTGGACTCTGCCACCCATGGTGACCACTTCCTGCCCCAGGCTCCCCACCATGATTGCCACACTGGCTGGTTGGCCTGGGTGCCACACAATGCTGGCACTATCTCTGGCACATGAAGGCTGTGGGACACCTCCAAACAGTCTTGTGTTGTTGGAATGTTGCTTCAGCCATCCCTGCAATCCCTGGCTCTGCATCTGTATCTCCAGGAGTTTTGTGAAAGCAGCCTGCCACTGTCTAGGAGCCAGCTGTTTCCTTGGTCACTCCTGATGGCCTCGCTTCATTGCAGTTGCCTCCTGCAAAACAAGACACCTGGTTCAGTGCAAGGTTATACGGATGAAGGTTTTGTGACTCCTCACTTCCAGAGTGCGTGCTGACCTGACTGGTGCTCATGGCTCTCTCCTTGGCCTCCCTGTCAGCTCCAGTGCATGCTTCTCGAAGGGAATCAGGAAATGTTGCTCAGGGTGGCTCCTCTGCTTTTTTCACACTCCCTTCTGGTATCCTGTAGGGAAAGTAGGGGATTGAAAGCCTGGAAGGCTGCTGGATATCAGGGTGGGACATTCACTAGCAAAACTCAGCGCTACGCCTCAAAGGCAGGGGTTGTGATGGGTGTTGCAGAGGGATTAAAGGCAAGTTCTTGGGCGGGGGGGGTCAATTTCTGGAAGGCTGCAGGGTGACAGGGAGTAGATCAACGTGGATATTTAAGGCATGACATGCTGCCTCCATGAGTTTGCTCATTTTCTTGCAACACTTGGCATTGGTCCTCCGTGTCACTTCTGCTTTCACTGCTTCCCAAGCCACATTACTGCCCAAGTTCTGGGTCGTTGTGTGTTTCAAAGGAACAAGATGGTCCCTCCTTTATTCCCCAGCAGCCATCCAGCTTTCTTTCCATGAACTGTGGGGTTAGAATCATAGAAACCCTACAGTGCAGAAAGAGGCCACCGACCACAATCCCACCCAGGCCTTACCCCCATATCCCTACATATATTACTCGCTAATCCGTCTAACCTATGCGTCTCAGGACGCTAAAGGATAATTTTTTTAGCATGGCCAATCACCTTATGAATTGGTCTATGTGCTACCATCTTCCTGGTATGTCTGACCGTATGTACATTGTTTGTGTTTAAATTCAGCTTCTCCTGCTTCATTGTATACAGCTACACTCACTTCCGGTGAGTGATAACCTGAAGCTTCCATGATGGCATGATTTGTATGGAGGATCTTTTGTTGCATAGTGTCAAAAGATTGTGGTACAGAACATGCCATTTTCTCATAGTTATGACACTTAGAATTTTGGGGTGAATATTGCACCCCATATGTTAGAATAAGTTCACCATTCATTCTTCTAAACAGCAAGGATTAGACACCCAGACTATTTAATATCTCTTGATAGGTCAACCATCCCATCTCAGGAACTAGTCTGTTGAATCTTCTTTGTACTGTCTCCAATGTTGCTATATCCTCTTTAGGGCAAGGGGACCAAAACTGTACATACAGTATTTCAAGTCAGGCCACACCAACACCCTATATAATAGCAACAAATTCTCCCTATTTTTAAACTCCAACCTCTTTGCAATTAAAGCCAAAATGCCATTTGCTTTCTCAACTACTTGTCAGACCTGCCTGCTAGTTTTATGATTCATGCACTGGGACACCTAGATCCTTCTGGATGCTGCCCTGGAGCTGACACTTTTTTACTGTCGGCTTCTGGTTTGAAAAGCCCGGGGGGGGTGGTGTTAGGGTTGGAGCCTGTGGCATTTCTGTAAATAATAGGGAGCATCACACATTGTAGAGAGTAATGAAAAGGGAAGCGAGGGTGGGATAGTATGCCTCTTCAAGGGGCGTGCTCTCGGAGGGTCATGTGACCTGTGCAAACAATTGTGCCAAAGTGCACAAATCCTGGAGCTGAGTGCGGGTTTTCCTTGCCGGTTAGGAGTCTGGAATTGTGGATTACGGTTGCATTTATATCACTTCCTGTACCTAGTTACTTACCTCATTAAACCTAATTAAATTTACTTGGTGATCACCCATCTTTACAAGATACTATATTTAGAAAGTACTGAAAAGGGAATGATGAAGCTGCAGAGCATGCAAGCAGGTGAGGTCCACCTAGTTTGGTAGGAAGTCACTGGTCATCAAGGTTCCAGGGAAGAAGACGCAGGAGGCAATGAGAAAAGAGATTTGGAGCAAAAGCGAGTGTAAAAGTATAGAAAATTGAACAACAGAGCAAGAGCTATGAAGAATGTCACTGGAGTGAGGAGAATGAGGAGAGACATAAATTCAGGGAAGCCAAATGTTATGTCTGTAATCAGAGGGGGCACATTGGGAGAAAAGTACAAAGTGTGCAGGAAGGTTTTTTGACTCAGTATGTAGATAGGCCAACTAGAGGTGAGGCTACATTGGATTTGGTGCTGGGCAATGAGCCAGACCAGGTGGTAGGCTTGGAAGTTAGTGAACATTTTGGTGATAGTGACCACAATTCGGTTACGTTCACCTTAGTGATGGATAGGGATAGGCATGAAGCTGGGGCAGTAGTTATAGCTGGGGGAAGGGTAATTATGAGGCCATCAGGAGAGAATTAGGGTGCATAGATTGGACTAGGAAACTACAGGGACTGGGAACATCTGGAATGTGGAGCTTATTCAAGGAGCAGCTGCTGCGAGTCCTTGATAAGTATGTCACTGTCAGGCAAGGAGGAAATGGTCGAGTAAGAGAACCTTGGTGTACGAAAAAAGTTGATTTGCTGGTTAAAAGGAAAAAGGAGGCTTATGACAGGATGAGGCTTGAAGGCTCGGTTAGTGCAATGGATAGCTATAGATTAGCCAGGAGGGAGCTAAAGAGTGAATTCAGGAGAGCTAAGAGAGGACACGAGAAGACTTTGGCTGATAGGATTAAGGAGAATCCTAAAGCTTTCTTTAGATATGTTAAGAATAGAAGACTGGTTAGGACAAGATTAGGGCCAGTCGTAGACAGCAGTGGGAAGTTGTGCGTGGAGCCTGAAGAGATTGGAGAGGTACTGAATAAATATTTCTCTTCGGTATTCAAGCAGGGTGATGTAAATGTAGTTATGGAGAACACTGAGGTACAGGGTAGCAAACTGGAAAGTATTGAAGTAGATAGGGAGGATGTGCTAGATATTCTTGAGGGTTTGAAGTTGGATAAGTCCCCTGGGCCGGACGGGATTTACCCTAGGATTCTCTGGGAGGCAAGAGAGGCGATTGCAGAGCTCTGGCTCTGATCTTCAGGTCGTCGTTGGTTACGGGTGTGGTTCCGGAGGACTGGAGGATAGCGAATGTGGTCCCATTGTTCAAGAAGGGGAAGAGAGACCTTCAGGGAATTATAGGCCAGTGAGTCTTACTTCTGTTGTGGGCAAAGTATTGGAGAGAATTATTAGGGATAGGATTTATAGTTATTTAGAGAGAAATGAATTGATTGGGGATAGTCAGCATGGTTTTGTGAAGGGTAGGTCGTGCCTTACTAACCTCATTGAGTTTTTGAAAAAGTGACTAAGGAGGTGGATGGGGGTAAGGCGGTTGATGTGGTATATATGGACTTTAGTAAGGCGTTTGATAAGGTGGCCCATGGAAGACTTCTGCAGAAAATGCAGATGTATGGGATAGAGGGTGATTTAGCTAATTGGGTTAGGCATTGGCTAGCAGATAGAAGACAGAGGGTGGTGGTTGATGGGAGATATTCATCGTGGAGTTCGGTGACGAGTGGTGTGCCTCAGGGTCTGTTTTGGGGCCCCTGCTGTTTGTAATTTTTATAAATGATCTGGATGAGGGTATTGAAGGATGGATTAGTAAATGTGCAGATGACACTAAAGTTGGTGGAGTGGTAGATAGTGAAGAGGGGTGTTATAGTTTGCAGAGGGACTTGGACAAGTTGCAGAGCTGGGCCGAGAGGTGGCAAATGGAGTTTAATGTGGAAAATTGTGAGGTAATGCACTATGGCAGAAATAATAAATGTGTAGAGTATAGGGCAAATGGTAGGATTCTTAGTAGGCTAGATGAACAGAGGGATCTTGGTGTGTATGTGCATAGATCCCTGAAAGTAGGCAGTCAGGTCGAGAAGGTTGTTAGGAAGGCATATGGAGTCTTGGCTTTTATTGGTAGAGGGGTTGAATTTCGGAGCCGCAATGTCATGTTGCAACTGTGCAAAACTCTAGTGCGGCCGCACTTGGAGTATTGTGTGCAGTTCTGGTCCCCACATTATAAGAAAGATGTGGAGGCATTGGAGAGGGTACAGAGGAGGTTTTACCAGGATGTTGCCTGGTATGGAGGGCAGGTCTTATGAGGAGAGGCTGAGGGATTTGAGGTTGTTTTCGTTAGAAAGGAGGAGGCTAAGAGGGGATCTGATCGAAACATATAAGATGATTAGAGGTTTAAATAGGGTGGACAGTGATAGCCTTTTTCCTAGGATGGAGAAAGCTAGCACGAGGGGACACAGCTGTAAATTAAGGGGTATGGGTTATAGGACGGATATCAGAGGTAGGTTCTTTACTCAAAGAGTGATTAGGGAGTGGAATGCCCTGCCTGCAGCTGTTGTAGATGCGCCAAGTTTGGTGCGTTTAAGAGGTTAGTTGATAAGTATATGGAAGAGAAGGGAATGGTTTAGTTTGGAGGGGCATTTCTTTTTATATTGGTCGGCGCAACATTGAAGGCCGAAGGGCCTGTTCTGTGCTGT
The DNA here is from genome assembly GCA_024679065.1 of Sphyrna mokarran. Taxonomy (NCBI): domain Eukaryota; kingdom Metazoa; phylum Chordata; class Chondrichthyes; order Carcharhiniformes; family Carcharhinidae; genus Sphyrna; species Sphyrna mokarran. The sequence continues at coordinate 28,509,432 of JAGIQG010000011.1, forward strand.
AATGTTCTATGTTCTATGTTCTATGTTCTACTGGGGGCTGGTAAAAAGAAAATCTGACTCCAGTACACAGTGTTGAGAGTAAACCTGAAAACAACTCTGAAACATACAGGTTAAACAACATTAAAGTGGACAAGATGACTCCAGTCACAATGGTGTTAATGGTGAGCAGAGCAGTCAGTCACTCAGAATGGAGGTGCACACGGATGCTTCTGCTACAATTGTGGGAGGCCAACACATTATTATTTACAAAGAGGGGTTCAGCCCCTAATGTTAAGAAGCATGATGGCCAGGACCATATAGTGGAGAAGCTTTAATAATCCTAAGAACAACAACACCCGTAAACTACTAGCATCAATCAGCTCAACTATATCTAATTGTAGTTGAGACCCAAGAGCCAAATTTGATGGTCTGAAATTGGCTTCAAGAAATTAGATTAAATTTGTGAGAGATCTTTAAAATTAATGATAAAAACTTCCATCATGTCATAAAAAAAAACAGGAGGTGTTCCAAGTTTGATTTGGCAAAACATAGGACCTAAAAACAAACATTTGCATGGACACTGAGACCATGCCAAAGTTTTACAGAGTCTAACCTGTATCCTATGCCTTATATGAGAAAATTGATTTTGAACTCAAGTGACTGAAGGAATTAGGCATCATCAAGCCCAAACAGGTTTGGGAATGGGTGGTTTCCATCATGCCAGTGGCTAAGCCAAATAGAACCATTCAGACTTGTGTGGATTATAAATTAACTGCGAATCAAGCTGCAAAATTGGATCAATACCTCGTGCCAAAAAATTGAAGATTTGTATGTCAAAGAGGAGATTTAACTTATACTACACTGAATATAAGCCATACATTTCAACAATTGGAATTAATAAAGCATCTCGAGAAATTGTTACAATAAATGTTCACAAAGGCACCTGTATACTCAGCTACCCTTCAAATTCTTATTAGTGTGTGCAATTTTCTAGCTTATGATAGAAAGTTTACTACAGGATCTGCCTGAGGCGTTTGTCTATCTAAATGATGTATTGATCATAGGAGCATCCAAAGAGGAGCATTTGGCAAATCACAAAGATGTTTTAAAGAGATTTAAGAAGGCTGGATTGAGGCTAAAATTGGAGAAATGTAAGTTCCAGGTTCATGAAGTAATGTACATAGGTTACCCTCAAAAGGGGTAGGTTGCATATTCAAACTGCAGGGATGTTGCCTGTTCCCTTGGATCCCTTACTCGCCTAAGCCTCTACCCTGCTGGCATTTCAGCCAACTCATCCGAACTATCAGTGAGGCCAGAGTGTTAAAGCATGGCCAGTTTAAACTGCTTCCTTCATAACTTTGGGCTTTGCCCTGCAAACATCGATTATGCAGGAAGTTAAAATCGACCCCTGCATTATAAACAGTTTGGAAAAACTCCAGGCAAGATAAATGAGTAATTAATAAGACTAATTGCCTATTACTTCCAATGTTATCATACTGCATTAAATGACATTAATTCAGCACAGAATTTGATACACAGTATGAACGATATAATTATGCACAGGACATGCTGAGAAGTCCAGCTGGTTTAGCTAACTGCTCAGTTCAGATAAGTGCCATTCAGATAAATCGTTTACAATTGCAATTAAAACTTACTTTAAAAATATAACCTTGGAAAGGACAAAAGGATTATTGGCTTTTCATGTAATTCCTACATTTTTTGATAATGATTATTTAGTGACATTCTCCTCCAGCTTAGCATTTAGTTTTTGACATCAAGTGAAGTGGTCCCTGATGTATGCACAAGTGAGCTAATTTTGAACAGCACTTATTTGATAGTATAGGAGACACTGTAGTCTGGGCTGACCTGAGTTAACAGCTATTTTGTAATTATGTAATGGAAGGATTTTTAAATGAACATCTGCTATTAGTCTGCATTGATTTCCAGTCTAAATGGACTATTAATTTAGAGCTAGTAGAAGTTACTTGATGGAGGTAATTCTGACAATGTTTTCAAAGCATTTTATTATAAAGGAATGCGGAACATTTAATCAAGACAAAACCTTAATTTTATGGTGTCAGTGCAGTTTAATACAGTAGGAGATAAGCATCAGGCTTCATGGATTCCACTCATAATGTAAGTGAAGGAAGATGGGCAGCTTTTGAATTATACTATTTGAGGTGGGGTCTGAATGCATTACAAATGAAAATAAGAGGACTAGATGATTTAGACTTTCAAATTTGTTTGCATTTCAGGTTGATTACTATCTCAATTCCAATTAGTTTCATGCACATCAAACACACCACTGTCACAACTCCAATCTTTTCTGCATCTCCATATTCTTTGTTTCACTGCAGGTGCATACACTACAGGCTCTAGAATTTATTCTTTAAACATTTTCCTCCCTCCTTTCTTCTCTGCCTCTCCTTCATCATGATCTTCCTTAAAAGCTATTCCTTTGGTTAAGCTTCAACTCACCTTGCCTAATCTGCATGGTGGTGCAGTGGTTAGCACCACTGTCTCACAATGCCAGCGATCTAAGATCAGTTCCTGCCTTGGGTCACTATGCAGAACCTGTACATTCTTCCCATGTTTGTATGGGTTTCCTCCAGGTGCTCGGTTTCCTCCCACAGTCTGAAAGATGTACTGGTTAGGCCATGATAAATTCTTCCTCACTGTATCCAAACAGGTGTCAGAGTGTGGCCACTAAGAGATTTTCACAGTAACTTCATTGCAGTGTTAATGTAAGCCTACTTGTGACACTAACAAATAAACCTCTGTACAAATATGCTTCTTGCACCACAGTGGTGCACTTTGATTTTTTTAAATATCTAGATGTATATGAATGTATATTGCTCCTTGCTTTGTACATTGTGATATCCTTATATTGTGTATTTCAACATTTTTCAACATGTATCTTTTTCTTTCCTTCTGGAACGCACTCCCTGCGAGGATGGTACTGGCAATGCCAGCATTGTTGCCCATCACCAATTACCCTTGAACTGAGTGGCTTGCTAGAGCATTTTGGAGGGCAATTAAGTGGTCTAGAGTCTGTGAGTCTAGAGTCATAGGTAGGCCAGCCCAAATAAAGATGGCAGATTTCCTTCTCAAAAGGAACCAGATGACGTATTTTTTATGACAGTCCACAAGTTTTATGGTCATCAGTAGACTTTTAGTTCCAGATATATATTGAAGTTTAATTCTACCATCTGCCATGGTAGGATTCTAACTTGAGCCCCAGAGGATTGCCCTGGGTCTCTAGTGCAGTGACAATACCACTACGCCACAACCTCCCCTGATCACCATTACTAGCTCTCAATTCCAGATATTATATTTTACCATCCAAACTTAAATTCCACCTGTTCTTCTTGTACCTGCTAAAAGCCTTTCTTTTCCTTCTGATTATGTCCTGAATATCTCTGGTCATCTATGGACTTGTTACTCCTTCCCATCACACTAGTGGGAACATGCTGGGCTTGCATCTCTGCAATTCCTTTCTGAATGCCCCCATTGTTCTGCTGTAGATTTTCCTAGTGGTAGTTGTTCCTAGTCTACCTTGGCCAATCCTGTCTTATTTTACTAACCTCTGTTTTTCCCACATCCAAAATATTTTTCTTTTGCAACTTGCCTATTCCTTTCTCTATAACAAGCTTAAATTATACCATGTCGTGATCGCTACCACTGAAGTGCTTCCCATCATCTCAACCACCTTTTCAGTTCATTCCGCAGAATTAGGTACTGCGTAGCTCTTTTCCCTGTTGGATCTCTACATATTGATTTCAAAAGTTTATTCTGTATACATTCTAAGAAATCCACTCCATCTAAGCCCTTAACACTATGTCTATCCTAATTAATATTGGAAAAGTTGAACCACTGACTGTAATAATCTTATTGTTATTGTTTTACACACTTCCGCGAATTGCATTTATTTTACCCTCAATATCCTGTTGATTATCGGGGCTCCATGATAAAAACTTAGCAATGTGGTTGCCCCTTTTTATTCCTAAGCTCTACCCACAAAGTTTCATTCAATGTCAGCTATAAAATATCATTTCTCCTTACTGTAGTAACTGACTTCTTAACTAATAATGCAATGCATCCTCCATTTTTATCCCCTTTTTTGTTTCACCTGAAGATTCTATATCCTGCAATATTGATTTGCCAATCCTGCTTCTCGCTAACCACATCTGTGTGATGGCTACTATATCATTATTCCACATGTCAATCATTATCCTTCACTTATTTGTTTTACCTGCAATATACTTGGCATTAAAGTAGACACCATCCAGCAAAGTCTTATTCCTTTGAAACTGAATACATCTGCATGTCTTCTGACTTTATTATTTTATGATATGATTCTGTGCCCTTATTCTGCTAACAGTCTGCAGTCTCATAATAAATATAGTGGGCACCTGATGGAGCTGCACCATAGGCACCTGATGGAGCTGCACCATAGCATCTGATAGAGCTGCACCATAGGCACCTGATGGAGCTGCACCATAGGCACCTGATGGAGCTGCACCATAGGCACCTGATGGAGCTGCACCATGGGCACCTGATGGATCTGTACCATGGATATCAGCCACAGCAATGCTGTGGATATTACCTGAAGATGTCAGGAAAGGGACGATAATTTAAATAACAACTTTGGTCTGTGACAGGAGGATTGAATGAGAATGCTCTGATGGACAAGTATGAAAAGAAACAAAATTGATGTGATTGCTAAATCCTAAATGATGATGAAAGTAATGGTGATTCAGTGGCCATATAAGTAATCCACCTAATTATATATATATATATTAAAATTTCATTTGCAAAGCATTTTATTTAAATTCTCATCAATAAGCACACTAGAAGAATGGATTAGTTATGCAATAGTAAACCATTCATCTTATTAGACATGATATTGGCTTCAGAAAATATTGATTTTGTTAGATATATGTTATTTTATTACACACTTATACTTATTATAATTACAGATACATGACAATACCAATACTGCTGCTTTTCGCTTGGTCTTAGAGTTACTTTTAACAGATCTGCAGCACTTTTTTTTATTCATTCGTGGGAGATGGGTATTGATGGCTGGCTAGCAATGCCCATCCCTTGTTGCCTTTGAGAAGGTGGTGATGAGCTGCCTTCTTTAAATGCTGCAGTCACATGCTGTGGGTTGACCCACAACGCCACTGGAGACGGAATTCCAGGATTTTGACCCAGCAACTGTGGAACGGTGATATATTTCCAAATCAGGATGATGAGTGGTTTGGAGTGGAACTTGCAGATGGTGGTGTTCCCATTTATCTGCTGCCCTTGTCTTTTAAGATGGAAGTAGTTGTTGGCTTGGAAGGTGCTGTCTAAGGATGTTTGGTGAATTGCTACAGAGCATCCTGTAGATGGCACACACTGCTGCTACTGAGCGTCGGTGGTGCAGGGAGTGGATGTTTGTGGATGTGGTGCCAATCAAGCGGGCTGCTTTGTCCTGATTGGTATCAAGCTTCTTGAGTGTTGTTGGAGCTGCATCCACCCAGGCAAGTGAGGAGTATTTCTTCATGCTCCTGGCTTGTGCCTTATAGATGATGGACAGATTTTGGGAAGTCAGGAGGTGAGTTATTGCCACAGTATTCCTGGCCTCTGACCTGCTGTTGTAGCCACTGTGTTTTTGTAGCAAATCTAGTTGAGTTTTTGGTCAATGGCAACCCCAAGAATGTTGACAATGGGGGATTCAGTTATGGTAATACCACTAAAAGGGTGGTGGTTAGAGTGAATCTTATTGCTATTGGCCATTGCTTGGCATTTGTGTGGCACAAATGTTATCTGCCACTTGTCAGCCCAAGCCTGGATAGTGTCCAGATCTTGTTGCACTTGAACACAGACTGCTTCAGTATCTGAGGAGTCACAAATAATGCTGAATGTGTGTAATCATCAGCGAACATCCCCACTTCTGACTTTATGACAGACAGGAGGTCAATGATGAAGCAGTTGACTATGGTTGAGTCTTGGACACTATCCTGCCTAACTCCTGCAGAGATATCCTGGAGCTGAGATGACTGATCTTCCACAACCACAACCATTTTCCTATGCACCAAGTATGATTCCAAGCAGTGGAGAGTTTGTCTCCTGATACCATTGATTCCAGTTTTGCTAGTGTTTCTTAATGCCACACTTTGTCAAATGCTGCTTTGATGTCACAGGTTGTCACTCTCACCTCACTTCTGGAATTCAGCTCTTTCGTCCATGTTTAAACCAAGGCTGTAATGAGGCCAGGAGCTGAGTGAGCCTGGCAAAACCCAAACTGGGCGTCACTGAGCAGGTTATTGCTGAGAAGGTATTGTTGATGACCCCTTCCATCATTTTATTGATGATCAAAGTAGACTGATTGGTCGGTAATTGCCTGGATTAGATTTGTCCTGCTTTTTGTGTACAAGACATACTTAGGCAATTTTTCACATTATTGGGTAGATGCCAGTGTTGTTACTGTACTGGAAGAGCATGACTAGGAAAATGGCAAGTTCTAGAGCACAAGTCTTCAGTGCTATAGTTGGAATATTGTTAGGGCCCATTGCCTTTGCGGTGTCCAGTACCTCTAACCATTTCTTGATATTACATAGAGTGAATCAAATTGGCTAGACATTGGCATCTGAGATGCTGGGGACCATTGAAGGAGATCGATATAGATCATCCACTTGGCATTCTGGCTGAAGATTTCTGCAAATACTTAAGCCTTAATTTATGCACTGATTAGCTGGGCTCCCCCATCATTGAGGATGGAGATATTTGTGGAGTCTCCTCCTCCAGCAAGTTGTTTAATTGTCCACCACCATTCACAACTTGATGCAGCAGGACTGCAGAGCTTAGACCTGATCCGTTGGTTGTGGGATTGTTGAGCTCTGTCTATCACTTGCTATTTAGGCTGTTTGACATGAAGTAGTCCTGTTTGGTAGCTTCACTAGGCTGACACCTCATTTTTATGCGTGCCTGGTACTGCTCCTGGCATGCCCTCCTGCATTCTCTATTGAACCAGGGTTGGTCCCGTGGTTTGATGGTAATGGTTGAGTGGGGAATATGCCGGGCCATGAGGTCACAGATTGTGCTGGAATACGGTCCTACTGCTGTTGATGGCCCACAGTATCTCATGAATGCCCAGTCTTGAGTTGCTAGATGGTCCATTTAGCACAGGTGATAGTGCGGCACAACACAATGAAGATTATTTTCAATGTGAAGGTGAACTTCGCTTCCATGAGGACTGTTCGGTAGTCACCCTTATTAATACCGTGATAGACAGATGCATCTGCAGCTGGCAGATTGGTAAGGATGAGGTCAAGTATGCTTTTCCCTCTTTTTGGTTCCTTCACCACTTACTATATACCCAGTCTAGCAGTTATATCCTTTAGGACCTGATCAGCTTGATCAGTAGTATTGCTGCTAGGCCATTCTTAGTGGCGGACATTGAACTCCTCCACCCAGAGAACATTTTGCCCCCAGCCATCTTTAGTGCTTCCTCCAAGTGTTGTTCAACATGGAGGAGTACTGATTCATCAGGCAATGGAGGGTGGTGCATGGTAACCATTAAGAAGTTTCCTTGTCCATGTTTAACCTGAATCCATGAGACTTCATGGGTTCTGGAGTCGATATTAAGGACTTGCAACATGACATATACAGGGATGGTATTGATGGTGTCTGGGGATATGATGCCATGAGATTGAGAATGTCGGTGTAACAGCTCTCTCAATTTTGGCATTAGCATCCAGATTTTAATAAAAAAGATTTTGAAATGTTAGCAGGGATGTTTGTTTTGCTATTGTCTTTTCCAGTGCCCAGGTTGATGTTAAGTGATCCATCTGGTTTCATTTCTTTGAGACTTCATAGCGATTGATACAATTGGTGGCTTGCAAGGCCATTTCAGAGGCAATTGAGAGTCAACGACATTGTTGTGGCTCTGGAGTCACATGTAGGCCATGTCCCTAAAGGACATTAGTGAACATGTTGGCTTTTTTTTGACAATTGACATGGTGATCAGTAGACTCTTAATTCCAGATATTTTTTTATTGAAATCAAATTCCCCCACCTGCCATGTGGGATTCAAACTCGGGTGCCTAGAACATTAGCTAAGTTTCTGGATTAATAGGCTAGTGATAATACCACTAGGTCATCACCTCCCGAGGTTTTCACAGCTGATCAATCTTCTTTGGGTTTGTTACTCAAGTTGGTGGTCCCTGATTTTCATGAGTCCATCTTTTAATTTGCTCATGTACTATGGCAATTCATTGTTCACCAAATGTAGAAGTAACACTTGGACAAAAAAATTTGATTTGCAAGAAGTCACCAAAAATTCATCAAAACACTTTCTGTGACCGTTACCTTTTGTCATTGTTCTTTCTAAATTGAACCCTGACAAGTTTATGGAACATTTTATGGAGCCAGAAAATCAAACGCTGTATGATAATGAACGATTGTACTTTGAATGCTACACGTCTAAAGGTCAGTCCTTATTATCTGTCTGAATTACAGAAAGAGTGCTGCCCCTAACGCTCTGTGGTGTGTAATGGTACTCCTGGAAGAACAATTTGTTCCAAAGAGGGATTCAGAATCCTTTTTAATTCATGATATAAGGCGGCAGTAATAATTAGTTAACTAATAGGCATTATACAGTGTCCAGCCAGACTATTAGAGTGACATTCATTGTCTGGTCTCTACCATCCCATTTCTTTAATCAGATTTCCTTTGCTTTTAATTATTATCAATCATTCTGACTATCGTCACTGGCTCTCCCTCATTTTGAGAATGATATTTGTTGAGGTTCATGGGTTTTCATGGGATGAACAGATTGATCTTTGATCCGCAGATCTTTGAGCACATGGGGCAGGATGTCCCATAAGGGAATTGGAATCCGGAGTGCAGGATTCACTTCCATTTCTTCTGCTGCTGCTCTGCCTCATCATTACAACATTGATACTCGAAGCGTAATATAGCCTGAGGGACAAGTTGTGGGTGATTTGATAGTTGTTAGCAAGCTCATCCCAGCCATTAATGATGTTATGGAGATACACTGGAATCAGCACGCAGAGTCTTTATTCAAGCACATGCCTGGAGACCATGAGTGCAACATGAGTCAATTCCTCAATCCGTCAGGCTTAGTAAAACATCATATTTGATATATGTGTAACTGGTAATCGTGTTATTGAGTTGCAGAGAAAAAACACCTAAAATGTTAGTGCCTCTGCTGACCGTATCTGTGCTCCTTTGAGCTGTTCTAGTTTTAGCTGAGCTATTGCAAGTAGGTTTGGATAATAGAAATAATTACCTTAAGAATATGTTTTGCATTCCGGCGGTCACTGCTTCAGCAGCCTTGTTGACTTTATTGCAATTCCATACCTCACGAACGATGTAAATACCGCACTTCAAGAAGAGCATCAGAGTGTGCCTTTGGAATATTTCCTTTTCCGAAACTTTGGCTATTTGAGTGTTGAATAAACAGGAAGTGGTTGGGGAGACACTGGCCATACAGGCAAGTGTACAGTTTATTGAGGTTAATTTTACTGAAGTTTTATTTGAATACTTGTGGAGCTGCTTTCAGGAATGACACTAGTGTTTGTTTGACTGCTCTCCCATTGAACCCAAGGATACGGCAGTGAATTTGATTTGATTTCTTATTGTCACATGTATTAGTAAGTTTTAAGGTGTCCAGATGACCATATTCATGCACCCCCATGCCAACACTATAGTTAAGAAAGCCCACCAATGCCTCTACTTTCTCAGAAGACTAAGAAAATTCGGCATGTCTGCTACGATTCTGACCAACTTTTACAACTGAACCATAGAAAGCATTCTTTCTGGTTGTATCATAGCTTGGTATGGCTCTTGCTTTGCCCAAGACTGCAAGAACTTATAAAAGGACATGAATGCATCCCAAACCATTATGCAAACCAGCCTCCTACTCATTGACTAATCTTCCCACTGCCTTAGCAAAGCAGCCAGCATAATTAAGGACCCCAAGCACTCCAGACATTCTCTCTTCCATCATCTTCCATGGGGAAAAAGGTACAAAAGTCTGAGGATATGTACCAACCAACTCAAGTAACAACTTCTTCCCTGCTGCCGTCCAACTTTTGAATGGACTTACCTCGCACTAAGTTGATCTTTTTTTATTGCCTTCTCCATGAACAGCATGCTCTGTCTGTATAAGAAACAATATTTTTCACTGGATGCTAATATATGTAACAATAATAAATCAAATCAAATTCAGTTAAAAGCATTGTTTCTTGCATGCTATACAGACAAAACATACCACATATAGAAGGAAAGGAGAGGGTGCAGAATGTAGTGTTACAATCATAGCAGAGGTGTAGATAAACCAACTTTATGTGAGGTCAGTCCATTCAAAAGTCTGAGGGAGGAAGCTGTTCTTGAATCAGTTTGTACGTGACCTCAGATTTTTGTATCTGCTGGGATATCTCACGAGCTTTTTTATGTCACTGATCCAGGTCTCACTGCAGTCCTGGAAGGTAGCGAGGACAACTGCTCATTATGATATGATTTTTGTTAATATGCAGAAGTCATTGTTGCCAAACATTCATTGTTATAGTTTGTAAGAGGCTGAGCTAGCATAGCCGTTCTGATATAAGATCTCTTCCTCAACTGGGATCTATTGAGAGAGTTGGCTGCCAAGAAATGTGAAGAACTCAACAGATTGGAGAGTCCTTCCTTCAACATTTTGGGAAGATGAAGTACTTGGCTGACCAGGTGTGAGTTAATATGAGTTTTGTTTTAGCAACGTTCAAAGACTGGCTGAGTTTCTTGAATACAGAATTCAAGTGATTGAAAATGGCTTGCAAATCTGGTGCAGATTAGGAACTTCTTGTAGAGCAGGAACTGCAACCTTATGAGGTCCTCTCATCTAAAATGAAAATGTCTCAACGAGAGTGCCCATTGAAGCTCCAATGCAGACGGCACCATGTTGCAGGCCTCCATTGTCTCCATGGCCTTCTCTGCATGCACAGTCACTATGTGATGATTGAATGTACTGATATGTTATTTTCCTCTTGCCAGTGAACATGAAGACCCCTCATTAAACTCTGAAGAAGGCACCAGACCAGCACCAGTGTCACACTTTCCCTTGAAACCAGGCACCAAACAGATTACTAACATGTCAGTAGGCATTAGTTCATTGGCTCTGTGGTACTGCACTTCACACTCATGTGAGAAGTTGGCAAAGGCAGACAGGACCTAGCATACTGGCAGTGTAAGCACTGCTGGAGATCAGGGGCATGATGTTATTGGTTTGCCACTTCAATGGATTGGTGTGGAGCATCAATAAGATAGGAAAAAGTCTTCACCAGTAAAAATTACAAATGGTCCCCACCAACGGGGACCAGGCATGATGGCTTCGTCATTGGCATTGAAGTCTCCAGGTAGTCAGGGCACGGACAGGCAGTGCCCATGGAGCAGAGGCAGCATGGCATTCTGGCACTGCAAGCCTGGCACACTTATTGCCAGCCTACCATCCTGGCATTGCTCATCAGGCACTCTGGTAGTGCCGAGGGGCAGGTTCTGAGGGAGTGTGGCCTCAGGGTGACCGGGCCCTGAGAAAGAGTGGAGCTTGAGGGGGGAGGCAGGAGGAGATTTGTAGAGGTGGGAACAGGAGGGAAGGGGGGACACCCATAGAGGTGGTGGGGGCAGCAATCGGGGTGGGGGGGATCTGAGGTTGATGTCTAGGGTGATATTTGGGGGGCTGGTGATGTCTGGGGTGGTGGTCACAGAGGTGGGAGAGTGATGTTCAGGGCAGTGATCGGGGAAGAGGAGCAATATTCATGAGGTGCAGAGGATAGTGGAAGTGAGAGGTCTCTCAGTTTAGTGTGTGTGCACATAGTATCCTGGGAGATTAGGGTGCCTGCGCAATGGTTCCTTTGCAGGCAAGCTAAGACTCAGTCCATCCTATTGGCAATAATCACAAGATACTTTCTGTTTTGCACAGAAGTCTATAAATTCACATTACTCACCTCACTGAAAAAAAACAATGAGAAAACCTACCATTTTTTCCTGTTCAACATAGAACTCCCCCAGGATTATGCCAAGTCCAAGGCAGATGGTGAGCCTCTGGATCTCCTGCAGGATGCCCAGGGAAGTGTGGTGGAGATCCATGAGGTTGAATGTGAATGGTCTCTGTCATGGAGGAGTCCATGTGAACTATGACTTCTGAATTAACTCTTAGCATCAAATGCACAAATCTTTCCATTGAGAAAATGTTGACTGTCCTAGAGAGGCAGCCTCAAGGACAGACCGGTGGGGTTCCAGGGGTACTGCACAGACCTACAATCCAGCACATCAGCTGTGATCTCAGGAGTTATTTTTTCAAATTAGAGACTTGGATAAACAAGTCAAACAGCTTCACGCAATCATTAGAGAGTTGTGACCATATACATATTCCTCTTAAACTGAGACAAAGTCAGCAGAAAACTGCACTATATCTTTTTGGTTATGAGTGTAAAAAACTAGTTGGTGTTTGAGTGCCCTGTTCATGTTTAATTACATTTGCGTTTTTTGTATTTACACATTGATGAATTAGTTATCGAGCATTTACACCTTGTAATATTCAAAGCACTATTATAACGTAATGCAAAATTTAAGCTTTAATCATGTATTATAAAGTAACCATTATAAAAGTTTGCAGTCTTTAAACTTTAGGAATCTTAACTCTTCTAGAACTTTTCTCAATGAATTCTAAGCTCTGAAAGGTAAACTTTTCAATTTCTGCTCTCATCTACCTGTAAAGTGTATGTTTTGTTCTGAAACACATTTGTACAGACTACGTAATTCTAGGAGACAAGCTATGTTAATAGATAACATAGCTGACTTAAGCTCTTATGATGATTTAAAACCTTTTTTAATTGAGAATTTTAACTGTTTAAATTCTCCCAGTAGTAGGGTATCCTCAAGAGGACAGCTTTGTCACTAACACTGCTGGTTACAAATGCTGTTCTAACTCAGGTATCCAATGACCTTCATGTATCCGTCATTTTTCTACAGATTCTTGACCAGAGTTTCCCAGATTCACAATCTTTACCTCATTTTCCATCACCACAAAACTTGGCAAATCAACTCTCATTTTAAAAAGAACAGGACATGACTTTATTTAATGTGGTATCATCATTGTGCACTTAATTTTGATGAATTTCTGATAAACCACAATGACCAGGACCACGTTGCCACTGGAGATTTCTCGCCACTTAATGAATGGTGAGATGCACAGTATTCACATGCCTGTTCTTGTTGAGAACATTTTTGGACTATGCTTTGTTTGGCACTCCCCCCCCCCCCCCCCCACCCCCACCACTGCCTCCCCGGGTGGTCCCTCCCAGAGTAAGGAGCTGCCATAAGCATTGCTCAAGGGATGGTCAGAGCACACAAGTCTCTCCATCATGACAAGATAGAGATCCATGGAAGTGATATTTTACTGCAGTTAATGCTCCTCTGAGACAACAAATGCACCATTATTTCTTCCTCCCTGTTTTTCCTGCCAATATCATCAATGTTGCAATCAAGATTCACTGCTTCAACAGACACAATCTTTCCTAGAATGTCAAAGCTGTAAAACTACTTACCTCCTCTGTCTTCATTTCCACCTGCTATCTCAATACCTTTCAAAGCCAAACTTGGCACCCCTCCTTTGTGGCTTGTCTTGGCATTTTTTTTTTTATTTTTGAAGCACGGTAATGTTCCCCGCTGTGCCCATCCAAGCAGGTTGTTCAATTATAAAACTGTAGTGACCCTTCACCCGTGTAGCTAATTAACTAGCAGCCCTGAATGTGACAGAACTGTTAAGAGAAGGCAGCAGGCTTTAAGGTTGTTGCCGAGTTCAATAATTAATGCTGTGGATCAGCCATCCCTTTAAAAAATTGTCCAATTTTCCATCCCGTTGATTTTCAATGAAAATGAAAATCAGGCAGTTTCCATATTGGGTAGTCGATCAGCGACATTAATTATACACCCGTTTGGCAAAGGCGAAGATCTATCTCGATATCAGTCCTGAATGACTTAATTAACAATGATAAGAATTCATTTCAAATGAGTGCTGAACCAACTCTTTAACTTTATAATCATGAAAGAACTCATTGTGGTGGGGGCTGGGTTTAAAAATGTGTGTCCACTGTGAGATAATTGTAAAGTGGCATTCCTCCTCATGATGTATTTTGGGATTTGGTGCATTCAAGTGATTTAAAGTCTTCTGATTGAAATTGCATTTTAACAGTATAAATTTGAACAAGGAATTAGAATTCCTGAAATCCTTTGGAATGAAATGAAAATGTCTAAATGGTTTACTGATGCATGAGAACAGATTGGGCAGCAATGTGACAAATATTATGTGACAGGAGCAGAAAATGGGGAAAATGTCAAAAGGCAAATCTAACTCGGCTGATTTACTGTGTATGCAACATAAAGGAAGCCATAGAGGTTAAAATGAATCCGCTAGGATATCAGAGAGCAATTAATAACTAACAAGCAGCTAAGGTTATTCAAAAAATTCAGTACCAAAGCCATTGAGTCATTAAAAATATATAGTTAGAAAAAGTCCACAGCACTTTTCAAATCCAGTACTTTCTGAAGTAAATGGGTGATTTTATTCTCTTACACCACAGTACAAACTTGCATCTTCATCATTCAAGCAATATTTTAATGGTGTACATTACACGTCCTGTATAGAAACTGCCTGGTGATAAACCTTGCTAGATTACATTCCAGGCAATGATGAATCCAATGGATGTAATGAAGGCAGATGTAGCTTTCTTTTAAGAGCACGAGAAAGTTTGGAATGAGAATCTCAGGTCTGTTCCTTCCAATCAATCACAGATTCTATTCCCTTTTTTAGATTTTTCTCTTCCTATCTCCTAGGTATATTAAACAAATCTCTTCAATCTCCTTTTACAAGAGCTATTGATTCAGTTCAAAAGAATCAATACACCAGACTTCCATTCTTGGTAATCCATTCTGCGTATCCACCATCCTGTGCAATGGGAAGCATTTCTTTTAATCTCTCAGTTTGCTAGAGACTTGTCTTTGTTTCTTCAAGTTCTGTGCTCACTATCTAAACTGAACAACATCTGCATGCTGATACTGTTCCATGAAAGTGGCTATTATCACATCTCTTTGTGTTTTCTTCACAGCACGCGCTGTGTGTGGCAGACATTTTATATTCAGGAGAAAACAAAGCATCAAATAAGCTGTTTTAGTGACAATTACTTGAGGGACGAACATGGGCCAATTCATGGAGGAAAGCTCCCCTGCATGCCTTCAAAAAAATATATGAGACCTTTTTCATCTACCCAAGAGGACAGATCAGGCCTTGGTTCAATGTCTGAGCTTGTCTAGAAGCATCGGCCACTCTTCTTGCTTCCTGTTCTTTGTGTTGTGTTTTAAGAATCTGTAATGCCATTTTCAAAGTACTGTGGCATAGCAGGAAACCTCCCTTCTTCTGAGCCAGAAACTGTGGGTTCAAATCTCACTCCAGGACTTGGTGGCCAAGGAGCCTGAATTTATAATGCAGTCAAATAGTTTCTGTGTCTATCTGTAAATCCTTCCACACATGGTTGGTGGCAAGAGTGGGAAAGGCTCCTGGTGACCACACTTATTCTATATTGGGCAATTTACTACGCCGGAACCAAAGAACATACAAACTTATGGTTTGTTGTACCTCAGCAGGGAAGTTTATTCAAAAGCTGTACACTCAGTAAGGCCCAATACAAAACTGAACCTAAAGCCTGCCAGACGAGCTGATGGTGCCATCAGTGCTCATGTGACTCTCCTCTTAAAGGGACACTGTCCCAACGTAACATTCACTAATTACAATACATAAAACTTGATGGCACCCCCTCAAGCTATAAGCTCAAGGTGACAGTCTAGCGGCCTGTTCTGGGGATTAACTATGGAATGGACAAAAGTCTGCCTTAATGCTTCACTGAGTGGGGGAAGAGAATGAGAATTGGAATGACATTTTCAAGCTCTTTAATAAATTTGGCACACTTACTATCTTTTCGATTCTGAAGGCAAATCACGCAGTGATAGACACCCACTGAAAAGAACATTTGGGACTTTGCCAGCCATGTTCCTGCCTCTGTGTACACATCGTCCTGCATTTATTTGTCGTACACAGCTACAGTGCTGTTCATAGAACATAGAACATAGAACATAGAACATTACAGCACAGAACAGGCCCTTCGGCCTTCGATGTTGCGCCGACCAATATAAAAAGCAATGCCCCTCCAAACTAAACCATTCCCTTCTCTTCCATATACTTATCAACGAACCTCTTAAACGCCACCAAACTTGGCGCATCTACAACTGCCGCAGGCAGGGCATTCCACTCCCGAACCACACTCTGGGTAAAGAACCTACCTCTGATATCCGTCCTATAACTATCACCCCTTAATTTAAAGCTGTGTCCCCTCGTGCTAGCTTTCTCCATCTAGGAAAAAGGCTATCACTGTCCACCCTATCTAAACCTCTAATCATCTTATATGTTTCAATAAGGTCTCCACTTAGCCGCCTTCTTTCTAACAAAAACAACCTCAAATCCCTCAGCCTGTCTTCATAAGACCTGCCCTCCATACCAGGCAACATCCTGGTAAACCTCCTCTGTACCCTCTCCAATGCCTCCACATCTTTCTTATAATATGGGGACCAGAACTGCCACAATACTCCAAGTGCGGCCGCACTAGAGTTTTGTACAGTTGCAACATGACGTTGCGGCTCCGAAATTCAATCCCCCTACCAATAAAAGCTAAGACTCCATATGCCTTCTTAACAACCTTATCGACTTGACTGCCTCCTTTCAGGGATCTATGCACAAATACACCAAGATCCCTCTGTTCATCAACACTATTAAGAATCCTACCATTAGCCCTATACTCTACACAATTATTATTCCTGCCAAAGTGCATTACCTCACACTTTTCCACATTAAACTCCATTTGCCACCTCTCGGCCCAGCTCTGCAACTTGTCCAAGTCTCCTTGTAAGTTCCTCTTACAAGGAGTTGCTACCACAAGTATAGGTATCCCTTGCCATCCAACCATCCTGACCTTTGTACCTACTGATGGATGAAAGTGAAATACTAGTGTTGTAAAAACAAATCATAGCGGCTTTCCAACTTGTCAGGAGTTCCCTGCAAGAGGCTGCACCACCTTACTCATAACCTGCAGATTTAACGCATGGAAACATTCATGTTTCATTAAGAATGGAGACTTCTATTTAGTCATGATGTTGAGATGCCGGCGTTGGACTGGGGTAAACTTAGTAAAGTTTTACAACACCAATTTTAAATCCAACCAATTTATTTGATAGTAAATCCGCGAGCTTTCGACACTATGTGCCTTCGTCAGGCAAATGCAGTGTTCTGATCTGCAGAGGCACTCATATCCACACAGGCAGTTACAGATTGCTGATTAGAATGCGAATCCTTACATCTAACCTGCTATTCAAGTGTTAAAGTGGCTAACAATGTGTGTGAAGGGAATCCTGAGCATTGGTTAGAGAATTGTGTATTTTCTCCAGACAGCACAGTGAGTGAGGTTTTTTTGCTAATCCAGGCAAGTTACGGGGGTTACAGATAGTGTGACATGAAGCCAAGATCCCTGTTAAGACCGTCCTCATGTGTGCGGAACTTGGCTATCAGTCTCTGCTCAGCAACTCTGCGCTGTCGTGTGTCATGAAGGCCCCCTTGAAGAACATTTACCCACAGGTCGGAGGCCGAATGCCCATGACTGCTGAAGTGTTCGCCCACAGGAA
The DNA here is from genome assembly GCA_024679065.1 of Sphyrna mokarran. Taxonomy (NCBI): domain Eukaryota; kingdom Metazoa; phylum Chordata; class Chondrichthyes; order Carcharhiniformes; family Carcharhinidae; genus Sphyrna; species Sphyrna mokarran. The sequence continues at coordinate 28,527,189 of JAGIQG010000011.1, forward strand.
GGGAACTGTTTTGCCTGTGATTGTTGAGCGATGCTCATTCATCCGCTGTCGTAGTGTCTGCATGGTCTCCCCAATGTACCATGCTTCGGGACATCCTTTCTTGCAACGTATTAGGTAGACAACGTTGGCCGAGTTGCAAGAGTATTTACCGTGTACCTGGTGAATGGTATTCTCACATGATCTTCTCATGTCGAAGATCCGGCATGTCTTGCAGAGGTTGCTGTGGCAGGGTTGTGTGGTATTGTGGTCACTGTTCTCCTGAAGGTTGGGTAGTTTGCTGCGAACAATGATCTGTTTGAGGTTGTGCGGTTGGCTGAAAGCAAGAAGTGGGGGGGTGGGGATGGCCCTAGCGAGATGTTCATCGTCATCAATGATATGTTGAAGACTCCGGAGAAGATGTCGTAGCTTCTCCGCTCCGGGGAAGTACTGGACAACAAAGGGTACTCTGTCCACCTTGTCCCGTGTTCGTCTTCTGAGGAGGTCAGTGCGGTTTATTGCTGTGGCACGTTGGAACTGTCGATTGATGAGTCGAGTGCCATATCCTGTTCTCACAAGGGCATCCTTCAGCATCTGGAGGTGTCTGTCACGATCCTCCTCATCTGAGCAAATTCTGTGTACACGGAGGGCTTGTCCATAGGGAATGGCTTCTTTAACGTGTCTAGGGTGGAAGCTGGAGAAGTGTAGCATTGTGAGGTTGTCTGTCGATTTTCGGTACAGTGAGGTGCTGAGGTGACCGTCCTTGATGGAGATGTGTGTGTCCAAGAATGCAACTGGAGAATAGTCCATGGTGAGTCTGATGGTGGGATGGAGGGCATCCTGAAACCCATTGTACAAAGAACCCCCAGCTTTTGTCTTGACACTACAGACTTCCTGCAGAAACTCAGCACACATGGAGCAGTTGAACCAGGGACACTCCTTGTCACAATGGATGTCTCGGCGCTCTACACCAAGATCCCCCACGACGATGGTATTGCTGCAACTGCCTCAGTACTCAATGCCAACAACTGCCAGTTTCCAGATGCAATTTTACAACTCATCCGCTTCATCTTGGACCACAATGTCTTCACCTTCAACAATCAGCTTTTCATCCAGACACACGGAACAGCCATGGGGACCAAATTTGCACCTCAGTATGCCAACATCTTCATGCACAGGTTCGAACAAGACTTCTTCACTACACGAGATCTTCAACCAAGGTTGTATACTAGATACATTGATGACATCTTTTTCCTTTGGACTCATGGTGAACAATCATTGAAACAACTGTATGATGATATCAACAAGTTCCATTCCACCATCAGACTCACCATGGACTATTCCCCAGAATCAGTTGCATTCTTGGACACACGCATCTCCATCAAGGACGGTCACCTCAGCACCTCACTGTACCGAAAACCGACAGACAACCTCACAATGCTCCACTTCTCCAGCTTCCACCCTAGACACGTTAAAGAAGCCATTCCCTATGGACAAGCCCTCCGTATACACAGAATTTGCTCAGATGAGGAGGATCATGACAGACACCTCCAGACGCTGAAGGATGCCCTCGTGAGAACAGGATATGGTTTTCGACTCATCAATCGACAGTTCCAACGTGCCACAGCGATAAACCGCACTGACCTCCTCAGAAGACGAACACGGGACAAGGTGGACAGAGTACCTTTTGTTGTCCAGTACTTCCCCGGAGCGGAGAAGCTACGACATCTTCTCCGGAGTCTTCAACATGTCATTGATGACGATGAACATCTCGCTAGGGCCATCCCCACCCCCCCCACTTCTTGCTTTCAGACAACCGCACAACCTCAAACAGATCATTGTTCGCAGCAAACTACCCAACCTTCAGGAGAACAGTGACCACAATACCACAGAACCCTGCCACAGCAACCTCTGCAAGACATGCCGGATCATAGACATGGACGACATCATCAAACGTGAGGATACCATTCACAAGGTACACGGTACATACACTTGCAACTCGGCCAACGTTGTCTACCTAATACGTTGCAAGAAAGGATGTCCCGAAGCATGGTACATTGGGGAGACCATGCAGACACTAAGACAGCGGATGAATGAGCATCGCTCAGCAATCACCAGGCAAAACAGTTCCCTTCCTGTGGGCGAACACTTCAGCAGTCATGGGCATTCGGCCTCCGACCTGCGGGTAAATGTTCTTCAAGGGGGCCTTTGTGACACACGACAGTGCAGAGTTGCTGAGCAGAGACTGATAGCCAAGTTCCGCACACATGAGGATGGTCTTAATAGGGATCTTGGCTTCATGACACACTATCTGTAACCCCCGTAACTTGCCTGGGTTAGCAAAAAAACCTCACTCACTGTGCTGTCTGGAGAAAATACACAATTCTCTAACCAATGCTCAGGATTCCCTTCACACACATTGTTAGCCACTTTAACACTTGAATAGTAGGTTAGATGTAAGGATTCACATTCTAATCAGCAATCTGTAACTGCCTGTGTGGATATGAGTGCCTCTGCAGATCAGAACACTGCATTTGCCTGACGAAGGCACATAGTGTCGAAAGCTCGCGGATTTACTATCAAATAAATTGGTTGGATTTAAAATTGGTGTTGTAAAACTTTACTGACTTCTATTTAGAGCAGGCAATGTATTTTGGGTTAAACTCAGTCACCTGTACAACCATGTCAAATCCAATATTCATGACCAATGTTCTGTTCTCAATCAACGTTTTGGAGAATGGTCAAGTTTTATAAATTAGGCAGCCTACCAGAGGGGGTGTCGGTGAGTTGCTTTATAGAGATATGCACAAACGTTGGCTGAACTGGGAAATTTCCTGTGGTTTCCTGGTGCAAGCATATGGGATGAATGCAGAGAGCTGTGGTCACATTGACAGCTCTATTTAGGGCCATGCATGCTGTGGGTCTTGACTGCAGATTTAGCTCAACTGATAGACAGAGCTCTTCCCAAGTTTTAATGACTGAGGTTCAGCCCCTGAGACAAAGCTCCGAGAAACAGTTTCACAAACTGTGCCCAGATGCACATGTTCTGTAATTTTATTTTGTAGTCAGACACAGAAAAGATGTGAAAAAAGCGCTGGGCTGTTCTGGTGAGTGATTTAAATTCCCTCAAATTGTCTGCGATTCCCTTACAGTAAGAAGTCTCACAACACCAGGTTAAAATCCAATAGATTTATTTGGTAGCAAAAGCCACTAGCTTTCAGAGTGCTCGCTGCTCCTTGGCATAGGGGATTAGCATAGGGGTTTAAAAAAAAGACAGGCACAGACAAATTGGGCCAAAGGGCCTGTTTCCATGCTGTAAACCTCTATGACTCGATGATGCTATAACCATGCATGACAAGGGAAATTGTAAACTTCGTGAGAAAGAAAAAGAAAGCATATGCTCGGTCTAGACATCTAAAAACTGAAAAGCCCTTGAGGAGTACAGTGAAAGTCGGAAGGAACTTAAGTGTGGAATTAGAAGGCTAAAAGAGACCATGAAATATCTTTAGCAAATAGTGTCAAAGAAAATCCCAAAGCTTTTTATGCAAATATCAGGAGCAAGAGAGTAGCAAGAGAAAGGCCCTCTCAAGGACAATGAAGGGGAGTTATGCATGAACCACAGGAAGTGGATGAAATCCTTAATGAGTACTTTGTATCAGTATTCACCACGCAGGAGGACATAATGGATGTTGAGGTCAGGAATAGATGTGTGAATGCTCTTAAGAACATCAATATAAAAAGGAGGAAGCATGGAGTCTTAAAATTGCATTAAGATAGAGAAGTGCCGAGGGTCTTGAGGGATCTATCTCAGGTTATTGTGGGGGGCAAGGGAAGAAATAGCTGGGGCCTTAATAGATATCTTCACATCATCTTTGACTACAGGGGATGTTCCAAAGGACTGGAGAATAGTCAATGTTTTTCCCTTATTTAAGAAAGGAAGCAAATTATAGGCCAGTGAGCCTGATATCAATGATGGGGAAGCTTTTGGAGAAGATACTGAGGGACAGGATATATGGAGGAAAATGGACTAGTTAATGACAGGCAGCATGATTTTGTACTGAAAAGGTCATGTTTCATCAACTTGATTGAGTTTTTTGAAGAGGTGACAAAGATAATTGATGACAGAAGTGCTGTGAATACAATTTATATGGATTTTAGTAAGGTGTTTGATAAGTCTCACATGGCAGACTGGTACAGAAACTGAAATCACATGGGATTCAGGAGGCAGAACTAGCTTGGTGATAGAAAACAGAAAGTAGTGATGAAAGGGTGTTTTTCAGAATCAAGATCTGTAGCAATTGTGTTCCATAAGAATCAGTGCTGGGACCTCTGTTTGGAGTATATATAAATGACCTGGAGGAAGATGTGAGTGGTCTGATTAGTAATTTTGCAGATGGCAAGAAGCTTGGTGGAATTGCTGATAATGCCAAGGATTGTCAGAGGATACATAGGATATTGATAAGCTGGAGATTTGGGCGCAGAAATAACAAATGGAGTTTAATCCAAATAAATATGAAGTGATGCATTTTGAAGAATCAAATTTGGGTATGAATTATACTGTAAATGGCAGAATCCTTAGGGACATTAACATACAGAAGGATCAGGGCGTGCAGGTCCACAGTTTGCTAAAGTGGCAACATAGGTGACCAAGGTGATCGAGAAGGCTTGTTTGCCTTCATTAGTTGGGGCAGTGAATACAGGAGTTGGGAAATCATATGGCAGATATATAAACCTTAGTTAGGCAGCATTTGGAGTGTTGCATGTAATTCTGATCACCACATTATCAGAAGGACATGCAAGCTTTGGAGAGACTGCAAAGAAGGTTCACCAGGATGTTGCTTGGTCTCGAGGGTGTAGACTATGACGAACAGTTGAATGAACCAGAATTGTTTTCACTGGAAAGAAAAAGGCTGAGGAGAAACCTGATAGAAGTCTGCAAACTTATGAGAGGCAGAGACAGAGTGGCTAGTCAGAGGCTTTTTCCCAAGATGAAAGTGTCAATTATAAGAGGACACAGGTTCAAAGTGAGAGGGGGGAAGTTTAAGGAAGATGTGCGGGGGAAGTTTTTCTTGCAAAGAGTGTCTGAAATGTGCTGCCAGAGGAAGTAGGGGAAGCAGGCACATTAGCAACATTTAAGAAACATTTGGATGTGTAGATGAATAGGGAGGAAATGGAGAGATATGGACTGAGTAAGGGAAGATTTTTTTTTAGTTAGAGCATCATGATTGGCAAAGGCTTGGAGGGCCAAAGGGCCTGTTCCTGTGTTTTTTTTTGTTTTTGTTCTTTATTCTTTCACAAGATGTGGCCATCACTGGCTAGACCGGCGTCTCTGTCCAACATCGTCCATGTTGTAAAATAACAGTTTGAAATCCATCTGTTTTTAGAATTATGGAATAGAATTGCAGAATTATTACAGGGCAAAAGGAGGCTATTCAGCCCATCGACCTGAACTGACAACAATCCCACCTAGACACTATTCCCGTAACCCTAGGTATTTACCCCATTAATCCCCCTGATACTAAGTGTCAATTTAGCATGGCCACTCAATCTAACCACACATTTTTAGACTGTGGGAGGAAACTGGAGCACTCAGTTGAAACGTACACAGTTACAGGCAGAACATGCTAACCCACACGGGCAGTCATCCAAGGCGCAAAGTTGAAACCAATAGTTTGCAATGTGAAAAAATCAAGTCTAAACATCAACAAGATGTAATGCATCTATAAAAATACAAATTAATCTAGCTATGAAAGATAAAAAACATTCCAATCAAATCTTAAGTACTTTCAAATTAATACTGATAAATGCTTGACAATTTCAGAAGCTATATCCTAAAGACCATGTCATTCAGATAGTCATTTATTAGTTTCATACGGTCAGTTAGTGTTCTATGAGGTGACTTCTTCCAAATGATTAGATTCACATGTGGCTAATTGGTGATGTATGTACAGTATTTATAAATATAATGAGACTGTTACAAGACACCAAAACATATACTAAAATGTGGTTTTCTTTAGTAAAGTGACATTCCGTGATATGTGTGCCCATTCACTGAAAGACTCTCCTTTTATGAGACAGAACAGGACCTTTGCTCCTGAAACTAAACTGGAATGAATAGCATGGGAATGCATTAGCTCTCATCTGTTCTTGCCAGGGGAAATCAAGGTGACACTCGCACTTAAATTCTGCTCAACATTATTGTACTTCTGACACTTTGAAGATGGATGGATAGGGGGTGAGGGTTGGGGCGATACCACTTGGTTCCAAGGCCTGATAAAGTGGCAGGTTGAATGGAGCTGAGTGTTATGCTGTTGTCAGTTGGACAGTGCTAGAAAGGATGGTGTTTTTTTTTGCACTGTACACAATGTGCACATGATCTTGAGCGTGTACATATATCAAACACAAATGTGCCGTGGGAAAGACAAAGCAGATGTGGGGAGCTGAAGGACTAAATGCAGCAGATAAAATCGAATGACAAATCAAACTTGCATGATGTATGACCCAGCTTCTGACAGTCGGAGCAGAAAATTTACCCAGAGACTTCAACCCATTAAAATCAGATTATCAATAACTCAGAGCAAAGGACTTGTTCATGTGGACACAGACCAGATGTGGGCAAACACTAGGACTCATTTCATTCCTGTAATTAAGACAAAATTAGATGCATACGTGAAGATAAAAGGAAAAGGAAGGCTTGTTGAAAGGTTAGGATGATATCAGCTGTGGGGAGCCTTGTGTGGAGTAAAAACACCAACATCGACCAGCTGGGCTGAGTGGCCTATTTCTGCAGCATAAACATGGGATTTAAAGGGATTGGGAGTTATAGATAGTTCTATGGCCTGGTAGGTACTGATATGATTGGCACAACTTGTGGGCCGAAGGGCCTGTTTGTGTTGTAGTGTTCTATGTTCTATGCTCTAAATGCTATATTCAACTATGGGAGTAATGTAAGTATCAAGGATATGCCTGCTGGATTGAGAGTCACTGGGGGACAGATATCACCTCCTATCAAGGAAGTTACAGAATTAAAGACCCACCAGGGACTTCACTGGACAGCAACGGACCTTCCCCAGGATGAAGGCAGTAGAGGCAGAAATTCCACCCCTGTGAAAGCTGTTGGCCAATCAGAAGTTGGCAGCAGTGCATTGCAGGCATCCCCATCTGAATCAGAGGCAACTGCTGATAATGTACCCATCAGAGGCCCAGGATCAACAAGATAACCCAGGCTAAAGGTGAGGGAGGGGGGGGTGTTGGTCACAGTGGGGTCATGGGGGGAGAGGGATATGGCAGCAAGGATAGGAGTATGTATCTCAGCAGGGTCTCCCGTCCTGATGTCGGGTTCCTACATCAGGCACTTAATGACCTTTCTGCTCCTCTCTCCCCATCCCCCAAGAACCTGCAAGCTAAAGTGACAGACCTTAACTTTTCAAGTTTCTGCATGGTGATCTCCCAATCCCTGATGGGTTAAACCAGCGATGGTGGAATATCAACGTCCCAGTTAAGAACAAAGAACAAAGAACAAAACAAAAACAGCACGGGAAACAGGCCCTTCAGCCCAACGAGCCCGCGCCGCCACGGATTAAGGATCTCAATTGACAGTGGGATGAGAAGGAGTCCTCCTGTTTCGGCTTTAACCGCGGTAGAGGTAGGCAGGCAGCAGAGTCATAAGATGCTTACAGTGCAGAAGGAGGCCATTCAGCCCATCAAGTCTGAATTCACCACAATCCCACTCAGGCCCTATCCCCATAACTCCATGCAATTACTCTATCTGGTATCTCTTAATACTAAGGGGCAATTTAGCATGGCCAACCACCTAACTGGAGCATCCAAAGGAAACCCACGCAGACACAAGGAAAATATCTGCAAATTCCATACAGACAGTGACCCAAGCTGGGAAACAAACCTGGGTCCCTGGTGTTGTATGGCAGCAATGTTATGTCACTGTTCTGCCCACTCCAAACTACCCCATCTGATTATTGCTTGGTATGTTTCAAACTTGCCATGGGGGAGGGTATTAAATTCAATCTGATATATGTAATTGGCATGGAGAATTCTGATTCTTTTGTTAAGCAAAATGTGAAAGGCAAGGTATTAATTTTGGAGAATGTTTGCTTTTCAATTTCCAATATTATTGCTTCTTTGATTGTGTTGAAATTCTGGAAATCCCTATCCATACCATGAGCAAATGCGACATCCACAGCATGAGAAACTCCATTTATGCATCCTGAGTGAGCATTGTAATATGAGAGAGCAGGACTAGAGAGTGGTGTTGTGAAATGGAGGCTTATTAAACATTAAATGGTTCACTTCAATGCAAAGCTGAAACTGCTGTTGTCTGAATTACGGGGAAAGAGGACTACCTGATAAGGGATTGAGGGCATCCTATTCAGCAGTGGCTGTTGATGTAATCCTCACAGGGGGTAATAAGGTTACAGACTACATGACCCAGAACACATAGAACATAGAACATAGAACATAGAACATTACAGCACAGAAGAGGCCCTTCGGCCTTCGATGTTGCGCCGACCAATATAAAAAGCAATGCCCCTCCATACTAAACCATTCCCTTCTCTTCCATATACTTATCAACTAACCTCTTAAACGTCATCAAACTTGGCGCATTTACAACTGCTGCAGGCAGGGCATTCCACTCCCGAACCACCCTTTGGGTAAAGAACCTGCCTCTGATATCCGTCCTATAACTATCACCCCTAATTTAAAGCTGTGTCCCCTCATGCTAGCTTTCTCCATCCTAGGAAAAAGGCTATCACTGTCCACCCTATCTAAACCTCTAATCATCTTATATGCTTCAATAAGATCCCCTCTTAGCCGCCTCCGTTCTAACGAAAACAACCTCAAATCCTTCAACCTCTCTTCATAGGACCTGCCCTCCATACCAGGCAACATCCTGGTAAACCTCCTCTGTACCCTCTCCAATGCCTCCACAGCTTTCTTATAATGTGGGGACCAGAACTGCACACAATACTCCAAGTGCGGCCGCACTAGAGTTTTGTACAGTTGCAACATGACGTTGCGGCTCCGAAATTCAATCCCCCTACCAATAAAAGCTAAGACTCCATATGCCTTCTTAACAACATTCTCGACTTGACTGCCTACTTTCAGGGATCTATGCACATACACACCAAGATCCCTCTGTTCATCAACACTACTAAGAATCCTACCATTTGCCCTATACTCTACACATTTATTATTTCTGCCATAGTGCATTACCTCATACTTTTCCACATTAAACTCCATTTGCCACCTCTCGGCCCAGCTCTGCAACTTGTCTAAGACCCTCTGCAAACTATAACACCCCTCTTCACTATCTACCACTCCACCGACTTTAGTGTCATCTGCAAATTTACTAATCCCTCCTTCAATACCCTCATCCAGATCATTTATAAAAATTACAAACAGCAGGGGCCCCAAAACAGATCCCTGAGGTACACCACTAGTAACCAAACTCCACAATGAATATCTCCCATCAACCACCATCCTCTGTCTTCTATCTGCTAGCCAATTCCTAATCCAATTAGCTAAATCACCCTCTATCCCATACATCTGCATTTTCTGCAGAAGTTTTCCATGGGCCACCTTATCAAACGCCTTACTAAAGTCCATATATACCACATCAACCGCCTTATCCCCATCCACCTCCTTAGTCACTTTTTCAAAAAACTCAATGAGGTTAGTAAGGCACGACCTACCCTTCACAAAACCATGCTGACTATCCCCAATCAATTCATTTCTCTCTAAATAACTATAAATCCTATCCATAATAATTCTCTCCAATACCTTGCCCACAACAGAAGTAAGACTCACTGGCCTATAATTCCCTGGAAGGTCTCTCTTCCCCTTCTTGAACAACGGGACCACATTCTCTATCCTCCAGTCCTCCGGAACCACACCCGTAACCAACGACGACCTGAAGATCAGAGCCAGAGGCTCTGCAATCTCCTCTCTTGCCTCCCAGAGGATCCTAGGGTAAATCCCGTCCGGCCCAGGGGACTTATCCAACTTCAAACCCTCGAGAATATCTAGCACATCCTCCCTATCTACTTCGATACCTTCCAGCTTGCTACCCTGTACCTCAGTGTTCTCCATAACTACATTTACATCACCCTGCGTAAATACCGAAGAGAAATATTTATTCAGTACCTCACCAATCTCTTCAGGCTCCATGCACAACTTCCCACTGCTGTCTCTGACTGGCCCTAATCTTGTCCTAACCAATCTTCTATTCTTAACATATCTAAAGAAAGCTTTAGGATTCTCCTTTTCTTGACCTACACATGGTGTAGGTCAAGAAAAGAAAATGGTATGAAGGAAGTTACAGATCCAATACACTGAGATCAATAACACATTTCACAAAAGGGAAGATTTCCATACTATCCCATTGTCTGCCTCAAATGGAGGTTGGGAGGTCTTAGTGTATTGGAAACTCATTGTGATTTTCCCCAATTAGCGGCAAGAGGGTGGACTTGTCATCCAAATGAGGTCTGTGGTGGGCAGTCAAAGCTGGAGTGCCAATAAAGGGGCTTGAACTTCTTTGAATTTAAAAATGACCTTTGCATCCAGGCTGCCATTGGGGAATGGAGCAGGGGATGGGGAGAGGGAAGGGATTGGGAAACAGGGGAGAAGCCTTCAACATGGTGTCTGGAACAAGCTACCAGAAGTAATAGTAAAATGGTTTCAATTTTGTCTTTTAAAAAGCATTTAGATAGTTACATTAGTTCAATGGGTATAAACTGATATGGACCAAATGTGGGCAATTGGGACTAGCTTAGGGGTTTAAAAAAATGGTGGCTTGGACAAGCAGAAGGGCCTGTTTCCATGTTATAGACCTCTATGATTCTATGACTCTACGGTGGTTTCTGCATCCAGGAAGGGCCATATAGTCTATCTGGAAATATAATGCTTGTTTGGCTTCCAGAGATGTCCTCTTTACAACTAAACTAACGCCTTCTGCTTGATAGACCGGGAAGTCTCCTTCAACAGGCTTCACATAGCCTGTAACAAGCTCAATTGGCTACTTACTGACTGTGAGCTGATCGACTTCTCAACTCCTTTGTCCCACCTGTAAAAAATGACACCAAGGCAGGGTGGAGACAAGGAACTGGCAAGCAGGCTGAAAACACAAAATGCTCACCCATCTCCATTCCCACCCACTTGGCAGCTAAATATCAAACCCCAAATATTCCTTCGTCGCTGGTAACTCACTGGTTGCTGCCTCATTCTAACCAAATGCCATGCTGCCAGGAGACAAACAGCTTATTGAATGGCTGCTACCCATTCAGCATCAGCTAACATCAGGAACAAATATCAGCTACAACTTATACCAACTGTTGTAACACTTAAATCATAAAAAGATTTGCCACAGGAAATGCTTACAAGACAAGCTAACTGCATGATCATTCTGTATTAAAAAGGACATCTTGATATGTGTCGCTGTACGTACTATCGGAATCTGTAACATCTCCCAAAATTCTTGCCTTACAAAGTGAGATGGAAGGTGAAAGAATGGAACAGACCAGAAGCTGGATGATATCCCAGGCATTAGAAAATCTCCATTCATGTGAGGATATCATCCTGTGTAACATTGGTATAATCGTACCAAGGACTCAGAGGAGATTTAATTCAAAATCTTCTGTCCAGCTGAGGGATGGTGCTACCTTGCTCCTGTTACATTCAATTTTACTCACTGATGCAGTCAGCTGTATAAACATCACACATTTATATCCTGCAGTTCAAGGGCTGTTTGCAAATTCTTCTATCATTTGCATTATAACGTGTTTCAATAAGCTTCAAGAGCATCTTGGTAAGACTGCAAGGCAGCACCTCACAACACTTTACTTCACTCTCACCAACTTCATTGAGCACCAATAAAACTACATACATCCCCTCCATATAGTGTTTACAGTGAGCCTGAGGAGGTATCACTATATGAAATAAGATGCATTGATTAAAAAGAGAACAAGTAGTTGTGCCAGATAAGAGGGCAGGAAGTTCATCTTATTGCCAAACGGTTTTTGCTCTGTGAGGATCTGTTTATCAAGTAGACCACTATCTGAGCAGGATTATTTATATGTTATTCAAATATATTCAGAACATCTTCCACAGTCCTACAGCAGTTTTTTTTTCTCACAGAAGGTTGTGAGTCTCAGGAATTCTCTTCCTCAAAAGGCAGTCATAGCATCTCTACAGTGCAGAAGGAGGCCACTCAGTCCATCAACATTGTACTGACTCTCCAAGAGCATAGAACATATAACCTAGAACATTACAGTGCAGAACATGACCTTCGGCCTTCGATGTTGCGCCGACCAATTAGGAAAAAGCAATGACCCTCTAACCTAAACCATTCCCTTTTCGTCCATAAACTTATCTACTAACCTCTTAAAACGCCACCAAACTTGGCGCATCTACAACTGCTGCAGGCAGGGCATTCCACTCCCGAACCACCCTTTGGGTAAAGAACCTGCCTCTGATATCCGTCCTATAACTATCACCCCTTAATTTAAAGCTGTGTCCCCTCGTGATAGCTTTCTCCATCCTAGGAAAAAGGCTATCACTGTCCACCCTATCTAAACCTCTAATCATTTTATATGTTTCGATTAGGTCCCCTCTTAGCCTCCTCCTTTCTAACGAAAACAACCTCAAATCCCTCAGCCTCTCTTCATAAGACCTGCCCTCCATACCAGGCAACATCCTGGTAAACCTCCTCTGTACCCTCTCCAACGCCTCCACATTTTTCTTATAATGCGGGGACCAGAACTGCACACAATACTCCAAGTGCGGCCGCACTAGAGTTTTGTACAGTTGCAACATGACGTTGCGGCTCCGAAATTCAATCCACCTACCAATAAAAGCTAAGACTCCGTATGCCTTCTTAACAACCTTATCGACTTGATTGCGAACTTTCAGGGATCTATGCACATATACACCAAGATCCCTCTGTTCTTCAACACTATTAAGAGTCCTACCATTAGCCCTATACTCTATACATTTGTTATTCCTGCCAAAGTGAATTACCTCACACTTTTCTTCATTAAACTCCATTTGCCACCTCTCGGCCCAGCTCTGCAACTTGTCCAAGTCTCTCTGCAAACTAGAACACCCTCTTCACTATCTACCACTCCTCCGACTTTGGTGTCATCCGCAAATTTACTAATCCATCCTTCAATACCCTCATCCAGATCATTTATAAAAATTACAAACACCAGGGGCCCCAAAACAGACCCCTGAGGTACACCACTTGTCACCGAACTCCACGATGAATATCTCCCATCAACCACCACCCTCTGTCTTCTATCTGCTAGCCAATTCCTAACCCAATTAGATAAATCACCCTCTATCCATACATCTGCATTTTCTGCAGAAGTCTTCCATGTGCCACCTTATCAAACGCCTTACTAAAGTCCATATATACCACATCAACCGCCTTACCCCCATCCACCTCTTTGGTCACTTTTTCAAAAAACTCAATGAGGTTAGTAAGCCACGACCTACCCTTCACAAAACCATGCTGACTATCCCCAATCAATTCATTTCTCTCTAAATAACTATAAATCCTATCCCTAATAATCCTCTCCAATACTTTGCCCACAACAGAAGTAAGACTCACTGGCCTATAATTCCCTGGAAGGTCTCTCTTCCCCTTCTTGAACAACGGGACCACATTCGCTATCCGCCAGTCCTCCGGAACCACACCTGTAACCAACGACGACCTGAAGATCAGAGCCAGAGGCTCTGCAATCGCCTCTCTCACCTCCCAGAGAATCCTAGGGTAAATCCCGTCTGGCCCAGGGGACTTATCTAACTTCAAACCCTCAAGAATATCTAGCACATCCTCCTTATCTACTTCAATACTTTCCAGTTTGCAACCCTGTATCCCAGTGTTCTCCACAATTACATTTACATCTCCCTGTGTGAATACCGAAGAGAAATATTTGTTCAGTGCCTCTCCAATCTCTTCAGGCTCCACGCACAACTTCCCACTGCTGTCTCTGACTGGCCCTAATCTTGCCCTAACCAATCTTCTATTCTTAACATATCTAAAGAAAGATTTAGGATTCTCCTTGATCCTATCAGCCAAAGTCTTCTCGTGTCCCCTTTTAGCTCTCCTCAACTCACTCTTTAGCTCCCTCCTGGCTAATCTATAGCTATCCATTGCACTAACTGAACCTTCAAGCCTCATCCTGACATAAGCCTCCTTTTTCCTTTTAACCAGCGAATTAACTTTTTTAGTACACCATAGTTCCCTTACTCGACCATTTCCTCCTTGCCTGACAGGGATGTTGATGTATATAAGATGTTGATGTTATATAACATATAAGATGATTAGAGGTTTAGATAGGGTGGACAGTGATAGCCTTTTTCCTAGGATGGAGAAAGCTAACACAAGGGGACATAGCTTTAAATTAAGGGGTGGTAGTTATAGGACGGATATCAGAGGTAGGTTCTTTACCCAGAGGGTGGTAAGGGTATGGAATGCCTTGCCTGCTGCAGTTGTAGATGCGCCAGTTGGTGGCATTTAAGAGGTTAGTAGATAAGTTTATGGATGAAAAGGGAATGGTTTAGGTTAGAGGATCATTGCTTTTCTTAATTGGTCGGCACAACATTGAAGGCCGTAGGGCCTGTTTCTGCACTGTAATGTTCTATAGAACATAGAACATAGAACAATACGCACAGAACAGGCCCTTCGGCCTTCGATGTTGTGCCGACCAAAATAAAAAGCAATGCCCCTCCTAACTAAACCATTCCCTTCTCTTCCATATACTTATCAATTAACCTCTTAAACGCCACCAAAATTGGCGCATCTACAACAGCTGCAGGCAGGGCATTCCACTCCCTAATCACTCTTTGAGTAAAGAACCTACCTCTGATATCCGTCCTATAACTCATACCCCTTAATTTAAAGTTGTGTCCCCTCGTGCTAGCAAGGGGGTTCTATGTTCTATGTTGGTGCAGTCCCTTTCTAGAACTGGGCACCTGTGTCACACTGTTGCCATGGTTTTGATGGAAATCAAGTTGAAGGTTTGGCTGTTTTAAATAAAGTCTCAATCACCAAGTTAAGCCTCCTTGAACAGCCAATCTGATTTGGCTGGAGACTGAATATCAGTTTCCAGACATCGGGAGATTAGTTTTGAAACTTGTGATGCTAACTTAAAGGTGGGTCAAATGTCCTTCAAAGCTATGCAAGGAACACCATTTGCATCTCATTAAAAACTCATACACAAGAGGCAATGGCCTCTTGGTATTATCATTAGACTATTAATCCAGAAACTCAGCTAATGTTCTGGGGACCTGAGTTTAAATGGCAGATGGTGGAATTTGAATTCAATGAAAAATATCTGAAATTAAGTATCTACTGATGGCCATGAAACGATTGTTGATTATCATAACAACCTATCTGGTTTACTAATGCCCTTTAGAGTCACAGAATCCCTACAGTATAGAAGGTCATTTGTCCCATTGAATCTGTATTGACCACATTCCACCCTGATCCTATTCCCGTAATCCCACACATTTATCCTGCTAATCGCCCTAAATTGAGTCAATGTAGCATGGCCAGTTAACCTAACCCACGCATCTTTGGACTTTTGGGAAGGAAATCTGCCATCCTTGCCTGGTCTGGCTTACATGTGACTCCCAGAGCCATAATAATTTGGTTGACTCTCAACTGTCTTCCAGGGGCAACTAGGGATGGGCAATAAATGCTGGTCAGCCAGCGACACCCGTGTCCTACAAATTAATATATAAAAAGAACATAAGAATCTCATTCCTCCTCCTTCCAGCAGGAATTTCACTCCTGTCCATAAGTGGTTTACTCTTGGTAAGGTGGAAATATTCCATTAATAGATGTTACTTTTTGTCTTCTTTTCATCCCTTCACTGTGAAATATCAGCTGCCTGTCGCACACTGAGCCAAAGCCGGACATTGTGCTGGAAGTGAGACTGAGGCAGCCCAGGCAGAAGTGTCAAAAATCGGAATGGAAGAATGAATGGCTGTCCATATGTCATGTTAATACGGTGCCTGGGCATCAGAGCAATTGCGGGGCACGTCACTTTCCACCTTGAGATTCAATGTGCTCTTCATGGTTGCATAGTTAATGATTTCTGATTTTGCCTTGATTTGATTTATTAATGTCACATGTATTAGTATGTAGTGAAAAGTACTGCGCCATACAAACAAAGCATACGATTCATACAGAAGGAGAGGAGAGAGTGCAGAATTTAGTGTTATAGTCATAGCAAGGATATAGAGAAAGATCAACTTAATGCCAGGTAGGTCGTTCAAAAGTCTGTTGACAGCAGGGAAGAGTTGTTCTTTAGTCTGTTGGTATGTGATCTCAGACTTTCATATTTTTTTCCCAACTGAAGAAGATGAAAGAGAGTATGGCTGGGATGCATAGGCCCTTGATTATGCTAGCTGCTTTTCTGAGGCAGCAGGCAATATAGACAGAGTCAATGGACAGGTTTGCACAATGGACTAGGCTTCATTCATAACCCTTTGTAGTTTATTTTGGTCTTGGATAAAGCAGGAGCCATACCAAACTGTAATGCAACCAGAAAGAATATTTCAATAATGAACTTAAGAGTGCAAGATCTCTGAAGTGGATTCAGCTATCCACTCCTCCAGCAGCAGTCCATCACTGCTCCCACCACCGGACGCAGTGTCCGGAATAGAAAATTCCATCCTATAAAATAATCTGAGGTTCCTTAATGCCAAAATCTGACTCTGAATCACAGGATGAATGACTAAAAACTTAGTCATGGAGAAACGTCTGAAGAAGAAGGGACACATAGAGGACGGTAAGATTTCTGAAGAGAGCTGAGGTCCTGGTCAGTTCTCAATAGAGGAGAGATCGAAATGAAAGAGGAGGGCAGTTGTATGTCTGGAGAAGCTTACAGATATTGGAGGAGGTGATGCAGTTGAAGGATTTGTGAACAAAGTGGGTGGACACACTGATAATACAATGCAAGAGAAACATTCATAGAGGCATTCAGGAAATTTCCATATGACCAGTATACCTTGGATTGTATGCAAAATAGTCTTTTAATACTATTGTTGATAGACTAATGCCATCCCATATATCTGAACACTAAACCACATTGTCTGCTGAAAAACCTTGAAGCCAACATGTTCAACCATAGAAATCATTCTTCCTTAGTTTTTCTCCCTCTGCCTTCAAAAACTTCCCTGACACGGGCGGTGTGGTAGCACAATGATTAGCACTGCTGCTTCACAGCTCCAGAGACCTGGGTTCGATTCCTGGCTTGAGTCAAAGATCAAAGAACAAAACAGCACAGGAAACAGGCCCTTCGGCCCAATGAGCCTGCGCTGCCACCCCAATGTTCCTACCTCTACCTGTGATCCCTGTCTATGTTTATAGATCTATGGATTAAAAACCAAATTTGAGACAATTTAGGGAGAATTTGTTTTGCCAATTAGCCTAAGAGCACATCTTTGGGATGTGGGAGGAAACCGGAGCACCCGGAGAAAACCCACGCAAGCACGGGGAGAATGCGCAAACTCCCACAGACACAGGCCCAAATCCATGTATCTGCACAACACAGCGATAGTCACTGAGCTGTCGTGTTGCCCATCAAATGGTCCAGGTCAAGCGTCCACTAACGACGTGAAGCACTAGGATACTCTCGAAAAAGATCCAAGAGCAGCCCTCTCACGACCCATCACGTGTATGACCTTCGTTAGACAACAAGGTGGACCAAAGCATCTATAGAATAAAAACAAGTACATCAATATCATCATAGAACATAGAACATAGAACATAGAACACTACAGCACAAACAGGCCCTTCGGCCCACAAGTTGTGCCGAACACATCAAAACCTACCCAGCCATAGACCTATCTATAACCCCCAATCCCATTGGATCCCATATACTCATCCAGAAGTCTTTTAGAAGACCCCAGCGAGTTCGCTTCGACCACCACCGACGGCAGCCGATTCCATTCACTCACCACCCTCTGAGTGAAAAACTTTCCCCTAGCATCCCCTCTGTACTTGCTTCCCTGCACCTTATATCTGTGCCCTCTCGTCGTGACCATTTCAGCCCTGGGAAATAGTCTCTGAGAGTCCACCCTATCTAATCATAGATCATAGAACATTACAGCACAGAACAGGCCCTTCGGCCTTCGATGTTGCGCCGACCAATATAAAAAGCAATGACCCTCCAAACTAAACCATTCCCTTCTCTTCCATATACTTATCAACTAACCTCTTAAACGCCACCAAACTTGGCGCATCTACAACTGCTGCAGGCAGGGCATTCCACTCCCGAACCATCCTTTGGGTAAAGAACCTACCTCTGATATCCGTCCTATAACTATCACCCCTTAATTTAAAGCTGTGTCCCCTCGTGCTAGCTTTCTCCATCCTAGGAAAAGGCTATCACTGTCCACCCTATCTAAACCTCTAATCATCTTATATGTTTCGATAAGGTCCCCTCTTAGCCGCCTCCTTTCTAACGAAAACAACCTCAAATCCTTCAGCCTCTCTTCATAAGACCTGCCCTCCATACCAGGCAACATCCTGGTAAACCTCCTCTGTACCCTCTCCAAAGCCTCCACATCTTTCTTATAATGTGGGGACCAGAACTGCACACAATACTCCAAGTGCGGCCGCCCTGAGTTTTGTACAGTTGCAACATGACGTTGTGGCTCTGAAATTCAATCCCCTAACCAATAAAAGCTAAGACTCCATATGCCTTCTTAACAACCTTATCGACTTGACTGCCTACTTTCAGGGATCTATGCACAAATACACCAAGATCCCTCTGTTCATCAACACTATTAAGAATCCTACCATTAGCCCTATACTCTACACATTTATTATTCTTGCCAAAGTGCATTATCTCACACTTTTCCACATTAAACTCCATTTGCCACCTCTCGGCCCAGCTCTGAAACTTGTCCAAGTTGCAACTTGTCCAAATCCTCTCAACATCTTGTAAACCTCTATCAGGTCACTTCTCAACCTTCGTCTCTCCAGGGAGAACAGTCACTGCTCCCTCAACCTGTCTTCATAAGGCATGCCTCCCAATCCAGGCAACATCCTTGTAAATCTCCTCTGCACCCTTTCAATAGCTTCCATGTCCTTCCTATAGTGAGGCGACCAGAACTGCGCACAGTACTCCAAGTGTGGTCTGACAAGGGTCCTATAAAGCTGCAGCATTACCTCCTGACTCCTGAACTCAATCCCTCGATGAATGAAGGCCAGTACACCATAAGCTTTCTTAACCACATCCTCCACCTGGGAGGCCGATTTGAGAGTCTTATGGACCCGGACCCCAAGATCACGGGGATCATCTATTTACACACTTCCCAGAGACTCCCAAGGCTCATGATCCCTATTTTAAATCAGTTTTCTATACCCCTCCATTCCCATTCTGTTCATGTGCCCATCTAAGTATTTCTTAAATAACTCCAGAGTACCTGCCTCCACCACTTGGCAGTGGATTCCATACCCCCACCTCTGTATGAAAAAACTCCCTCTAGCATCCAAATTATACCTTACCCCCCTCACCCTAAGCCCATGACCCTCGTGCTATTTGAGTCCATCCTAGGAAAAAGCTTAACCCTGTTTACTCTATCTATACCCCTCAATCTTGTACACCTCTATCAGATCTCCTCTAAGTCTACGTCTTTCTAAGGAAAACAGTCCCAATTTGCCTAACCTCTCCTCATAACTCAGACCTTCCATACCAGGCAGCATCCTGGTAAACCTCCTCTGCACTCTCTTCAGAGTCTCCACGTCCTTCCGGTAGTAAGACGACCAGAACTGGATGCAGTATTCCAAATGAGGTCTAACTGTCACTATCTGTGTCTCCCCATGTCTGCGTGGGTTTCCTCTGGGTGCTCTGGTTTCCTCCCACAACCCAAAGATGTGCAGGTTAGATTGATTGGCTATGACCATTGCCCTTAGTGTCCTGAGATGTGTATGTTAGAGAGATTAGTGGATAAATATGTAGGGATATGGGAATAGGACCTGGGTGGGATTATGGTCAGTGCAGGCTTGATGGACTGAATGGCTTCTTTCTGTACTGTAGGGTTTCTATGATTTCTATGACATGTTTCTGCAGCTGGATTTTCAAATATCTATTGCCTTCATCCTTTGAGAGTCCCAGGTGCCACACCTCTTCCTTCAGCAACACCCAGACTCTATGCATAAGGCATGAAGCTGTGGCTCCTTACATCCACCTGTTATCCTGGCATAAAAGCCGAGAAGTGCTAAAACAAGAGCCATCTATTAATAAGAATCTGCATAGGACAGATCAATGGCATATTGATCAGGTCGATCAATATGCCATTCAGGTAGGCAGTCAGGTCGAGAAGGTTGTTAGGAAGGCATATGGAGTCTTGGCTTTTATTGGTAGAGGGATTGAATTTCGGAGCCGCAACGTCATGTTGCAACTGTACAAAACTCTAGTGCGGCCGCACTTGGAGTATTGTGTGCAGTTCTGGTCCCCACATTATAAGAAAGATGTGGAGGCATTGGAGAGGGTACAGAGGAGGTTTACCAGGATGTTGCCTGGTATGGAGGGCAGGTCTTATGAAGAGAGGCTGAGGGATTTGAGGTTGTTTTCGTTAGAAAGGAGGAGGCTAAGAGGGGACCTGATCGAAACATATAAGATGATTAGAGGTTTAGATAGGGTGGACAGTGATAGCCTTTTTCCTAGGATGGAAAAATCTAGCACGAGGGGACACAGCTTTAAATTAAGGGGTGATAGTTATAGGACGGATATCAGAGGCAGGTTCTTTACCCAAAGGGTGGTTCGGGAGTGGAATGCCCTGCCTGCAGCAGTTGTAGATGCGCCAAGTTTGGTGGCGTTTAAGAGGTTAGTTGATAAGTATATGGAAGAGAAGGGAATGGTTTAGTTTGGAGGGGCATTGCTTTTTATATTGGTCGGCGCAACATCGAAGGCCGAAGGGCCTGTTCTGTGCTGTAATGTTCTATGTTCTATGTTCTATTGAATGTGAACTTACAATGCTTTGTCCAGTTGGGGCCTACTCTCCAGAATAAGCCAGAGTGTCTCAGGATATAAGAAGAATGCTAATAACATGATGCTATAATATAAAGAGGCCTGTAGCCGGATGAGGAGCAGGACCTGGAACACCACTTTTCCTCAGAAGAGAACAGAGATGAAGAGATGTTGCCCAGCCATTGAAGGAAGGCCATCGCATATCTCATGGTGATTGTCAGATTGATACAGTCACAATAGTTATGCTAATTCAGCAATGTTTCATTTGAGTTTCTCTCAGCCTTTATTACAAATGACTCTACAAATCTCCTTCTGACAAAAAGAGATATATTACCCTGAAATCATCCCGTTGCCGCACGAATAGATGGAAAATAAAAGGTTTCCACTGCCAACAGTCTGTCCCCAACACAGGCCTTTGCACCACAGCAACCCCAGAAGCACCAAGCCCCTTCATTCCTCCTCCCTCACCTCTCCCCAGCCATTGACATTATATCAAACAATATAACACACAAATCAGACCACCGGAGTTTTCAATCATTATTAATGGATATATTAATGGAAAAACAGATTGAGAACATTTCACCCAAGGGAACCATGAAGTGCAGTTAATATTGTGCTGCCTCGGGTTCCCATCCACTTTCACTAGGTCCTCAATGTGGAGTGCTAGTTTATAGCATCATCAGCATAGAGCAACTCGCTGATAACAGCTTGGCACATCTTTGTCTTATTTTCAGGCAAGTAAGTCTGAATAGCTTTCTACTAGTTCTGGTATGTAAAAAAGCACTCTCTGTAGATAACCTAAAGGCATATGACAGCAGCACTGAGAAGAATGTGACATTAAGTGTCAGAATACAACCTTGTTTGACCCCACTGTGGATCTCAAAATGTTGCCCCATTATACCTGACCTTACCCTCATGTTGCCATGGAAGGAGAACATGTTGAGCACATTCTGTGGGCAGCCAGTTTTCTCCAGGGGATTAAATAGACTGCCTCTGCTTACATGTCAGATGCCACGACAAAATTGATGAAGGCAATACGTAGCAGCCTTCTTGTTCACTGTGTTTCCATTGTCGCTGATGAACTGAGAAGATCAGAAGGTCAATTGTAGATCTTTCAGTTCAGAAACCACACTAGGATTTAGGTGCTTTCAGCCAGGGTCTGTAGACTGGCAAAGGATTGAAAATACTTTTCCCACAATACTCAGCAGGAAGATCCCTCAATAGTTCTTGCAATCACTGCATTTGCCCATGTTCTTGTATAGTATTATAATATTAGCACCACACATATCCCAGGGCACTGCCCTCTCCCTCTAGCACAGACAGATACCTTTGTGTAGATACTGCAGGAATGCTGGTTACCTGTGCTTGGTGAGTTTAGATATAATAGCATCAACAGCTGGAGCTCAATAGCTTCACTAAGCTCCTCCACTCTGCATTTGATGTCCACCTTGCCATAACAAATAGGCCTTCGATGGCATCCAGGACGTTTTCAATGGAAGTATTCTCTATAGAATATAACTCAAGATGTGGAGGTGCCAGAGTTAGACTGGGGTAAACATAGTAAGAAGTCTCACAACACCAGGTTAAAGTCCAATGGGTTTATTTGGTAGTAAACACCACTAGCTTTCGGAGTGTTGGTCCTTCGTCAGGTGAGTGGAGAGTTCTAATCACAAATAGGGCATATAAAGGCATGCACAGTTTACAGAATATTGATTAGAATGTGAGTCTTTACAGTTAATCTGCTATTCAAGTCTTAAAGATGCGGACAATGTGAGTGGAGATAGCATTAAGCGTAGGTTAACACTGTCCTGTCTGGAGACAATACACGTCTCTTTATTCTATGCTTAATGCTATGTCCACTCACATTGTCTGCATCTTTAAGACATGAATAGCAGGTTAGCTATAAAGACTCACATTCTAATCAGTATTCTATCAACTGTGTGTGCCTTTTTATGGCCTGTTTGTGACCAGAACTCTCCACTGACCTGACAAAGGAACAGCATTTCTGAAAACTAGTGACATTTACTATCAAATAAACCCGTTGGACTTTAATCTGGTGTTGTGAGACTTCTTACTGAGTATAACTCAAGACAGTGTTCCATCCATCTGTCCAATTGCTTCTTGCAGTTAGTGATTTTCTCCCCTGTCTTTGTTTCCTGTGGAGCTGTTCTCTGGATGTCCAAAAGGCATCTATGGTTTGGTACATGTTTAATTGCTGAAGTAGCCAGAAAGGTGCGAGATCAGTCTCCCTTTCAAAGTGACTCCAGCCTTTTTGTTAGGGTTTATGTCCTTCATCTTCAAAACTCTTAGAGATATCCACAAAAAGCAGCGGAACTTTCACCCATAACTGGAAGCCTTGCTCATATGTGCCAGGGCAAGTCCACTTGTTGGAGAATTTATACATTGCATGTCTGGTAGCTTCCCATCACTGATTCTGGTAGCTGCATGCACCTCCTTCATGTTCCTCTGAAACTCCAGTTTCTGTGTGTCACCACGATGAGACATAGCTGAGAACTTGCAAATGGGGAGGCTGTGTACTGACAGGGTGAGGCTGGCACACAAAAATGGGAAGAAAACTTTGTTCATCTGTATACTAGACACATTATGTGAACCTGTTAGATAATCCCAAAGACAGTCTAAGACACCTAATCTGTTAACATATGGACTTTAGTAAGGCATTTGACAAGGTCCCACATGACAAGCTGGTACAAAAACGTGTTTGAAAAGAGGAGGTGGTGAAAGCAGCCACATCATTGGCTACAGGTATAGTGCCAGAAGACTGGAGGATGGCAAACGTTGTCCCTTTGTTCAAAAAGGGGAGTAGGGACCATCCTGGAAATTATAGACCGGTGAGCCTGACTTCTGTTGTGGGCAAGTCTTGGAAAGAATTATAAGGGATAGGATTTATAAGCATCTAGAGAGAAATAAATTGATTAGGGATAGTCAGCACGGTTTTGTGAAGGGTAGGTCGTGCCTCACAAACCTTATTGAGTTTTTGAGGAGGTGACCAAAGAGGTAGATAAGGGTAAGGCAGTTGATGTAGTGTATATGGATTTTAGCAAAGCGTTTGATAAGGTTCCCCATGGTAGGCTTTTATTGGTAGAGGGATTGAATTTAGGAGCTGTGAGGTTATGTTACAACTGTACAAAACTCTGGTGCGGCCACACTTGGAGTATTGCGTACAGTTCTGGTTGCCGCATTATAAGAAAGATGTGGAAGCATTGGAAAGGGTGCAGAGGAGGTTTACCAGGATGTTGCCTGGTATGGTGGGAAGGCCTTATGAGGAAAGGCTGAGGGACCTGAAGTTATTTTCATTAGAGAGAAGAAGGTTACGCGGTGACCTAATTGAGGCGTAAAAGATGATCAAAGGACTGGATAGGGTGGATAGTGTGACCCTTTTTCTTCGGATGGTGATGACCAACACGAGGGGACATAACTTTAAATTAAGAGGTGGTAGTTATAGGACGGATGTCAGAGGCAGGTTCTTCACACAGAGGGTGGTGAGGGCGTGGAATGCCCTGCCTGTAGCAGTTGTGGACTCGCCTACTTTGGGGGCATTCAAATGTTCGATGGATAGGCATATGGATGATATTGGAATAGTTTAGGTTAGAGGGTCCACTGGCCGGCGCAACACTGAGGGCCGAAGGGCCTGTACTGCGCTCTAATGTTCTATGTTCCATGTTCTATTAGCAATATATAAGAGGCATCTGAATGGGTATATAAATAGGGAGGGAATAGAGGGTTACAGATCAAGCAAGGGCTGAAAATTTTTCTTAGTTTAGTCAGGGCATCATAATCGGCATGATTTGGATAGCTGAGGGGCTACTTCAGTGCTATACGTTTTTTATTCTTTATAACTGCTTATAATTTATTGTGATGTGGTTTTGGACTTATTGAAATTTAGCTAAGCATTCTTAGGCTCAGCTTTAATAGGAAACCTTGGGAAATCTCAACAACAGAGTCTACTGAAATTGGAAAAAAGATGGCTAATGGGTTTTTCTAAGCTACACCAGATGGCCTGTCAATCAATGCACTCGAACAGCAGGTATCTGTTTTCACTCTAAGCGAAAGCTTATAGCATTTAGGATTTAAATAACTTCAGATTGTGACATTTAAACAAGTTTTAGGTGTACCCTTCCCAAGTGTTTGTACCTTTTCAATAAAACTATCATTCCTACAATGATGGTTAAGACCATTGGAACAATGAAATTAGGGTGGGATTTTCAAGTTCTGCCCTCCATGGGACCAGAAATTGTCCCCCTGAAATGAACAAACTTTTGGCTGGCTTGTTTAAGTTTTCTGTCCCTCTTCCAAAAATTGCCAATGTGAGCAGGACTGAAAAATCCCAAGCTGGGGGCTTTTCCTAAACAACCAAAAAAGATGGCTTTGCTGAGTTCGTATTTCTGATTTTTACAGTTTACATTCCAACCCTTTCCCCTGGTGACAAAAAAAGGGATATTCCAGCAATAGAGAGGGGCCTTCTGCATCCAGGTCCTGCCTGCCATAGTTGAAGGTACCCCAAATCATCCCAACTTGATGAAAATCTGGGCCAATACATGATTCATGTCAGGTTTAAATGTGGAAAGTTTCTCTTGGCACAGTGTTGCCTCTTTCAGATCATTCCCTTCTTCTGCCTCTGTTCTTGAAATACAATTTGCAACTACTGATCTGTAATATTGCATTTCCTCACATGATCAGACCCAAATCCAACACTTTTTTTTGAATATGTGTCTGCTTTTGTCTTTGCAAGTGCTTATCTAACTCCCAGTTGCAGTTAACCACTCATTCAGTGTATCAGTGTTTCTCTCTTTCCATTGGTTGGCGCATTAAGTGATTGATATCTGTGGCTCAAAGAGTAAAAGTAGCAATATTGTGAGTAAACCAGTAGGTGATAAAGTCTGACAAGATGTTTCGGGGCCAATAGTTAACCCTAAACAGCACTTCAATAGCAATTTCTAACCTAAATCTCTCATGCAGAGACATTAATCCTTCCTTAGCTGATGTCTCTGTATCAACATGTTCCTATTTGACTACAGTGGATTATAACATTTACAATTTCATTTTTCTGAGAGTCTTGTTCAAAGCAGGTGATAACAGTTTTATTGGATATAGCACAGGATCTACTGGTATTAAAATGATATCTCATGAATCCCTTTGGATGTTGTTCCAGCTTTAAATCAATTGCAGCTTATTTTCAATTTCTTTGATTTAACTTATTTTTGTTTGAAGTTCACTCTTTCCACATTCTTTTTTTATGGCCACAGTTCTGGAAGAAGAATCCCCCCAGAAATTTTGTTCAGTTTCGGGTCAGCCATGGGTACAATTTTTGTCCAACTGGTTTTATTTTTGACCAGAACAATTCCTTTCGTTCCGGTTGAGGAAGTCAATGAACTCCCTCCTCCACTGCAGGCATATTGGAATTTCTTACTGCAGTTATCTATTCTGTGGAGTGATTTGACTTTTTGATTTGGTTCTTCGTCATAGCTGAAAAGAAAAATCTTCAAAATCAATCATGGATTCTTCCAGAAATTTCTATCTCTCTCTGTTGACTTGCAGAATCAAGCTTTCCGCTGATCAGTTTCTATATATATTTACGTTCTCATTTCTCTTGAATAATTGAGCACATGGTCTGCATGAAGATGTATACATTAGTTAACCATTTATAACTACAGTTATCATTGCCCCTTTGTCATTTGTTAACCCTTGCTGCTGTGGAATAATGTGTTGCCCCTTTAGTTGGGAGACTGTATTGAATATGGCACCAAGCTGCCCTTGGCTACATTTGCTTCATAGCCACTGACCCTAAGATGATATGTGACGCTCCATCAAAAATCCTAGTTGAAAACTGATTAAGATTTTTCAATGATAGTATGTCAGTTCAAAAACAAGCAGTCCCAGACTGATTTTTATTTGAACTCACGTTACATCCATTGTACACCATCAGAATTATGCTTCTGCATTTCACATAGACTGAGCATAGTTTAATTTGACCCTTTGATTGTCATTCAAGAAGAATTTCCTGGTGCTTTAACAAAACTTGATCTTAATAATTATAAAGGCAAAAAAACGGATGCTGGAATCTGAAACAAATACAGAAAATGTTGGAAAATCTCAGCAGCTCTGACAGCATCTGTGGAGAGAGAATAGATCCAACTTTTTCACTGGAATTCTACTGCTGGACACAGAATCAGAGCAGGTGAAATGAGAACAACAGCACTGTCAGTTTACCTAGGACAAGAATTTCTAGTCTCGCTCAAGCAAGGTCATAAAATCCCACCACTTGAATCTGAATCCAGACTCAAACATTGGCTGTAATCCCTCTTAATAGTTACTGTGATTATCAATGATATTTTCCTTATGGAGATCAACTGAGTTGTAGAGAACTCCCTCATTGGTTCATTTTATTGTTTATTGATATTTTAGGATTGTTAATTAAGTTTTTGTTACCCTGTTATGGTGCACTAACACCATGGAGAATGAGTTTGATGAGCTGTAAATCTATAATGGGATTTGTTTTGATATTTGGTGAAATCAAGTGTGAACATTTGGCTCGAAAGTATTAATAACTAGATGGAGGCACACCTTTCAGTTCACTGTTGCAATTACAAAATGTGTATTTGCAATTGTTTTTAATAATCATCAA
The DNA here is from genome assembly GCA_024679065.1 of Sphyrna mokarran. Classification (NCBI taxonomy): domain Eukaryota; kingdom Metazoa; phylum Chordata; class Chondrichthyes; order Carcharhiniformes; family Carcharhinidae; genus Sphyrna; species Sphyrna mokarran. The sequence continues at coordinate 28,554,813 of JAGIQG010000011.1, forward strand.
AACTTTCTTTCCAGTTGTTAATTTTCCATCTGTCGATTGTCAGTGGATGTGTTCACTGTACGACTATAAATATATCTGTAGCTTTACAATATTACACATCTTCCTTTATCTTTACCTATTAATTATACCCAGTTCTTTCCTGTCAGGGCTGCTTTGGTGGACCAGATTAAGGGATCAATCTATTATTTGCTGGGCAGTGCCTGGAGTGTGCAGAGGCACCTGGGCATGCAGAGATCAAGTTGCCAACAGCTGATGGTAGCGGTGGGCTGGAAGATTCGGTGGAAATAAGGCAAGCCCAACAGAATTATCCTGGCTTAAGAGATTGGTCTGGATTTTTATGTCCCTATTCACATTGGAATGGAAATCCTGTCCCCGTGGTGAAATAGACACGAGGGGTCCAGTGGCCTACTCCTGTTCCTATGTTCCTATTTCCAATCTGTATTAGTATCAATGTGGGAAAGGTGGGAGAGATGGGTTTCACGCATAAGTTGAGAAAGGACTTGGAGGAGTCATTACTTCTGCAGAAAAATACCTTTCAGACCCCATTTTCATCATTCTCAACGCTCCAGTGAAAGAGCTTTGGAAGCACATCCTCAGCCCAGAGTTGTGAATGATACTGGAGGGTCGCACTGAAAGATATAGAAACTTTATTTACTGATCCCAAAGTGGTGTTTTGTTAAAATCACCTTGACATTGCTCTTTAAAGTTTTGGTTTCTATCCCAGAATGGGGAAGGGGCAGGATGTATCTCTTCAGCCGCTGCAATCGTAACTGGCAGCAAACTGGGCACTTGATTTGCTGTGCAAGAAAGTGCCTCTGTCTTTAAAGGTAGCCTGAAGTTATAAATGAATACAACCGTCTCACACATCTAGGCAGGCGCCCATGCCATGAGAGCAAGTGTCTCCGGGTATCTGGAGAGGTGCAACCAAGAAGAAGGACTGGCTATTACCCCAAGCACAGAGGGTATCATCTTAAGCACAGCTTCTAGTCATGTCAGAATGCCAATGTAGGAGATGGCTGTGAAAGACTGGGCAGATGGTCACAGACATTTGTGCCATCGTGCAGTCATCTGGAACCACCAGCATGCAGATGCTGCCTGTAGCAGCCAAGGTGATGGCAGCCCTAAATTCTTCTGCGACCAGTTCAGTCCAGGGCTCTGCTGAAAATCCATGCTTCGTTTCACTAACCGCAATCCCCCTGCAGAGGGTAACAGGTTTTGCTGCTATCACCAACTCTCCCCATGCACACTGACAATCAAATACAAACCTATGGCATTAGGACAGGTCTGAATGGTTCAGAATTCAGAGGCCATTCCATTCTATGAAAATGCAAACACAAGGAAATATTTTCGTACTTGTGCATCCCAGGCAGTTATCACAACGTCTGCATTCTGTGGGACTTTGTCCTATTTTCACGTCAGAGAGGCGGGTTCATGATGGAGATGGGCCTGCCAGCTCTGAATGTTCCGCAGAGCTGGAACCAGGCCTGGATACAGAGACAAGGAAACTGTGTTGATGGCCCTGATATACAGCCGACCTCCACACCATGGCTGGGAGGTGAGGTTGGGATTGGAGACAGCTGACCCAGTATTGTTAAGTTGTATTGTAAAGTCCCTTGTCAACTTTTCTCTTTCTGAATGTTATAGCCATCAGATGCTTAATTCTAGTGAAGTAGGACTGGCAAAATGGCAGGGGCAATTATTCAGTTCAACTTACTGTTTAAAAGCCATTCTTTGTGCTAATAATCAATATTCATGAGATTTGAATGAAAAATGTTTTGAAAAGAAGTAATTAGGTGGATTAAAAGAATATATGAACATCAGTTCTACAGATGAAGAAGATGATAACAGTTAATACTCTTGAGAGTTTCTGTACAACTCCAGTCGGTATGTTACTGTTCAAGTTTAGATACATAAAGCCATAGAGGTTTACAGCATGGAAACAGCCTTCAGCCTAACTTGTCCATGCTGCAAATATGTTTTTTTAAAACTCCTAACCTAATCCCAATGGCCCGCTATACCCATCGTACCCATGTAACTATTTAAATGCTTTTTAAAAGATAAAATTATACCTGCCTCTAATACTACCTCTGGCAGCTTGTCCCAGAGACTCACCACTCTCTGTATGAAAAAAATCTCTGCCCTCTCACCTTAAACCTATGCCCTCTAGTTTTAGTCCCCTACTTTTGGGAAAAGATGTTGACTATCTATCCTGTCTATGCCCCTCATTATTTTACAGACCTCTATAAGGTCACCCCTCAGCCTCCTACGCTCCAGAGAAAAAAGTCCCAATCTATTCAGCCTTTCCTTACAACTCACTTCATCAAGTCGCAGTAGCATCCTAGTAAATCTTTTCTACATTCTTTCTAGTTTAATAATATCCTTTCTACAACAGCATGACCAAAATTGCACGCAGTATTCCAAGTGTGGCCTTACCAATGTCTTGTACAACTTCAACAAAACTTCTTTATTCAATGTTCTGACCGATGAAACCAATCATGCTGGATGCCTTCTTTATCATTTTGTCCACCTGTCACTCCACTTTCAAGGAGTTATGAATGTGTACCCCTCAATATCTTTGTTCTATAACTGTCCCCAATGCTGTATCATTAACTGAGTAAGTCCTGTCCTGGTTGAGTCGACCAAAATGCATTACCTCGCATTTATCTAAATTAAACTCTATCTGCCATTCTTCAGCCCTCTGGTCCAATTGATCAAGATCCCACTGCAATTGGAGATAACCTTCCTCACTTTCCACCATGCCACCAATCTTGGTGTCATCCAAATCATTATTTCTATGTTCTCATCCAAATCATTATTTTAAATGGCAAATAACAGTGGGCCCAGCACTGATTCCTGAGGCACACCACTGGTCACAGGCCTCCACTTTGAAAAACAACTCTCTACAACAACCCTCTGGCTTCTGTCAAGAAGTCAATCTTGTATCCTTTTGGATACCTCAGCCTGGATCTAGCGAGATTTAACTTTATGCAACAAGCTGCCAAGCGGTACATTGTCAAAGGCCTTGCTAAAGTCCATGTAGACAACATCAACCTTCTTGGTTACCCCTTCAAAAAACTTAATTAAATTTATGAGACATGATTTTTCACTCACAAAGCCATGCTGACTTTCCCTAATCAGTATTGCACCTGTAAATGACTGTAGATCCTGTCTCTCAAAATACGATTCAACAATTTATCCACCTCAGATGTGAGGCTCACTGGCCTGTAGTTCCCAGGCTTTTCCCTGCAGCCCTTTTTAAACAAAGGAACAACATTTGCCACTTTCCAATCTTCAGGCACCTCACCTGTGACTATCCATGATTCAAATGTCTCGGCTAGGAGACCCGTAATTTCCTCCCTAGTCTCCTACAATGTCCTGGGATACACCTCATCAGGTCCTGGGGATTTATCTACCATAATGCGCTTTAAGACTTCCAGCACCTCCTTCTTTGTAATATATACACTCCTCAATACATCAATATTTCATTCCCCAAGTTCCCTAACATCTATGCTTTTCTCAATAGTAAATATGGATGAGAGATATTCATTTAGGATCCCACCCATCTCTTGTGGATCAGCATATAGATGATTTTATTGATCCTTAAGAGGCCCTCCTCTCTCCCTCTTTACTCTTTATGTATACAACACAGCAACAGTTCCAATGTTGCTAAAACTTGAAATCTAAACAAGGATTTTGTATGAAAAAAGATGGTGGTGAGGAAGTTGTTTTTTTGGTGGATGGTGAAACTGTTCAATTTTAAGGAAATAGAGGATTCTCCCAAAAATTTTCTAAGTGCTGAATTGGCAGGTGTAAATCACGATTGTTTTTTCAGTGGGAGCTCAGACTCAAATTTCCTGCACTTTGTGCATCGCAGAGGTCACAATCATGAATATCGTTAGAAGTTCGGAGACAGGGCCTGTTCACACCAGACTCTGACAGTTCCAGGCCTCTGCATATGTGCAGTGGCCCCAGATTGTAAGCCTGCACTTTGCTGGGCACCTCAATCACTGGACTCTGGACCCTGACAGTGCTGCCCCCTCCAACCCAATCCCTGGCCTGATCATGGCCATGATGTGGAGATGCCGGCATTGGACTGGGCTAAACACAGTAAGAAGTCTGACAACACCAGGTTTAATCTAACCGATTTATTTGATAGTAAACTCGCAAGCTTTCGGGGTTTGTCCCTTTATGTCCTGGCACCATTACCAGTACCAGTGAAAATGGGGAATTTGGTGCTCAGCCAAATCTCCTTTCCATTAGTGGGACCAGAGAGTCCTAGCTGCGGATGAGGTCAGAAAATCCAGCTCAGAATGTTTATTCGTCGAATAATACTGAGCTCATCAAATGTAAACCTGCCTCTCAACTCAGGAGAAAACAGTTCCCCATATTGGATATCATAAACAAGTCACAAGATCAGAGTCTTAACAATATTTTTATTTATTTTAAAGGTAAAATACTGTAGATGCTGGAATCTGAAATAAAAAGCAACAAAATGCTGGAAAATCTCAGCAGTTCTGACAGCATCTGTGAAAAGAGAATTGAGCCAACATTTTGATTCTGGATGATCCTTTGCCAGAGTTGAGAGCAATGAAAATCAGATGAGATTTATACTTGTAGGGTGGGGGAATGTGCTGTAATTGGACAAAGGAAATGTAAATGGTGATGATGGAGGCTGAGAAAGGTGCTCAATATGTCAGTTAAGTGATCAGAATGTGTACATGGCAGAATCGAGGCACAGGTCATCAAGGAACCCTCATGGTATAAATCTCATCTGATTTCCATTGCTTTCAGCTGTAAGGAAGAGAGAATTGCAAGAGAATTATTTTATTGTATCAATGTGTAGATTGTATATCAGCTCAATAACACAATTATCCTCACTGGGCTTGATGCAGTTTGAATGATCTTTTTACTTGTCATTAATTTTTCAGTTTTCTTTTTATTATTGCCCTGCACTGTATGTGATTAAAATGTTAAGTTAAAGTCCATTTGAAAGTCTAGTGATTCAGATGACTGCAATAAACTTCTGACTCCTGATGCCATGAGTACACTCCAGCTTATTACTTACTCTCTACCTTCCAGAATTTATGGGCTTCAGGTTTTTTTCCCAATTGCAATCGATTTGGAACAGACACCTACAAATTTCAATGCCACATAATATCAATCCTGAAGTATAATTCTATATAACTGTAAAGTGCTTCATTCTGATATTGAAATATCCCACTTTGCCGTAAAGAGACTAGTATATAATTATCAAAGCAAGTGCCTAAAGAAGTCAGGCAGCATGGTGGTCAGCACTTGTGCCTCATAGTGCCAAGGATCTGGGTTCAATTCTGGACTTCAGATGGAGTTTGCACTTTCTCCCTGTATCTGTGTGGGTTTCGTCCAGTTACTCTGGTTTCCTCCCACACTCCAAAGATGTGCAAGTTAGGTTGATTGGCCATGCTAAATTGCCCCTTCCCACTAAGGATAGGTGGGTAAGGAGGATTAGCGGGGTACATTCACCCCGCTAATAGAGCCTGAGTAATGTTTTTTTGGAGAGTTGGTACAGATTCAATAGGCCAGATATCCTCCTTCTGCATTATTGCTTTTCTACTCAAAGGATTGTTGTTAATCCTGCACAGCAAGCAGTTACCAAACTATGCAACATATCTATCATTCGAATGCATAATTCACCATAGTTCCACTTCCCTATGACATAAAAATAACTTTTATTCCAGTCAGTAGGGTACTCAGAGCAGCACTTCACTCATTCAGTTCATGCACCTTCATAATCTGTGCATGTTTCCATCAAAATTGATAAGCTCAAATAAAAGCAAAATACTGTGAATGTTGTAGATCTGAAATAAAAACAGGAAGTTCTGTAAAAAATCAGTAGGTCTGGCAGCATTTGTGAAGACAAAAGCAGAGCTAATGACTCAAGTTCAACATGACCCTTCTTTGCAACACGCTCCTTTGCTTTTCATTTCCTTCTTGGTATTGGAATGGATTTAAAAAGTTACCTCTCTGCCATGACAGCACGGTAGCACAGTGGTCAACGCTGTTGCTTCACAGCACCAGAAACCTGGGTTCGATTCCCTACTTGGGCCACTGTCAGTGTGGAGTTTGCACATTCTCTGCATGGTTTTTCTCCGGGTGCTCAGGTTTCCTCCCACAGTCCAAAGATGTACAGGTTAGGTTGATCAACCAAGCTAAAATTGCTTCTTAGTGTCCCGAGATGTGTAGACTAGCAGGTAAATATATAGGTAAGGCCCGGATGAGATTGTAGTCAGTGCAGACTCAATGGGCCAAATGGCCTCTTTCTGCACTATAGGGTTTCTATGATTTAATTAATGAGTATGCTACGTTGGACAGAACTAGTTGCTGGTTAGAACGAATCCACAGCACACCAATGTCTTATGTTTGTCCAAATGAAGACAAAAATGACAAAAGATTTCAAGAACAGGTGATGCAATGAATGAACCGCGGTGATGCATGTAGTGCTGGGGCTGGGATGTTTGTACAGATGATGCTGATAGCAGTTTCCGTGAATGTGGAAAATGTTCCATTTGCCTCTGCTCACCTTGTTGAAAATGAAATTTACTGCCACATCAGTGGAGTAAAATTTAATCAAAAAAAATTCTGAAAACAATGCTATGTAAAAGGGCGCTCAATCAGTTATCACCCATCTCCCTCCTAGAACCATGATAGGCTCCCCCTCATCCTTACTTTTCATGTGTTGAAGGAGACCATTTGGCCCACCGAATCTGCACCAAAAACGATCCCATTCTAACCCTGTAATCCCACATATTTACCTCACTAATCCCTTTGGCACTAAGGGACAAGTTAGCGTGGCCAATCCATCTAACCTGAATATCTTTGGACTGTGGAAGGAAACTGGAGCTCGAGGAGGAAATCCACATGGTCACAGAGAAAATATACAAATTCCACACAGATAGTGACCTGAGGCTGGAATTGAATTTGGGTCCTTCTTGCTGTGAGGCATGCTAACATCAGATCCCATCAGCCTCCTTATTCAAAGGGTCAGCCTCTGCCAATTCTGACAACTGAAGCACAATGCTACTGCAAAACACATCTTCGCCTCATCACCCTGCCAGCGTTCCATATGGACCATCCCCACTGCGATACCCAGTTCCACTGCCCCAACATGTTCAACTCTATTCCATTCCCACAGCACCTTCTTCGCAATTGCAGAAGGGACAACATCTGCCCCTTTACCTCCTCCTTTCTCACTGGAGGCCTCTTCCAGTTGGGCACATTGCAACCTTTGTTCAACAACTTTAGATTTTGACATTTTTCCTCCATCTTAAACCCCTCTTTTCTCTTCCTTTTTAATATTTCATACATGCACTGCCTCAAAGCAAAACACCCTTTCTATCCCTTTAACACCAGGCCAGTTATTTCATTCTTTTAAGGGATGTGGGCATTGCCAGATGGGCCAGCATTTATTGCCCTCCCTAATTGCCCTTGAATTAAGTGGTTTGCTAATCCATTTCAGAGGCCATTTATGAGTTGACCACAAATATCAAATTAGATAATTCGAGATACAGATGACATTCTCTGTTGGTTCTCTACTAGGGACTGGGGTTTCCCTCAGGTTTGTATCTCTTCTGAGAGGTTGTGAACCACAGTTATTCACTGAAGGAGTCAGTAAGAATTTAGCAACACCAATTTTTAATCCAATCGATTTATTTGATAGTAAAATTGCGAGCTTTCAACACTCTTGTGTCTTCCTCAGGCAAATGCAGTGTTCTGGTCTGCAATAGCACACATCAGCACAGACAGTCAGAGATTGCTGATTAGAATTGTGTGAATTAGAATTGTAGAATTAGAATTGTGTGCTATTGCAGACCAGAACACTGCATTTGCCTGAGGAAGACACAAGAGTGTTGAAAGCTCGCAATTTTACTATCAAATAAATCGGTTGGATTAAAAATTGGTGTTGCTAAATTCTTACTGAGTTCTTACCACCCCAATCCAACGCCGGCATCTCTACATCATTCACTGAAGGAGCTCAGCTTGACTAATTTTTTTTGGGAAGAGTGTTCTGCTAGTTTAACTGCCCACACTTGAAATGGAGCTAGCAAAGGTCAAGTATAACATGCAAATGTTGCATCCTTATCCAATACACAAGGTTAAAAGATGTCAAATATTTTGAGTCTCTATCATTGATACTCTAAAGGTTTGTTTAAATGATATTATTATATGATTGTAGGATCACTAGTTTTTTTCCAAAAAATTATGAATGAGTATTTTTTCTAAGTAGTTCTACAAGTGTCATTATTAGTATAACATTCAAAGGCTCTATACATAGTGACAAGGATTTTATGCCCCCCTTTCTGGTGGACAAGGAACACTGGTGGACATAGAGAATCCAGCGGGAGTCCTCCAAAGACTGTTACACTGCATGATTTTCCATTCCCCTGCCAATGACATAATGGGATTCCCCATGAAAAATCAGGATCCTCATTGCCGTACATTTTCATTTCATTAACCAGCATCCCCAGGTTTTAACCATCACGTCAGGAATTCTCTAAACTCCTGCCAACGTGACATCATGTTAGCGGGTTTACAAGTGATCTGGACCAATAGGGCGATCGGTCCCCAGCGGGATGCACAGGTAAGTACAACCTCCAGGAGACAGAAAATCACAGGTACAGCACCTAGGCAGCCAAGGTCACTGACACAATGGGCTCATTCAGAGATTGCTCCACCAGCATAATGTTGTGGGACCCTCCTCTTAATGATTATTCCCCCAAGTGTTTGAAAATGCAAGTGGAATACCTGGCAAGGCAGCTGGTGGGATGATCTATGCTTTCCCCACCAGACACAATTCTTAGAAACAAAAAGAGAAAAGTCTCCAAGTACATTTAGTGTATCACGCCCAATGTAAGAGGCAATGGAGACGGAGATGGATGTGGTATGAATTGACATGGAGGAGGCACAGAGGCATGAGTGAGATCTTTTGAATTTACCTTTTCAAAGGTTTCTGAATCTAAACTACAGTTGAGGCCTCCTCTGAGATCTGTGAACTCTGAGTTATGGAGAAGCTGGCACAACTCTGCAAAAATTGCAGTGAGTTTGGGATGCCAACACCCACAATGGAGCCAGGCGAGTCAGGGGTGCAGGGTGTGGGCTCACTGCCTGTACCCTTACCCTGTGCCCCCTCAGAATGGGGATGGGAATACTGACTGTGTGAAAATCTAGCCTGATATTTGTAAAAACAGATGAGGGAAAATGAGCCACTGAATGATGTGGTGTGAAATGATATTATTCAGAACATCACTCCTCAAAGCAATATGAGGAAAGATCAGCTAGGCAGTGCTCATTAATGCCCTCTCTGCTTTCAGGATCAGGGTCGTGAGACTGCACCCGAATAAAGTAATATCAAAGAGAAGAAATTAGCAATAAGCAGGTAGTCACTTATTAAATCCCAACAGCTTTCACTGAGTACTGAGCACTGAGAATGCTTTTGTAAGATAAGTACAGAGCTTTAAAAATATATTTCTAATTATCATAAGGCAAAGTCAGCTACTGACCATTATTAGCTCTACAGTCACAGTCACTTGCAGAAGCACAACTGTATTCCCACAGTAACTAGTTACCTCTGTTTTCAGTGCTGACATGTCTAATTTCAGTTAGTTTATTGATGAGTTGAGCATATTCCACAATGGCACTATAACATAGTGGTAGTTTAATGAAGACAATTTATATATCTAGGGTCACATAATAAAAGTTATTTTATTTTCTTTTATATTTAATTCTCTTACGTCATTTTTACCAGCCGAATGGTGTCAGTGTTTGGAGAACAAAGCTTAACTCAGCATCCAAGACTCCATAGCGCATCAGGTAAGTTAGTAAGTCCTCCTTCCAAGCCCCTCCCACTTTAAATTTATGAGGCATTTCATGCACGGCACCAGTAATTTGAGAGGTTCAATACGTTGTGTCTGAGGTTTGGTATTGCTTTCACCATTTTCTACCTTTCCTGTGTTACCCATCAAGATTCCACCATTCTCAACAACAAGGAACAAAGAACAAAGAGCAACACAGCACAGGAAACAGGCCCTTCGGCCCAACGAGCCCACGCCGCCGTCCTAACGTCCTAATGACATATCCTTGTCTTTAGGCTATGCCTATTGTGGAAGATTCCCATATAGGGACCAATATAGGGACAATTTGTTACCCAATCAGCCTAAGAGCACATTTTTGGGATGTGGGAGGAAACCGGAGCACCCGGAGAAAACCCACTCAACCACGGGGAGAACGCGCAAACTCCCGCAGACACAGGCCCAAATCCATGTGTCAGCACAGCAACAGCGATAGTCTCTGAGCTGTCATGTTGCCCATCAGATGGTCCAGTTTAAGCATACACTGACGATGTGAAGCACTAGGCAACTCCTGAAGCAACCTCCAAGAGCAGCTCTCGCACGACATGCCGAATGCATGCCCCTTGTTGGTCAACAAGGTGGACCGAATTGCCTGCGGAAACAAATAAGACTTAATTAAACATGCTAAACAAAAAACTAAGACATTCTCTTCCACTATCACTTTCTCTCTCCACTCTCCTGTAACTGTTTGGCTCCTCCAATTATCTAATTATTATTTATGTTGACATTCCTGCTGTGCACCCCACCCCCCATTCTCTTCACCTTTGATGTGCCCATGTCCCTCCTAATCCTGACCCCACTCTTCTCTGAAACCAATTCCTTGCTGACTTTCTGTGACCTGGCTCCCATGAGACAATTCCCATCCACAAGCCGAGCACCTAATCCCACTCCCTGCTCATACAGTCACTGCACTCCTTGGGTGATAGTTCTCTCCTTCAAACTCCTGGGCCCAAATTCAGTACTCATCAATCTAAAATTCTCACTGCCTAGAGTGGACTCCCACCACTCTACAATGGGTTCAAGATATACATGATGTGCTTATCCTTCTAACCATGCCTTGGACAATCTGCTTTCTTTCCCAGGATTGTCTCCTGTCTTTTCCTGCTGGTCCTCCTCAGCTCACTACCCCACCTGCAACCCCACTGTGCCACTGTTCCAATCTTTTCTGGCAGCTCTGTCCCACTTTCATTCCATCCTTGCTCCATCTCCCCAGTGGTCCTCCTCCGTCTATCTAGCCTCCATGTTTCCCCATTGGTTCTACATCCCATGTTCAGCCTTGGTGGAGCTTTTCATACCAGCATTCATCATGAGTGATGTTATAAAGGGTGCCAAGATGGTGAAAACAGTGCCTGCTTGGCCTCAAAGTCTTGGAAGAAGTAAAATTCACTTCATTGTTTATTGTTGTAAAAGAGAGCATTCTAAATTTTGAATTTGGAGGGGGAACACACTTGCAGTGAGGTCATGGAATCATCATAAAATCCTACAGTGTAGAAGGAGGCCATTCAGCCCATCAAATCTGCATAATACCACCCAGTTCCTATCTCCATAACCATATGCATTTACCCTAGCTAATCCCCCGACAGTAAGGGGCAATTTAGAATGGCCAATCCACCCAATGCACATATCTTTGGACTGTGGGAGGAAACCCATGCAAACTCTGCACAGACAGTGACCCAAGCTGGGAATCAATCTGAATCCTTGCGCTGCGAGGCAGCAGTGCTAACCGCTGTGCCACTGTGCCATCCTAAGTCATCTTTAATGAGCATGCACGAGATGCTAACGCATACACAAGCACTTCCTGATAGTCCTTGTGTATCCTTTCAGATAGCTCCATCTGCCTTTGAAGTCCTGATTAATTTGGCCAAATTAAGATCCCGCCATTCCGGGTACCATTCCTACTGCTAGAGGGTTTGGAAGATTCCACCCATTCAGTCACAATGGAGCCCAGACAAGCAATTAATGGGTACCTCCTAATAACAAGAATTTTTATTCTTCCATTGAATTGCGTGCATCCTTAAGTAATTGTAGATGTGCTGCGTTCTTGAACACTGACAACTTGGATTTTTAACAAACAATGTTTTATTCACCAGCTGAGAAGTTACTCCTTGCTTATAGTCCCCCCCTCCTCCCAGGGAGAACTCCCCTGCTCCAGGTACATGACTCTTTGTGTAGTCACGTTATCATGTGGCCACTCAGTCAACAGCAATTTACCATTTTTAAACCTTTTCTGTCAATGCAATACAGATTTACTGTCATACACAAGATTGAATACTGATATAAAATGTCATGCTGTTTTATGCTGACGCCTCAAGGGCTTGATCAAACATTCAAAAGTTAGTGCACGATGCAGTGGTTGCCGACTGCGGCTCCTATATTTAAACATGAATTAATATGATTGTTAAGAATCAATATGGTAAAATTGCATGCACCATCTGATTCACTGGTTATGACATTTACAGATGACATAGTCAAATATTACTTTCCATCCAAATGCAAATAGGATTTAGTCTCAGTTTCCCGGCATTGAACACAAGTGTCTGCTCTGGCACTGTATTCCTGCTGTTTTATTTGGTAAGATGTCAAAGTTCAGTGTGATATTCAATTTTTTTTTTCAATGTTGAATATATTATGTACTTAGAAGGATTTAACTCAAACGCCTTTCACCCCAAAATAAATCCACCTTCTAGAGTGATTGGTTGGAATTTTACCATTCCGCCCATCAAAGCCGGTAAGGGGCAGGCAATGGGAAGGTCTATTGATATCGGGTGGGATTTTTCGGCTTTTGGACAAGGGAGGGTGTAAAATTACACCCACTGATTGGGATTTATTTTAAAGCGGGGAAAGATAAAAAGTTATATAGATCCAATATGATCACCTCCAAGGACTGTTCCATGTTCAGTCAGAACTTTACTCAGAGTGAAACAAGATTCAAAGAAAATTCCTCCTGTCACAATTGCTGTTTATATTTTTGCATTCAGCGGACTGTGAGACTCAGTTTCTTAAAAACCTGAAGATGTACAAGAGTTTTTTCTTTATCAAACAAAAAAAAAGGCTGCTTAACAACAGAAACACCACAGCAAGTTAACATCAGACTAAAAAGGATTGGATTCTGACACTGGGATCTATTGAATGCAAGTCAAGCTGCTCCCCAAATCAAACTTTCGTAACAGGGATATCCTCAAGACTTTATACTTCCTCTCCCTGAGGATGTAATCTGATCTCCTTTTCATTTCAAGTTGAGGTGGGGAGCTGTTTGACATTACATAGGATTCTTCTGCTCTGTCAACTGCTACCAAAAGAAGGCCCATTCACTGAGCTGCTTGATCTGCGCCTCAGGCAATAATTGATCTCAGTGAAAGCACTAGAGCCTGATGGGTTCTTTTCTGAATTTCATAATGTCCTACTCTCCCCAATCTAAGTCAAAGAACAAAGAACAAAACAGCACGGGAAACAGGCCCTTCGGCCCAACGAGCCCGTGCCGCCACCCCGATGTTCCCATCTCTACCCTTGATCCCTGTCTATGTTTATAGATCTAGGATAAAAACCAAATTTGAGACAATTTAGGAAGAATTTGTTTTGCCAATTTGCCTAAGAGCACATCTTTGGGATGTGGGAGGATACCAGAGCACCCGGAGAAAACCCACACAAGCACGGGGAGAATGCGCAAACTCCCACAGACACAGGCCCAAATCCATGTATCTGCACAGCACAGCGATAGTCACTGAGCTGTCGTGTTGCCCATCAAATGGTCCAGATCAACAGTATACTAACGACGTGAAGCACTGGGATACTCTCGAAAAAAATCCAAGAGCAACCCTCTCACGACCCATCACGTGTATGCCCCTCATTAGACAACAATGTGTTCCAAAGCACCTGTAGGATAAAAACCACATATTCCAAGATGAATAATCACACAAGAAACAAAAAGAAATTGTTTACAAAGCACTTTGCACATCAAATATTTGTTAACTAATAAATTATTCCTGACGTGCACTGATTACTGTTATGTAGGCAAATGCAGAAGATAATTTTCACACATGAAGGTACTACAAACAGTAAATTCTATGTTGCTTTTAGTTTATTTTTATTTATTAGTTTATTTATTAGTGTCACAAGTAGGCACACATTAACACTGCAATGATATTACTTTGAAAATTAACTAGTTGCCACATTCTGGCACCTGTTCAGGTACGTTGAGGGAGAATTTAGCATGGCTAATGTACTTGCCAAGCAGATCTTTTGAACTGTGGGAGGAAAACAGAGCACCCGGAGGAAACCCACGCAGACAGGGGAAAACATTCAGACTCTGCGCAGACAGTGATCCAAGCCAGGAATTGTCCCTGGCACTGTGAGGCAGCAATACTAACATCTGTGCCACCCTGCTGGTTGAAGGATGACATGCTGGCATTTTTATTAAGGGTGGAGTTCTCCCATCTGGGATATGTTTGGTGAAAGGAGCCAGGAGGTATACCTCTTGCCAGGAGGCATGGCAAGAAACCACACCATATATTCTGACCCTGATCTAATCAATGATGCAACTGGGTGCTCAGTGCCAAATTCTGTGGTAGACAGGCATGGTGGTGCATTGTCTACTGTTGTATCTGGTTTCCGTAATGAAAAGATTCCCAACATCACTGATCCACTGTTGAAGTAAGGAAATTGGGCAAACTGAAGACGAGGACGGACCTTTGGAAACACTCTGAGTTTGGAGGATGGACTTCCTGAAAAAGTAGATGGACCTCCAGGAACATTCCGAGGTTGGAGGATTAACCTGCTGGGTGGCATTGAATCAGGAAGATCCACCTATGGAAGCTCTCCCCATTTACCTCTTGGATTTTGCAGGTTTCCATTCCAAACTCCAGAGACAGCCCCAGGTATTGTTCAGGTGAGTTGAAACATCTGCACGCTATTTTGCCCTAGACATGTTTTACACCAGTGTGTTTTCCCACTGCATCACGGAGAACTGTGTGTGAGTGGAAGATTCTGGTCAAGCTTTCCCATTTCACTGGCAGGATAGAAACTAATTTCACTCCGGCCTCCAATGGATTTCCTATTGTGCCAAGGCAAGCACAAACAAAAGACACCAGAGGAAATTCTTGCCAATGTAAAATTAGTCCTGGCACACCTCCAAACTCTCCCTTGCCCACTATTGAACCCACTGGTGGGGCCATAGGATGATTCTACCCATAGTTCTGAACAAGAAAATGAGAGGATAATTTCATTTCTCACCTAAAATAATTTAGGGCTTTCTTCCTTCTCTCAAACAACCCCTCCACTCTCCAACAACTATTGCAAAATCCTTTTTCCAAAACAGTATGTGGTTCAGGTACCAGTTGACCACTTCTAACATACTTCTCCCATCTGAAATCTCAAATGACCTGGGCATCAAATTACCCTCTCAGTGGAACAAGCAATGGGCACAATTTTTAAAATTGATTCATTGGACATGAACATTGCTGGCTGGGCCTCCGTTTATTGCCATCCCAAATAGCCCCTACGCCATTTCACAGGTCCTTTCAGAGTCAACCACATTGATGTAGCTCTGGAGTCACATGGAGGCCAGATCAGTAAGGATAGTAGATTCACCTACCTAAAGGACATTAATGAACCAGATGGGTTTTTACAATAATTGACAATGATTAGGATAAAGGTTAGGATCCCTTTATCTAGGGCTCTTGCCACCCTCTCCTCACCCAGGACTCCACAGTCAGCAGGTCATGCCAGTGGACCCTGGATCAATATGCTCTGCCATCAATCAATTCCCTTGCTGAGGTGCAAACCCACCTTGTCCTGCATCTCCTTCCAGAGTGCTTTCTATCCCGTTGAACTCTAAGCTTGTCACCCAGGCTAGCTTTTAAGCAGTGTGGGTAATGTGGAGTCTCCCTAGGTTATGGGGAATCCCAACCTCTGAATTTTCCATGCTCTGTCATCCTTGTTTCCCCATCAATAGTCCCAGCTGATTTGTGAATTTGAAATCTCGCTATAAAATGTAATAACTTAGATGAGACATTTGCTTGAGATTAGAGAAATTGCTGATAAGATAAGCACTTTGTGCTAAACAGCTTATTTCCACCTTTTATTTTCTATATAACTTTGTGATTAAATGCAATAAGCGGAAGAATGCGGCATTTTCAAAAGGATGCTGTGGATTAGCTAAATATCTTTGAAGGAGTCAAGTAGGTTTGAAATGGACTTCGAAAAGTAACGTCGGGCAAGCTATCAGGTAGCAGGCCAATGTTATCCCACGAGAAGTGTCCAGTGAATGAACAAACTCATTTGATTTTCCCTTCAGCCCATGACATGGATTTACAAAGGCAAGCAAGAATCAAAATGTAGCATAAACGCTGAAAGATGAAGACTTTAAAGTCAGCCAGAACTTGGATACAATGAATAAATGTATTCATTATTTATACGATCCCATCTATTTCTTAATACTGTGGTGCAACTCACAAATCCTCCCCAGCTCCCCAAACAGTGGTCACCTTTTTTTCTCACAGAATTTTCCCCCATCTTTATAGACTACTGTAGTGTAGGGGGTCTCTAACGCAATCAAAAATCATTTGCTATTGTTACTTTAAATTTTTATGTGGCATCATTTATTGGAGGAATCTGATGCTTTTTGAGAATATTGTCTTGAGATCTTTTTATGTTGTCTTGACAGACATCATCCAAAGAGCTCCTTGTGACTCATAAGTGGCAGAGTATTCCCCATCTCATGTAAATCTTTAATAGACTTGTTGATTCGGAATTCCATCCTTCCTCACGTCCCGTTCCCACCAACCAAGGTAATTAAAAATGAACAGAAAGTATTGCTAACTGTTTTGAACTTTTTGCTGCATCTGCAGATTGCTAAGCAACAGAAGACACATTTGCTTTGTAGTGGATCAAACACAACATAAGCCTCAACTATGTGCGATGCACATCTTCCATCAGCAAATGTCAATGTTTCTTGTTCAGAAGCTACTTCACAATTAATAAAACCATAGCAGTGTGGTGAAAATGCAGAAAAAATTCATATGTGATGTTCTTGTTCAGGTATCATTGAATTTTCAACACTTTCCAGCCTCTGCTGATTTGTCCCTTTGTCCCTTATCATTGACAAAAAAATCATTCATAATTTTAACACTTCAAGTTCAGTCACCTGTGCTCCCGTGTATAGTCACTGCTGATATTTTTGATTCATGATGAGCTGTAAGTTGGGTTTCTAGTATATCACCACAAACATCCCTGAATAATAAAACAATTAAGGAGCTTTTAAAACAAAAACAAACAAAAAGTGCTGGAAAACATCAGCTGATCTGACAGTATCTATGGAGAGAGAATAGAGCCAAGGTTTTGAGGCAGGTTAATTCTTTGTCAGAACTGAAGTGGCTTTTAACAACGATTATACTTCAAAATTGACTGGGCAATGCTTTGGGATGTCCTGAGATCATAAACGGTTATATACAAATGCAAGCCTTTCTTTTCTTTTGCAAGTCCAATGTTATGTATCAGGAGCAAACATTCTGGAAAGACCTACCGAGCCCCCCCAACACCCAGTCACCCCACCATGACAGCTGGTGGAATTTAAATTCAATTAATCAAAACTGGAATTGAAAATTAACCTTTAAATCTCCTCAACAATGTATCAACACCCGTTGAATGTTAGAATGCTTATGCTTGTGAGCACTCACGAAATAAGCAAGAATATATAAAATTTTGATGAACTCTTAAAAATGGGCTAGAATGAAGGCCTGGGTTCTCTTCACTGCATCAGATGGGAACTGGAGTGAGATTTCAATAAAGCATCCTGCCCTGCATCTATCAATGTATGGTGCTGAAATAACCATGAAATAGGCTTGGTAACATAAACACTGGGAGCTCTTTATTGTAGACATGCACTGTTAGATCTAAGACTGCTTAACTGCATCCCACACTGGGAGAAGCTAAACCCCCAGAGGTCACCTGACCCACACTCTTACAAAGGCAATACATACCCTAAACCCCAACAGAAATGACATACATTTATCACATTGAGATGACCCGAACCCATTTGCTCAGGCCAGGAATAAATATTGATGCAGCATAAGTTGTTATCAGAAGCCTTGGCTTCAAGAGAGACCAGAGTGCTGCTGAGAATGAAGACACAGGGTATTATACGAATCCACTGCAGCATCATATTAGATGCATGCCAAAATTAAATATGCAGTGGCATCCGAAGAGTAACAATTTTGCAATGACAGCTGAAGCTTGGATGGAAGATTTCCAATAGGTGATATTTTGGGATTATTGTAAGGGGAAGGCCGGATCCTCAAAGCCCGTCTGCTCAGTGACAACAACATTGAAAGCTTTACACTGTAGACCAGGAACTATATATACCTTATTTCTGGTGATCCCTGTTACTGAGGGTATCAGAGATAACCAGAAGAAAAATCATGTAGATGGGTTTCACCTCCAGCTCTCTGTGGCCATTTTCAGACAGCAGGCAAGGAGGAAGTCAGGATGAGCTCTTCCGACTAGTACAATGGAAGACAGAAGACTGATGAGATTCATCTCCTAAATTTCATTAGTTTCCTGGATAATTTGAAAAGTCATGATGCAGTGATGCCGGCGTTAGACTCGGGTAAACACAATAAGAAGGAGCAATGCTCCGAAAGCTAGCGGCTGTTGGACTTTAACCTAGTGTTGTGAGACTTCTTACTGTAATTTGAAAGGACAGACCAAAAGGTAAAGGCAGTGTGTTGCCCTCTAAAGAGTGAGCTGACAAGTGTAAAAAGCATGGTTGCCCTGAATGAAAAGCTCTGAAAGAGGATCTGCTCAGATTCTAACAGGCTGCTCCAATGATATCAGATTTCCTTAGTATACAATGTATAAAACTATTCATAACGAATGCGCCTGTGATTTTACAATGCCCAGTGTAGCTTCAAAAGAAATTTTATGAAAATATTAAATTTCAGAGCTAAATTATCCTCTGAAGAAGAAGCAGAGCTCACAGAGGACAGTGGTTAAGGGTTTTCCATTATTTAAATTAATGAATAGAAAATCAAGGCTCTGGGGCTCCCAGTTCCAAATGAGCAATTCCAGCAACTGCTAACTCTTGCTCGCAACACCAAGCCCATATTCAGCAAGATAGTCAATATAATCTAAAAGTTTGTAATCACTTCCCTACCCGTTAAACAACCACACTTGAAACTCCTCCTGCAAGTTTACTGCACTCAGCCAGCCGGAGAGAATGATTTGGTTGTCAGATCTTCTGGTACCAATGTGACTTTGTGTCACCGTAACTAGATATACTCCTTTAGAATGTGCTGGGTCTTCTCGGTAATTTACATCCCTCCATTTAGCTGAGGAAAGACTCAGTGAAATTCAGTGACAGACAGAGATCTGGCCTTGGCTGCAGTAGCTATCAGTTTGATTTAATAGATTGTAAAACATGTTTTGGAGGCATTATCCATGCCTGAGAAGGACTGTAAAACTTGTATGTTTTTTCAAACTTGCTCACTCATAAGATGAGCTGCAGATTTCATTACATTCTGATTTATTCAGTTCTGCATGAGCTCAGTTGTAATTAACAAAAGAAATTCAAAAGTCAGATTTTGAAGCAGCCATTTAAAAAATCAGCCGCATTTATTATTTTGTAATTTTGAAAGCAATTTTTTGAACTCCCTGAAGCATAAATGTTTTTGTTCTCTGTGAAAGGTATTTTTGTGAACAGCGAGGGATAAAATGTGTGGCCACCAGATAGCGAATCAGCTGGAATAGCTAGAATTGGAAGGACTGCATAAACTAACTAACTAACTCACTAGCTAACTAACTAAAACTCAAAGAGAACAAGAATTATGAGAGAACAATGACTCTCACCAACTTTTACAAATGCACCATAAAAAGTAACATTTCTGGATATAATACAGCTTAGTACGCCTCCTGTTCTAACCAAGACCACAAGAAACTACAAAGGGTAGTGAATGTAGCCCAGTACATCATGCAAACCAACCTCCCAGCCATCAACTCTGTCTTCATTTCCCACTGCCTCGGAAAAGCAGCCAGCATAATTAAGGACTCCACCCACCCTGGATATAGTCTATCTTCTGCCTTCTTCGTCAAAAAAAGATGCAAAAATTTGAGATCACAAACTAACCAACTCATGCACAGCTTCTTCCCTGCTTTCCTTTTGAATGGACCTACATTATATTAAGTTGATCCTTCTGTACTCCCAAGCTATGACTGTAACACTATACTCCACACTCTCTCACTTGCTTCTTTATGAGTGGTATTCTTGTCTGTAGTATGTGCAAGAAACAATACTTTTCACTGTATAAATTTAATGTAGTGGGATCAAATCATCTTAAACTTTGCCTAAAATTTCAAAACCACACGGGAGATGGAAAATATTTTAAAGACCTTTAAAGAGCATAATATTTTAAGGGTGTTTATAATTAAGGATTATGAAGAATGAGCCGGAGTGGAAATGTGACACTGGGAGAAACTGCTGCTGTCAGGAAAGTGCTCTTGCTTTTCGACCTTGTGAGTGAGTACAGATGATCTACCATGTCCCACGACACTGACATAATAAATTATACCACGTCGTTCACTATATAAAATATAAACCAAGTGCAATGAAGGACAAATGGATGTCAGCTTCATATTTTATAAGAAGCAAGAATAAACAGGGGATTCAATGATCGCTATTCTCTTCCTTAAAGCATTCCAGAAAAGTGTTCAGTGTAAATGCAATAAAAAAGGCCTTCAACCAAAGTGCTGACATCCAATGTATTACTAGTTGTTGTTGCTACCTTAGCAGAGGTGGTAGCAAATGTGCACGCAGTGAGATTCCTAATAAAGCAGATAACGTGCACCATAAATGAATTGGCACAATCATCGTTATTCCTATAAGAGAAGAAACAGAATCAGAAGTAGGCCATGCAGCTCACGCCAACTTGCCCTGCAATTCAATAAGATCTTGGCTGAACTTTGACCTGAACACCCATATCTTCATATCCCTTGATTCCCTTAGCACACAGAAACATTCTATCAATCTCAGCCTTGTGTAAAGTCATTAACTGAGCATCGAGAGCCAGGAGAGAATTTCAAATACTCACAACCTTCAGAGTGAAAATAGATCTTCTAATCTTAGTCTGGCTGATTCTTTATCCTGAGGCTATACACTTTAGTTCTAGACTCACCGGCCCAGTGAATTAGTCTCTCAGCATCTACTCAGTCAAGCCCTCCAGGAATCTTTTTCAAATTTTGATCAGATCACCTTTCATTTTGCTAAACTCAAGGGAAAATGGAGCCATTCTATTTAATCTCCTGAAGCATAGCCCCCTCATTCCACGAATCAACACAAGTCAATCTCATCTCAGGATATTCTTCCTTAGTTAAGGAAGCCAAACCTGTGCAGTGGTTCCCAACCTGTCAAATGTCATAGCATGTCTCTATACTATAATAACATTTTGAGACACACACCCCATTTTCTTAAAAATGTCCTGTAGCTAAATACTTTTTGGGGCAATTTTCAGCCCACATTCGCCATCAGGAAGAATGGCAAAGTGGGCAGAAAATCCAGAGAGAATTGGAAAATGCAAGTTTCCATGTTTTACTGTGCGTGTGTGGATGCCAAAAATCTGATTTCCGCCATAATAATGCTAAACACTTACAGGTTCAGTTCCAGCGATCAAATTTTAACTTTGGAAAAACATGAACAATGCAATATAAATGCAAACTGTATAAAGGGATCCTCAAATTCCTTAAAAACACAGGTCACAAATAATTTATCCAGGATTTATACGGAAGTGAATATTTTGAAGTGGTCATAAACATTGACTGATTCTCTGTACATGTGCTGCCTGATTATCTGACTTTTTCCAGCATTCTTCTTCTAATATCAGTTTACCGGCATCTGCAATATTTGGTGTCTATACTAATATTTTGAGTAGCATTACCTTAGAGAGAAGAATGAAATGTGAGACAAAAGCGGTAACAGAATTAAAAGAAAAAAAGAGAAAGCTGAAGTGTAGGACATGAGTCTCAGCGTAATGCTTTTTTAAATTCATTCGTGGGACATTGGCGCTGCTGGCTGACCAGAATTTATTAACCATCCCTAGCTGCCTTCTTGAATTGCTGCAGTCCACGTGCTGGGGATTGACCCACAATACTGTTAGGGAGGGAATTTCAGGATTTTGACCCAGCAACTGCAAAGGAATGACAATATATTTCCAGATCGGGATGGTGAGTGGCTTGGAGAGAAACTTGCATGTGATGGTGTTCCCATGAATCTGCTGTCCTTGTCCTTCTAGATAGTTGTTGGTTTGGAAGATGCTGCCTAAGGATCTTTGATTTTCTTTTTGTTTAAATATCCAATTCAATCAAATCAAGTCCAATTCAGAGTCTCAGCAAGTGAGACAATCCTGATCCAAGCTGACGAGGCAGGGCTCTCACCTCCTGTCTTGGGCTTGATCTACATGATCTAAGCTGATAGGAGTAGGCATTTCACCTCCTTCAAGACTTGATCTCATTAACATCTTAGCCAAAAGGCTGATATACCACTTAAAAAAAATGCTTCAAATGAAGCTACAATGTAACCTAAGGGAAGTTGAATCTCTGGTGAAGAGGAAGAAGGAGGCTTATATAATGATGAGATGTGAAGGCTCAGTTAGGGCAATGGAGAGCTATAAATTAGCCAGGAAGGAGCTAAAGAGGGAGTTGAGAAGAGCTAGAAGAGGACACGAGAAGACTTTGGCGGATAGGATTAAGGAGAATCCTAAAGCTTTTTATAGGTATATAAATAATAAAAGATTGGTTAGGGCAAGATTAGGGCCAGTCAGAGATAGCAGTGGGAAGTTGTGCATGGAGCCTGAGGAGATAGGAGAGACACTGAATGAGTATTTTTCGTCAGTATTCATGCAGGAGAAAGACAATGTTGTCGGGGAGAATACTGCAATACCAGGTTGTAGACTGGGTAGGATTGAGGTTCATAAGGAGGAGGTGTTAGCGAATCTTGAGGGTATGAAAATTGATAAGTCCCCTGGGCCAGATGGGATTTACCCTAGGATTCTCTGGGAGGCTAGAGAGGAGATTGCAGAGCCTTTGGCTTTGATCTTCATGTCGTCGTTGGCTACAGGTATAGTGCCGGAAGACTGGAGGATGGCAAATGTTGTCCCTTTGTTCAAAAAGGGGAGTAGGGACCATCCTGGAAATTATAGACCGGTGAGCCTGACTTCTGTTGTGGGCAAGTCTTGGAAAGAATTATAAGGGATAGGATTTATAAGCATCTAGAGAGAAATAAATTGATTAGGGATAGTCAGCACGGTTTTGTGAAGGGTAGGTCGTGCCTCACAAATCTTATTGAGTTTTTTGAGGATGTGACCAAAGAGGTAGATAAGGGTAAGGCAGTTGATGTAGTGTATATGGATTTTAGCAAAGCGTTTGATAAGGTTCCCCATGGTAGGCTACTGCAGAAAGTGCAGATGCATGGGATTGAAGGTGATTTAGCAGTTTGGATTAGGAATTGGCTAGCTGATAGAAGACAGAGGGTGGTGGTTGATGGGAAATATTCAACCTGGAGTGCAGTTACAAGTGGTGTACCTCAAGGATCTGTTTTGGGGCCACTGCTGTTTGTCATTTTTATAAATGACCTAGATGAGGGTGTAGAAGGTTGGATTAGTAAATTTGCTGACGATACCAAAGTGGGGGGAGTTGTAGACAGCGAGGATGGATGTTACAGTTTGCAGAGGGACATAGATAGGTTGCAGAGCTGGGCCGTGAGGTGGCAAATGGAATTCAATACGGATAAGTGTGAGGTGATTCACTTTGGTAGGAATAACAGGCATATGAAATATAGGGCTAATGGAAGGACCCTTAATAGTGTTGTCGAGCAGAGGGATCTTGGGGTACAAGTACATAGCTCTTTGAAAGTTGGCACCCAGGTTGATAAAGTTGTTAAGAAGGCGTACGGTGTGTTAGCTTTTATTGGTAGAGGGATTGAATTTAGGAGCCGTGAGGTTATGTTACAACTGTACAAAACTCTGGTGCGGCCGCACTTGGAGTATTGCGTACAGTTCTGGTCGCCGCATTATAAGAAAGATGTGGAAGCATTGGAAAGGGTGTAGAGGAGGTTTACCAGGATGTTGCCTGGTATGGTGGGAAGGCCTTATGAGGAAAGGCTGAGTGACCTGAGGTTATTTTCATTAGAGAGAAGAAGGTTACGCGGTGACCTAATTGAGGTGTATAAGACGATCAAAGGACTGGATAGGGTGGATAGTGAGAGCCTTTTTCCTCAGATGGGGATGACCAACACGAGGGGGCATAACTTTAAATTAAGAGGTGGTAGTTATAGGACAGATGTCAGAGGCAGGTTCTTTACACAGAGGGTGGTGAGGGCGTGGAATGCCCTGCTTGCAGCAGTTGTGGACTCGCCTACTTTGGGGGCATTCAAATGTTCGGTGGATAGGCATATGGATGATATTGGAATAGTTTAGGTTAGAGGGTCCACTGGCCGGCGCAACATTGAGGGCCGAAGGGCCTGTACTGCACTGTAATGTTCTATGTTCTATGTTCTAATGACTTTAACAAATCACAGCATGTTGATACGCCACTTGACCTCAGTCAAAAGGCCGAGAACAATGCTGCAGTGTATCTTGTAGACAGTGCATACTGCTGCTACAGTGGAGAGAGATCTAGATAACTGTAGATACAAGTCATTGGCATGGTTTCAGTATTGTGATTTCTAAAACAACATGCTTTTTTTTAACCTCTCTCTATCTGTCTTGTTTCTCCCAGGGTTTTTGTGCCCTTATTGAGTTTTTGTTTTTTGTGCAGGAGAATGGGTGTTTGTCACCAACTCCAAGTCCCAATGGTCACATACAAGGACCTGACTGATGTAAAAAATCTAAACTGCACATGTGGCTCTTTCCCAACTCGTGCGTGCACAGGAGAATTGAGATTCATTGGGTCTTCGAGATGCTAACTACAGAGCTGAAACAAAGGTTAGTGTTTTAGTTTAATTACATCAATATTTAATCATTTTGAATCTTTTCTCGTGGGGAGAGGGGGGTTTTCCTTGTACACCGGTATGCCACGGCACTTTTGGTGGGAATCACTGCTCTAAGAAAAACGGCAGTGAAACTGTTGACAGCAATGATGGCTTTCTCCATCGTACAGTGAGCACTTTGAAACAAAATCTGGAAATCACGTGTTCCACTGGTGGGCTAACTTCTGATTCCCTCACACAACCAGCATCTTAGAAGCTGAGGATCATTGCATCATTTTAAATATTGCAGCAGCACAGAACAAGAAAACCACTTCACCCTGGCACT